>OX365955.1:46275821-46977071 GCA_947247005.1 Spisula solida | reverse complement strand
GTTATGATCCGGAATCGTCAGTCAAACAAACCTACATTATTCAGTCCTGGCTGAACAATGACTAACGTAATATCATAAAGTTTTAAAGTTGGTGTGTTCCGTAACGAGCTACAGACGTTGTCTTAGTTACGGCAAGTGATGCATATTGTAAACTCTGCAACATTACTTTGAAATATTTTAATTCATAAGATGATAGTCTACCTAATTGTGCTACTAATGTGAAGGTGGTAGTCAATGATTAATGCACCTATCAATGTTTTCCCCCCAGGGGGGGAGCGGTGGGCATACACGGGAAAGAAGGCTGTTCCTAATAGGTGGGGGTTTGACAGACAGACAGACTGGTGCCGAGTACCGGTAAAATTTGACTTTGGCCGAAATTTTTATCCCGGTGGTATGTAAAGCATCTCCCAAGGAGGGGATTTGGACAAATTTCCCTTGCTCTAGGGTTGGAATTTAGACTTTGAAAAAGTAAAAATGTCAAATTCCCCTTGGTCAGCCCGCCGCTCCCCCCCCGGGGGAAAACATTGATAGGTGCATAACTAATTGTTTGGAGCGAACTTTAAGGATGCCCCTTATACACTAACAAGTCACTATAATGAAAATCTAAAATGTAAAGTGTAACTATACCAATATGACTTATACAGTTGGTTGCTGTTTTCCAGTACATACGTTTTGCTACATTTGTATCATGTATAAGTAAGGATTTATGTGATCGAGGTTTTGTCACCAAATAAAGTGTTTTACACTGTCTATATATCACGTTACGATTATAAACCCCACACAGACTGCATCATGTGATGTGTATTTATTTCCTAAGTTAAGTGTCAGCTCAATAATCTTCCGCAAAACGTTAACAAAAACTTCCGGGTTGTTTTTATAAAAAAAATCGGCTACATATATATATGAAGCAGACGGCGGTTGGAGGATTAAGTGTAAACACTGTGTGACAAAAATGGCAACACTACTATTTGTTGTCGGATTTTTTCTTATCTCGGCGGCTTCGGCAAACCAAGTTGATGTTCCGGCTCCACCGACGGCTACCTATCCAATAGGTGATCCCCGACGATGTGTCGTCGGAGTAAATGATACGAGGTTACGTTTTGAAGTTCTTCCCGGCGGTGGATGGGACAATTTGCGTAATAAAGAGATGGGAATGATCATGCAACAGAATTACTCACGATGTAGAACCACCGACGACGGAAAATTTCTTATTCCCGACGGCGTGTACGCTATACCTGTTAAAAGCAGCAATGTTGAAACATACGCGGAATTGATAATGCACTGGGACAATTATACAAGTACTCTATCACGTAGTGTTAATGTTCACGCCGGATTACATCTAACTCACGTCGGCATCAGCGGGAAATTTTCCGACGAATACGAAAGTGTGAAATCAAGACAGCACATGGACAAGTCAGTGACCACACGTATTCAGGTAAGATATGTCTCATGTCTTTCATTACGTCCCAGCATGTGTCAGGTGACATGTTATAGCATGTTTTCTACTATGATAGGTTGTTAGCTAGCTGAAGACGGTAAGCATTCAATTGTGAATGATCGGCCATTTCCGTTTGTCTCCGGTCTATTGGACAAAGCATAAATTTGTTTACCGGAGAAAAAACGTGTTAAAATGCATGAACAATGGCTAATCGGTCAAAAAAATGTAGGGAGCGATGGCCCTGAGGTTGGCGCTCTACATGATCGAGAGGTTCTGGGTTCGATCTCCGTACGTGCCATTGCTTAATTTCTCTGAGCACGAATAATCCACAATGCTCCTTTAGACAAAGGTGATAAATGATACCTCTGAACAGAGACGGTGTCTTGACATGTTCGACATTCATGGGCGCCGTACGTATCTCGATGTTGGTTGCACTCCAAACAGGAAAGAAATAGTATCACCAGGGAGGCCGGTTTCCTTAGATAGCCTAATGACCAGGCTGAATTTCCGAAAGTAGCCCTCGTCAAATGTGTCGACTGTCGAATGTTTACTTCGTGTAATAGGCTACATAATATTTACCTCAGTATGGATTGATCTTTCACAATAATAAACACCTTATTATGTGCAATCATAGATCTTATCTCATTCAGCGTATACCAATTTATTTTATAAAACTTAATTTACAGATATTACGTGACGCTATTCTGGTAGTAAAATCTATATGCAAATGTATTAAATATTTTTTTGTAAAAAAATAAATGTAAAGGTATATTGATGCCTCAAATAGACTTGCCCATAAGAATTGCATCTAGATCTTTTTCATAATATGTATGTAAATGTGGATATATTAAGTGTAGATGTATTCTAAATTAAACAAAATATTATTTGATGACGTTAAAACGAAGAAATATATTCAATTCAAAACATGAATCGGAACATCACTGTTAAGATTATTTTTGGGGATTTCCCGAAACTGCAAGAAAAGTATCAAGTGCGCCAACTCATACCTTATGTTTATATGCATCATACAAGCGTGACAACATGATATACAGTTTCGGTATGTGAACGTATACTTACTTACAATCGTGAAAGCTCGGCCATTTCCGCTTGTCTCCGGTAAATAAACCTATTGCAGTGCGTAAAGGCCGATGTGATCAGAATGACTTACTTTACTTATATGGTATAGACTGACAAACATTCCAGTGCATTGAGTAACAAGTATGTCCCTATTGTCAAACATGAGACTATGGACACGTGACGGATTTAGTTAACTGATTGGTAATTTTCTCATTGTAAAGTAACAAAACTTCTAACTTAACAATCATTTAAAACATCTACATGTCGCGTTAAAATAGCTCCGAATAACGACTCATTTGGGCATATTGATTTGGACGCAGAAATAATACACGTATCATGTAAGTCCCTTCTTTGTCGACATAATAAATTACAAAACAACGCCATTTTACAAATCGGTCAAACACCTCCTCGCCTCCCTTATAATATTATATGATTTTTCCAAGCATACAGAGAATAATCGTATGAATTTGTTCCAAAACAATAACTTGGGTTTTGCAGGAAATACTTGATCTATTCTAGAACTCCTTTTGTTTCAGGCTCGATATGTGCAGTACACAGCCAAACTGGAACCAGACACTGCAGTGAATGATGCGTTTCGAGCCAGACTCCGCAAGATCGCCGCCCACTTGACCTTGAACAGAACAGATCTCGCACGCTACGAGAGTGAGATTCTCGTACGAGACTTTGGAACCCACGTGATCACAAGCATTGATGTTGGAGCGGTGCTTGCGCAGGTGATTTTTTTAATGTCATATTCGTACATATTGTAAGTGGGTTGTACAGTTTGTGTATCATCGTAATAGGTAAAGCCTAGGTCCCACTGAGGAATTCCACATCGGCGGTACTCTCCCGATTACTTCCGATAACACCCGATTCATCACAATTCCTTCCGATATCATAAACTGTTTCATGACTTCCTCGAAGATTCCCCTAGACCACGAAGAACCTGCTGTCGATGTCCTGATAGCTCATTTAATCTAACTCGGGAGTACATCGCCGAGGCAAAAAAATGCTCAGTGGGACCTAGGCTAAAGGTTTTCAGTCAATTAATATTTCTGAAAACAGAATAAATTTAAATTTTAATATTGGCTCGCCGTGTTGGTGGCTGTAGAGGTCGTGGGTAGCTTAGATAATGATAACGACCATGTTGCTGGGGTGATTGTTGTTATGTTGATGATGATGTTGATTTTGGTGTTAATGACGATAATATCACAGTTAACTGTATCATTAATAAAGAGTAAAACATTATATTTTTATAAACGTTATGTTATCTTAGAAAGGTGCATTTAGTGGTCATATTTGAATGGTATCAATAACAAGAATTGGCTTTCAATATCGTCATAAAGTAATCGCATACTTAGACAACATCGTTTGAACTACCTCCATGCTAAGTCCCATCGAAATTGATAAACAAGTTAAAAAGTTATACCATGAAATGTATACCACGGTGTCCAGTCAGTCACTGAGGTGCAATCAACAGAAACGACAATGCAATTTTAAACAAGAAAAAAGAAATTGATACCATGCCCTATGGGTTTATTTTCTTATACATGGGCGGATTCTTAAAATATTGATATCAAATTAAAGACGAAGTTCTCTAGTTTCTGATTATGTAATAACATATAAAATAACACAAGTATTAAATGTGTATTAAAACCAAACTGCACCACAGTGACTGTGTGGTCAATTTCCCGTGTTATGAAGATATTGTAAATTTTATAAAATATTTGTTTGTTTACTCTTAATTAATGATACAGTTACCTGTGGATAAAAGTGGTGATGTTTTACTAACATAGCTAGGATATTGCATTATACGATATACACAGAGGTTGTCTTATATGCAAAACTGTAAAACATTTCATGTTCGGGGGTATTAAATTTCGTTATATATAATGTTTTTAATAAACTTGTTGTTTTAAAAACATGACATAATTATACTGGGTGCTGTCCGTGGGCGGTTTATATCGTGTTGACTTACTGTTCTTAACAACCATTCATAATTTACAGTGATAAACATGTGTATTAATATGTTTTCAATTTCGCTGGATGTCCTCTAGTTATTTCGTTCCCGCGATTCGGACCCTACCCGGTTCGTTCAGGGGTTGATGATGATGTTTATTTTAATGTTGATAACGATAATGCTGGGAATATTCTATGATATAATAAACATATGTATTAATATGGTTTTAATTTAGCTGGATGAACTATCGGCGACATATTTACGAAAGTATGAATCCCAGAAGAATACTATACTGGCCTCAGCAAGTGCAAGTTTCTTCAATGTGTTTGACTTTGGCATTGATTACTCACAGACTACCACCCAGACACATATCACAGAATATCTGAAACAAAGAACCACATCAAAATTAATGACGTTTGGTGGACCCGTTTTCAGGTAATTTTTATTATTGATAATTGATAATAATAATAACGACTTTATTTATTGTGGATTACATATTTGACAGCAATATCAAGTTTCAATATGGTCCATATTTACTTACATATGAGTAAAACTTGTATTTGGGTGTCTTGATCAAATGAATTATTAGTAAGCATGTTCAATTAGTCATTTGTATATAGTATATTCATATGAATTAAAATCAGACTTTGTCGCATGGTCACCTGAATTGAGCAAACACACACCGGTCTGAAACTAAGTTAAATCGTCATTTTTATTTAATAATGCACTTTTCAATGTTTTCCCTCAGAGGGGGGGGGGCGGTGGTGATGCACGGGTAATTGGACAGTCGCTTATTTACAGTAATGGCAAAGGTACATCAAACCCTCAGTAATAGTACAACATAATATAGAGTTTTATATATCACATATTCAGACACTTTGCAAACTGAAACGGTGAGAAAACTATAGTAGTGTTGGTTTTTAATTTTTAATACATTCATGATACAGTGTGACAGTGGAATGTACATTTATGCACTAACTTTACCCTTGGTGCCTCTTCTTTATATTCTACAGGCCGAAAAACTACACAGCAAGCATGTGGAGTAGCGCAATCCAAAACGAGCTAGTAGCCTTGGATAGATCAGGAGACCCTATTTACTATGCAGTTACAGACGTCACCCTACCAGACGTTCCATTGGCCACCGTTTATGACGTGTACGATTACGTCAAGGACGCCGTGGAACTTTACTACGAGCACAATACGTACCGAGGTTGCACGGATGAAGACTCTCCGAATTTCAGTTTCGCGGCCAACATTGATGACGGTTCATGTAAACCTCCGAGAACAAACTTTACCTTTGGCGGTGTATACCAAACATGCACAGGCGGGGGGTACGTGGATTTGTGCAAGGGAATCAAACAAAAGAATCCACAAACCGGTGATTTTAATTGCCCAACTGGATACGAGGCTGTGCCATTACAAACAGGCTCTTCATCGTCGCACGAACAACGCAGGGAGTGTCATAGTTGCTGGTTGTTCTTCCACTGTTGTGATACAAACACATACAGCGCCTACGCCAATTACCAAGCATATTGGTGTGCCGCCACTGGTCAAGTAAAACAAGAGAGCGGGTTCCTATTCGGCGGCCTGTACACTGCCAAAACATTCAATGTCATGACCCAAAGTCAAAGCTGTCCGTCAGAGTTCTATCCCTTAAAGTTGTTGGGTACGAACGACTATTTGGTTGTATGTGTCAGTGACGATTATGAGCTTGGGTATAGATACTCTCTCCCGTTTGCTGGTTTCTTCTCATGTCACTCGGGAAATCCTTTGGCGCTAAAAGAACGAGCGGACTTGCTGAAAAGTTCTGGCAAGAAAAGTATGCTTCAGTCATACATGCTGACATCCGGTGTGGAAACATATCCCAAAAATTGCCCCGAAGGTTACAGTCAGCATCTAGCGATCAAAGACAATGATTGCAGTATTCACTATTGCGTAAAGGCGGGTGCCCTCACTGAACATGGTTTGCCAATCGTAAAAAGACCTCCGTTTATGGAAGCTCCAAGAGATGGGCTAACAAACGTTGAAGATACTGCATTTGTTGTCAGTGACGACGGTAAACTGTGGACAAGTATGGAAGATGCGAGCAAGACCGTTCCCGAGTATATGCAACGACACGGCCTTCCTAATCCCAAGGCGGTTACAACGACATCGGCTTATCAGGCAAGCGGAACAGGTAGGAATAATTCAGAGCTATCAAGTGGAGGTATAGCCGCTATATCGGTGTCCGCCACGTTGGTATGCATCATTGTTGGCGCTCTTATAGTTTTCGTGATACGCAAACGTCGCAGTAGTCCTTACCGTGAGACTGATCCATGGGCTGGGCAATCTGAGGGACGAAGGATCAACACGAACCCGTCCCGGGGTTACAACCGTATGGACGACTCTACGCCTACCGTTGTAACAAGGACTTAGACCAGCATTGATCATGCATGTAGTGTTTCCAAGTGTCTTGTTGTAACTGCCACGTACGACATTTAGTATGTCGTTTTTGTTTTAAGATGGAAGAAAACGAAATAAAGCATCAAGTTGGTTTGTAAACAAAATAACGAAATGTAAACAATAAATGCATAATTTAAAGTCTAAGGGGAACAACTCTTGCAAAATTAGTATTTTGTCATCTTACTTAATGTGATTTTGGCTTATTATTTCGGCAAATATAGCTGCCATTCTGTCGTCAATTATATGTCGTTTGTGAAGAACATATTACTTCTTTGTTTTTAGTCTATTTACTGGATGATCGGGAAAAAAGTTTTGGGAGAGATAATGTGACTTTAACAAAAGAGCAACTACGACGATAATATTTCTATGATAAAGGCTTTATAGTTTATATCTATAATGCTTAGATAAGCAATGGGTGGCCAGTTTACCACATAATAGTTTTTTTGTCTATTTATGCCTTGTGTACATTTCTGTTTTAAATTATAGTGAAATCTCACTTAAAAAGACCACTCTTTACACATTAAAAACTTTATATCTAAGGTGTCGTGATTTTAAAGTTGAAAAAAATGATAATACAGTGAAAACGGACTTTCAGATTGTGCGTATAGTTTTGAGGTGATAATCTTATTGAGATGTTTTTTCAATGGGGTTTTGGAGTATGTGACATTCTTTTCATTTGAATGTCACGTGTTTTTTTAAGTTCAGCAAGTCAACAGTACAAAAATGCTTTTCGGTCGTATAGAGACTATATTCAGTCATACTGCCCTGGTCCTTATCTCCCGAAGCATCTCAAGTAGAAATCTTAACTCAATTTGAGATTTTAGTCAAATCATAGTCTGAATATTAGATGCATCAAAAGTTTGTTATCCTACGAATAATGTGTCTATTCTATGATGCCAATTTTGAGTACATCATGTCATTGAAATTACTGAAAAGATAAATGAGAATAATATAATAATGTGAGATCTAAGCGATCGGGCCCTAACACGGGATGTACCGGTATTTACCCAGAACTAACTATGTTGAGCATCAACCATGGGAGATAACCAGTAGTCTTTTAACGACTTAGGTATGCATTGGCCTGGGATTAGTCTGGCTACCCGACTAGATTTTTTTTCAATCAATTATCATATTTTCGTTTTCAAGTTTAGCTAGATTTTATTTTGGGCTTGATTATCTATGTTAAAGGATGCAAAGGAAATTAATTTCATGAAAAAAGAGTAGACTGAAGAGTTGTCTCCTTTAATTAAACAAAGGGTATGTATAGACAGACTAGCCTGGGATATACTTCCCGAGACCTCTGGTACTCGAATCAGACGCTCTATCGCTCTATCACTAGGTTAACGAGGTGGGCCCGAGAAATTCTGTGTCCTATTATGTGATAATTAACATACATTAACAACGAAATGTATGGGAATGCGTAGTTGGATATTTCCCGTATAAATATGTGTGGTAGCTCAGGTTTTCTTATACTGTCAGCAGGAAATTATACAAATGACCGCATCTCTAATATTTTTATAAGACGAATGTAACATCCTACACGAACATTGGTTTACAGATCAAAACCTTCCTTCTTTCACAATCATTAAGTGTCCATATCGAACAATAAATTTAAATCATCTCATGTCTGTATTTTGTAATACTCATTAGTACTAGTAGTATGGTTTTACCACATTTGTTCATTACAATGTAATTAAGTACATTTGGAACACACTGTAGACTTTAGCCGGAAAATATTGCTGTATTGTTTTTATTTTCATGTATACATACACTTTCATAGAAGTGCGTGTTCATTGCACATGCATGTTTCCACATAGAAACTCACTTATTTGTCATGCTTTTTAAAACTTTTCAAATAAAAGGTACACAATTTCCCACTTCGTACATAGTTTTATTATTTAGTCGAGATGTCTTTGTTAGGCCATGGACATGTTCTAGTATCTAAACTTCTTGGTTAGGCTCGTCGTTATTACGTCCCTTGTAACGACAAGACAATTTGACGAAACATTAGGAAGATGGGAAACATAATTATGACGCCGTGATGGTTTGATGGAAGATACATGGACGAAAATAATGACCCTTATGGTGCTCAATATTGTTGTGCATTTATTGACTTTCCTTTTATAGTGTAGCAATACCACCATATGTCTTTGGCTACAGGTCCAAGAAGAAATTTGTCATCATTGGAAAATAAAAGTAGACGATAAGTATTTTATTTCTTCATCGATGTCTATGGCCGTTATTTCCAGCACCCTATGAAATCTGTATGTTCCAAAGTTACACAGGGTGCTGGACAAAACGGCACAGCAGCTGAAAAGATCTTATATTTCATGGAAAGAAAATAAGTTTCCCCTTAGACCGGCGTATATTTTATAGAAAAAGATGAAGAAATTAATTACTAATGGCTATTTTTGTGTTCCAATGTTGACAAATTTCGACTTGGACATGTAGCCAAAAGTCACGTGGTATTGCTACACTGTTTTACTAAGCTTATATCTAGTTTAACGTTTGATGTTTGTATAATTTGTACGGTGGGCAGTTGACCTGACAGATTTTCCTGGTATTAATTACCAATCAGTACTAACTTGCTCTTCCCATAGTATCTGGCAACTACTCCACAAGTGGAGGGAAGCTACCCACATCAACTGACAACTAATCCACTAGTGGAGGGAAGCTTCACACAGTAACTGGCAACTACTCCACAAGTGGAGGGAAGCTACCCACAGCAACTGACAACTACTCACCTAGTGGAGGGAAGCTTCCCACAGTAACTGGCAACTACTCCACAAGTGGAGGGAAGCTACCCACAGCAACAAACAACTACTCCACAAGTGGAGGGAAGCTACCCACAGTGTCTGACAACTACTCCACAAGTGAAGGAAAGCTTCACACAGTTTCTGACAACTACTCCACAAGATGAGGGAATCTACCAACAGCAACAGACAACAACTCCACAAGTGGAGGAAAGCTTCCCACAGCAACAGACAACTACTCCACAAGTGGAGGGAAGCTACCCACAGTAACTGGCAACTACTCCGCAAGTGGAGAAAAGCTACCCACAGCAACTGGCAACGACTCCACAAGTGGAGGGAAGCTACCCACAGTAACTGGCAACTACTCCACAAGTGGAGGAAAGCTTCCCACAGCAACTGGCAACTACTCCACAAGTGGAGGAAAGCTTCCCACAGTAACAGACAACAACTCAACAAGTGGAGGGAAGCTACCCACAGTATCTGACAACTACTCCACAAGTGGAGGGAAGCTACCCACAGTAACAGGCAACTACTCCACAAGTGGAGAGAAGCTTCACACAGTAACTGGCAACTACTCCATAAGTGGAGGGAAGCTAACCACAGTATCTGAAAACTACTCCACTAGTGGAGGGAATCTACCCACAGCAACCGACAACTACTCCACAAGTGGAGAGAAGCTTCACACAGTAACTGGCAACTACTCCACTAGTGGAGGGAAGCTTCCCACAGCAACTGGCAACTACTCCACTAGTGGAGGGAAGCTTCCCACAGTAACTGGCAACTACTCCACAAGTGGAGGTAAGCTACCCACAGCAACAAACAACTACTCCACAAGTGGAGGGAAGCTCCCCACAGTTTCTGACAACTACTCCACAAGTGAAGGAAAGCTTCACACAGTATCTGACCACTACTCCACTAGTGGAGGGAAGCTACCAACAGCAACAGACAACAACTCCACAAGTGGAGGAAAGCTTCCCACAGCAACAGACAACTACTCCACAAGTGGAGGGAAGCTACCCACAGTAACTGGCAACTACTCCACACGTGATGGAAAGCTACCCACAGCAACTGGCAACTACTCCACAAGTGGAGGGAAGCTACCCACAGTAACTGGCAACTACTCCACAAGTGGAGGAAAGCTTCCAATAGTAACAGACAACAACTCAACAAGTGGAGGGAAGCTACCCACAGTAACAGGCAACTACTCCACAAGTGGAGGAAAGCTTCCCACAGCAACAGACAACTACTCCACTAGTGGAGGGAAGCTTCCCACAGTATCTGACAACTACTCCACATATAGAGGAAAGCTTTCCACAGTAACTGACAACTACTCCACTAGTGGAGGGAAGCTACCCACAGCAACAGACAACTACTCCACAAGTGGAGGGAAGCTAACCACAGTAACTGACAACTACTCCACTAGTGGAGGGAAGCTACCCACAGCAACCGACAACTACTCCACAAGTGGAGAGAAGCTAACCACAGTAACTGACAACTACTCCACTAGTGGAGGGAAGCAACCCACAGCAACATACACCTACTCCACAAGTGGAGGGAAGCTAACCACAGTAACTGACAACTACTCCAAAAGTGAAGGGAAGCTACCCACAATAACAGGCAACTACTCCACAAGTGGAGGAAAGCTTCCCACAGCAACAGACAACTACTCCACAAGTGGAGGGAAGCTTCCCACAGTATCTGACAACTACTCCACATATAGAGGGAAGCTTCCCACAGTAACTGACCACTACTCCACATATAGAGGGAAGCTTCCCACAGTAACTGACAACTACTCAACTCGTTGAAGAAAGCTTCCTACAGTTACTGACAACTACTCAACAAGTGGAGGAAAACTTCCAACATCATTGGCAACTAAGCACTTGTTAGCAATGGAGTCGGTTGAGGAAGACCTATTTATAGGACTGTGTGTAGTGTTGATATGTATCGTACTGTATGGTTAAATTCTATGAGCAGTTCTGTTGCGGTGTTACACCAAGCCATTTCTGTACTGTGGCGACTATACAATGAATGTGTCGTACATCTCCCGAAAATGTGTGGTAGAAGTGTACTACTCGTTACTACACGGTACATTTTGACTTATAGGTCAAGATGTATACACCAAAACTTACCGTGTAGATGCACCTGTACGGACCTTTCATGGACACGTAGAAGTGAAAAGTTCTGTCAAGCGAACACTTCAAAAATTGGGATTTTTAATTTGGTTGATGAGTTCCAAAAGCTTTGCAACTAAATTGAAAATCTCAATTTCGTTAAGTTGGTTAGTTAGCTAGATAGCTAGTTAGCAAGCAGGCAGGCAAATAAATAAAGTGAAGTAACGACTTTATTTAAAGTAGATAACATATTTGGTGTTACATCAATTTTCATTATGATCTACACAATAAATATAATATACATTGATGTTAGATATGACAGTGGCAGATTTATATGCTTTTATTTATCCTCGCCACCGGAAATCCACATGGGCGAGGCCCCCCAGAAGAGGTTAATCACTTTAGTTCTGGGGGATAGTGCATGCTACAGAAGATGCCCCAGTTCCAGAAGCATCCCTGGTTCTTTTACGTGCCGATGTAAAGCATCATACAAGGGACCTCGCTTAACTACGTCCGGAAGACTGTTAGTAACTTTAGTAATGTTAGGTGGGAAACACTGAAGCATTTCTGTTTCTGACCTGGCTGGAGTAGGGATCGAACCCACAACCTTCAGATCAGCAGTCAGTAGCTCTTACCACTAGACCACTTGTCCACCTATAAAAAGAAATAAGATACTGTCCAGTTAGGACACGAATAGAGTGACGCAGTGTTAGAGTCCAATATTGCGGTGTAAAACCAATTATAATGTCTTATTCAGACATCTATTATTTCAATGCTAAACTAAAATACTTCACCTGTTCAAACAATGGTTGTAATCGTTTGGGTAAATGGAACGTGACTCTCGTATTATCCTCACTGGAAGTACGATGGCATTTGCAAGGGAAGTTATTTCGTCAAATGTTGACGACCTTTTCCCATTTGTTATTTCCCATTAAACATAAGTAGTTCTTTGCTTATCTTTATCACTGCATTATATATAAAAATACGTTTGAAGGCAAAATGCCGAAACGTTGATAATACAAAATAATTAATTTCAACGCGTGGTATTGTTGACATTTATCTTTACCCTGCATTATATACATATGTATAATAAATTAGTACAAAGTAGAGTATGGTACCCAGTTAAAGTCTTGCTCACGTTAGTTTTAGTTTCGCCAGCTATACTATATCAACACTGTGTGGTAGCACTGTATGCCCAAAATGCGCTGATATTTCAAAATGGCGGTCGGGAAACGCGAGCTAAGTAAGTGTATTTTGTTTTCGATCCAATCGTTTCAAATATGACGTCCTATAAATGAATTATATAATGGAAGAGCTTAAATTGGCGAATAATCAACAGGGACTATCCGTTTGTGATCAAATACCACTGTATTTCCGTTTAACAGAACACGATGTTTTGTGACAGTTGAAAAGTGAAGCGAGAGACAAGAAGAAAAGTGTATTTATTAAACCATATTAAACTGAAACTCTTTATATAATTATTATAGTGGAACGAGCATAAGCTTTTAATCTGGTCAGACAATACTAGGAAACATAATTTATATTATCAAACATTATGTTAAAGTCTCAGCACCCACGATTTCTCATACATTACAAAAAGATAAAATAAAATCGGACAGGGGGTAGCACTTAACCAACATAGCAGTGCACGATATACTCAAAGAGAAACATACACAATAGAAAACATCACAGGCCACAAGTAAAGGCCACGATAACCAACACAAAACTACCGCCTCCTCGATAGCCTAGTGGTTGAGCGTTCGCTTCGAGTGCGGGAGGTCTCGGGTTCGATCCCTGGCCGCGTCATACCAAAGACGAAATAAAAATGGTACCAGAATTTCCCTTGCTAGACGCTCAGCATAAAAGGGATACTGGCTTCTCTTCTCTCATACCCTCGTGGATAACATCAGGAATGAGGTGTCGATAGTGATTAATAAAAGTTGGAAAGTTGGTTTCACAATCTACCTTAAATAAATTAGTATATAAAATAAAATAACACAAAACTGAACAAGTTGATACTGAACAACTACAAAGTCCTAATTCCATGTGTCAATACGACCCAATAAAAGGGAATGCAAAACTGTTAATTATATACGGGCTTTATAAACAGCTACACTATCATCAGCAGGCTTTATCAAGTAGTCTTCATCCGGTTTATGTCTTTGAAGCACGTGTAGCATTGACCTACATCAGTTATTGTCTGACATTTGTATAACCAATATTAACCAGATTCTATAATTATATAACGTTTTACATGCTTAACTCAATTCCATGCTCATAATTCAGATGGTCCTAACTGTATTAACGTTTAATGTTTTACTGGAAGTATGACGATTGGTCTAAGAGAAGGCAATGTGATTTCCTGAGAATCTAAAGAGGATTTAACTGTTGCAGGGTAAATAAGCAAATCAGCATGAAATTGAGCATGAAAATTGAACAACGCTTAATAATCACGAAGCATGGTCCCATGATACGAAGACTAGAGCTAGTCACGACAATGTCTCAAATTTTACTGAAACTTTTACATTAAATTGATAGCCCTATAAATAACACTAGTACGGAGCGATATCAACACTGTCGTGTAACTGCGCCGGACGGAGTTTTCCGTAGGCCGGTCGAGACACACCAAGATGGCGGACTGTTTGACAGCGAAAAGGTAGGCGCTTGTTTCTTCACTTCTTCTAGTCTTTTGTAATGCTTTTATGTCTATTTTTGTTGGATACGATGCAGCTAGAATTGCCGCGTTCATCGATGTAGGTACAAAGTCTGGTATTGTAGTATTATTCAATAAAACTAAAAAATGTGAAAAATGCTAAGGACTCTTTACACAGCTGACCGCATGGCTTAGAGTGTGTCTACTTTACACCATATTACGCTTCGAATAAGGTGTTAACACGACCTTTCGACTCATTGACTGGTAAGTACTTGTTCTAAATGATAATGTAAACAATGTAATTAAACGCTTGTAGTTAGTTTATATTTATACCTTAAAGTGTGCAGTGAAAACGAAAGAAAAAACTCATTTTGTTTAATACATTGCACGAACTATAATACCCTCGTGGTGATGGATAACATCAGGAATAAGGTGTCGAGAGTGACTAATATAAGTTGGAAAAACTTGTTTCACAATCGACCTTAAATAAATTAGTATAAACTAAAAACTATAATACAAATTATTTAATTTAACCAGACAATATAATTAATGTTGTTTATAAACTAGTTTCGCTATAATACTTGTATTGACATATGTATATGCCTCCGAGGCCATAAAAAGTAAAGTTGCTGTTTTTGAGCGAATGCCATGCACTCTTTACGTCATCAAATATTTGTAATGGTCTCTAAACGAATGCATTATAGATAATAACCGAAAACCTCATGATGGAAATCTCGTATGGGCGTGGATACTTCAGAGAATCTCGACCAGTTTTCATCGATTTGAACATTGATTTACCAACTGCTCTGAACTCTCTTAATTACTTCGGTTGTATATATCATTGAACAAGCACTGTCAATTGTAGCAAATTTGATAACATCTGATTTTAAGAAATGAAGAAATTAGATATTTTCATCGTCGTACCTTATTGCTGAATTTTCACTCTCACTGCACACTTCAAAGCATAGGCAGTCAGCACGAACCCAAATACTACCCCGGCCAAATCAGATTTTATTACTGTTTACTATCTATGACAGGCTACTAACAAACTTGCCGATTATAGAAGTGCCTGTCACATTTGTAGCCCTGTAGGTTTATTATTCATTGAAATGGTATATTACGGGTATCAGCGTGTAGCTACTATATTTTACTTTCAGGATATATCAACATGTTAGTCCTTAAATACACTCCCTTTACATGCCGAACGACAGAATCACGATCACAATTCAATAATTAGGTCGCTAACTTACGCGTTCAGCACAACCCAGATTTTCATGCTTGTAAACATGCATTTTTGCTTTGAAACGGGCCTAGCTGGTCATCCTTTCAGTTAGTGTAACTAAATAATTTACCTCACATGCCAATTAAACATCGCAGCATTTCACTAAATCGATAATTAAAAAAATGTACGAAATTTGTCTCCGTCAATTTCCAATTCTAATAAGTATTCCAATAACCGTTCGACCTCAACAGGTTTCGAAGCGATCGTTTGATTGGCTAGACTGTATGTCGCGTCATCAATAGTTGTTCAATGAATACATAAAAAATACGACAAGTTATGTGACAGGCACTCCATTTTTTCGATATTCGCCTTTCTTAATATAGGTAACAGGGGTGTCAATTTTCCGGATTTATCTATCCTTGAAGAGGTATGCTTTCTGATCAAAATAAAAGTTATTTGATGAAAATATCTCAAGAAATGGCAAAGTTATGGTCAACTATATCTGCTCTGAAGGATTTTCTTCAATAAAAAGTTTGAAAAACTTAGTTATATATGGTTGACGGCCTGAAGTTTGTCAAAAATGGTCAGCCGCATATGATTTTCAGGATTTTGAATTTGGCTCTGTTGACACCCTGAGGTAAACAATGAGAAGATTGAATTGACTTGGGAAGTAGTAGGGTACGTGCTAGCTGCCTATGCTTCAAGGAAGCTGCATTTGAACTTGTGTTCCTAAAAAGTATCAACACAAAAGCAATGACAATATTGAGAGGTGCTGATTCAACTTCAATAATTGACGCGGCTAACAATACATATAAAGGTATACGTATAGATAAATTTTGTTACATCCGCCTGGACTGCATATTAGACGAGTGGCCACTTCGAGTACCAGAGGGGTTTTCATGTTCGATCCTAGTCGAGACATACAAAGTCGTTAAATTTAGTACTGGTATCGCTTGCTTAGAAGAAGAAGGTCGAGAGTACAAAAACGCTATTTTAAGGAAACAAGGAAAAAAACTGTCTGAAAGCTACACTTTACAACAAGTTTTTTTCAACTTCAGTTTGGTCAACATGACCTGTTACGATTTTCATGAAAATAGACCGATAAAAAGCGTCTTGTGCCGCAGATTTCAAATATGTATGTATCTTGTTAGGTCGCACTTACGACCTTCTCATTCTAAACCAGCGATATATACTTTGTTTAATGCTCAGTCTTTTTAGATCGACATTAGAGGTATTACATGGAACCTTGTTAATCAAAGTAGGTTTGGAGAAAAAACATTAACAAAGACTTACAGTTTATATCATCATCTATGACCAACTTATAATGTACATTGCATGAGAAACAAGAAACAAAATCCTTTAACATTTTATATCTTTAACTGAGACCTGCACGTTTCTAGGACTCGTACTAAGCAGATGCAGCCAAATTTTGAAGGGGTGCATTTCATATTAAGGCAAGATGTTTAAAAAGATATGCACAGACCATGACGTTGAATATTTAATATGTTTAAGGTCTGTCTAGCAAACAAAGGATCATTCATTTGAAGGAGCCACTCACCATATAAAGGTTGAAGTTGCGAGGACCAGTGGTTGACGATACCAAGCAGATACGAAAATAACGTAGATGGCCCATTCAGCTTTGACTTTGAAGTTTTAACACAGAAAGAGACAAATCGTTGTATATACTTGAAACAGTTCTCAATGGATCGGGCTGTTAAACGAAAGGCATATTTTCATGTGTCTATGGCAATGTCCTTTGATGCAGTGATCCTTAAGACAATATGGGTCCAGAACTCAAAAAGGTCAACCATTCTGTGATAATCATGGCTAAAACATAATTTTCAAATATTGCTAATACATGTACCAACATTAATAATAGAGGCTCTAGTCAATGTTACATCAAAGCGCTTACGGGAGTATTAAAGTTACACAAACAAGATAATTTTATTTAGAACAAATACGAATGAGATAAAGGGATGTACACTATTAATAATGTTTTATAGTCAAATAACGCCTATCCAACATATCTGGTGATAATGTGTGGTTGTTACAGAATGATATTTGTATTTGTAAGTTTCTGTAACTTACCCATTAGTACTTTGATGAAATTATACACTGTATAATTATACCTACATATATCAAGTCATACGAGTAGTATATACGTATTATATATGCGCATGTATATAGTTAAAAAGAAACAAAATGCAACTACAACCTACAAGACGGGTTTCCAATATGACATTAATCCGCAGTTCCACACTATATATGCGTTTTTGGTATTCATTTTCTTGCACGTGCAAAACACGTTGAATTGTTTAAAACGCCTAACGTGATCATTAAAGTTTGTTTATGTTTTCCACTGAAAGTTGTGGTTGGCTTCGTTCAATATGATTATGCTATGTTTATCATTTTGCATCAGAAAACCCGTTAAGAACTTATGATTTATTTCATATTTTTCTCATTCGCCACATAATTAAAAACCGCTTTTGCAAAATGTTGGCAATTTCTCCTAAGATAGTTATAAGTATTTTTTAATTCATCTTCTTCACACAACCAATTAATTAAACCGTCAATATTTGTCCTTCCAACATCGTGAATGACTTCTTTAATTCTAGTGTCTCTGTTCGTCTGTCGGTATCGATCCTTCACGGCATCAAGGTGCTCACTTCTCTGAATGGTGATACCTTGACTGTTTTTCTCAATGGTCCACTGCCATTTGTTGGTCTCAAGAAGAACGAAGTTGTGATACAAAAGGAAGTCAGTAATCTGCCAACAGAAAAGGGGATGTTTATAGACGGTGACCTTTTTGATATGCCCATCATCGTCCTTTAGATGGGGGGAAAGTGTGTCCTTTAATTCGTCATCGTTGATAATATAACTTTGACCGCTATCTTGGTCCGCCATTGGGTCGAAGTAAACAGTGAATGTCCAATCGCAACCAATTTTACTGTAAAGAAACAACGCAAGTTGCAATCAATTGGTTAAGTGGTTTTATGAGTCAGCGTTTTCGCAAGCATTGGTTGTATAGCATAAATTGTGTTCATTTGACCATACATTGCAGAAAATGGCGTCTTTCTGATTGCATGTTAGAACTACTACACTTGACAAATGTTCTAAAATGTCCAGAACATGTCCAAAATGTTTAAGAGGGTTGTGTATGATCAGGTCGAATCTTATTTTAAAGAAAATAATTTGTTTGATGAATTTCAATAAGGATTTAGAAGTGGGTTCTCCACAAATACTTGTGTGATCCATTTAACTGATTATATAAGAATGGAAATGGATAAAGGTAACATTATAGGTATGATATTATTCGATTTATAAACGTACCAGAAACATCAACTAGTTGTTTTACATCATTCTGTTCGTATCATGATGTAAACAACTAGTTGATGTTTCTGGTACGTTTACATCTTGTCAATCTGTTGCAAGGATCCATCCTTGGTCCTATCTTATTTTTAATGTATGTAAATGACATGTCTGCTGTCGTAAAAAACAAGCTTTTACTGTATGCCGATGATTCTGGTATTTTAGTATCTAGTAAAAACAAATCTCAAGTTAAGATCTCTTTATCAAATGACTTAAACATTGTTAGTCAATGGTTCATCAACGACAAACTCTCTCTCTGCACTTGGGAAAAACCGAGTCGATTGTATTTGGTTGAAATAACAAACTCCGATCAAACGACACTCTTCATATTTCTTGGTTGTGACATAGAATCCAAGTCATCTGTCAAATACCTTGGTGTCACATTGGACCAATCCCTTTCATTTGCTGACATGGCAAGTTCTATACTAAAAAAGCCAATGCTAAACTGAAATTCCTATATCGGAAAAATCATTATTTGGCCGCTGATACTAAAAAGCTCATTGTAATGTATCTAGTACAATGTCATTTTGATTTTGCATATTCTTATAGTTTTTTTTTAGTTTAACTAAATCATTACAAAATAAGTTTCCAACTACTCAGAATAAACTTATAAGATTTGTACTGGACTTAGACTGTAGTCTGTACTTGAACAAACGTGTGGAGCAAATTGTTTTAAGTCAAGTTTGGAAATAAATAATGGATCAGCTCCTAACTGCATGAAATAACGCTTTATACTGCAAAACTCTATTCATATGTATAAGACACGATTCAGTGAGAAGGGTGCTTTTGCGTTACCCAAAGTTAGAAGTTTTGGATCTAAATCTTTTTGCTTCAACGGTTGTAGACTATGGAATAAGCTGCCAATTACCATTACTTCCATAGGTGGTTATCCTACTTTTAAAAAGCATTAAAACATATCTTTTAGACAATCATTATTGGTTTTATTTCATTACACTTAATACTTCTGGTGTTTCTTAAAATAAATTTCGGTATAGGTCCATATAAAATAATATTTTTCATTTGCTTTTATCGAGGCGGTAAACTGTGATTCCATATTACTGTTGTGATATTTCATTGTGACGATATTTATAATTAATCTTATTAATAACGGATAGCATAATTAACTTTGATATAACTATGATTACTATGATAATCTAGTCTTTCCATTATAAACAGTGTATAATTTATTGTTGCCTCTCTATGTCATGCCATCAACCCAAGGACCACAATGGAAATAAGAGTATACTCTTTTTTGTGTAATCCTTGGTGTTGGCGTGCATGGCATGGTTGTTGATACTCATGCTATAAATATTTTTATTTATGATCATGTTGTTTTAATAATCATGTATATGTAAAACCTTTACCGAAATAAATCTATCCATATATCTATATCTACACCGACTTTCCATTTGAATATCTCAGCAACGACTGTCTTGAATTCCACGATTTTTTAAATTAGTGGTTAAAATCATTCTTTGTATTAGTATATTTACTGGATGATCGGAAAAAAGTTTTGGGAGAGATAATGTGACTTTAATGGTTAAAGAGTGCAAGTATACGTACGTATTGAAGTAGTCAGGGGGGATCGTCCAGATCACAACGCACCCGGTGACCCCTTCTATATTCTATATAAAGCCGCCATCTTGGATAAGTAGAAAAAATGAGTAGCTTTTCAGAGTGTTCGCGCGTAACCGAATCCATCTGGTCGAGGGTGGTCTGCCTGGACGATCCCCCCTGACTACTACTTATTGATACCATAGAAATGTACAACTATACCATCGGAATAGTTAGAACATTAGTCAAGTGTATAGTACCTTAGGTTAATAGTTACCATAACGAAATCCCCCACCCATAAAACCAAAACACTATTTGGTAGGGATAGAAAGCAAAAATATTTAAACTTACCACAGCAAAATACATTTTAAATAGGTATCGCTCAAATCATCATAAAAATAACGGAAACATCAATATTATGAAAAACGACTTACCCTAAGCCCATATTGCTTCCGAACTCTTTATCCAGTTATCTAGTGGCGTGTCGAATATATTGTGTCGAAAAACATCAGTTACAGTATAATATAACTGTAACCGGGTGTGGGGGTAGATATAACACCAACTCAATTCGTCGTAATTCAATATATATAATTAATATATATATATATAAGAGCCTAAAATAAGAACAACATGAATTAGTTACAAGAAACAGAATACTCTTCATTGATGATACATGTATACCAGATCGCGAAATCTAAATAAATTAAAGTTATAAATACATAATTCAACGCGATCTAATTCATAATTCAAGCGAAATACAAGTAAGTAATTCAAATAATTTAAACAAGAACTTACCAGGACCAGTAGAAAATATTACTCTAATCACTTGTGAAAGTGAATAAATATATTAAGGATCAAGAATCTACAAGTATAGTAGAATAATTTATGACAGGACTGTAAAGTATGTCTGACTCCTTCAAGAGTATTGAAAGGAGTCCTGACTAAAGAAGTGCAGGGCTGAAGAAAAGATTAGTACTGGAGGAATTTCATGCATGGAGACTTTCGTGATCACTTACTCACCAAGCATACCAGTTCTACAACATTCACTCAGATTAACTCACTCAGGCCGGACAATACACATTCCAATCATTCTCTCACAGACGACTTACACACAGTTAGGCAATACATACAATATAACAAAAACATGTATACACACAGGGACAAGACAACACAGTGACACACAAAATGACCAGGGTTACACATTCCCTCCCTTTAAGGAAATGCCTCCTGACATTTCAACTTGTCCATTAACTACAACAGTAAATACATGTTCTGACAATTCACATCTAAAATACAAACTAATCTCACAGGAAATAGCCATAATACTATTTCCACAGACGTGAAAAACAGCAATGCAATACTGCATTAAATAAATCACTACATTACTGTAAGACAATAATAACAATTTGAACACTTCCTACTGTATAGGAAATACACAAACTTCAGTAAAAACAGAATTGTATAAACAAACTGCGCTCACAATAACTAAAAACAACTCTATAACGCCTAGACAAATCAGTATCACCAAAATAAGTATAACTACACTGGAATTTAAGCAAAAAGGATAATTAAATTAAACAAATTCCTGCAAAGGAATGAATTACAAATTAAACCTCGCTAAATTTACCAGAAAACTACCTATTCAGTATGTAAATGCTCATTAAATATTAAAAATGCAGTACAGTGACCCCGCGATACAATAGAAACGGAATTCAAACGAATACGCGATACGGTGACACCGCAATACAAACGCAATAAAAAATAAACTGCAATACAGTTGAACCACAATATAATAAGACTGCAGAAAGCATAAACATAAGTATAGTAAATTAACAGTACCATGGCAGTGGGGTGACTGGTAACAAAAATTGGTGATACAGGAACAACGAAAACAGTACAGTTGAACTGTCTGTGTAAAGCTATTGGGTCAGTACAGTAAAACTACATAGGAAAGGGTTTCGGAACAGTCGCCTTAGTTTAATACCAGGAACAGATAAAATGATCTAACCATATAGAACAGATAAACAAGAATTAAACAAACACTTCCAGACGTTCTGAGACAGTTGCAGAAATAGGAGTAACCCATTCCCCATAACTATCAGGAGCTACTTGTCGCCTAACTGGGCGCTGACTCACCAGAGGTGGGGAGGTGGCTTCAGTAACAGAGGTAACTTCGTTACTGAACTCCCTTCTCATAGAGGGCACCTCAGTCAGGGACAGAGCAGTGCTTGAATTCGGTGTGCTAGCACTTCTGCTCAGAAGGGTAGATCTCAAGGTCTGTGAAAGCCTGATATCCTCTGAAACAGAAGGCTGCACGGTGGATTCAAATACAGGTAGAGGTCTGGTTTGAGGTAACTGTTTCCTCAGAGGTGGTGGTATGTAGACACCTGGTCTGTCATCGTCGGATTCGGACTCGGAGCTGCTAGACCGAGTACTGGTGCTGCTGCCCTCGTAAAGAGATAGGTTAGGCTCCGCACTGCTGGGTTTTGAGGACGGTCTCTTGCGAGAGCTTCCCCCAACAGTGGGTGTAACCTCATTCTCAACAGACGAGTTGAATGGTAGCAACATATTCCGGTGCAGGGTCCTTACAGGTCCCTTTTTACCAACTTGGAGTACTTTGTACACCGGAACATCCGGATTTGGCATAGACAGAACAGTGGATACTTCCTGTTCCCACCTGTCAGCCAATTTGTTGGTACCTTTAAGTCCAACCTTCCGGACCAGCACTTTGTCTCCAACTTGAAGACCAGAGTGCCTTACACGACCATCATAATGCAACTTATTCTTGGCGGCGCTTCGCCCGGCTTCCTCAGCGGCCTTGCGGTAAGCAAACTGTAGGCGCTGGTGGAGCTTAGATGCATAGTTAGAGTGTGAACCAGAATGTTCCTCAGAGGGATCAGTTCCCAAATATGCATCTAAAGGAAGTCGGGGATGCCAACCAAACATAAGAAAGTGGGCAGCGTACCCAGTGCTGTCGTTCTTGGTCGCATTATATGCCTGCACAAAGGGAGCAATGTAGGACTTCCAGTCAGCCTTTTGATGGGTTTCAAGAGTTCCCAACATTTTCAGCAGAGTTTGATTCCACCTTTCAGCCTGACCATTCCCCATAGGATGGTATGGTGTTGTCCTTGACTTCCGTATGCCTGCAATCCTACATAGTTCCTTAATGGTGGAACTCAAAAAGTTCCGCCCTTGGTCACTATGTAGTTGCTCATGGAACCCGTAGTACCGGAAATACCCTTCATATAGTGCCTTAGCAGTAGTAACTGCTGTCTGGTTGCGGCAAGGAATAGCCTGCGCAAACCGAGTGAAATGGTCAACTATCACAAGAATATTCTTGATACCACCTTTACTGGGTTCGAGCTTCAGAAAGTCAATTGACACCAACTCCATAGGTCTGGTGGTTTTAATAGGAACAAGCTCTGCGAAAGGCTCACCAACTTGAGTTTTCCTCCTTATGCACCGGCCGCACTGTTCTACCAAACCTGCGATGTCTTTTTCAAGACCAGGCCAGTAAAAACGTTGTTTGGCAAGCCACAAGGTCTTTTCTTTCCCTTGGTGTCCAGCATCTTCATAGACCCCCTGGATGGCAATCCGCCTATGTGACAGAGGTAGGACCAACTGCTTTACTGTTTGGCCATCCAAAGTAGCGGTTCGGTACAGAATACCATTCTCAACAAAGAGACGGTTAGATTATCGAATGAACTTCTGTACCGGTAGGGACTCTGTAGAGGTATTCTTCACCCCCTTCAGAGAACCGCTACTAAGGAGGTCGATCACTCGAGCTATGTCGCCATCAGTACTTTGCTCAGAGACCCAATCAATTTTGGCCATAGCCTCAGAAACTAACCGTTCCTCAGTGGCCACCTGAGGAGCAACAGTTTCTGATATGGAACTGACCAAGGGAGCACATATAATGGCACCTTGAAATATGGCCTTGAGCTCTTCCTGGAGTATATGGCGGCGACTTAACCCATCCGCATCAGCATTAAGTTTGCCACTGCGGTACTCCAACGTGAAGTGATAGTTGGAAAGCTCAGCAATCCACCTAATAGTATGCTGAGTAGCATCCAGCTTAGCAGTGGTTGTCACATAGGTCAACGGATTGTTGTCAGTGATGACACGGAATTCATGACCATATAAATAGTCATGAAACTTGTCAGTCACACTCCACTTCAGGGATTTGGAGAAGCACAGCTCCCAAACCAGAACCACTTGCATCAGTATGCAAAATGAATGGCAGGGAGTAATCTGCATAGCCAAGAATGGGAGAGGAAGTAAGTTTGGACTTAACCAGATCAAAGGCAGACTGTTGGGCTTCAGTCCAAACCCACTTAGCAGGGGTTTTGGCCTTTTTCTTGGACTTTTTGGCTTTCTGGTTAAGCCCATGACCTTGAAGGAGGTCATTTAAGGGTTGAACTATCTGGGCATAATTAGGAACAACCTTCCTATAATACCCACTAAAACCAAGAAACTGTCTCAGGACGCGGACAGACAGTATAGCCTTGAAGTTTCAAGAGACTCAGTAACAACACTAGAAACATTAGAACCCATGTTCCGTACCATACCATTGATAGTGATACTTTCATAAGGTGGCACTGAAATAACCTTCTTCCCACACACCTTAACAGGATATGTGTGAGAAGTCAGACTGTCCAAAGCTAATTGCCATTCTGAAGGAATAGTTCAATCTTCCGGAATCTGATCAATTAAAACTTTGCAACGACGCAACACATTAGTACCAATAATTACTGGACAAGACTGGTTAAATTCATTGTCAGGTATGACCAACATAGGAACATCCAAATTAAAACTAGACAGGAAGGGAACAGAAACATTCACTTCAATGTACCCAGAGTAATTCATGGAAGAACCGTCTGCAACAGACAAGTTGAGACCCAAGGTATCTAAAGATTTCAGAGGAACAGAAGGATTCAAAGAAACAAATGATGAATAACCAATAGTGGTCACCATAGATCCAGAATCAAGCAGACTATTAAATTTAGTTCCATTGATATTGACAAAATGTTCATTGGCTGACCCAACGAGATGGTCCAGCAATGGCACATTACTTTCAGGGCTTTGATCTAACCCATCCTCTGTTCCACCCACACCAGAGGGGGTTTCTAGTTTAAAGAATTGGTGGAATTTTGGTAGTTATACAGCCCTCGACCCCTACCTCTGCCTCGGAATCCAGACGAACCGTTGGATTGGTTCTGGGAACTATTTCCAGAACAGTAACTTTTCAACATTTCCTCCATAGAAGCCAATTTTGACTCCATGGAGGAAAGTCTTGAATCCATCCTGGTTTCAAGAGTAGAAAGTTTGAGATCAAAGGAGGAACCTGCAGCCACATGAGTATGTTTGGCAGTCTTGGTCAAAGTTGGGGTTACAGAAGAAGGTGACAGAAGAGCTTGAGGAGAAGAAACAATAAGAGTTTCCTTTTCAACATTTCTGATCTCCCTTAATAGAGAGTTATAGTCTGACATCGAATCATACCTATGCCGAGTTTGGAGCTTCAGTATGTCCGATGTCAGACCGGTCCACAGCCTATGCCTAAGAAGGTCATTTCTGGCCAAACCTGGTAGCTGTCCCTTGGAAATAATGGATTGGAGAAGGGTATCCAAACGACAAGCATAAGAGGTTACATATTCAGTTGAGGACTGTTTACTATTAAAAAATAGCGTCATTAAGTCCTCCTGAGAGGAGGCCTCCGCAAACATGACATCCAGCTTGGCCAGAATGTCATCAACTGTGGCAAGCTGACCAAGAGGAATGATCATGATGCGGGCGGTTCCTCTCAATGACCCACGAATCACCTGCAGAATGTGTGCCTCATGAAAGTCGGGATGAGACAGTAGGCACTCTATCTCATATCTCCATACAGAGTATGGGACTTCACCCTTGGGGATGGGCTCATCTCCAGAGAAACAAGGAATTTTGGGTAGAGAGGGTGGGGCGGACATGGGTACCGACCTATACGAGGGCAAGGGAGAAGACGTCATGACAGGCCTAGTAACAAAACTGAAAGCTGGTCCAACAGTAACTGGTGTAGACGTCGCCGAAGTAACTCCTAGCTTGATTCCCTGTACAAAATTCGATAAAAGGGGTTTACTGAGACCAGTTGGTGGCTGGGTGGGAATGATGGTGGTGGGGACATCTTTAGGTATCAGATCAAAATGAGCCTGGATGTACTTCAGCACATCATCCATCAGGTCTTGGAAGTGGAAGACGTTGCTGAAGTTTCTGCATTAGAAGCCATAATATTAGATACACAAATATAAATGTAAAAGGAAAGTACGCGATAAAACGCAACGAAAACAACCGTTTAAATATCGCGATATCTCTCCCTCGAAAAAATGAAATTTCGGTTAAATTTCACTTGAAAAGTAATTTAACATGAAATTTAAACTATAAATCTATATAACTGCACTGTACAAATATATAGAACTAACAATAATCCACAAGAAATTGCCAAACTACTACAGAACTACATCAAAATCACAAATACTAAATATCAAAATTACAATTCACAAAAATCAAGTGCTTTACAGCAAATACAACTAGGTCACAGACCGTGGGAAAGTTTACATTCCAATGTAAAGGTCAAAGTTTAACCCAATACACACTGAGTTTCAAAGAGTCATACTCCACTGAACACCACTACAATCTACCCAATGTAAACAAACCACTCAAAAGCTTAACTCATTCAATCAGTGATGGAAATTCCAATTAATTGCACAGCCAAGTAATTTAACTACTGCAGAATATAATAAACTACAACTGAACTAGAAAGTTCCTACAACACCAAATAAACTACTTTCAAGTACAACTGTCACAAGCTTACAAAATGGACATACATGTAAGCCAGCAAATGTTGGACACATATACAAATACACAAGTAGGACAGACCACATAAAACATGTAAATAATAATAAAATATATAATAAAATGGTATATAATACAGTCACACTCATACAGACTCACCAAATCTTCACTGGACTCTGATGTTGCCGGAACAGAATTTATGGTGATATTAGTAATAATTTTCACACATAGACCTGTTAGTATGTGATGAAGACAAGAAAGTGTAGTAAGATCCTCAGTTTAAGACTTGCAAGCTTTATGTTGCAAAAAAATGTACCAAAAATTAAATTAACCCAAAATGACTAAATTTAGTATACAGTACTGATCCTGGTGTACAATCATATAAATTCAGAATATCAAATTTACCAACAAATATACATGTAGATGTATGTAACCAATACACAATATACAGTAGATCTACAATAATCACAAAACACTTGAAATAATACTGTTTCCACAATTTCCCAAATACATTCACAAATACATGATTGAGAGAGAGGCCTAAAATGTAGGTTTTTGAAAAAAGTGGTACAATAATGCTGATATAAACTAACCGGACCGATATTCAAAAATAAGAGAACTTGGATTTATGTACGGAACCACAAAATACAAGTCACACTGTATTTAACTTTACAAAATGCCTAACTATGTAAACTAATGACCTATATAAACAGCTGATTGCATAAACTTACACAAAACAAAAATTACGGTAAATTTTAACACCTCTCAATCAATGATGGATTTAATTAAACACATAGCAATGAAATACTAACAAAACAATACTCACAATGTCCAGTTCCGTCCACAATAAATATAACACAAATCAAATCACACAATTAAATTTAACACAAACACACACACGACACTTGGGGTCTGGACCACGCCCCCTCCCGCTACGCGCCTGGAAATATTTTTTTTATATTTCTTATATATCCAGACCTATTAAGTAATCACACAAACATTTGTTGGATGACAATCATGTATTTGATATTAATACAAAATCTACGTAATTCCTCTACTGCTTAAATAACACAAAGATAGAAATCTTTCGCTGAACTTTCTCGCACACCGACCTAGAAAAATTGATCGTGTAAAACTTGTTTTGCAACTAACCTGTATATTTCTGATGTCTTTCGGTCAATAACAAATTAATCTTTACGATGACTTTACTGACAATACTCGATCAGCGCTCTTGTCGACAAAATATGCGAGAAAGTTTGCAATTGTCAACTCATTTTCCGCCGCGCACATAATCTTTCGACAATTCAGCCTGATACATAAGAACTGTGTCGCGCGTTGAACGTTGGACCCAAACGAGGTATTCCGAATGGTTTATTTATAAAGACAGCTGCTTTCTGACGTCGCAATGATAAACACAAGCTGGCGACCAATAGCGTATCGACCAATAGCAGCGACCAATAAGGAAATCTAGCAAACAATAGGAAAAGACGGTGCACTATATTTCGGCAAATAGGGCGGAATTGGTTGTTTTATATGCTATTATATACAGATTAATAAGGAAATATAACCAAAGCAACAGTATTAAAGTGTTATTATGCCAATGTTATAGGAATAAATAAATTATTTGACTCTTAAAAAAAGAACTGCACATAAAAACAGACGAATACATCAGCGATATTTTAATAAGAATACATACTTAATTATTCACCATACTGAGAAAAGGAGCTAATGTGACCCCATAAGACCAGGTACTACAGTATAGCACAAAAGAGACCAGCCACATAGCTGAATTATCTATAGAACTCGTGATACCCGATGTACACCCCGTTACTATCATAGAGTAAAACTTCGATTTTGACGATAATATTGAAAACTACTGAGAAAAGGAGTTTATGTGACCCTATAAGACCAGGTACTGCAGTTTAGCACATTTACATACCTACAAAATTATCTTCAGAATTCGATATACCCGATGTAGACCCCGTTACTATAATAGAGTAAAACATCGGTTTTGACGATAATATTGAAAAATACTGAGAAAAGGAGCTAATGTGACCCCATAAGACCGGGTACTACATTATAGCACATTTACATACCTACAAAATGAGACCAGTCACATGGCTGAATTATCTATAGAATTCGAGATACCCGATGTAGACCCCGTTACTATAATAGAGTAAAACTTCGGTTTGACCGATAATATTGAAAAAAACTGAGAAAAGGAGCTAATGTGACCCCATAAGACCGGGTACTACATTATAGCACATTTACATACCTACAAAATGAGACCAGTCACATGGCTGAATTATCTATAGAATTCGAGATACCCGATGTAGACCCCGTTACTATAGTAGAGTAAAACTTCGGTTTGACCGATAATATTGAAAAATACTGAGAAAAGGAGCTAATGTGACCCCATAAGACCGGGCACTACAGTATAGCACATTTACATACATATCAAATGAGTCTAACTACATACCAGAATTATTTTCACCATTCGAGATACCCGATATAGACCCCGTTACTACAATAGAGTAAAACTTCGGTTTGACCGATAATATTGGAAAATACTGAGGAAAGTAGCTAATGTGACACCATAAGACAGGGTACTACAGTATAGCACATTTAAATACCTATCAAATGAGTCTAACCACACGGCTGAATTATTTTCACAATTCGAGTTACCCGATGTAGACCCCGTTACTACAATAAAGTAAAACTTCGATTTTGACCGATAATATTGAAAAATACTGAGAAAAGGAGCTAATGTGACCCTATGAGACCAGGTACTGCAGTATAGCACATTTACATACTTACAAAATGAGACCAGCCACATAGCTCAATTATCTATAGAATTCGAGATACCAGGTGTACACCCCGTTACTATAATAGAGTAAAACTCCGGTTTTGACGATAATATTGAAAAAGTCTGAGAAAAGCAGCTAATGTGACCCCATAAGACCGGGTACTACATTTTAGAACATTATCATACCTACAAAATGAGACCAGTCACTTGGCTGAATTATCTATAGAATTCGAGATACCCGATGATATTGAAAAATAATGAGAAAAGGAGCTAATGTGACCCCATAAGACTTGACACTACAGTATAGCACATTTACACACCTATCAAGTGAGTCCAACCACATGGCTGAATTATTTTCACAACTCGAGATACCCGATGTAGACCCCGTTACTACAATCGAGTATAACTTCGATTTTGACCGATAATATTGAAAAATACTGAGAAAAGGAGCTAATGTGACCCCATAAGACCAGGTACTGCAGTATAGCACATTAACATACCTACAAATTGTGACCAGCCACATAGCTGAATTATCTATAGAATTCGAGATACCCCATGTACACCCCGTTACTATAATAGAGTAAAACTTCGATTTTGACGATAATATTGAAAAATACTGAGAAAAGGAGCTAATGTGACCCCATAAGACCAGGTACTGCAGTATAGCACATTAACATACCTACAAAATGTGACCAGCCACATAGCTGAATTATCTATAGAATTCGAGATACCCCATGTACACCCCGTTACTATAATAGAGTAAAACTTCGATTTTGACGATAATATTGAAAAATACTGAGAAAAGGAGCTAATGTGACCCCATAAGACCAGGTACTGCAGTATAGCACATTAACATACCTACAAAATGTGACCAGCCACATAGCTGAATTATCTATAGAATTCGAGATACCCCATGTACACCCCGTTACTATAATAGAGTAAAACTTCGATTTTGACGATAATATTGAAAAGTACTGAGAAAAAGAGCTAATGTGACCCCATAAGACCAGGTACTGCAGTATAGCACATTTAAACGGGGTTTTGAACAAGAATAGTTAACTTTAAACCCAAATTACGGGATTATGGAACTAAAATTGGCAGACATTTTGTCTAAATGCACTAGTAGTCGGATGGTGATATTTAAACTAAAAAACATAAATATATTAAAAAAACGTTGTAAAATATAGAATAATACATATATATGATACATGGTCAGATTCCGGAGAGCACAGGGAAAACCTGACAGGAGTTAGTCGATCATGGATGGCTCATTCCTCTTTCTATTTACCACTGGGGGGATAATGAACAAGAGAACAGAAGACAAGATTAATATAATTCAATGGAAACTATGTCAGCAGTTAGATATTGATCTTATATCGCATATAAACAACATGCTAGAAAAGGCTTCTAGATCTTGGAAGCCACGGCATCACAGATAGGATGAATGCAAGGGGTACCGACTCCACAACCATCGAAAGGGGATACAGAAGTGGATAGAGATTTGACTACAGCCAGAAAGCAATGTTTAGTCTGTTATTTGATATGATTATCAGAAAATTGACAATACTGTCTACGATCATCCGAAATTCGGATATCCGAAATGACGTAATATTGACACGATCGTATATTTCGTGGTTTGGCTTTAAAAAACAATAAGAACACATATGTTTCTTTGAGTTTACCTATAAATCACAGTCAAAGGGCCAATGATAAACTACCTACATTGTTAAGATATCACTCTAAATGATGCCAAAACATTGTGTTTGTTTTGGAAAGGGAGATAATCGTATGTTTACAGTGTATCACGTGGTACAATACCGAACATTTGATTGCTTGCTTCATTACCTGCATCTGGAATTCAATATTAACGTTTATAAACGACTTACGGGGTCCTGGAATTGAAAGTGTTGGTCTTTTTGTTGATTCCATAGACATGTAAGTTAGACGACTGTATAGAGCGTATCAAGGCGAACAAAATGATACCAAACACTCAATATCGCCAAAAGTTGCGTTACGGGGTTCTGGAATTAGGGTGACATAGTAAATACTGACCGCAGCGAAACATAGTTGGAGGCGCGTCTATAGAATGCTAGTACATTGTATATACATTTTGTATTTGGATTAGTGCCTCACTCTATGATTACATTCATCCATTAAAGCAAATTGATCACGTGACTCTGCTGATATCAATATTGCGGGATATTTCGGACAGTATCGTGATGATTGCTGCAAGAAGTTGCGATTGGTGCATGGGTATACCAGTACAACGCCGCCTTCTGGCGCCGTAGAATAGTGTGAACATACTTTTTATTACGTAACACATCTTAATGAAATTAGTGTACGTCACTACCTAAAGTTCAGAAATATCATTTGGCTGTCTGACAGATCTGGATGGTTGAATGTTGGTGAACATATGTGTTGAATTTAATTTTCATACTGCAGACCGAGTATTCTATATTCTATGACTGTGTGTATCCCCTTTACATCCATTAAGAATTACAGCTATAAAAACTTCGACAAATATTTTATTTAATTATGGAATCAAACTAGCTCATTATCATCCTGGAAACCGGTAGATTAATAAATAACATGCACATAAAACGTTTTAAATTTGACGAAGAGTTGCTCATCAAATATGTACGTGTATATATAATATTATATTGAACATTACGAAAAGTAAAGTACAATACTGATTAAATATTATTAGAATTTCGATGATTTTATTAAAAAATATAATATTACACGTAGTTTCAACTAACACAGCCTAACAAGATCCGCTCTAGTTCCAGCAGCCAAAAAGCCGAAATAATTAGTATCAGCAATCATAAGACTCGATGACCACGAGAAATGACCTAGTTACAACAGTAAAACTGCTGTAAAACATAGCCCAAGCCGTCTTAAGTCATAAAAAGTAAAATAACAGTATTAAAATAAATATACCAGATTTATATAGCGCCTTTTTCATGCGAACACAAGTTCAAAGCCACTTCAGGTCGCGGGTGCATCCTCTGCAAGTACATAATGATCTGACCAGACTGAGAGAAAGCCCCCAAAGGGAGAGAGAGGCATTACATACAGGCATGTCCGGTGCTGCAGAAGTGCGCCTAGCTCTTACTTCGAATAAACAGTCCCATAAATCTACAGCTGCAAATTAACTTATAAACGATCAGGGTAGGGTACGAATAGCGCAAACGAAATAGATCGTGGACGAATAGTGAATGCGAATAAAATAACTCCTAGCTGCATCGAAATGGCCCCGGTCAAAATGACGAATACTTAGAAATTATGACAAATTTTAGATTATTTAAGATTGAAAAACTCCACTTAAAACGGAACTGCAGCTAGAATTTAGATTCACTCCCATATTTTCAGAATAAAAAATATACGAAACTCCGGAAAGTGAAACAGAAGGACACATAAAAAAAGGCACAGACAATGTACAACGTAACTCGAAAATGTGCAGACTATGTCCTACATAAAGCAACTAGCACTGTATAACAAAACGGCACAGACAAAGTCCATCATAATATAGTAACGGGGTGTACATGGGGTATCTCGAATTCAATAGATAATTCAGCTATGTGGCTGGACACATTTTGTAGGTATGTTAATATGCTATACTGCAGTACCTGGTCTTATGGGGTCTCATTAGCTCCTTTTCTCAGTATTTTTCAATATTATCGTCAAAATCGAAGTTTTACTCTATTATAGTAACGGGGTGTACATGGGGTATCTCGAATTCTATAGATAATTCAGCTATGTGGCTGGTCCCATTTTGTAGGTATGTTAATGTGCTATACTGCAGTACCTGGTCTTATGGGGTCACATTAGCTCCTTTTCTCAGTATTTTTCAATATTATCGTCAAAATCGAAGTTTTACTCTATTATAGTAACGGGGTGTACATGGGGTATCTCGAATTCTATAGATAATTCAGCTATGTGGCTGGTCACATTTTGTAGGTATGTTAATGAGCTATACTGCAGTACCTGGTCTTATGGGGTCACATTAGCTCCTTTTCTCAGTATTTTTCAATATTATCGTCAAAATCGAAGTTTTACTCTATTATAGTAACGGGGTGTACATGGGGTATCTCGAATTCTATAGATAATTCAGCTATGTGGCTGGTCACATTTTGTAGGTATGTTAATGTGCTATACTGCAGTACCTGGTCTTATGGGGTCACATTAGCTCCTTTTCTCAGTATTTTTCAATATTATCGTCAAAATCGAAGTTTTACTCTATTATAGTAACGGGGTGTACATGGGTATCTCGAATTCTATAGATAATTCAGCTATGTGGCTGGTCACATTTTGTAGGTATGTTAATGAGCTATACTGCAGTACCTGGTCTTATTGGGTCACATTAGCTCCTTTTCTCAGTATTTTTCAACATTAAATTTATTTTGGCTCGTCCTTTTCGTTTGTATAATGTTCAAGACGACTGGGTCTTCTTTCGTTTTTTTTCCTGAAATAAACTGTGCATTCATCGAAAATTCTACTGAAATACGCAACGTTATTGTTTTTTTTATTATAGCTAACGTTATATGTACATATAATCACATATAATTGCATATAAAACAATATTTGCTTGACTTAAGCGCTCAGTACCGTTTCCTTGTTCTCTGCCTATTGTTGGCTAGACATGCTTGTTGGTCGCTGGCGACTAGCGCTATCGGTCGATACACTATCGGTCGCCAGCTTGTGTTCAGTCGTCGCGATCACAGGTCCATGAAAAGTGACCTAGCCCACCTATATATACGTATTTAAATAGAAGGTCTGCAACGAAGGATTTCCCAATATATACACGCCACTGACAGAAACATTCACAACTCAATTATTACTGCATCAAATCTCACAGGGTTTTTGCAGAAAGCTCGTAAAACATAAGTTCCGATGATAAAACAAACATTCTGGGTCTCAAACGCATGTTTCTCCGAAAATTTTGCGTCGGACAACGGTCAGAGCGGCCAATTTTCGCCACTTGCTCTAAACCTGTCCCCTCAAATGTGACGATTTGACGTGTTTTTTCACCTGAATTGATTCTTTGTGGCGGCATCAATCAAGTCTGGAATTTAATATTTGCAATGAGTCACAACAAACGATCGTTCTAACTGTACGACGCGAAAGCATGCTCATCAAAACGATGCATCGTACAAGAATCGCTATTTTAATTGAAATATCATAAACAATTTTCGCTTCCGCATTTCGTCATTTTACTGTCCCGCAGTGAATCGCAGAATGGCAGCACGTGTACGTCCCATTGTAACATATATTTTCATTGGACGGACCGATAACGGGGTTAGCCAATCGATAGTTAGTATTTTAGACACACCTTGGAACTTTTGTGCTAAAAATATTGTTGACAGGAGGCACTAAAAATGATAAGAGTACTGCTACAGCCTTCGACAATCGTCTTATGGTGTGTGACCTAAATCAACCAGTCTTCACGATAAAATAATTATTATGAGCGCCATATTACGTCATAACAAACTGTGTTAAACCGTGTCAAACTAAAATATTAAGATGTCAACACTGTAAATCCACGTCGATCTGACAATATTTCAAGACGAAGGAGGGTTCATCGGAGGTGTTTGTGTATACAATGGGGATCCTGGAGGTGTTAGAACCACCGTTGAATCGGGTAAGTTAGTAATGTGTGAAATGACAGCTGTAAATTTCGAACTGGTTTGACCCGGAAGTGTCTGAACATTTGTTGATTACTGTATTAGTAACAAAGTTATTCCCACACAATCAATTTGAATTGCATTTCAATAATAATGAAAATAAAAGTAGAACTAGAAATTAATTGGAACATGTGATTAACCTGAACTGGTTTGTTGTCTGCACACTATTATTAGTATAAAAGTTCTTAAATCTTCAATCTTGGCAGCATGATTATTATATACATTTGTACTAGACCTGCACTGTATCAACTGTGCTGGGTCAAGTTGAATCACTATTTGTGCAGTTTAAATATTACATTACTGTACATAATTGATTGCATTTAGAAATCCACTTACAACAGTGAAATATAATTTACTGTATATAATAATTTTCTATGTGCCAATCATGTAATTTGTCTCATGAAGAGGTCAGCTATTGTGCTCTTGGAAATCCAACCTGGTTAGACTAAGAGCCCTGGCAGATAACCACATGTTGCCTAAATTCCATGGGGTACAGACCCCCTATGGATCTGTGCATGTCAAATGATATATTGATAAAAACATTATCATACTGAGGATACTACAGAAAAATTAAAGATTTTTTGCAGCATATTATTCATGCTTTTAAAATTCCAGGTAAACAAGAGGCTGTTGCTCTGACTGCTAGTATATAGATGACAGGTCCTACACAGTTCCCTTGTTAGTCCTTGTGGTGATTGAAATACGAACAATCATCAAAAGGTGGCCACAATGTTGGGTTTAATGAGAAGAATGTTATATACAGTTTTATTCTGAAAAATGGAGACTGTTTGCTATCTTTTAAAAAAAATCTAAAACATCTTGTCACACAGCTTGTGCTTTGTTGGTATTTGAAGACATTCAATAATTATAATACAACATTGGTATTATTGTGAAAAATTGCACAGGAGATATATTTTTGGATTGAGACTGTTCTGCTTAAATAACCTTTATAAGCAGGTTTTAAGTACTTGTTAACGTAATCCGTCCATCATTAGCCGACGTAATTTCGTGTTATTACGGGAAACTTCGGTACCGTCCGGAAAATATTACAAACATCCGTAAACACTAAATATTTTTAATTTACGGTATTTACATCAATAAATCTGCTTAATAAATTATTTCTTGGCAATTAGATTTGACGATCTTCAAAAAAATAAATTTAAAATAAAAAAAATAGGGACGAGTTCCTTCCCTTTGATATTCGAAGTCATAGAAACGCTCGCGAAATAAAGCGCCGAAATGACATGGCGAGCAGACTTTATTCTCGACGTGGGGTCGATTTGTCACCAAAACTGTGTTATTCGGAAGGGTTGAGGATTATCATCAGTCTAAATTACATTGGTTAACAGCGCTGTGTGGACGAATACCGTTATTCTTATGAATGGTCGGTTGAAAACGAAGCAAATCTCGGAAACAAACATTGAGAAAACGAAAGTAGAAATATTTCTGTTGCACCATTTCGTCGAGAATATACTCAATAGTGCAAACCGGCCTATATTGATGTTCATCACGATGCTTCTCAACTTCATTGAGGTAAAACTTGCTAAAACATTGTGTTCTTGATCAAAAAATTATATTATTGTTTAACTTGTGCAATCTTCCGTCAGGTGAGCGTTATAAGCTCCATTTTACATCTTGTTATTGTCAGCTCGACTGTACTTGGTCATTTTCAATTCATAACTGTTCTGATTTAGAATGGTTATTTTTGAGATCTTCGTGTATGTATAGTGTTATTTTAACTAGATCAATTGGATAATTTGGTTTAAGAAACCCAGGGGAAGTCTAACTTGTTGTTTTTTTGTAAAAGATGTAGGCCTACAAGGGATAGCCCATGTGTCTACATGTACATATTTGTGAAAGAACTGGACTTCAGGTACCGAAATAGCCTTGTAGTAGCCGCAGGTCTATTGTTTAGCTTGCTTGACTTGTAACCGGGAAAGCCGGGTTCAAGGTCCAGGCCTTTGTTTCGCTGAATTGTGTAGAGGCCCGGGCCCTTTTGTTGTGCTAAAAACCTCAAAATTAGAGTGGCACGGTGGTCGAGTGGATAACGCACTTGACTACTGATCGAGAGTTCTCGGGTACGAATCTCGACCGGGACACTTGGTCATGAATGTGTTTCCCACCCAACTAGAGATAAACTGGTTGGAAACCAAGAGGTAGTCTCGCGTGTATCGGTGCTATACACCGGGCACGTTAAAGAACCAGGGAGTCTTTTAGGAACGAGCTTGGGTAACGCACCCAGATTCCTTGTATCACAACCCTTCAGCAAAAACACAGGACCCCATTGGAAATAAGTTGCACTTTCATGGGTTATCCTTGACCGAAAGGCCTAATATAAATAATTACACATACCGGTACTAATACACAAAATTGTGAAAAAGTGGGCGCAGAAACTTTCAAATTGTTATAAACTAAGTGCGATAAATAATCAAATTGTGAAATAATTTTTTCAGATGTTTGCTCAATTTTTGTCCACTTGTCCCAAACATGCATGTTATGATATAATACTTCATATCAAGTCCAGGAATATATGATTTTTATCTATGTTTGGTTTGTTTGGTGCTTTGTAGTGAAGTTGTGAAGGGGCCTTTAGAAATTGTGAAAGGGGCCTGTAGGAATTTGTGAAGGGGCCTTATGAAGGCCCCTCGTATATAGTGAAAAAAGCCCTGAGTTGATATATTACTTGTTGCAACATCATTCTGTCTATTCGATAGAAAAACAAAACAAATATATCTGAAATATATTTGAACTGCTACAGGTTCTTATAATAGTAATTTACCTTAAGCATTTCTGCACTGAGTATGCAACATGACAGTCACACCATAAATCTGCTAAGTCACTTAGTGTCAACATAATAAACAAGGTGATAATAATTATTATTTATATTTGCAGGGAATCAAGAATGAAACAGTTGACATCAAAACTAGAGATGCTGAAGAAATTTGTGCAGACTTGTGAAAAATGTAAAATTGTACTGTCACTGTGAGGTAATGCATGATTGTATTGTTACAGTTAGTTGTATAAGCAGAAGTAATGTGCGTCTATGTTTTGCACAAACATTGTTCCTAATGCAAAATTTAGGTTATAATTAAACGCCTATTCCTAATTCAAAGACCTAAATATACACAGATTGGACACATAATTGAAAACGGAGAGAAAATGCAAAATAGCATGCAGCAGATATTTTGCCACTTTTGTTTGTCATCTATTTTTAATGACCAATATCTCATTTTGAAGAGCTAAGCTTCTTCTACTGCATGATGTAACTTTTTTTTTTCTCTTATCGAATTAAAAAAAAAATTGTTTGAATAAGGAAGATCGGGTATTTTCTGATAAAATTGGAATTTCCATTAAAATGAGAGTAGGTCTGGCTCTTTGAGGTTTTTGTTTTCTTCCTTGACTGATTTCAATAAAGTAGGTATCATTTTAAAGCAGAATAATAAATCTACTGCATAAACTTATTAGTTTTTTGCTATGTATATTAAAACAGGAGATATAAGGTATTAAGAACAAACGAGATTTTGCGAGATTTCAGAAAACTGCCGCGAGATATTGTGAGATTTGGTAGATTATTCCAATCTTTGTATATTTAGGTCTTTGCCTAATTCAATGATTTGCTTTAATTACCGAGTTAGTGAACTTAACCACTTTCTGTCTTATAATTGTATACATAATTCAGTTTGGTTGCTAAAATTGTTTTGGTTGCAGTTACCATGACTATATTCCAAATAAATTCAAATTATATTGCACTTCAGTCATAGATCAGTTCTTATAATATTTGTCTTTATTGGAGCTGTCATTGATGATTCCGATATATCATTGATACATCGATATATCGATTTTCACATAAAGGTGAACAAGAAACAGACCCATCAGTCATGTATCAGTCACTTAATTTGAATTCTACACTCTGTATGTTTAATATTGGGTATAGATTCAGCTTTTGAAAAAAGCACCTTTGGTTTTAGTTTAGATTTGATATAATTTGACAATTTCTGAACTTTCATTTTTTTAACAAAGAAAATGTTTTTTGCAGGACCACCAGGATCATACTAGTATATAATTATAATGTTATTTGCAGGTTGTGAAATACTGACGCTGCATACTACACAGATTGCAGCAGTGGAATCAGACATAGCATGTTACCCGGAATGCAGCACGGGAACAATATTTGGCATATAACCCAGATTGGACCATGGAACTATTTTCTGAAAGATTGTTGAATATTTACATATGTATAGAGGAATATATCGCGCAGTTGTTCCAGTCGTTGCCGGCAGTCACAAATGCTACTTTTATATTTGTACTCAGTTAGAAATGGTTGTATTGTTCAGGATTAGTATCAGTGTCCATTCTGTCTAAATTGGTTTGGCAGACAAATTTCCTTTACTTTGATTCCAAGTGACAGTCTTCCTGTGTCACAAAGTGCATTCTGTTTGTATAAATAACATTTGAGTGTCAATTAAGAACTTGGGATACAGGGTGTATGAGTTAATTTCACCCATTACTCCATAGATATACAACTTGAACATTTATAAGTATGAGGCAGGACATATAAAGTGTATGGTTATACTTGTTGGGTATATTGAGTTTAGCTCACCTGTCATAAAGTCACAAGGTGAGCTTTTGTGATCACTCGATGTCTGTTATTCACACCCTTTTTGCTTGCATAGACAGTAGAGATCACAATTTTTGTCTAATCTTTATAAAACATTGACACAACAACCATCTCAACAAATATTTATTTTATATTGGATAATTTGGGGTTAAAAAGTTGTCACTTGGTCAAATCATACATAAATCTTGTGAAGTCACAGGAGTTCACTATGTTGGTCCAATTTTATGACAATGATCATCTCAACAAAATCTGGATCAAGTTCGATATTGGGTCATAAGTGGTCAAAAACTAGGTCAATATCATTATGTCAATTCATACATAAATCTTGTGCAGTCTCTAAAGGTATCCAGTTTTGTTTAATCTTCATGAAACTTGATCACAATGATCCCTAAACAAAGTCTATCATGTCAAGTTCTACATTGGGTCATCTGGGATAAAAACACTAGGCCAGTATAGATCCAACCATGCATACATGTACACATTGTATAGTCACTAGAGGCCACAAGTTTTGTCTAATCTTTATGAAACTTTGTGACTTTGGTCACAATGATCAACTCGAGGTCATCTGGGGTTAAAACTAGGTCACTATGTGAAATATTCAATAAAGCTAAGTAGTCTTTTAGGCACATGTGGCTAATGCTGTGTTGCTTGTGACAAATGGATGGCTGTCAGTTTACTAAAATGTATAGAACATAATTGCTTTTTAATGAAAACATGACATGTGCATATTCATTTTCTAAGTTAGATCATTAGCTATAAGCCAATGGATGTTTTGATGCTAAATTCTAAAAAAGTTATTTTCTTATTTTTGGGGTTATAAAATCGTCCAGCCAAAAGGAAAAAATTAACTATTTATGTATCCATTGCAACCACAGTTTCAATCAGAATAATAAAAATATGCAAGTTTATTCAATCTCCTTTTAGACTCTATTCTGTATACCAAGTTTCATAGCCCTAGCTTGGAAACTGTTTTAGTTATGCCAGGATTCCAGAGTTTATAGGTTTTTTTTCTATTTCCGTTTCCATAGCAACCACATTTTTTGTTATAATCAAAACATATTCAGATGTGCATAATCTCCTTATTGGCACCTACCCACATACCAAGTTTTGTAATCCTAACTTAGAAACTGTTATGGCAGGATCCAGATTTTGACATTTTTTCACTATTTCTGTCTCCATAGCAACCACAATTTTTGTTGGATTCAATATATTTTTAGACGTGCATAATTCCCTTATTGCCCCCTATCCACATACCAAGTTTCATAAACCTAGTTTGAAAACTGTTTGAGCTATGTCAGGATCCAGATTTTTGAGGGACGGACGAAGGGTAAACCTATGTCCCCACTGGTTGAAAACCGATAGGGGACTAAAAAAAAAAATTTTGAATTTTTATGTCAGAACATACATCAACTTGTAGCAAATGATCTTACTAAGAAAATGAATACACACATGACAAGTTTTCAGTCAATAATAAAAAAGTTATAGTGTTTTTAGCAAATGAGAACTCATTCTCCAGCGAGCACAGAAATGAGAGTATGCAAAGAAAAGTACATTTTCTGAAATAAATCTGCGGTAAACTTTTTTTATTTTGTTATTTTCTTATACCATATTGATTACTTAAAATTTGTATGTTACTATTGTAGCATGCCAATCATTTTATAAGATGATTTTATACCATTCTTTGAAAGGGAAATTTAAATATTTTGAAAATTCTACTCATTCAAAACACTGAAATTGAAATATAGAGGCGAAAGAAAAAAATATGAAGTAATTTACAAATTTCTGTTACATTTCATTTACAAACACATTCTATTGGCTGTGTAAAAACATAAAACTTTGCACAATTTATTGATTTTATAGACACAAAAAATAGAAAAACACTGTTGGGACCTTTTCTGAAATTTGCTCCATTTTGATATGGATGGTTACCATAGTTAAAATGGAATTTCTCCAAAACGGCGCGGTAAAAGTTTTTAAAAATTTATATTTAGACATGCCATGTGATACACTTTATCAAAAAGGTAGTTTCATTGGAAATCTAAATATTGCCAATGATGGATGGATTACCTTAAGTACTTGCAAAATCCTAATTACTGTGAATTAGGTCTCAACCAATATCTGATTGCACTTTTGAATTTGTACTATGACTAGAAAATTAGAAAGACATTCTCAATGCAGCTAACTTAATGTTATATTGTAAGACATGCTATTCTAGATTAATAATTTCTCTTATTTTGAGAGAATTTAGCACCATTCAGTGGTAGAAAGTAAAAAAACGACCTGTATATATAATGAGAGATTATCAGTGTATTGTAGTTGGTGAATAACAAGTAGAATGATTGAAGTTTGGCATTGTCTGTGTAGTACTTAGGCAGTTTTTGTCTACTTTTTTCACCATGTGGCTATATAGAAAACTTCAAAAAAAATCTTCTCAGAAACTGATTGTCCTATTTAAATATAAGTTCACATGAATGTTCCTTGGTCGACTATCTACCAAATTCTTAAGTTTAATTTTGATTGCCTAAAAAACATGGCCACCAGGGGCGGGCCTAGTTTTCACCATGTGGCAATATAGAAAAATTCAAAAATATTCTTCTCAGAAACTGCTTGCCCTATTTAAAAATAATTCCACATGAATGTTCCTTAATTGCACCTCTACCGAATTCCTAAGTTTAATGTTGATTGCTTAAAAAACTTGGCCACCAGGGGCGGGCCTAGTTTTCACTATGTGGCTATATAGAAAACTTCAAAAATATTCTTCTCAGAAACTGCTTGCCCTATCTAAATATAAGTCCACATGAATGTTCCTTTATGGAACCTCTACCAAACTCCTATGTTTAATGTTGATTGCTTAAAAAACATGGCCACCAGGGGCGGGGCTAGTTTTCACTATGTGGCTATATAGAAAAATTCAAAAATATTCTTCTCAGAAACTGCTTGCCCTATTTGAATATAAGTCTACATGAATGTTCCTTTATTAAACTTCTACCAAATTCGTAAGTTTAATGTTGATTGCTTAAAAAACATGGCCACCAGGGGCGGGGCTAGTTTTCACTATGTGGCAATATAGAAAAATTCAAAAATATTCTTCTCAGAAACTGCTTGCCCTATTTAAAAATAATTCCACACGAATGTTCCTTAATTGCACCTCTACCGAATTCCTAAGTTTAATGTTGATTGCTTAAAAAACTTGGCCACCAGGGGCGGGCCTAGTTTTCACTATGTGGCTATATAGAAAACTTCAAAAATATTCTTCTCAGAAACTGCTTGCCCTATTTGAATATAAGTCCACATGAATGTTCCTTTATTGAACCTCTACCAAATTCCTAAGTTTAATGTTGATTGCTTAAAAAACATGGCCACCAGGGGCGAGGCTAGTTTTCACTATGTGGCTATATAGAAAACTTCAAAAATATTCTTCTCAGAAACTGCTTGCCCTATTTGAATATAAGTCTACATGAATGTTCCTTTATTAAACCTCTACCAAATTCCTAAGTTTAATGCTGATTGCTTAAAAAACATGGCCACCAGGGGCGGGCCTAGTTTTCACTATGTGGCAATATAGAAAAATTCAAAAATATTCTTCTCAGAAACTGCTTGCCCTATTTAAAAATAATTCCACATGAATGTTCCTTAATTGCACCTCTACCGAATTCCTAAGTTTAATGTTGATTGCTTAAAAAACTTGGCCACCAGGGGCGGGCCTAGTTTTCACTATGTGGCTATATAGAAAACTTCAAAAATATTCTTCTCAGAAACTGCTTGCCCTATTTGAATATAAGTCCACATGAATGTTCCTTTATTGAACCTCTACCAAATTCCTAAGTTTAATGCTGATTGCTTAAAAAACATGGCCACCAGGGGCGAGGCTAGTTTTCACTATGTGGCTATATCGAAAACTTCAAAAATATTCTTCTCAGAAACTGCTTGCCCTATTTGAATATAAGTCTACATGAATGTTCCTTTATTAAACCTCTACCAAATTCCTAAGCTTAATGTTGATTGCTTAAAAAACATGGCCACCAGGGGCGGGGCTAGTTTTCACTATGTGGCTATATAGAAAACTTCAAAAATATTCTTCTCAGAAACTGCTTGCCCTATTTGAATATAAGTCCACATGAATGTTCCTTTATTGAACCTCTACCAAATTCCTAAGTTTAATGTTGATTGCTTGAAAAACATGGCCACCAGGGGCGGGGCTAGTTTTCACTATGTGGCTATATAGAAAACTTCAAAAATATTCTTCTCAGAAACTGCTTGCCCTATTTGAATATAAGTCCACATGAATGTTCCTTTATTGAACCTGTACCAAATTCCTCAGTTGAAAATGAGAGTGTGAGTTTCTTGTTTACAAACTTGTAGTATGTAAAAGTTACAAATGAATGCATACTGTATATCAAAATATGAATGCACATTTAATTCTTGCATTGAAATATATTAGTTGTGAATTTCCATTTGAAAAAAATAAATTATATGAAATATAAAAACTTCTGATTTGTTCTGTTACAGTAGATCTACATTGATTATCAGAGTCAAGCTCAATTCTGTTTTAGTTATTTTTTTTTAAATATTTGTTAAGTGATTCCATTCTATTTTCCTTGGCATGTAAAATACCTTATCATGTTCTAGACAACAGATTGGTTACCTTCAACACATTCATTTTCTTTTAAAAATGGATTTATTGAAGGTTTACTTTAGACTGATCTCAAGCCTTCAGGATCAAAATCTAATACACCAGCTTCAATTTTAAAATTATGAGTGGAAATTATTTGTCTTTGAATTTTAAGGAGACATCAATACTGTTACCTGTGGATAAAAGAAAGTATATTTCTATGAACATAACTTCTGTATTTGAAATAAACAGTTTTGAGCCTGATTCTCAAAAACAAGTATGTGAATACAGGGACTGGGCACTAGATAAGATCCAAGTGATGGTCAGAAAATAGTGTGTTTGTATAACCATGCACATATTTTTTATTGATCATATTTAAAGTGAAAGATCACGACCACAGAGCTCTATGTATAAAATAATAGAGTTTATTGAAGGCAATATTGCCAATGAGCATGTATATATATATATATATGTGATACATGCAATCATGAATGTACAAACATAAATATCATAATGCATGCATAAAATAAACTTCCAGAGACATCATGGCCCCTGACCACCTGTTTACAGCTCTAAAAGCTGTTTATTTGTATTATATTGATATTTTTTGTTACATATGAATTGAAAAATGTCAAATGTATCCTAAAAGTGCATTTTGGACAGTCTGGAACTTTGAATAATTTGAGGCGGTTTGCGACTTTTTCTTGATTGCCGCCTTGTCATATGGGGTCCAATAACATTAATGTGCATGCATGTGCCTGATATAGGTCAGAATGTGTTATTTGGTGTTAAATGGAATCTGCAGGCTTAATCCTGGTGACATATTTGAGTGAAAATCTTGAAATATGACCTATGTAGTACTTGGAAATGTGATGGTCTGAGCAGAGTTACTTCCCTTGGCTGCATATAATCGCTGCTTTGATGATTTCTGATCCATCCTGAGTCATATTTGTTCATTTGTGTGATAAAATACAGTAGAATAAGGTTTATTGAGCACATTTACACTGCAGAAACACATCCAGAACTACATTTTGGCTTGTATTTTGTGATTTTGGAACAATGATCACCATTGTTGATTCAACCATTATGCAGTTCAAACATCCAGATTGGACCTTTTTTCCCGGATAAGTGTTCCGAATGCTTTATTTTGTGAAAAACAACTGGGCGTGAGACACCAAAGAATCATTTTTTGCATATTTAATATAATATTTCCCTTGAAATAGGAAAATAAACTAGCTATAGCTCTGGCTAGCCTGTGATGAAGAATTAAATTGAATTGGGCAAAATTGAAGGATTTATATCATAATGCATACATAAAATAAACTTCCAGAGACACCATGTCATGATGTGAACATATAATTATTATAAATATGACCAATGAAGCATACATGTGTACACACGTGTTTGATTTCAGCAGTAAATTACAGACAGGTGGAAGAAACGAAATGATCTAGAAATACACTAGATCTCTGTCTAGACTATAGGGCCTACCTATTATGATATAATACACACAGTTCGTATCACAACATAATAATGTCTTTAAATACTTATTTGATTTTGTGTATTGCACCTGTGAAACAAATATATCAATTATTTATGGATCTACAATTAGGCATTTTAGTAGATGTGTATAAAACCCGATCGTTGCACACATACAGTAGATCTACGTTTACAGTTTTAATAGGAGGACACTTGTGCATTAATAAGAGGACTGAAGTCTGCTTGTGGCCTATATACTTGCTGTCAGATGCTGTACTAACCATGCTAAACAAGGATACAAGACACAAAATCACATTGGCTAAATAGGCCAATTATGTATATAGATATACATTATATGCATTATAGTAGGCATATACAACCCAATTTGATTTTGTGCCTTGCACCTGAGGTGCTAAACTGACGGTCAATACCACATACAAATAATAGGCACTAAACATGTACACACACATTCGATCTACATCTACTTTAAATTTATAAAACATCAGATCTACGAGCTGACATACATGAGGGTGAAACCTCCCCTTTCGGTACGCGGGATTCATGACCTTTTCAGGTGGTATTCGGGACGCTAGGGTGTCGTACGCGGTACGCAATAAAAATGCCTATTGGTATTCAGTACGCAAGATTTCAAAAATAAACAAGTCAAACAGTTTCCTGCGGGTGATTACCTGCGGCCTTGTAAATTAGTTGTATCGTTTAGGGTGTGGTTTTTGCAGTTTGGGTGTAATTCGAATTTATTCCGGTGTAAATTAATGTGTCTGTCAAAATAATTCCAATACATGTAAAAACGGACAATACCGATTATCCTCCAATTATTTGGTTGTGTTAAATGTTTGTGCCGAACGAATGAACAAATTTAAAAGAATTAGAATTTTTTTATCATGTATCAATACCATGCTTCTGTAATCAAAGCGATGTGTATTCTACGGGATGTAGTGCATTGCCCACTATATTTATTACTGACTGGAAATCTAATGCAGCTGCAGACACCTGCTGTTTAGATTCGTGGTCTCGCGTTCAAAGTGAAATTTCGGAATAGTTCTGCTTTCTTTGGTAAATAAACTATTGTAATGCGATAAAGACCGATGTTATCCACATGGAATAATGGAATTAGTCTGGTTCACGACATTCTTACAAAATGCTGCTTTTTTTGGATATTTTTTTTGAAATCGTAAACCATCGAGAACATGTCACGTGCCCCTCCATGGTCATTTTACTTTTGGCAATCCAATATAACCTGCGGCTCAAGGCCGCAGGCTAATAAAGCTTTTTAACTAATTTAGAGGCAGCCATACCTTTTAGATAACGCGAAAACTACTGGCCACATAATACCAGGCCTGCCATAAAAAATCATGCGATTGACTGAGATTCTAGCAAAAATTGAATTAAAGCGCGCGATTTCGGCACCTTCAATGTTCTGCGCTTAACGCACGAACCGCCTAATTCAAGTCGCTTAGCGCACAGACACTTGTGCTGTCTTGACCACGCCCCCATCCCGCAGTCGGTCGGTAGACCAAATGGTTTCGTTTCAATAACATAGCACGCTTGTCCTTGGATCTCTCACTCTCACCATATCCTGTACATCTGTGACCCAAATCATGTATAAATTCCCGAAACTGATGAGATACTTAGTATTGTTAGGTCAAGTACTACCATTGTTAAACACGCTGACAATGCGTTTGTACACTTGAGCCACTTTACCGCGAAGACCAGAAATTATTAATATGCAACATGTACGAGAGGTGTTCAACTTATATTTGAACGTAATTGAACATCCAGTATTTTCATAAATTTCACATCGAACTTTAATTGTGTCTATTCAATAGTGTAAAGAAATGTATCACGAGACATAAACAACAATTGTAGAATGTATATGTACATATGTAATATACTTAGAACAGAATCAACTATTGTATCGAGTGTGTTGATTTTGCATTTTTAAGGTCAGGTGCTGATGCTTACTAGTATAATTCGCTTCTCTAATCGATGTTTCAATATTCTCCAGATTTAAATTCTATTGCTAATTCTAAGGAGACTTCGGTATCCACTGTTTGGGTATAATATACCCCCCAGTCTAATTCATAAGGTACTTAATGACTTATTTTGTAGGGTGACAGGAAATTCAGTATTGGGGAAATACCCTGTCTTTGGCATGTTACCAGAAAAAGGGCGTGTCACATTTTTGTCGAAAAAAAACCTTTTAAGCCGTTTGCATAAATAAAATATGCGTTCACTAGTGTCCCCTTTTCAATTATTTTGAGTTCCGGTTTTCCAAAATATCAAACACAAGACCATGTCATGAAAGCGGCCACGAATACACCAAGCTTAACTAACTCCAACTTATGTCTATCACCATGAACCTTTCTAAAATAGCAGACTCTGTATATGTAATATTTTCCTCTAAGATAAAAACATTAACTCCCCAGGGGTGGGGTGTATCAACATTTACGCCCACTACACCAATTTCTGTATCCGTCACTGATTTCTATGATGCCGCTCAGATGAACAATGTATTTTTAAAAATGCTTCGCTCACACAACGACTTTATCATTATCAAGTAGAGAAAGAGTTTGTGTCGCAAATTATAAGATAATCAATGCAATTTTCTGACTCGATTCGCTCGCACAAATACTTATAATACGTATATTATTAACTTGATTAAGAATGGTTTTGTGCAGCATACTGCTTCGTTAGCTCATACAACGCCCTTACTCAAATCCTTCTCGAAATTAAAACATCCTTTGAATTCGTATGCTTCTATTAGATTGGTTTTAAAAGTCAATAAGTATGGACTATACGTAATTAATCAGCATGATTTGGATGATTATATCATGAAAAACCTGTGCTCAGGTGGATTCATTGTTTCCTTTTTGCATATCAATCTGTTCGCCATCCTAACACCTAATCAACCCTGTAATCGCCCCTGAATTATACGGGATGGATACTACATACTAAAGTTGTAAGATTAAATGTGTCTACAGAGCTGTTTTTGTTTCAAAACAGGCTAAAGGTATTCGGGATTCAGCGAAAAAATAAGGTGGTATTCGGGATTGGCTGAAAAATTAAGAAGTATTCGGGATTCATGGGGTGAGGGGGTGACACCCTCATACATGTATACATGTAGGCCTATTGACCGTATATAATGATAGTCTGTTCTATGATTTGTAGATCTAATGTAATCCTTCCTACAGTATGATACAATCAAACACAGACTGGGCATTTATGATTTTTACATAGTCCCTATAGTGATTACTGATATTCCACCGAGTAGATCTATCTATTTTACATTCCGCTCGTTTCGCTTATTACGACACGTAAAGTGATACCCCATTTGGTACCTCTATATAAACTGATGACGTCAAAATTACAATCTAAAAACATGACAAATTGATCGACCTCGTTATTGAACATTTATTTTCACACTCAGTACTCTAATCTCAGAAAACGAGAGTAGAATAAGGACGCAGGATGGTTAGTAGACATATTTTTGGTGATCAACTTAATTGGAAATTCCCCACGAAGGGCCCAAAGTACGAGCTTAATTGACTTGGTTGAAATCTAGTAGACTTTGTCACTCGAGTGTGCTGGATGCGTGAAACTACGCTGATTTTAGATCGATGAAGAATTTAAAACACAAATTACAACTAATATCACCCACAGTACCGGTATCCGATGTATCCTTGACACCTTTGAAAATGTTACCGCTACGAGAACTTGTTTGTTTTGTTATGTACACAAAAACACGTGAGCATGACCATGACGACGCAACTTACAAAACAAAACAACACAAGTTTAAATATTTGTTGTTGACAAACTTGATGCGTGTTTTGTTCAAATCAACATCACTAAAAATATTTATTGTCATAAGCAATATCTGCAACTATTTATCGTTAATTATAAATGTCAATTTACAATTTTCAAGAATTGTATTTTTAACCAATCAGTGAGAGGCTCTCTTTGCCCTTATTACTTACCGAAAAAGCGGAAGTGAGAGGGGACAGGTTTAGAGCAAGTGGCGAAAATTGGCTGCTCTGACCGTTGTCCGACGCTAAAATTTCGGAGAAACATGCGTTTGAGTCCCAGAATGGTTGTTTCATCATCGGCACTTATGTTTTACGAGCATTCTGCAAAAAACCCTGTGAGATTTGATGTTGTAATAATTGAGTTGTGAATGTTTCTGTCAGTGGCGTGTATATATTGGGAAATCGTTCGTTGCAGACCTTCTATTTAAATATGTATATATAGACGGTATTGGACACTTTTCATGGACCTGTGGTCGCGATATACGGACCGGTATTGGCTAATTTACTGGATTCCGTTCCTGTGCAACTTACGCCCGAAACCAGGGAACCAGCGTAAATTGCAAATGGCGGCGTTTATTTGTAACACCTAGTGTAACATTTTAGCCGATATTCCTGCGAAATAGGTAAGTTGAGTATTGAAGTTACATTTGTTTGTTCTCAGACATATTTTTAATGTTGAAGACGCGAAGAAATTGATGTTTGAACTTGCATTTGCTGAGAAATATCCGATCAAATGCGTGATGTCTAATGAATTTAGACTCGTATTTTTGTCCGTCTTAATCAGTATTATCATTCCTTTAAACTGTTAGAATCCGTCAAAATGATGCTCAATTTTTTTGTAGATTCGACAGAGTTTCCGGGTCATTTTGATGCCTAGCTTAAGGAAATCGGTCCACAAATAAAAATTGAGCACCATTTTGAATAGACCCATGTTTAGTGCTGTTTTATGCGCCGTCTGACCAGGTCAGACTTTTAAACACCCACTTAGTCGTTTTTTACATAAATGAAAATGATGCTCGTTTATAATTTAAAAACAGTAAATCTTCAGGTTCAATTTGATCTATAACTAAAAAAAATCGGTCAAAAACTGCAAAATGAGCACCTATTTGAATAGACCCATGTAGGGGTGTTGGGCTAGACGCCACCAGGTTAACTCAGTCATAAGACAGCCAATTGGTCAATGTTTGCATCCATTATTTTTATATTTTGTTCAGTAGAGTGGTAGGCTCATTTTGGTGTATAATTTATTTAAATCGGGCAAAAAATGTTGAATTGGCACCATTTTTAATACACATAGAATTAGGTGCCGCAGGCTCAGCACTGTCTGTAGGCACCCATTTGGTCATTATTTGTATTCATGAAAATTATTGAGCTATTTATTTAAGTTTAACAAAGTCTCAGGTTCATTTTGGTGCATAATTAATTGAAATCGGTCAAAAACTGTAAAATGAGCACCTTTTTTTATAGACCGGTGTATAGTGGTTTTGTTGAGATGCTATCTGATTAGCTCAGTTAGTACACACACATTTAACTTATTGTCAAATATTAGCATCAATGAAAATTATGCTCATTTTAAAGTTAAGTTCAGTAGAGTTTCAGCTTCATTTTGATGTGTAACTTTAATACTAAAATCTGTCATCAAATAAAAATTGAGCACAATTTAAAGAAAACTAAGTGGTTTGAGGTTAAATTAATTAGGCTGGTATAATGAAATTTGACTTTACTGGTACATTGTAGTTACACATGTATCTCTTTAATGGTTTACAGCAACAGCCATCAAACTTTACAGAAATATCACAACCAATGAACCATGTGTAATTGTACTCCTAGATATGTTGATTCAGATCCATCCAATATTAGCAGAGTTATGGCCCTTGAAGTGCTGAAAAGTTGTGAAATTTGGCTTGTTGCACACATACCAGTAATTAACTAATTTTTTAGCTACATACATCAAACTTCATAGAAATGTTGATTAGCATGTAAGTTTTGCACATGGCTATTTTAATTTAGATTCATTCAGTTTTAGCAGGGTTATGGCCAGATTCATCCAGTATTAGCAGAGTTATGGCCCTTGAATTGATGAAAATCGCAAAACTTTGGTTGTTACAATATAAAAATTGGCTTGCGTATACATTTAAAAGTATTTGAGCTACAGTCATGAAAGTTTATATAGATATTGGTCTGCATGTGCAGTTATGCTCTTGGGTATTTTGAATTTTAAAATTCAAATTCACCCAGGATTAACTCTCTGAGTTAATATGCCCCCATCTTTGATGAGGGGGTATATTGCTTTGCACATGGATGTTGGTCATCAACAGTAGAAGCCCCTAATTGATTTTGAGGTCAGTAAGTCAAAGGTCAAGGTCACTGTGACCTTAACCATTCCTGGCTATTTGGCTGCCATGTGAGTATACATGTTTTACAAACATCTCTTGTTGCCCTTGAAATGATGAAACTGTTGGAACTGATCCGTAGAAGGTTTTGAACCTTCTTCTGTCTTAACTACTTGGAGTGGTCACAGGATGTTATGATTATTGGATATTATTAGTTTAATTAATTATAATAGCTAGCTCAATAGTTGTTAGGAAGTTGTATTATTTATGGCTTTTCTTTTTCAGCTACACTTCTTGATTAATGAAACAACTGGACCAAATGCATCACAACTCATATGTTATCTTATCTCAGACGAGATGAAGAGACTTGGAAGTCAGCTTAGATGGATCAATGGATGATCATCACTGTTTACATCACCATCAAAAGGATGTTTTGAGTAAGGGTGAAACACCTAGCAGATGACAGATACACCCTCGGCTGATGATGTCTATGTTAATTGCTCTAACTTCTGTATTAAATGCACATAAATATAGAACAATAATTTAATTCCATGTCCTTTGACTATATAGATTTCTTAAATTTCTTTAGCCTAGAATGAATGTGTAATTAAGAATGTGATTAACCTTATACATTAACTGTTGAGTATGACTATGTGCGATGTTATTGAGAAAATATTCAAAATGTTATTTGTATTCATTACAGTACTGGCAGGGTTATGGACCATGAATTAATGAAACTCCTTCTTCGATAGTGTAGGTAGACCATCGAATGGGACATCAAGGTATTTGAATCAAGTTTATAAGTTGTCAGTGTATTAACTAACCCTTGACTCCATGGAGACACGTTTTGATGCATCTATCATACTCCATGCATGAGCATATTTATACATTTGGATGCATCAATGCCATACAGTATGTATGGTTTCCAGTAACTCGAGTGAAAATAGTGAGCACGGTATCGATATGCAGTAAACCCCTTTAAATTTTGTTTGCGGGGGTATAAAGACTTAGTATTGAGTTTAAATTAATAGCAAAATAGAGAAAATGGGCGTAATAAATTGTATTCTTAAGTTAAAAAAATACCAGTTTCCGAGGACAGCTTTCAACAATTCAGCTGTTCAGCCACCCTTTGACATTTTAACTTCCCTGGTTATTGGGCTACCTAAGGAAACCCGCGTTTGAGTCTCCCAGGAGACTAATTCGCACTTAGTTTATGTGCAGCCAACATCGGGATACGGCGCCCAGGAATATCGAACATGTATAGACACTGCCCTCACATGCACCAATTCACACCTTGTTCAAGTGGAGCATTTTGGATTATTCTTGCTCAGAGAAATTAAGCAGTGGCGTAAACGGGGATCAAACCCTGGGACCCCTCAATCCTGAAGCGTGCACACTACCTCTAGGCCAACACTCAGACTTTGTTTTATTATTGAGTTCATTTTACTGTAATGTAGTAAGTAGACCTGGGATCTATGCAGGGAAGAGTAAATGTGCATGTGGTTATCCTATGGTATTAAGTTCACTTCAACTTGCAGGTAGATTTAAATAGAAGCAGTAACTTAAAATAATTCAATGTATGATGCTTTCATTATAGTTTTATATAACAGGGTTCCCCCAAATTTTCAAGACAAAATTCCCTGACTTTTTCCCTGACCACAGAGCACTTTTCCCTGACTTTTTACAGCGATCGGGCGACAGAGCATTTTTTTGTTCTAGCAAAATATGGCAATAAAATAGAGAAAATGAGTATTTGCTTTAAATGCAACAAAAAAGTCAGAGTGAGCAAAGCGAGCGAGGAATTTTTCAGTCTCAGGTATTTCTGCATAGGAAATGTCACTTATCGACAGCTTCAATGAAAAATTCTCTGACTTTTCCCTGACTTTTGCTCAATTTCTAGATTTCCCTGACTAATTCCAAAATTCCCTGACTTCCCTGACCTTGAGAAAATTATATTTTTCCTGACTTTTCCCTGACTGATTTTGTATGTTTTGAATGTTTAAGAAATGTTTGGTATTTCAGGTCTTATCAGGAGTTTCTTCAGTGTAGCCAGATATTGTTGCAGTTTCAACCACATATATATCTGAAGTCAAAGTGAAGAAAATTGTTCTATCCTGACGGATCCAGCCAACCAATTCAATCTGTTAGACATACTTTTTCCGATTAACATGTCCACTAAAATACTGCTTTTTGTAACATATTATGTACAGTGACATTATATACATGAAATACCTCATAAATTCATGAATTCAAATTGTCTTGATTTAATATTTAAATTTACACATTATATAGAGGATATGTGTTGATTCTGGGGCAAGAGCAAAATTTATTTCACCGAGTGATCACAGACATCAATATTTTCACGAATTGGGTAGCCAGGAGTGAAAATGTATTCTTCTGTGAAAACAAATGAAATAAAGTTTGATCTTTCACCAAAAGTGAACAGATTTTCTGTTTATTATATGCTTCAATTTCTCGTTTAAATTAATGGTACAGTAATTGGCTTAATTGGGAAAAAGACGATGAAATTAGAAAATCACGTTAAGGCGTCTATAATGATGCCATTTCTTTTTCTGTATGGTAATGGAACCAGCTTCTAAAACAGTGAAAATGACAAAATGGTAATTTCACTGATAAATCTCCATAGATAGCAAATAATAAATTCAATGTAATCCTTAAGAATGTTCAATATAAAATATCATGGTAACCAGGTGATCACTTTTATGCTCCCACCAAATATTTGGGGGGGGGGGGGCATATAGATTTGCCCTTGTCTGTCAGTCTGAAAATTTTGTGTCGTCTGTAACTTAAATATTTTTGCAGTTGATGCACGCATTGGTTTCAAACTTGACATAATTGTTTACCATCATAACACCTTACATTGTCATGCCTGTCCATTAATACCCTTGTTATATAGTAACAACAATTAACATATTGGGACTGATTATGGCCATCATGCATTTGATTATCACCTATCCGCCTGGGCCGCAATCTCACTATCAGAATCGGACTGCTTGAACAGGTGCACTTACGTTATCCATGTAAACGTGATGTCACGACGGAGCCAAATTGATGTACGTTGTCTAGATGTAATATTTCTTTAACAGTTTGATTGACTGTTTGAGCACAGACTTGTTTCTGTAACTTGATCTAGTTTATACTGGATACATATGCAAACTCTTCAGAAATATCACTAGATCAAAATTCAACGAAAGCCAATGCACCCTCTATTGCAGAAGGTTTTTATATGCCCGTTGAAAACGGGACGTATTATGTGAACACCATTGGCGGGCGTGCGTGCGGCGGCGTCCAGTAATTTGTCTGTACTCTAACGCAAACAGTTTTCATCCGATCATCATCAAACATTGTGACAATATACTTTTCGACAGCTTGGACTTGGGCGGATCTGCGCTTGTTTAGTTGGGCATTGTGCTTTGTGTGTTTTTAATGTTTTCTGTGCTCGGCTGGTTAAGTTGAGTGCTGCCTTCCCTGTCTGACTTAATATACTCTTTTTTATGGCCATAATATCTAGGTCAAGTTCAATTATAGGCCAAATCGGCCTAGGCCTTATTGGGTTATGGGCCTTTAACTACCAAATAAGTATGAAATTGGCCTTGTCTGTACTCTAACGCAAACAGTTTTCGTCCGATCATCTTCAAACTTTGAGACAATGCTTATGGGCATAATTTCTAGACCAAGTTTCATTATAGGCCAAATCGGCCAAGGCCTTATTGGGTTATGGGCCTATAATTACTGAGTATCTTCAAACTTGGTGACAATGTTTATGGGTATAATATCTAAGACAAGTTCAATTGTAGGCCAAATCAGCCTAGGCCTTCTTGGGTTATGCTCATTTGAATAAAAAAAATGTTAGATTGTTTGTTGTTTTCATTCACCATGCCCTGAGATTCACCATGCCCCAAGACGGGCGTATTTTGTGACATTTTGGCATTCTTGTTTATAATGACCTGCTCTTTTACCCCAGATGACCCAATATTGAACTCTGTCTACAGATAGTCATTGTGACCAAGTTTCATAATGAATAGCCTAAAGTTGTATTCTGCAGCCTAGTAGTGTGTCACAAGCACACAGGAACAGTTGGACGAGGGACTAAGAGCACTCACAATAGCTCACACAATGTAACTTAGTGACAAGTGAGTTAAAATAAATTGTTCTTAACATTAATTTTCATGACAAAAATTTATTTTTAAAGAAAACACATGTTTACATAATAACACATTTATTATCAATCAAATACTTGAACAAGACAGCATCCTAGATTTCATTAACAAGAGGATCATAGATCCTTGGGCGCTCACCTGCTAAACATGGCCAAACTTTGAACTTGACCGAAAGGTCATCAAGTTAAACATTTTGACCAAAGTTGATGAAGATTAAAGCAAAAATATGGCCTCAAGAGTGTTAATAAGGTTTTTCTATATTTGACCTATAGACCTTCTTTTTAGACCCCACATGAACCAACTTCAAACTTGACCTTAAGGTTATCACGATACACATTTTGACCATACTCCTTGAAGATTGAAGCAAAAATGTGGCCCCCAGAGTGTTAACAAAGTTTTCCTATTTTTGTACCTAGTTTTTGACTGCATGACCAAACTTCATTGAGATACGACTACTGACCAAGTTTGGTGAAGATTGAAGCAAAAATGTGACCTCCAGAGTGTTAACAAGGTTTTGCTATTATTTGACCTAGTTTTTGACCCCACATAACCCCACTTGGAACTTGACCTAGATTTCATTGAGATACAACTACTGACCAAGTTTAGTGAAGATCAAAGCAATAAAAGCTCCGCGAGTCGCATGTGTCGCCTGACGACATGCACATTTGTCATGGAAAACTATCAACTATTGGGCTACATATCGACTCACAAGAGTTCTCTAGTCATCTGAACTAAAAACGACAAAGTGATGCTCTGGACAAAAAAATGTCACAGCAAGAAACATGCATACCTATATTGGAGTCATTAATACTTATGGTGACAAAGTTATGCCACGGACAAGAAATGCTTATAAAATCAATCAAAGGGACAAAAATAAAAAATGGCACAAGGTAGAGTTACGATTCTTGTGCACTGCACTTGGACTTTTGGTAAGAAACATGCTTACCAAATTTCAAGTCATTCAACCTCTTGGTGACAAAGTTATCCGCCGGACAAGAAATGCTCAAATTAAATCAATCTAAGGGAAATAATTCAAAAACAGTGCAAGGCAGAGTTATTGTTCTTGCGCACTGCACTTCGGCTTATTGCAAGAAACATGCATACCAAATCTTGAGTCATTTGAACTTAAGGTGACAAAGTTATGCTCCGGTCAAGAAATGCTCTAATAAAATCAATCAAAGGGAAATAATTCCAAAACTATGACAGGTAAAGTTATGATTTTGCGCACTGCACTTCGGCTTATTGTAAGAAATATGCATACCAAATATTGAGTCATTTGAACTTAAGGTCACAAAGTTATGCTCCGGACAAGCAATTTGTGAAGCCGCAGCCGCCAGAGTAACACCTATACGTCGCCTTTTCAGGCGACACAAAAATGTGGCCTCCAGAGTGTTAACAAGATTTTCCTACTATTTGACCTAGTGACCTAGTTTTAGACACCGGCACCCAATTGTATAAACGTTGGTTAAAGTTAACCAGTTTGGATAACTTATCCATGGTTAACTTTAACCAAATTGGTTAAGTTATCCAAGTCGGTTAACGATTTGTATAAAACCATTTATCCACTTAACTAAGTTATCCAAAGTTGGTTAAAGTTAACCAAAAGTTATCCAGTTCTGGATAAATAATAATTTAGTTGACTTTAACCTTACCATCCATAAATATTGCATCTTCCAGACTGAAAGTAATTAAAATTCGTTCCGTATGACTAGAAATTACGTTTTGGCGTCTTAGGAATATTAACAAATATACATAGTTGCGCATTTTGATAATAAAAAAACATTTTGATTTAGCTTCATCAATTACTTGCCGAGTTTTGGTAATTAAAATCATTTAATTTGGCAACATTCACCAATAGCTCTGTACATGCCGAGCATAGCCTTTATTTACCAGTCAGCTTTCAGCTGAAATATGACAGGCATATGCATGAGTGCCATCACCCGTATCTGAACTCTGGTTGGCTGATTAGACGGCAAGCACGCTAACCAAGATATTTGAGTAACAGTCGTCAAACGTCATAATAATATTAGTCAACACGTGTAATTGCGAAACTAGGTATTTGACTGAGGTCCATCCATAACTATTAAAGTGAGTCCTGAAATGATGAAATATACCTTGATTGTGTTATATTTCACTCTACAAGTTCCGTACGAGCTCCGTTGATTTTGTGAAGCCCATATAGTATCACAGATGTTTTATTGATGTTCCGTTCGGTCACACTAAAGTAAAGCCTGCGTCAGATCAGCCTTGCGACAGTTGTACACCTGTATATAATCACTTAATAAGGCACCTTATGGGAAAATCGCTGATATTTCGTGTGACAACCGTAAGCCCATCCTCCGACCGCCGTACGAAATATTAGCGCCGCAAGATCAACTCAACGTCGCTAACTAAATTCTCGAGATTCCAACTTTTTCTGTGTTTTGTTTGCGATTTACCTTTACAGCTATTTCTACTACAACCATGACGCGTATGGCAACCGTACAGGCATCGCAGGACAGCCTTGCGATGTCTGTGATCTGTCTGGATGTCTGCGACTTGTCTGAGGCCTGAATGATATTTTAATTTGATTTTCAGGAGTAATAAATCATGCGTCCAAACACTTGTGCGGCTGATGTGTGTACTGTCTCATTCACCCTATGATACCCGTACGAACTCCGTACAAGTTGTTTTTGGCTATAGCACGGATAATTTGACATTATTATTATTATTATTATTATACTCTCGACCTTCTATTAGCATAATTTAACAGCTATTGTCTATATTTATAACCCCGATAGTATGTTTTCATTAGCCGAAAGTATCACGAAGATGCTCGAGGTGTTATACCAACACAAATCTAACGGAACGATATTGCACGATTTGCTTGCGGAAATTTATATATTCAAAGCAAGAAACTTGTAATACATTTATGCATAAAGGTTAGGATCATGTCAAATTTTCCAAGCTATAAATCATACGGTACTCTATGACCACTGTAGAGGCTTTACTGTATGACCACTGTAGAGGTTGTACCGAATGACCACTATAGAGGTTGTACTGTATGACCACTATAGAGGCTGTACTGTATGACCACTGTAGAGGCTGTACTGTATGACCACTATAGAGGCTGTACTGTATGACCACTATAGAGGTTGTACTGTATGACCACTATTGTACTCTATGACCACTATAGAGATTGTACCGAATGACCACTATAGAGGTTGTACTGTATGACCACTATAGAGGTTGTACTGTATGACCACTATAGAGGTTGTACTGTATGACCACTATAGAGGTTGTACTGTATGACCACTATAGAGGTTGTACTGTATGACCACTGTAGATGTTGTACTGTATGACCACTGTAGAGGCTGTACTGTATGGCCACTGTAGATGCTGTTCTGTATGACCACTATATAGGCTGTACTGTAATGACAACTACAGAAGTGGTACTGTCTGGCCCATATGGAGCTTGCACTTTATATGTGTGCCTTAAAAAGTCGCCCTGTACATATAGCCATAGGTCAGTACTCAACAGTTGTCATCCATATCAACCGATCATTGATGTTGTGTGAGATAGTCACATAGAAACTGGTTATTTGCACAACCTTGTTTAGTTTTTTTATGATAACCGGTGCACTATATGGTCACTGAAAAATTCTTACTACATTTTATATGACTATGCAACCACGAAAATGTCAAGTCAGTATTTTAAGTCTTGTAAATGTGATGTAAATAAATAATACTCAGGTGATGATATTTGTTGTTAGGTGTATTGTTGTAATAATATGCGCTTTCTTAATAATTAATAGATTTGAAACAGTAATCCAGACAACTTGAAATTTTCAGAATTTAAAATCTTCAAACCGGTATTCCACGATTCTATGTGTATGTTCCACAAGCATGTTCTGCATCTGTGCAACATATGCGCAAAACTTGAATTATGATTTTCCCATATCCTTTCCGCTACCATAGCGTGCTAATGCAGACACGCCGGGATGCCCAAATTTGGAAATTTTGCTGTCATGGGTACACAGGCATCACAGACTACAGGATATTACGGGCCCAGGGTCTTGCACATGTTTTTGGGTCCGCTTTAAAGAGGGCTTTGGACGTAGATTTAACAAAACTGAAATAACTGCGGTACGATTCCCTGTGGAATTGCATTAACATTTAGCGCCAAAAATTGTTTATTTTTCTATAGAAGGAATATAAGGCAAGACAAAGAGGTCAAGATCAACGTCCTTAAGGGGCCAAAAAGTAGGCCTGTCGTGCTAAAAAAAAAGAAGTTTTTCGCGTAAGGGTCACCGTCACATCGTCATTTCCGGTGACCTTTAGTCGAGATGTTGACCATTTTCCTACTTTCGGTTAGGGGGAGTTTTTATCAGTGCTGCAAGTCAATAGTGTCTCAGGGACGGGATATAGGGACCATATGAATTTCTCACCGCGCCCCAAAAAATCGTGGTAGCGGAAAGGATATTTGCATATAACTACGTACAAGCCTTTTTTCTAAGTTTGCGCATACTGAGTACGAACCGTGCATGCAGAATATGTAGAACATGTACAATGAGTCATGGAATAATTGCTCAACTTGTTCAAAACAAAAAATAAGATTTTTACCCTACAAGCCAAATGTCATAAAGCTACATAAAATTACACTATAGCACATCTTAAATGTTGACTTATTGCATTAATGCAAGGACAGTAATTCAATTTATGCATAATTATATTCAGGTATAAATAATCATTTCTTAACAACACAGACTAATAGCTTACTGCAAAACATATTGATTAATAAAAAAGTTGAAAAACAATGCACATTGAGAAATGTTTAAACACAATTTTTTAAATAAAGAACAGTAACTGTTACAATAAAAGGGAAATGTTGACAACAACCTCTAAAAATTGCATTTTGTAAATTTTCCTTGATCACCATCTAACTAACTGGCAACATCAACATTTGATACAAAATTTCCTGAACAGGAATATGATAGCAACTTTCATCGAGATATTTATACTGATTTATTGATACAAGAAGTTTCACAAGATGTTAACTCTCAAGGGTCATTCTGTTAATTTCCCTAGTTTACTAGAAGTACGGAATAAACACTTACTGACAACATCAACATCTTGAACAAAGTGTCCTGTACAGGAATACAACAGGAAGAAAACAAGACTGCATTCAATAAACGCTTATGCCACAGTGTACGCCTTGTCCATTATTACTAGCGAAGTCAATCAGGGCCATAATCTGTTGAAACCAGCCCAATAGTGGTTATAGTCAGAAATGGTAAATGTCACATTGACCTTGACCTACTGACTTCAAAATCAATAGGGGTCATTTACTGTTGATGACCAACCTCCGTGTAAAGTTTAAAGATCCTAGGACAAAGCATGTTTGGGTTATTGAACGGAAACCATTTGGTCTACAGACCGACCTTGGGATGGGGGCGTGGTCCAGACCCCAAGTGTCTTTGCACTAATTAAGCGTCTTGCGTTAAGCGCAAAATAGTGAATGTCCCAAAATCGCACACAATATTTCCTATAATCTCAGGCAATTGCATGATTTTATTATGGCAGGCCTGAGACTGTGACAGGTATTGTAATAGCTAAGCCTACAGTCCTGACTGCATGGCCTTTGTTTACAGGTGGTTTTAAGCACTAGATTGACTGTAGATCAACAGTATTTGTTTAAAAAAACGTATTCTAAAAAATCAAAATCTGATATTAAAATGATATAGATTCACCACGAGTATTCAATTCAGTGTCTAAAATTGTGTCCGAAATTGAGACTAGTCGAAATATTGGAAGTTTAGAAGTTGTTTATGATCGCTGGATAAGACAACTATTCGTTGATTTGATCAATTGTGATTGTATAATAGCATCTTAATGACATAGAAGCCTACAGACTTGTACCCTTGCATGCAAAATGAAGAATAACAAGATCGTTGTTGTCGTCCAATTGCACAATAAATTGAAGTCAACCGACGATGTTAACGTAACCTTAGCGTCCATGAATGGAATCAGGAATGTAGAACTTCGATGTTTAAAGCCATAATCATACTTACATGACATCTTCCCTGTGATCTATAAGGCCATATGGCTAAGGCAAAGCCATTAAGTTAACGCAAAATGTAGTGTTATTGTTGGTAATAGACGAAACTTGTGACGTTCGCCAAATAAAAATTAAAGGGAGTCCAATCTTATAAAAGACACGGAATGAAACAATTCGCAAATCTGTACCGTCTACGTCTACGTATGTTTTCTTTGTCATCTACGACCTGTAAGATGTCAGGTTCGTCGAAAATACGGTTCTAATCGAGACGAAAGTCGGCCATTTTCTTTTGGATACAGTTTTGGATAAAAGTTAACCAGACTCAATGAGTAGGGTTAACTTTTTCTGGTTAACTTACGGGTTAACCTATGGATAACTTTGTCCAAAACTTTTATACAAATGGATTTCGACAAAGTTATCCAGAAATCGACAAAGTTATCCAAAAGTCAGACTTAACCAATATTTAACCACTGGTTAACTTTAACCAACGTTTATACAATTTGGTGCAGATGACCCAATTATGAACTTGACCTATATTTCAAAGAGACATACATTGTGACCAAGTTTCATCAAAAGTATGTCAAAATTGTGACCTCTAGAGTGTAAACAAGGTTTTTCTTTGATGTGTCCTACTTTTTGACCCCATATGACCCAGTTACGAACTTGACCTAGATTTCATAGAGACAAACATTGTGATCAAGTTTCATACAGATTAGGTAAAAAACGTGATCTCTAGAGTGTTAACAAGGTTTTTCTTTGATGTGACCTGGTGACCTAGTTTTTGACCACAGAAGACCCAATTACGAACTTGGCCTAGATTTCATAGAGACAAACATTGTGACCAAGTTTAATAAAGATTAAGTGAAAACTGACCTCTAGATTTAGGTGAGTTAAAAACAAAGGGCAATAACTTCCTTCAATCTGACCAAGAAGCACAGAGTATATGCACAACTAGACTTGTTACTTATTGAAATCTGACCAAAGGTACCGAGAAGTAGTGCAGATACATAATTATGTTATCATGATGAACCAATACTCCAAGGGGCAAAATTTGACCCAAATGAAATTCGAACTTGACCTCAGTATTTTCAAGATCTACCTATGTTCAAATTGCCCAATACCAATGCATGACTGAGATATTGAGCAGTGCTATGCCAATGTGTTACCTCAAAGTGTGACATTGACCTTCAAGTAAGAGACACAGGCCTTGCATGTGACGTGCTGCCTCATCAATTGTAATTGAACATATGTACCAATCGACTAAAAATCCCCAACAAATGAACAATATCTGATCTTGACGAGCGATAATATATCAATTTTTTACCTTCAATTGTGACCTTTGAGCTATGGTCGTGGGTCTTGCATGTGATATGCCGCGTCATAAAGATGAACACAACACTATGCCAAATTATTTAAAAAAAGCCCCCAATGAATGAAAGTCTGCAGAAGGACGGAAATTGGTAACACTATATGCCCTGGCCATTTTCATGATAAAAGTCCAATGAGAAATACAGCCTCTGTTCAAACAGAAGACTATTCTATGATTAGACCTGGTTACCTAGTTTACCCAAGATGAGCCATTGACCCAATTTTGAACTATACCCAACCATTGTGACCAAGTTGCAACCTCCAGAAATTCAAGTGTGATGACAGACAAAGAGCAATCACCAAAGCTCACCATCAAACTTGAACCAGATTCTATATAGATGACCAATGTGACTAATAGTCACATGAATGATTCATGAACATAAATTCAAAATTCTATCCTCTAGTATGTAGGACTGTGTCCAATGCGTCTACTTAAATTGGGCCTTGTGACCAGCTTTTAGACCCCAGATGACCCATATTTAACCTAGATTTTATTAAGATGGTCAGTGTAACCAAGTTTCATGAAGGTTGTGACACATAGTGTGTTTACAAGCAAAACATTATTGTGAATAGATAAAACGACAGATAGATTGCGATCACAAAAGCTCACACTGTCACTATGTGACAGGTGAGCTAAATTATAAGTAATGACATTACAGAATTTTAAGCACTAAGAGTAAGAAATGAATGAAAGTTAACTTGAAGTTGAAGCTGTAAAAATTACAAAAAGGAATGAGTAAACAACATTATGTCAATTTATGATTCATTATTTACAATGAATTAAAATGTGTGAACACATGGTTACAGTTCTAGAAAACACTGATTTCTAGTTTTCTTAACATAATAAATTATCTTCTTAATCCTTGAAATAGAATGTTTTTAACGTTGTTGGTAAATTTCAAAGCCTGCAGACTGGAACAAGGAATATAGTGTTGGTCTTGTAGTTTCCAACCAATGATTTTATCATTATGTTGTTATGCGCTGATAAAAAGCGTCCAATCTGAAAAAAATAATTAATTTATTAAAAGTTTATTTAAATTGCTGAGGTTTTTGTAGACCTTTTTTGCTATAGGATAAAGAATCATGTGCTTCTTGGGGGCCTATTTATTTACCATGTAGCATTATAACCATTTACTTAGTAACCAAGTTCATAGTAGCTATCTGTGCTATCTCTATGCCTATAATTATTGTATTACTCACTAAAACTGTTAATTAAGAGTTGAAGCCATTTCTCAACAAGTTTGAGTTATAAACTTTGGCCGGAACCCATTCACTTAGCCAGTTTACCTGAACTGCATCTTAACCAGTACTAAAATACCCTTCCACAAGGAACAAGAAGCAACTACTCCACATGTGGAGTAAAATCAACATTAATTGTAAAGTCAAATTTTAACCAGCATGTGACCTGGAAAGGAACCCTAATTGTTACAAAGCCAATGCACACACCACTTAAAATAATAAGACCACATATAAATTTTGTTTAATGTGTTTTTGTACCTCAATATTGAATAATTATGATAAAACTAACTCAAGACCATCAGGATCTGGGTTCTATCTTCTCTCATACCGTCGTGGCGATAGATAACATCAGGAATGAGGTGTTGAGAGTGATTAATATAAGTTGGAAAAACTTGTTTCACAATAGACCTTAAATAAATTAGTATAAACTAATCTGGGTCTTGACTCCCACAGGAGGTCTTGTTAACAAGGTTTTAATTAAATAAATTAAAATAAAGACCAAGTAAGTATTTCTTTTGGAAATAAACTGAGTAAATGGCCAATTCTCACCTGCCACGTTACATGTATGTGCTACACTGTGACTGTCAGTGTGTGATGTTCGCAACCTTGCTGCAACCAGAGTTCTTTCTACCTTGGACCTCCTTAACACCAAGTAATGACCTTCCAGTTACTTTTTCCAAAACTCTGTGGAATTTTAAAACAAAACCAAATAGGTATAATATTATAAAAAGCAATCATATAGTAGCAAGATGGAGAGCTCTAAAAGATAAAGATGATGACTGTAGTGATTATTTAGTGATCAAATGAGTCCTGCTTCACTGCATGGTTCAATCCTTGGTTGCTCCATAGGATTGTTATATTAATCTCCTGGTATACTTAAGGGGTTCGAGCCCTACATCAGGTGCACAGACAAGCTTGCTGTACTGTAAATCACTAGTTGGCTGCTTTTTAGTGTGAGCTTTTGTGATCACTCTTCGTCCGTCGTCCGTCCGTCAACAATTTGCTTGTGTAGACACTAGAGGTCACAATTTTGACTTAATATTTATGAAACTTGGTCACAATGATCATCTAGGTCACTAGGTCACAAGGTCAAATCATAGAAAAACCTTGTGTAGTCACTACAGGTCACAATTTTGACCTAATCTTTATGAAACTTGGTCACAACGATCATCACAACAAATTCTAGGTCAAGTTTGATATTGGGTCATCCGGGGTTAAAAACTAGGTCACAAGGTCTAATCATAGAAAAACCTTGTGTAGTCACTAGAGGTCACAATTTTGACCTAATCTTTATGAAACTTATTCACAATGATCATCACAACAAAATCTAGGTCAACTTAGATATTGGGTCATCCGGGGTTAAAAACTAGGTCACAAGGTCTAATCATAGAAAAACCTTGTGTAGTCACTAGAGGTCACAATTTTGACCTAATCTTTATGAAACTTATTCACAATGATCATCACAACAAAATCTAGGTCAACTTAGATATTGGGTCATCCGGGGTCAAAAACTAGGTCACAAGGTCAAATCATAGAAAAACCTTGTATAGTCACAAGGTCACAATTTTAGCCTAATCCTTATGAAACTTGGTCAGAGTGATCATCTCAACAAAATCTAGGTCAAGTGCGATATTGCGTCATATGGGGCCAAGAACTAGGTCACTAGGTCAAATCACAGGTCTTGCATGTACTGCTATAACAGGTGAGCGACCTAGGGCCCTTTGGGCCCTCTTGTTTAATTTCTAAACTTCCAGCCAGTAACTACTATGAGGCGGATCGGTTTGCTTTGACTAACTGGTTACACTATACTAGTATATCTATTAGTTTTCAGAGTGGTGTTACCGTGTATGATTGATAGCCAACTGTTGTTTCAAGTCGTGTAGGTCTGGGTGTACTCATACGGGGTTAGACTCCTATTTAGTAGCTTTGTTGTTTGTGAGTTTCATAGTAGTCAGACAATAGGGTGTTGTGGTTCGAACCCCTGATCAGGATTTGCAACACCTCTTGGAGTACAGACAATATTGGCACATGTTTTAAAAGGGCAGACAAAGCCAACAAGGAGACAACAATCTATACAGGGATGCCCGTATAAGTAATGGCTGGACCGTCAGAATTTTAAGCAGCCACTTGCAGACGAATGTCGGACGAAGCGTACCACTGCACAAGCGTACCAGGACTAAGCGTACCACTTGATCGGACTTAGCGTACCACTTGATCGGACTTAGCGTACCATATATGAAATATATAGTGAAAATTTAAATCATGTGTTTCAATTATTTTCAATATTGTAATTGTTAATTTTGTATTGAAATTGAAAAATAAACTTGTATATTTCATAAATATATATTCATTATGATCCAGGTTTGTATATATAGTTGCCTTTGTCGTAGATTTTAACAATAGTAGGTATACAATTAATGCAGTTATTAATTATACTTTCGGATAATATTAATAAATATGTGAATGTTTTGTAAAATTAAATTATGATTTTAAAACACTTACCCAGAGTTATTTTGTATCTTATCCTTTTTATATCATTTTTATACATAGATCGATCTGTATATCTACAAAGAATCCGTATGTATGATCTTTGGTATGTATTAATATTTTGAATGTAAATTGATTTATGACTTTATAATTTATTGCATTATGCTATATATATATATGTCCTGAAATATAATTGATCGTTTTAATCTGCACAAGTTGTTAGAACTCATATCCAGTACCGACAGATGCAGCGACACGAAATTTCAATTGACTGGTTCTGTGACGCATGCGGGGACCGCATTGAGCCAGCTCCAGCTACTCTGTCGGTTAACGTAACATTGTCAGAGATAGAACCTGCAGACTTCCCTAGTATAGCTACTGTACATCGTATTCCTGCGGTTCTACATGTTGATGCCGAGGTTGGTAGAAATAGAACCAGCATCCACCCCAGAACCAAGACCAGTAATTATTAATTATAATATGCAGTTGTTATATGTTTTCAAGTAAATTACTTTTATAAATTAAGATAAATAAATACTAACAAAATACCGTGCTAGACCATGCGTTTTACAACCCCGTGACCGGCGGGTTCGATTCATATACTAGTAAGTTAATACCGGTAGTCTAAGTAGTTGTTATTCCTCCTTGATTTTCTAAATTTATACCAGAGACTATCTAAAATGACCAACACGTAATTACTTATAAAACGTATATGTCAAACTTTGTTATAATTTTTCATTTTTATATTTTCAGCTGCATAGTAAGCTAAAACACAAGTGTTTCAGCGTTATCTGCGTACTTCACTGGACTCAACGTATCTACAGAATGGTTGTCCAACAGGGACTTAGTACCAGCTACTGGGAAGGTGAAAGACTCTGGACTCCCGAAAACTGATCCGTATTTCGGGAGACAGTGCGTTCGAACAGGGACGTAGAAGGGCAGCACCGTGGGGGCAATGGGAACAAGCTTCAGTTCTATGTTCTTGCGCCGCTTTTAAGGACGGAAGCTGCTGACGTTAAAATTACCATGCGCCTTGTCAAAGACCAAAAAATAAAGGTATTTGGCCTTGTATAGGAAAACCTGTTGACTAGGAACCAACGGACTTTTAACGTGCGCATGGACGACTGTTCGACATGTGGGACAAGTACGTGGACGTCGATGACTATTAATTCTACCTCAAGGCTTTTGGTGGAAATTATCCTGTCACTTGGAATAGGACCGATACAAACAATTGTCAACGACCACGGTGACGACGATGATCAGTAAGTTACATGACAACAAGGTTTACGGTACAAGGTTGGATAGTGATTGTATCAAATTTATGCCTGCGTCCTTGTTACATTCATGTATCTATTGTTTGTAAGTAATACATCGTATCTGTATTGAATCCCTATTGAGTCCAATTTTGACTATTGCAATACTATTGCTATTGCTGAATTTGAATAAATTAATAAAATTAAGGCGATATTGGTCCATTGTGGCTGTTTTGATGCGTGTGGTTATTTACAATTAGTTTTTTAACGAAAATGGAAGTTGTTTTAAATTAATAATAAACTGTATTTATAAAAAGGAACTATCTTAACTATCGATAGTTGAGCTAACTATCGGCGATAGTTATTGGATCGAGACTTTTACTATCGATCCATACTATCGTGACACTCTGAATCGCAATGCATTGATATTTCGATTCATCGGCCCACCCCTAGTATTGATATGTACACTGTGGTGATACTTTATGAGTATTTGTGTGAGTATTGTGTGTCGGGATGTCTGTCTGTCCACTGGTCCGATTGCATAGAAACTTCATATGAATGATTGATACCAAGTCTAGCTGAGCATATTTTGATCATTGTTCTACCATTTGTGTTGCAAATATTCAAATGTCATTGTTCTTGTGCTTTTTAAATGTGTTTCGTGTCATGTTTGTGCTTGTGTTTTGTAAATTATTTAAAAATATGTTCTTGTCATCATTATTATTGTGTACTGTAAATTATATAAACATGTGTTTCATGGTTTCATTGTCATTGATGTTAATGAGTATAACAAAATGTCGCTACATAAAAATGATAAATAAATTAATACGTTTGTTATTGATATCCATAAAGTATCTCGTTAAATATACAGCTTTTGGAAGATATCCAAATATACTTATTACTGAATATAATATACAGGAACTGGACTGGAATACTATAAGAATTGGCTAACAATAATCAAACAATAATCAAATACCAAACGACGGCAATAATGCGATAGCCATACAAATGTACAGCTCACTAAACTCACACAAATGCCAAAAATGGCATATTATGATACGATTAAAGTGCATATATATACATTCTTTATAGATCTACTATTTCTTTACACATATTCACCTAATTACTCATACATACATATATGTACAACTAGATAGATGACACATAGACGGTTATTTATCTGCTTCATCACAAAACTCACACAAATATATCAAAACTTAAAGTGTATATATGCATCTTATATATCCGTTTAAAATGTGTGATTTCTTTATATATTTCACAATTTTCACCTAATCACTCCAACCTAGGTCGATAATAGATGTTTATAACACCTAATTATCGAGTGTCCCAGGCAATATTAATATACACTATAATTCATATGTGGTACGCTTAGTCTGAAAATGGTACGCTTAGTCTGAAAATGGTACGCTTGTGTAGTGGTACGCTAATGCATTGGTACGCTTAGTCCTGCACCCCTTGCAGACAGCTTATCTGTCTACTCTCAGTTATGCCACCTATTTAAAGACATGATTGGAATGCCAGGGTTCGATTTCAGTCAGTGATCTGCGTTCGTGAAATAATGTATAAACATCCTGATTGCTTTGCACCATCGCCACTATTTTGACAAAATAAAAGTTTGATTGAAAATAATGAAAAACAAAATTCCTACCCTTCATTTTAAAAATCCAGTGTCCGTTAAACGAAGCTCAAAATGTCACATCATCTCATTTAGCCAACGATGTAACGTAATGTCTACTCTTCCGAACGATTTATCAGCTGGAAATCACCCAAAAGGGCGAAAAGTTGTGCGAGTCGACACCAATTCTACGCCATTTTTGTTTGTGGTGCTCTTCAAATTTGGAGGAAATAAAAGTTTCTAAATCTAAACTTGGCGGAAGAAGGTCAAGGTCGAATTAGCCAATACCGGTCGTATATTTTGAATATTCGAACGGGAACCAGTCTATTATTTACATATCTGGTTCCAACGTTTAACGCGCGGCGCCGTACTTTCGTATTGATCAGGCGGGAAACCAGCGTCGAAAGATTATGTGCGAGTCGTGTTTTGAGTTGAAAATTGCCAACTTTCTCGCAAATTGTAGAGGCAGGGGCGGTGATCGGTTTCTGTCTCTATCATCATCGTGAAGGGTAATGTGTACTTGAGCAAAGGACACCAAATATTGGCAGCAATGTTGCACAGTGAGTTAAACACGACCCGATATTCGAGGAAGGTGTGCGAGAAATTTCAGTCAAACATTTTTATCTTTGTGTTATTAAAGCTAGAGAGGCATTTACGAATATTTTTTATTTGTCCGGATACGTTTAATACTGTTTGTGTGATTAATGTATGGGTCTGAGTATACAATGTTGATGATAAAAATATACCCAGGTGCGTAGCTGGGGGGGGCGGGGTCCAGACCCCAAGTGTCTGTGACACACGATACAGTTCCCGCGAAGTCCCGCGAATCCTCCAAGTAATACATATAAAGAATACGAAGTAAAAAATGATTCAAAAGTCTGTAAAGCTTTCGAATGAAAGTTATGTGCACAAAAACAATCGGCCGATGAAATAATAATAAAACTCACGACTCGCTCGCTGAGATCACTGGGTGTTTCCACTGGAATTCAGTATATAACGAGACGTCAATGGTTGATCTACGGTCCTGGCTCTGTCTGAATATTACCTCGTCCGGGAGCCATTTGTAACCGGGTGTGGGGGTAGATATAACACCAACTCAATTCGTCGTAATTCAATATATACATGTATAATTAATATATATATATACAAGAGCCTAAAATAAGAACAACATGAATTAGTTACAAGAAACAGAATACTCTTCATTGATGATACATGTATACCAGATCGCGAAATCTAAATAAATTAAAGTTATAAATACATAATTCAACGCGATCTAATTCATAATTCAAGCGAAATACAAGTAAGTAATTCAAATAATTTAAATAAGAACTTACCAGGACCAGTAGAAAATATTACTCTAATCACTTGTGAAAGTGAATAAATATATTAAGGATCAAGAATCTACAAGTATAGTAGAATAATTTATGACAGGACTGTAAAGTATGTCTGACTCCTTCAAGAGTATTTAAAGGAGTCCTGACTAAAGAAGTGCAGGGCTGAAGAAAAGATTAGTACGGGAGGAATTTCATGCATGGGGACTTTCGTGATCACTTACTCACCAAGCATATACCAGTTCTACAACATTCACTCAGATTAACTCACTCAGACCGGACGACACACATTCCAATCATTCTCTCACAGACGACTTACACACAGTTAGGCAATACATACAATTTAACAAAAACATGTATACACACAGGGACAAGACAGCACAGTGACACACAAAATGACCAGGGTTACATAACATATATTTGCACATTTGCACAATTCTATTAATATGTATACGTTGATTCGGTTTCGCATTTCTTTCTTTATAAAACTATGGAAAGCCGGAGTTCACCTTTTGCAAGTTCGCTCTTTAATCTATATGAATGTTCATTTTTTGTCAGTTCGTAAGTTCGCAAGTTCGTAAGTTCGCATGTTCGCGAGTTGGTAACTTCGTCACTTGTATGGTACTGAAGTTTGTAACTTTGCAAGTTCGTAACATCGTCACTTGGACAGTTGGGAGCTTGGTTAGTTCGCAATTTCGTAAGTGCGTAACTTCAACAATTGAATGCGACCACATTGCCCGTGTTCCGAACTTCCGAACCTGCTTATTCAAAATGTGCAAGTTCGCTACTACAGTAATAAACTTTACATCGGGGATATATATGTGCAGATCTACATATCATTTATTAGCAGAAGTATCCAACTTGCGAACTGACTAATTCGTAGCATTTCCTAACTAGCGTCTAAGTTCCGAACTTTATATTATACCATATTAAATGGGTGGCACTGTGGTCGAACGGATAACGCTGTTGAATACTGATCGAGAGGTTTCTGGTTTGATCCTCGGCCCAAAGATAGTGTTGTGTGTATCGGTCCTATACACCGGGGGAATCAATTTAAAAAGAGCTATGTCAGCGCAACCAGATTCCCTGTATCCAATGACGTACAGTAGATAAATCCCGGACAGTCTTTTTCGAATATTTTTCGATGGATTTTTAGAAAAATATGACCAAAATCGTAAGAATAGGGTTCGTACTTCACACGTATGCAAACATATTCATGATTTCCGTAATAACAACTCGTGTCACACGAAGTTTCCTGCCAGGGGGCGTTCTGTGAGAGGTTAAAATCCATTTTAACCCGTACTTAGTTTACCGACCAAAACTCGAATAAAACGATTAAAAAACAACACGAAGTCTTTCAGATTGATGGGCAAGATATGAAAAATGTTACTCAACATGTATCCGTCGTCAAATTTCGCCGATACCGCTGAAATAAGAGCTTGACGGAAACAATTCTTTTTTAAAAAGTAAAAAGTGTGGCGGCGCGTTGATTCGATCGCGAGACCTTCACTACAGTAACCGTACTCGTTAACCGCTCGGCCATTGTCTCAACATAAAATTGCGAGCTATTAATTTTACACGATAAAATTAATCAAGCACGCGCCACTTTTGCGCATGCGCGCACCATTGTTTTCCCTCACGTCGTTTTTGTCAACAATGCAGCGGCGGCAAATATGTTCGTTGAATAAGTAATGCTTTGTTTATCTTGAATATTTATTTTTCTAACATATTTCTTTTACTCTCGATTCTGAACGATTTGATATAGAGATCAATGAATTATTCAACTAAATAAAGCGTCAGGACCGTTTGTCCGGAATTATCTACTGTCCGGAATTATCTCCTTTGCCAGTAGAGCTATGATATTTTGTTTGTAGCATTGTCGAGTTGACCTCTACCAAGTGTGTTCAAATTATTGCCTCCGCCACAGGGTTAACTCTATTTTATATAGGAAAATTGAAGAGGACGGTTCCATGTTTAGTCCAGAGACTTCAGACCTGATCGTGGTCAATCTCGTCTGGTCTTTTGCGTTTAACAGCCATGTAAATCTTGAAGTTAAGTCTTGTGAGGTCTTCATTTATAAACATACCCGAATACCTAAGTTTCTTCCTGTTTGTTATTATGCCAGCATGGATATTTCTAGATACCAATTTGATGATGATTTCAACACCTTCTTGACAGTTGAGGTAGATAACTTTTTACCATGACAAATAACTTCCCTTGATTAAATTATCCCTTAGTGTTACGATACTCGAGTGAGTGATCATAACAGGGACATCATGGCCCTCTTGTTATAATTACATTACAAAGTATTATTTAATGCTAACGAGTGGTTTACCAGGGAATATCAGTGAATTATAATCCGATAATTTCACTGGCGATAATTTCACTCAAACAGACTACATTTTGTACTTTTGAAATCTTGGTGGAGCGCCCAAATTTTTGTTTAAGTCTATTGACGTCTAAACTCAAATGATACTGTCTACCCTGAACTCTCAGTGGATAGCTAAAAAAATCACCAATTTCGAGGCAATGCAGCCAAATAATAATGTCATGGTGTATTGTTACGGTAGTAATTTAAATATGCAGTAAGTATTTTGAAAAAAACTTTATACAATCATAGTCATAATCAAACATGAACTCCGAATAGTTTATTACTAAAATGATTAACGGTTAGCTTGCTTACAGTGACTGCTGTATTGATTAGATTATCTAGATAGCGTATGTATACAAAATGAAAGTCATTTTCTTCCATCAGAAATACACTTTATAATCAAAGTCAACTTAAACTACAAATAAGTGAACCATATAAGTGGAATTAACGTCGGAAATCGACTGTTTTATGGTTATCTATTTGATCATACGTCAGGGCGACTGTTTTATGGTGATCTATTTGATCTTACGTCAGGGCGCGTTTTGATAATGACTAGTAGCTAATAGGTTCAGAAATATTGAAAAAAAACGCATTAAATAAATAGAATATTTGTGTTTGTGTCTGACCTGAGGAGCGTCTGACTTAAATTTTCACTCGTGGCTACGCCACTCGTGAAAATATTGCGTCAGCTGCTCACTCGGTGAAATAACATTCGATCTTACACCGAAACACACAAATATTCTCCAAAATGTAATTATTTTCATATTCATGAATTGCATGATATACTGTTATATAATAAATCAGGCCTAAACCCTAACTATTTTGGCCACTGGTCCGACAGGGCAAAAACGCCCAATTTGTAAATAGGGCAGTTACTGGTCCTCAAGAATTTTCAGTGTTAGTGTCGAGCCCTGCAATAAATGATTATTTACTAAAATGAAGTTGAACTATGTCATAGATGAGCAATAAGTTAAATTTGGTCTAATTATTTTTATGGCCCCCCATCTTTGATGAGGGGGGCATCTTTGTCTGTCTGTCTGTCGTATAAAATGGTTTCCGTTCAATAACTGAAGAACGCTTTGACCTAGGATATTCAAACTTTACATGGTGGTTGGTCATCAATGGTAGATGACCCCAATTGATTTTGGGGTCAGTAGATCAAAGGTCAAGGTCACTGTGACCTTTACAATTTCTGACTATTTAATTGGTTTCCGTTCAACAACTCAAGAACGCTTTGACCTAGGATCTTTAAACTTTACATGGAGGTTGATCATCAATGGTAGATGACCCCTATTGATTTTGGGGCCAGTAGATCTAAGGTCAAGGTCACCGTGACCTTTACCATTTTTGACTATTTAATTGGTTCCGTTCAATAACTCAAGAACGCTTTGACCTATGACCATCAAACTTTACATGGAGGTTGGTCATCAACTGTAGATGACCCCTATTGATTTTGAGGTCAGTAGGTCAAAGATTTTTACTATTGGGCTGCCATGGGGGCATACATGTTTTACAAACATCTCTTGTTACCTTTATATCCCTTTATGACCTTCTGATATCAAATTGTTGTAAAACATACATGTACTATAAGGGTGTAACGATATTACGTTGTATGGTAGTAACCGAATTGGTTTGGTCTCGGTATGGTTCACGGTATGATGATAGTTTGGAAAGGTATGGCTACGTTACAGCCTCTACCTCTAAGGTAATTTTTAGTATCATCTGCTTGACATTAATAATCTATTGAACGAGGGGACGTCGCCCATCAGGACCGTACGTATCCCGACTAAAAATACAAAATACGACAGACAAAAACGTGGAACTCCTTGATAGCTCATGCAACGAATATGTTAATTTTGTTTTAAAAATAACGTTAAAGGAAGTATGATAAATGACTTAGTAAGTGAAACTTAAGGTGACTGTTGATGGCTAAAATAGGGCTCTTGTTTGCATTCATGGAAAGTCTTCATTTAAGACCTTAATTAGGCAAAAATACTGACTGATACCTGTAATGTGGGGGAACTTGGAGAAAAGGTCTTATAAAGCCTCTGTTAGATTATAAGGGGGAAAGCCTGTCATGTAATAAAATTTAAACAGTAAAGATGCTCATTATCCTGTCTTCATGTTAAACTTTTTGTATCGCAATAGGTATTGTATCATATACTCCGTACCGTAATACGTATCGTATCGCAAGGTGAGCATGTCCTTGCACCCCTAGGCTAACTGTTAATACATGATTGATAAATGATATTTCAAATATGTATACTTGTTAAAGATATATATAGAAGCAATTTTCTAATTGTAAAATAGTAAAATATTATTTCAATTAAAGAAAGTATTTTGGCATTTAATTTGGTTATGTAATCATTTCATAATCAGATTTTAATACCGATCCGGGTGGATAATAATCGCCTCCCTGCCCAGCTGTGTTGTGTAGTAACCTCTTAGTAAAGGATGCTTAGATTACCAATCGAAAATTAATATAATGAATTATTGTGAATAGAATAATTAATATGATATCCAAACATTGTACAGGTAGTTATTAATAATTTAAAAATAAAAATTGCACAATATTAAATATATTTAGAGAAAACTAGATATTTTGGTGATATACCGTATTTGAATACTGAAATGTAAATCCTTGGTCTGTACAAAGACCTAAATATACACAGATTGGACACTTAATTGAAAACGGAGAGAAAATGCAGAATACCATGCAGCAGATTCTGATATTTTGTATGAACAGTTTTGTTTGTCATCCTTTTTTAATGACCAATATCTCATTTTGAAGAGCTGAGCCTCTTCTAATGCATGATGTAACTTATTTTTTTATATCTCTTATAGAATTTAAAAAAAAAATGTTTGAATGAGGCAGATCGGGTATTTTCTGATAAAATTAGAATTTCCATTAAAATGAGAGTACATTGTAGGTGTGGCTCTTTGAGGTCTATTGTTTTATTCCTAGACTGATTTCAATAAATTACGTATCATTTTAAAGCAGAACAATACATTTGTTCGTATGTATATCAAAACAGGAGATATAAGGCATTAAGAACTAACAAGATTTCGCGAGATTTCAGAAAACTGTCGCGAGATATTGTGAGATTTGGTAGATTTTTACAATCAAGATGTATATTTAGGTCTTTGGTCTGTACGAAATTGATATATAAAGGAGAAAAGTTCTTATTTTTTCATTATTTCTTTTTATTTGGTATTCACATTTGTAAAATTGCATTAAAATCTAGACTTAAAGTCTTTAACATGTTAAATAAGCAATATGGATGTATCACATAATGTTACAAAAAAGTACATGATTTTACATTTTACTTTAATATAAAACATATTATATTGTTCAACTAAATCATAAATTTTAACTGTTTTCAAAATATTTTTACAATACTATACATGTACTGTACTGTATAATGATGACAGATGGTGAGAGCATATACTGATTGGTTGTATATTGGTACCCCACTGTGTACACTGATTAGGGTCTGATCTGGTTATATAGATACTGCACAATAGGGATCTGTACTATAATAATAATAATAATAATAAAGACTTTATTTATAGAGGCAACACAGTTAGGCAATTGCCCAATCTTCCCTGTGAGCCTCTTGAAAATAATCAACATTTACAGATATATGTACATAGCAACACAATACATGATAGAATATTATTTATATACAATGTGCATAGCTATCAAGAACAAGGTTCACAATTACAGATATTCTTTCGTAAAGCAATACACATCAATTCAGCAATGTTTTCCAATAAGACATACATGTATACTTATATTTGAAGCGATTCAAGGTCTGTGCATTTCGAACATCTAATGGTAACGAATTCCAAATCATTGGCCCAGAGTAGTCGAGAGATTTTTTACAGAATTCTAGCCTTGGGTTTTTAACATAGAGATTCTGCTGACACTCAGAGGATCTGAGATGGCGAATTTGGACTTCATGAAGTTTTTGGAATTTGTCCTTAATGTATGGGGGGCTCATGTTGTTTTTTATATTTTACTCTGTCAGGAAAAGTCATCCAGTTCAAAGTAGCAAATAGTTCATCTGAGGGAGTATCATAGTCTTTATCTAGAATGAGTCTGGCAGCTCTCTTTTGAAATTTGATAATAGTGTCCACATTACTGTTAATACAATTTCCCCAAATAGAGCAACAGTAATTTAAATGGGGGAGTATATATGCATTATAGAACATTTTTCTGACTGGTATATTGATGTAAGGTTTTATTCTTTTCAAAAGATAGAGCTTTGAATTACATTTTTTAATGACTGCATCAATTTGATTGTTCCAGTTAAGATTTCTATCAACTTGAACTCCTAAAAGGCGTTCGGTGTCGGACAAGTCTATTTGTTCTTGTCCAAGATGTAGAGACATGTTTTGATTTGTAGTGGGTTTATTTGTTGCACTGATTTATATTGCCTTTGTTTTCCTAGCATTTAGAGCCATTGAGTTTACTTGACACCATGAATAGATTCTATTAATGTTGTCCTGTAGGTTGGTTTGAACTTCTTCATACGATTCACCAACAGCTGTGAGAGTGGTGTCATCCGCAAACATGTCAGTAAAAATTTCCCTCAGTTCAATTGGCATATCATTGATGTACATGATAAAAAATATAGGTCCAAGGACAGATCCTTGAGGTACGCCGGAAGTAATATGACCCGCTTCTGAGAGCTTCCCAGACACACACCTTTTGATATCTGTTTGTTAGGTATGATTTACACCATTGGCGTGTTGATGGGCTGAAGTTATATGATTGTAATTTGTCTAAGAGGGTTGAATGGTTTACTAGGTCAAAGGCTTTAGATAAATCTAAAAATACAGTCCCAACATATTTATTTTCGTTAATGGCATTTATCCACCTATCTACAATAGATGTTAAAGCAGTTTCACAAGAATGATACTATTGTTTATTGTCTTTCAGTAATTAGTTGTGCAAGACAATTTTAGCATGGATTATGTTTCTGTGTTTGGGTTTGTTGATGCATGTTTTGAAGTTTTAAGTCACATAATTGTGTGAATGTATGTTTAATGATTATTTGAGACTATATTATTATGAGCCTAATTTATTATTATGTTTGTCCCTCTTTTGTGCTGTAAATCACCTTACTAAATAATTTTATTTTAAACATATTTAGACAATTAAAATCAAATAATTTTGTCACATTGACTCTTAACTTACAGAACCACAATTATAAATCAATTTTAAAGAAAACAGTAGACTTAAATCTCTAATATTACTAATAAGTGTACTTATTTGTAAATTTTGAATTAAGTAATCTAAAATATGTCTCTATGTTTAAATTTTTAACATGTATATTTGGTTTCTTTTCTGATCTATGGTAAGGTTTTCCATGCACAAGATCATATTTATCTAGAACTAAATACCTAAAAGGACTTAAAAAGTTTAATTAATTCACATTAAAACAACATCCTATATTAGGGGACAGATATAATACAGGGACATGCATTACAGATAACAATTTTATTCAATTATTAGAATTAAAGACATCTACTGAATTGATATCAAATTATTTTAATAGTTACACTTTGACTCTTAAGCATACAGACCCATCATTATAAAACATTTTTTAAGAACATAATGTTGTTAATTTTCTGTTAATAAGTATAACATTTGTCCCTGTAAGGAAAATAATGAAAATATGAACAAAATATTGGGTCATTTCTGAACTAAATTAAGTTTCCTTTAATTATAGGAACATTTTTGTCTTGAATAAGTTGCATTAAATGACTTGTATTGACATTAAAACAACATCAATTCATAAATAAGTAGGACGGACATTACACATAAAATTTCTATAATCTCAATAATTCAATTATTTCATGGATTTAAGTCTAAATATGAACTTATATGATGTTGGCACTATTAAATACATATATAGCATAAAATGTTTTATAAGAATAATTTTCGTTAAATTCTTAAAAATCTGAGGGTGGGACGAACATTACACTTTTTTGACACAGTTAAACTTACTAAAATTAAGTTTTTTAATGAAATAACAAAATATTGTTTCTTTTCTTTGAAATTCTGCTATATCATCATTGTATTTAACTAATATTACCTTTAGAATAATGTAAACTATAGTGTGTTTTTTTATTGTTTCAATAGTGCTTTTTAAGTTTTTATTAAATGATTAGAAAGTTCCAAAATACAAGAATTGGTACCATTACACAATAAGTACCTATTTTGGTTTATCTTACATAAATCTATAAGTACTTACAATAGAACACTATATCTTATACCGAATTAACCAGCATTAAATTCTTCAATGGAAAAACATATGTCAGATCAAGAACCAAAGTTGGTTTTATCATAATCTTATTTTAAAATCCATGAAAAATCTGATGCTAACACATTCTGTCTAAAATTGGGAATTTTGGGTTCTTCAAAGTTTCATATATATAAAACTTTTGTGCACATCTGCAGCTTAGTGTTTGCTTAAGGGATACATGTATTTTTTAAGAACAATGTAAATGGTTTTCCTATATGTTTTGTCATGATTGATTCAAATCAAACTACATGTATATAGGTACATGAAAAGTAAGTTAACCTCAGCCTCAGGATAGTGTTCAAATTTTAATTCTAATTATCAGCATTCAATATAAAAGCATTGGTTCAAATTTGATTCAGGTTATGAAATGTACATATAAAATTGGAAATTCAAATGTTTAAAATCATAGAAATTAAGGCAACATCACATATTATGAGTTATCAAAACCCTACAAGCATACAGGAGGGTCTAAAATTAAGTTATGAATGGGCAGGTCTAACTTGTTAGGGCAGGTCTTATTAAAAAGACCCTAAATATAAAAGACCATACAAAATAAAAGCTGTTCTGGCTGTATAAAAACTTAAGGAGCAAGACGGTGTGATAATCTGGGAATTAATTTATTATGCCTATATGGCCAAAGTCAAAGATCATACACAGATGGATAGGCATGTCTAAAGAGAGCCGAATTATTACTTGAAGACCCATAATGCATTGCATGCACTTCGGTAATTATCGTCCTTTTTATCAAAGGTTTAACCATGTTTGGTTAACTTCGTCTCTTTGAAACAGCTATAGGTAACCACAATTTTGAACCTCGCCCTTTTCAAAATGGGAAAAACAGAAAGAAATGCCAAATATTAATATGTGATAATATTTAAGGTCAGCTAAATTCCAATTCAGGGTATACTAAGTATAATGTACCGGTACATATTAAATTGGAAATTCAAATGTTTAAAATCATAGAAATATAGGCGACATCACATATATTTAAGCTGAAAAATAGATTGGCTATTTCCTACAGTATGAAAGGGCAAAGAAGGAATGTGTGTATCATGAACTTTGATGCCATTTATGTCCTTCACATAATGTATATAGCCATAATATATTAATAATCATCCAAATTTTGTTGAAGAACTGGGCAGGTTATTTTATTTTTTAAGTTTAAATTAAAAAAAACACTGTACACAAGGGTTCACAATGTCTGATAGAAAATATTTATAATATTGAAGTAAATATAAGTTTACATAGAAATCATAGCATTTCAGCAGATTTCAACAATGTTATAGTTTGGTTTAAACTGTATTTATTTCAATATTCGTACATATATATAATAATGCAAACATGGAATAAGTAATGGATTGCAAAACAAGTTTTTTGAAAACTTATATTAATTCCTCTCTAAGTTTTTTGTTAATACGAGAGGAAAGATCAAGTGATGACGGGTTTGAGGGTATAGTTCAGTTTGCCTTTGGATATCACAAACCACACAGCCTCACAGTCGGCGCTCTAACATTAGATAGAAGAACATACTAAATTGTGTACGCGAAATGAAAGCACAGATCGCGAGTCTGTGTATTATGGAACAGCCAAAGGCAAAATGACCTTAAATATAATTATGCATTAAATTGATATTAAAACGATTACTGTTTACACTGATAAATTTAAGCAGTTGTTTTATAACATAAATGATGTTATAAAGCAGTTACTTATAGGGAATCCAATGTCATAAAAACTGTCAAAAACAATGTCATTGACTCTGCGTATAATGAGATAATTGGCATAAGATTTCAAGTTACCATTGAATTTCAGAGTTACCTCTGGTTACCTCCAAGTTACCAAAGAAACAGTGCAGTTACCTGGTAACTAGAAAGGAAAGGGTATTTTATCATATAAGACAGTTACCATTGAAATGCCAAAGTTACCTCTGGTTACCTCAAAGTTACCAACGAAACAGTGCAGTTACCTGGTAACTAGAATAGGAAGAGTATTTTATCATTTGAGGCAGTTACCATTAAAATGCCAGAGTTACCCCAGGTTACCTCCAAGTTACCAAAGAAACAGTGCAGTTACCTGGTAACTAGAAAAGGAAGGGTACTTTATCATATAGGCAGTTACTATTGAGATGTCAGAGTTACCTCAGGTTACCTCCAAGTTACCAAAGAAACAGTGCGATTTCCTGGTAACTAGAAATGGAAGGGAGGTATAGCCAGTTACCATAGATATAGAGCATGTTACCTCAGTTACCAAAGCAAAGAGTAGGTAACTTGCACGATACCTTGCGCAATTTCACTTATTGTCTCATATATGTGAAATTGTTTGTTGTTTAAATTTGCCTCTATTTAAAAAATGTTTCTATATAATAATATAATGTGTTATACATATTGAAACAATTGCACTTGACTTCAATAAACTGTTTCTATTGATTATTACTATGTCTTATTTCTATCTTCTTCATCGGAAAACATGAATGCAGTGCTCTCTTAAAATCTGGGTAAAAATCATGTATCACCATGTGTTACAGGTACATATCTTGCTATCGGTGTAATTTGATAGCCGTGGTAGAGCGTCTTCGACCACTGACCACTTCTTACCAAAGACGAAATAAAAATTGACCGGATCGCTACTATTCACGTCCATGACGTTTCTTCCAGAAGGTACAACAACAACAACATGTCACATTACTTCAAACAGGAACATTCAGCTATATGTTCATATTTTAAATTTTATGAGCCGCTTCAAGCGAAAGAGTTGATCATGATTTTCATAGGAGAAGGCTTTCCGTCAATAATTGCGGACCTAATCAAACTGCGCTTTAATAATGTAGGATGGTCAAGATACAAACCAGCCACAATTGCATTTATTATTATAAATCACATTTTCGCTCGAAGCGACTCATAATTTTACATTAAGAAAGATGACACACCCTTACCCCTGGTAATTGTTAGTCCATGCTTATTACGAAGATGACCACACAGTCCAGAGACCGTAGTGTAGTCTTTGTCACATTGGTAACGTTTGTTCGGTTTAGCTTTGATTTCTTCTGAACACATTCATCATCAGATTCCAATTATTTTAATTATTACTATATTTCAGTACAGAAGATAATCAACCATGAGACAAATTATGCAGGGGTAGGAAATACAAAGTTCGACTCCCTTTGGTTTCACATGAGAGTAAGAACATCTGCAATTCCTCTTCACACACCTTCAAGAGTTAGGAAATATAATAAAAACTTAAATATTAAACATGTACAACAAATGTCAACTGATTTGTATCTTTATGTCTTACGACTTTGTTCAATGAAGACGGCACGTGTAGGCCTACGTTACGATCACTATTTCTGTCAAATGCCATTTTTATAATGATCGGCGCCGATGTCTGTTGGTTTATTTTTTATTGCAAGGTTCCTCTAATAATATGTTAAATGTGAATCTAAAATATGAAAAATACAACACTATTCGTCTTATTCTCAATTCAAAACCCGGCGAGTGTAACGGGTGAAATAAAATATAAATAGCATTCGCGGAAAACGAACAATTACAAACCTACTTATTGTGGAAGTTATCGACGAGGTCACGTGACGTCTCCTTTATAATCAGCGGATTGCAGCCCGATTGAAACACAATTTACAAGATTCACAGAAAATGAGTTGACAATTGCAAACTTTCTCGCATATTTTGTCGACAAGAGCGCTGATCGAGTATTGTCAGTAAAGTCTTGGAAAGATTAATTTGTTATTGACCGAAAGACATCAGAAATATACAGGTTAGTTGCAAAACAAGTTTTACACGATCAATTTTTCTAGGTCGGTGTGCGAGAAAGTTCAGCGAAAGATTTTTATCTTTGTGTTATTTAAGCAGTAGAGGAATTACGTAGATTTTGTATTAATATCAAATACATGATTGTCATCCAACAAATGTTTGTGTGATTACTTAATAGGTCTGGATATATAAGAAATATAAAAAAAAATATTTCCAGGCGCGTAGCGGGAGGGGGCGTGGTCCAGACCCCAAGTGTCTGTGACAAGATTTAGTTCATGACAACTCGTGAAGTTTGTGTAATATCTAGAAGCAAAGTCTTGCAGGAATTTAAAGATCATAATAACGTAAGTTTTGTCAGGAATATTTACTAATAATTGTTCCTGGTTTTATTTTGCACTTATATACTTTTATTTTCAGTTTCGGTTCCATAAATAGAGTTATTTTCCGTTTCCATAACATTTTAAGATGGATTTGTTTGTTTATAAAACTTTGAAATGAGACTTCATACTAAGAATATTGCACAAAAAAATTATCAACTGTACTTGATATTCAATATAAATAGGCTACTTGTTTTCAAATTGTGTTGTTAATTTGATCGGGTTGGTGCGGTCTACGGTGCGTGCACGCACATTGTTGCTATCTTTGTTGTACAGTTCATATCATAATATTGTGATGACGTGTTTTGTAATCGAATGGTTTCAAGAACGCTTAACGTAGGTTTCTATCAGACTGTTCATGTTTGTACAGGCAATCAACACTGAGTGTGTAAGTACTTAGTTTAAACACTCGAACTGCGGAAGATAAATCAATTAATTACCCATTATAAGTAGTACAAGCGTACATACATGTAATATACTCTTAAACAATGAGTGCAGAAACAGACATTTCATTGTTCAAGTATTTGTACATTTTGTATTACGTTTTGATGCGTTGAACTCGGGTCCAAAATGGTATATTAATAGTTTTTGACGAGACGTGGGGTATCAATTACAAAAATGTCACATAGCTACATAACTGTTTGTGCATACGTATAAGACTAGTTTTTATTGGATCGTAATGTAGGTTATATTCTAAATGTTATTTGATATTCCGACCAATTGTGTATTGCAATGTTTATGTATGCAATGGATTTAAAGAGCTTATATATCTTTAATAACAGTCAGACGTGTATAAGTGGTCACCTAGTTAAGCAACCACCCGTCTTTGGCATCCAACACAATTAAATGTCAATCAGTTTTACTGTTAACGTTAGCACTTGATTATACATGTTTTAAACAATCACATGCTTTAAGCAGCCAAGTTCTATATATCTACTGATTGCCTGTTGAGTTAAACATGGCAGTCTGTATAGCTGGACATGGGAAGTTTATGGATTTACATGTTTAGAATTTTATGCTGCAATTAACCAATCACTATCACAAGGTAGTGATAATTAAGAACACATTAATATCTAGCTGAACACGTCAACTGTTTGCCATTTTGTTGTGCAGTAAACGCTTTTAAATACATTTTTCCGTTTAGGCAAACATTGTTATTGTTTAGCCCGCTATCAAGAACCAATGACATTGGTTTTTTAATTCAAGAATTTGCATCAGAGTAATTTGATCTAATTGTATATTTATGCGTGCATGAATAATAATACATGTTAAATTGTAAAACACGTAACCCAGACAAGTCCACCCCGACATTCGTTGAAATATTGTTTTCAATTCATTGTATTCTTCAATCTATTGTCAATGACGTTGTACAGTTGCTAGATTGATTTTTACAGCGAATACCCGGGCCCGGATCGTACATGGGATAGTGCGAAACAACCTTGCTGTAAATGGTTTATAAATAGCGCGCCATTATCTTAAGTATCTATATCACATATAACTAGAACATGAACTTAAAACTTCCGCGCAATGTTCGCAATAATTTTGCAAGATTTATAACATGTTTATATCTACATAGCGGCATACGTGACGATCAGATAGGATATCTAGGTGTTGGTAATCTTTTCAAGTTTTTATAAACTGTCATGTTTGTGTTTATAAATACGAGCTTTCCCTATTTATTTACACAACTGCAATAAAAACATATGCAGTAAACCCTGTTTCGGTGGGCACCTGAATTACCCAACTACTATTTTTTATTAACCATAGAATTAATTTGCTGTAGCTTATTGAAAGTGTCTGCTTAAGACATGTTACGAGTAAAGCCGTGTTTCCATGGAGCGTATTTTTATTTACGCATCGATTACACGCTGAAAAACTGTTTCCATGAAGCTTAAAACAGACGCAGTTTTTTGGATAAAAACGCGTATCTTTCATCAATGTTTTAAAGAAAATGGGACTTTCAGGCCATAACAAAAGATGCAAATGCTTGTTTTCTGGCCCATTCGAAATAATATGAATTGGAGAAGATGGTGGTTGCGTTTTGGTCAGACAAAATTTATATATTTTTCAAAAAGACAGGGATACTTCTATGAGCTTTTTGTCAACCTGTAAAACAAAATTCTTGCAATTTAAGATGAATGGCGTCAATTAAACATTACTAGAATCGAGGAAACTAGATCAATTTATACCCCAAAGTCATTTTACGCGCGTCCATGCGTAAAAAATTCGATACCCGAAGCGATTTTTTTCGGCGCGTACTATTTTACGTAGCGCCGAAAAACGCGTCAATGGAAACGGCATCATGCAACATAGACTGAAGCGAATTATATTTATTCGGCGCGTAATACCACGCATGTTTCACGTCTGGACAAATCTCGGCACGGCTCCGCTGCAGGTCTGTTTCTTGTGGTCGCACGTGAGGAGTGTACTCTGAAGAACGAAAAATATTTTTTTTCAGAAAACCACTTATACATTGTATATTAATAAGTGGTAGCAGTAATTGTCGAGACATTTCAAACGACCCTCGTATAAATATAGTGACGTCTCGCCATACTATTATGTTATTGTAATACGTATTGTTGAATGTAATCATTGTAATTATTTTGCATACTTTTGGCATTATAAATTGTAGTATAAACAATGTAAAATGGCATTATAATACGGTACGTCCACATAGACAATGGCTGTTGAAGTATCGACTGCGCGTGCGAAATTACGGAATACCAAAGGCCTACAAAGTACATATTTTTTTGTATTTCGGAAAACCAGACTCAATGATACCGAAACCAATGTTGTAACTGCTAAAAATAGCATGAGACGTAATTTTCGAAAAACCCTGTGTTTATTCACGCGAGTTGACTTGGCAAACTTTCAAGATCTTATTTATGACACGCAAGTAAATGGTATGTTTGTAGAATTTATATACATCAATGAATAGGAAACAATACCCGGTATGTTGAAGGCCAAACACTGAATAAAAAATACTAGATCTACGAATCGTTTGTTTATTTCGATTTCACGAAAAAGTTTTAAAAGTTTGAAGACAATAATTTTGGTTGGGTGACATGCTATGGTGACCATGTGTTAGTGTATCTTCTAAACATGGTCTAGCTCTGCCATAAATTGTTTGTAGTTATTGTGAACTTAATAGTTAAACTCGACCAAATATGCATTATAAACATAATAGACAATGTAGATAATATGTGTCCGGGTTATATGACTAGTAATATAGATCAAATGGGACTGATCTAGTTTGCATATTATGTTCATACGATGTACATGTATAATACGTACGTACATGACTTAAATTTCAGCTTGTATTGTTCAATAGAAACCACTTTGGAACGTCCTGTACACTGGTCTTAATTTTCATGTCTGAATTAGTCTTAATATTGAAGTTGAATAGAAATAGAGGTGGTCTTACTATGGATGTGGTCTTACTTTGAAGGGTGGTCTAAGTGTAGTTCAACTGTACTTATATTATTTTGCCTTGAGATGGATACTTGGTTCAAGTATGCAACGTACAATGATTAGATATATATAAACTACATCTAATCTACTCAGACCTTGTCAGCACTCCAAGTGGGGCATCAAATTGTGCAAACATTTTATATCAAGGGATGTAATTTCAAAATATTGTGCAAACATATTTAGCTCACCTGTCTCAAACTTTAGGTCACAATTTTGGCTTATCTGTCAATACAGGGTGATCCATTAATTTCGCACATTAGTAAAAGCCTATAACTTCACGATTTCTTTATTTACACATATAAATTTTGGTATTGTTGGAAAGGTAATAAATACAATTTTCTGCTGAAAAGTATTTGGCATTGTGCCGTCAAAGAGACGTTAGGACGTAATCGATGACGTCATAAATTTGAGTATTTCCAAACTCTAATCATAAAACTTTATTATGAACTGGGAAAATCTGCAATTTAAGTGAAAATTTAACTTGAAAAGTGTGTCCAAATACACATGTGCCTTCAAGAAGGAATATTGTTGGGTCTGTCCAATGAAATGAAACATTTGATTCGTCGGGAAAAGTGACTGGTTACATAGCTGCATGCAACGGCGTCATGTACAGACACAGGTCCATGAAAAGTGTCCAATACCGTCTATATATACATATTTAAATAGAAGGTCTGCAACAAACGATTTCCCAATATATACACGCCACTGACAGAAACATTCACAACTCAATTATTACTACATCAAATCTCACAGGGTTTTTTGCAGAATGCTCGTAAAACATAAGTGCCGATGATGAAACAACCATTCTGGGACTCAAACGCATGTTTCTCCGAAATTTTAGCGTCGGACAACGGTCAGAGCAGCCACTTTTCGCCACTTGCTCTAAACCTGTCCCCTCTCACTTCCGCTTTTTCGGTAAGTAATAAGGGCAAAGAGAGCCTCTCACTGATTGGTTAAAAATACAATTCTTGAAAATTGTAAATTGACATTTATAATTAACGATAAATAGTTGCAGATATTGCTTATGACAATAAATATTTTTAGTGATGTTGATTTGAACAAAACACGCATCAAGTTTGTCAACAACAAATATTTAAACTTGTGTTGTTTTGTTTTGTAAGTTGCGTCGTCATGGTCATGCTCTACACGTGTTTTTGTGTACATAACAAAACAAACAAGTTCTCGAAGCGGTAACATTTTCAAAGGTGTCAAGGATACATCGGATACCGGTACTGTGGGTGATATTAGTTGTAATTTGTGTTTTTAATTCTTCATCGATCTAAAATCAGCGTAGTTTCACGCATCCAGCACACTCGAGTGACAAAGTCTACTAGATTTCAACCAAGTCAATTAAGCTCGTACTTTGGGCCCTTCGTGGGGAATTTCCAATTAAGTTGATCACCAAAAATATGTCTACTAACCATCCTGCGTCCTTATTCTACTCTTGTTTTCTGAGATTAGAGTACTGAGTGTGAAAATAAATGTTCAATAACGAGGTCGATCAATTTGTCATGTTTTTAGATTGTAATTTTGACGTCATCAGTTTATATAGAGGTACCAAATGGGTTATCACTTTACGTGACGTAATAAGCGAAAGGAGCGGAATGTAAAATAGATAGATCTACTCGGTGGAATATCAGTAGTCACTATAGGGACTATGTAAAAATCATAAATGCCCAGTCTGTGTTTGATTGTATCATACTGTAGGAAGGATTACATTAGATCTACAAATCATAGAACAGACTATCATTATATACGATCAATAGGCCTACATGTATACATGTATGAGGGTGTCACCCCCTCACCCCATGAATCCCGAATACTTCTTAATTTTTCAGCGAGTCCCGAATACCACCTTATTTTTTCGCTGAATCCCGAATACCTTTAGCCTGTTTTGAAACAAAAACAGCTCTGTAGACACATTTAATCTTACAACTTTAGTATGTAGTATCCATCCCGTATAATTCAGGGGCGATTACAGGGTTGATTAGGTGTTAGGATGGCGAACAGATTGATATGCAAAAAGGAAACAATGAATCCACCTGAGCACAGGTTTTTCATGATATAATCATCCAAATCATGCTGATTAATTACGTATAGTCCATACTTATTGACTTTTAAAACCAATCTAATAGAAGCATACGAATTCAAAGGATGTTTTAATTTCGAGAAGGATTTGAGTAAGGGCGTTGTATGAGCTAACGAAGCAGTATGCTGCACAAAACCATTCTTAATCAAGTTAATAATATACGTATTATAAGTATTTGTGCGAACGAATCGAGTCAGAAAATTGCATTGATTATCTTATAATTTGCGACACAAACTCTTTCTCTACTTGATAATGATAAAGTCGTTGTGTGAGCGAAGCATTTTTAAAAATACATTGTTCATCTGAGCGGCATCATAGAAATCAGTGACGGATACAGAAATTGGTGTAGTGGGCGTAAATGTTGATACACCCCACCCCTGGGGAGTTAATGTTTTTATCTTAGAGGAAAATATTACATATACAGAGTCTGCTATTTTAGAAAGGTTCATGGTGATAGACATAAGTTGGAGTAAGTTAAGCTTCGTGTATTCGTGGCCGCTTTCATGACATGGTCTTGTGTTTGATATTTTGGAAAACCGGAACTCAAAATAATTGAAAAGGGGACACTAGTGAACGCATATTTTATTTATGCAAACGGCTTAAAAGGTTTTTTTTCGACAAAAATGTGACACGCCCTTTTTCTGGTAACATGCCAAAGACAGGGTATTTCCCCAATACTGAATTTCCTGTCACCCTACAAAATAAGTCATTAAGTACCTTATGAATTAGACTGGGGGGTATATTATACCCAAACAGTGGATACCGAAGTCTCCTTAGAATTAGCAATAGAATTTAAATCTGGAGAATATTGAAACATCGATTAGAGAAGCGAATTATACTAGTAAGCATCAGCACCTGTCCTTAAAAATGCAAAATCAACACACTCGATACAATAGTTGATTCTGTTCTAAGTATATTACATATGTAACATATACATTCTACAATTGTTGTTTATGTCTCGTGATAAATTTCTTTAAACTATTGCATATACACAATTCGAGTTCGATGTGAAATTTATGAAAATACTGGATGTTCAATTATGTTCAAAGTGGCTCAAGTGTACAAACGCATTGTCAGCGTGTTTAACAATGGTAGTACTTGACCTAACAATACTAAGTATCTCATCAGTTTCGGGAATTTATACATGATTTGGGTCACAGATGTACAGGATATGGTGAGAGTGAGAGATCCAAGGACAAGCGTGCTATGTTATTGAAACGAAACCATTTGGTCTACCGACCGACTGTGGGATGGGGGCGTGGTCAAGACAGCACAAGTGTCTGTGCGCTAAGCGACTTGAATTAGGCGGTTCGTGCGTTAAGCGCAGAACATTGAAGGTGCCGAATTCGCGCGCTTTAATTCCATTTTTGCTAGAATCTCAGTCAATTGCATGATTTTTTATGGCAGGCCTGGTTTTATGTGGCCAGTAGTTTTCGCGTTATCTAAAAGGTATGGCTGCCTCTAAATTAGTTAAAAAGCTTTATTAGCCTGCGGCCTTGAGCCGCAGGTTATATTGGATTGCCAAAAGTAAAATGACCATGGAGGGGCACGTGACATGTTCTCGATGGTTTACGATTTCAAAAAAAATATCCAAAAAAAAGCAGCATTTTGTAAGAATGTCGTGAACCAGATTAATTCCATTATTCCATGCGGATAACATCGGTCTTTATCGCATTACAATAGTTTATTTACCAAAGAAAGCAGAACTATTCCGAAATTTCACTTTGAACGCGAGACCACGAATCTAAACAGCAGGTGTCTGCAGCTGCATTAGATTTCCAGTCAGTAATAAATATAGTGGGCAATGCACTACATCCCATAGAATACACATCGCTTTGATTACAGAAGCATGGTATTGATACATGATAAAAAAATTCTAATTCTTTTAAATTTGTTCATTCGTTCGGCACAAACATTTAACACAACCAAATAATTGGAGGATAATCGGTATTGTCCGATTTTACATGTATTGGAATTATTTTGACAGAAACATTAATTTACACCGGAATAAATTCGAATTACACCCAAACTGCAAAAACCACACCCTAAACGATACAACTAATTTACAAGGCCGCAGGTAATCACCCGCAGGAAACTGTTTGACTTGTTTATTTTTGAAATCTTGCGTACTGAATACCAATAGGCATTTTTATTGCGTACCGCGTACGACACCCTAGCGTCCCGAATACCACCTGAAAAGGTCATGAATCCCGCGTACCGAAAGGGGAGGTTTCACCCTCATGTATGTCAGCTCGTAGATCTGATGTTTTATAAATTTAAAGTAGATGTAGATCGAATGTGTGTGTACATGTTTAGTGCCTATTATTTGTATGTGGTATTGACCGTCAGTTTAGCACCTCAGGTGCAAGGCACAAAATCAAATTGGGTTGTATATGCCTACTATAATGCATATAATGTATATCTATATACATAATTGGCCTATTTAGCCAATGTGATTTTGTGTCTTGTATCCTTGTTTAGCATGGTTAGTACAGCATCTGACAGCAAGTATATAGGCCACAAGCAGACTTCAGTCCTCTTATTAATGCACAAGTGTCCTCCTATTAAAACTGTAAACGTAGATCTACTGTATGTGTGCAACGATCGGGTTTTATACACATCTACTAAAATGCCTAATTGTAGATCCATAAATAATTGATATATTTGTTTCACAGGTGCAATACACAAAATCAAATAAGTATTTAAAGACATATTATGTTGTGATACGAACTGTGTGTATTATATCATAATAGGTAGGCCCTATAGTCTAGACAGAGATCTAGTGTATTTCTAGATCATTTCGTTTCTTCCACCTGTCTGTAATTTACTGCTGAAATCAAACACGTGTGTACACATGTATGCTTCATTGGTCATATTTATAATAATTATATGTTCACATCATGACATGGTGTCTCTGGAAGTTTATTTTATGTATGCATTATGATATAAATCCTTCAATTTTGCCCAATTCAATTTAATTCTTCATCAAAGGCTAGCCAGAGCTATAGCTAGTTTATTTTCCTATTTCAAGGGAAATATTATATTAAATATGCAAAAAATGATTCTTTGGTGTCTCACGCCCAGTTGTTTTTCACAAAATAAAGCATTCGGAACACTTATCCGGGAAAAAAGGTCCAATCTGGATGTTTGAACTGCATAATGGTTGAATCAACAATGGTGACCATTGTTCCAAAATCACAAAATACAAGCCAAAATGTAGTTCTGGATGTGTTTCTGCAGTGTAAATGTGCTCAATAAACCTTATTCTACTGTATTTTATCAAACAAATGAACAAATATGACTCAGGATGGATCAGAAATCATCAAAGCAGCGATTATATGCAGCCAAGGGAAGTAACTCTGCTCAGACCATCACATTTCCAAGTACTACATAGGTCATATTTCAAGATTTTCACACAAATATGTCACCAGGATTAACCTTGCAGATTCCATTTAACACCAAATAACACATTCTGACCTATATCAGGCACATGCATGCACATTAATGTTAGTGGACCCCAAATGACAAGGCGGCAATCAAGAAAAAGTCGCAAACCGCCTCAAATTATTCAAAGTTCCAGACTGTCCAAAATGCACTTTTAGGATACATTTGACATTTTTCAATTCATATGTAACAAAAAATATCAATATAATACAAATAAATAGCTTTTAGAGCTGTAAACAGGTGGTCAGGGGCCATGATGTCTCTGGAAGTTTATTTCATGCATGCATTATGATATTTATGTTTGTACATTCATGATTGCATGTATCACATATATATATATATACATGCTCATTGGCAATATTGCCTTCAATAAACTCTATTATTTTATACATAGAGCTCTGTGGTCGTGATCTTTCACTTTAAATATGATCAATAAAAAATATGTGCATGGTTATACAAACACACTATTTTCTGACCATCACTTGGATCTTATCTAGTGCCCAGTCCCTGTATTCACATACTTGTTTTTGAGAATCAGGCTCAAAACTGTTTATTTCAAATACAGAAGTTATGTTCATAGAAATATACTTTCTTTTATCCACAGGTAACAGTATTGATGTCTCCTTAAAATTCAAAGACAAATAATTTCCACTCATAATTTTAAAATTGAAGCTGGTGTATTAGATTTTGATCCTGAAGGCTTGAGATCAGTCTCAAGTAAACCTTCAATAAATCCATTTTTAAAAGAAAATGAATGTGTTGAAGGTAACCAATCTGTTGTCTAGAAAATGTTAAGGTATTTTACATGCCAAGGAAAATAGAATGGAATCACTTAACAAATATTTTTAAAAAAATAACTAAAACAGAATTGAGCTTGACTCTGATAATCAATGTAGATCTACTGTAACAGAACAAATCAGAAGTTTTTATATTTCATATAATTTATTTTTTTCAAATGGAAATTCACAACTAATATATTTCAATGCAAGAATTAAATGTGCATTCATATTTTGATATACAGTATGCATTCATTTGTAACTTTTACATACTACAAGTTTGTAAACAAGAAACTCACACTCTCATTTTCAACTGAGGAATTTGGTACAGGTTCAATAAAGGAACATTCATGTGGACTTATATTCAAAAAGGGCAAGCAGTTTCTGAGAAGAATATTTTTGAAGTTTTCTATATAGCCACATAGTGAAAACTAGCCCCGCCCCTGTTGGCCATGTTTTTAAGCAACCAACATTAAACTTAGGAATTTGGTAGAGGTTCAGTAAAGGAACATTCATGTGGACTTATATTCAAATAGGGCAAGCAGTTTCTGAGAAGAATATTTTTGAAGTTTTCTATATAGCCACATAGTGAAAACTAGCCCCGCCCCTGGTGGCCATGTTTTTCAAGCAATCAACATTAAACTTAGGAATTTGGTAGAGGTTCAATAAAGGAACATTCATGTGGACTTATATTCAAATAGGGCAAGCAGTTTCTGAGAAGAATATTTTTGAAGTTTTCTATATAGCCACATAGTGAAAACTAGCCCCGCCCCTGGTGGCCATGTTTTTTAAGCAATCAACATTAAACTTAGGAATTTGGTAGAGGTTTAATAAAGGAACATTCCTGTAGACTTATATTCAAATAGGGCAAGCAGTTTCTGAGAAGAATATTTTTGAAGTTTTCTATATAGCCACATAGTGAAAACTAGCCTCGCCCCTGGTGGCCATGTTTTTTAAGCAATCAACATTAAACTTAGGAATTTGGTAGATGTTCAATAAATAGAGGATCTTACATGAGTGTCTTTCTATATTGAATTTATTAAACGAGTTGGATAAAATGATAAAATGCGAGGCTCTGCCGAGCATTTTATCACTTTTATTCAACGAGTTTAATAAATTTAATATGGAATGACACGAATGTAAGATTCTTTTTATCACATAAACTAAATACACAGTAAAAGTTTGTCAAGAATGCACACACTTCCCCTTTAGCAAATAAACTCCATAGGAGTAAAGCGGTTCATTGAAAGAGCTAAGAAAATAGTGCAACAATGTATACTCCAATATGTTAATTTTTCTTGCTTTGAAACTAATATTTTTAGGATATCTAAAATCCTGCAGATGTAAAACTACGCTTAACATAGTAAATAATTAAATCTAGGCCCGCAGCCACACAACGTATTCTGTTCTGTTCCGTGTTCCGTTCCGGGTTTTAGTAACAACCAAGGACAGGGGAAGTAACTAGGTGTCCGCGTGAATTTATTCGCGGTTCGTCTGAATAGCCGAAAATAACTGATTGTACACGATGCATGTACTTGGTAAGCAAGGAAAATCGTCTTTAATACTCAAAATTAACGGATTAATACAATGAAATCAACATCCGATGCCGTGTTTGTGTAGATGCCAGATATTTGGTATGTAAATTTCGTCCCATCTTATTCGTACCCACGTTTAACGGACCTACCGTAATGTTTACTTACAGTTATATCTCTTAAGTTCTTGTACATCTGTTATTGTGTGATTATAACATGCCCTAGAGTGCTCATAATCGGATATAAAATTTATTCTATTCTAAAAATGTATTATTTTACTTTTTTGACAACGTGTATGAATACATAAATAAAGTGACTCGCCCTTGTATATGCCTCATTTGCATGTTTATTACACGTGTGTATTATGACTTTTATGTAATAGGTTTATTAAACTCCCAGAGCCTATTTTATGTGATAAAGGAACATTCATGTGGACTTATATTCAAATAGGGCAAGCAGTTTCTGAGAAGAATATTTTTGAAATTTTCTATATAGCCACATAGTGAAAACTAGGCCCGCCCCTGGTGGCCAAGTTTTTTAAGCAATCAACATTAAACTTAGGAATTCGGTAGAGGTGCAATTAAGGAACATTCATGTGGAATTATTTTTAAATAGGGCAAGCAGTTTCTGAGAAGAATATTTTTGAATTTTTCTATATTGCCACATGGTGAAAACTAGCCCCGCCCCTGGTGGCCATGTTTTTTAGGCAATCAAAATTAAACTTAAGAATTTTTTTAGATAGTCGACCAAGGAACATTCATGTGAACTTATATTTAAATAGGACAATCAGTTTCTGAGAAGATTTTTTTTGAAGTTTTCTATATAGCCACATGGTGAAAAAAGTAGACAAAAACTGCCTAAGTGCTACACAGACAATGCCAAACTCATTCTACTTGTTATTCACCAACTACAATACACTGATAATCTCTCATTATATATACAGGTCGTTTTTTTACTTTCTACCACTGAATGGTGCTAAATTCTCTCAAAATAAGAGAAATTATTAATCTAGAATAGCATGTCTTACAATATAACATTAAGTTAGCTGCATTGAGAATGTCTTTCTAATTTTCTAGTCATAGTACAAATTCAAAAGTGCAATCAGATATTGGTTGAGACCTAATTCACAGTAATTATGATTTTGCAAGTACTTAACAAGTACTTAAAACCTGCTTATAAAGGTTATTTAAGCAGAACAGTCTCAATCCAAAAATATATCTCCTGTGCAATTTTTCACAATAATACCAATGTTGTATTATAATTATTGAATGTCTTCAAATACCAACAAAGCACAAGCTGTGTGACAAGATGTTTTAGATTTTTTTTAAAAGATAGCAAACAGTCTCCATTTTTCAGAATAAAACTGTAAATAACATTCTTCTCATTAAACCCAACATTGTGGCCACCTTTTGATTATTGTTCGTATTGTACCACATAGTGTCAGCATCAGGCTTTCAATCACCACAAGGACTAACAAGGGAACTGTGTAGGACCTGTCATCTATATACTAGCAGTCAGAGCAACAGCCTCTTGTTTACCTGGAATTTTAAAAGCATGAATAATATGCTGCAAAAAATCTTTAATTTTTCTGTAGTATCCTCAGTATGATAATGTTTTTATCAATATATCATTTGACATGCACAGATCCATAGGGGGTCTGTACCCCATGGAATTTAGGCAACATGTGGTTATCTGCCAGGGCTCTTAGTCTAACCAGGTTGGATTTCCAAGAGCACAATAGCTGACCTCTTCATGAGACAAATTACATGATTGGCACATAGAAAATTATTATATACAGTAAATTATATTTCACTGTTGTAAGTGGATTTCTAAATGCAATCAATTATGTACAGTAATGTAATATTTAAACTGCACAAATAGTGATTCAACTTGACCCAGCACAGTTGATACAGTGCAGGTCTAGTACAAATGTATATAATAATCATGCTGCCAAGATTGAAGATTTAAGAACTTTTATACTAATAATAGTGTGCAGACAACAAACCAGTTCAGGTTAATCACATGTTCCAATTAATTTCTAGTTCTACTTTTATTTTCATTATTATTGAAATGCAATTCAAATTGATTGTGTGGGAATAACTTTGTTACTAATACAGTAATCAACAAATGTCCAGACACTTCCGGGTCAAACCAGTTCGAAATTTACAGCTGTCATTTCACACATTACTAACTTACCCGATTCAACGGTGGTTCTAACACCTCAAGGATCCCCATTGTATACACAAACACCTCCGATGAACCCTCCTTCGTCTTGAAATATTGTCAGATCGACGTGGATTTACAGTGTTGACATCTTAATATTTTAGTTTGACACGGTTTAACACAGTTTGTTATGACGTAATATGGCGCTCATAATAATTATTTTATCGTGAAGACTGGTTGATTAAGGTCACACACCACAAGACGATTGTCGAAGGCTGTAGCAGTACTCTTATCATTTTTAGGGCCTCCTGTCAACAATATTTTTAGCACAAAAGTTCCAAGGTGTGTCCAAAATACTAACTATCGATTGGCTAACCCCGTTATCGGTCCGTCCAATGAAAATATATGTTACAATGGGACGTACAAGTGCTGTCATTCTGCGATTCACTGCGGGACAGTAAAATGACGAAATGCGGAAGCGAAAATTGTTTATGATATTTCAATTAAAATAGCGATTCTTGTACGATGCATCGTTTTGATGAGCATGCTTTCGCGTCGTACAGTTAGAACGATCGTTTGTTGTGACTCATTGCAAATATTAAATTCCAGACTTGATTGATGCCGCCACAAAGCATCAATTCAGGTGAAAAAACACGTCAAATCGTCACATTTGAGGGGACAGGTTTAGAGCAAGTGGCGAAAATTGGCCGCTCTGACCGTTGTCCGACGTAAAATTTTCGGAGAAACATGCGTTTGAGACCCAGAATGTTTGTTTTATCATCGGAGCTTATGTTTTACGAGCATTCTGCAAAAAACCCTGTGAGATTTGATGCAGTAATAATTGAGTTGTGAATGTTTCTGTCAGTGGCGTGTATATATTGGGAAATCCTTCGTTGCAGACCTTCTATTTAAATACGTATATATAGGTGGGCTAGGTCACTTTTCATGGACCTGTGTGTACAGACGTTAAAACGATGTTTGAAACTCATTTCAGAGAAAAAGGTCGGTCACATTGAACGTCTGCTTTAGATAAGGATTCTATTGTTTAAGATCCATTTTAAATCAAAACAAAACTTTCACATATTCTCTGCAATTACATGTTTTCTTTAATATGATAGCTTTAAGTTATAGATAGAACATATTAAGTAAATTTTAATGATTAAAAAGGGCGGAGCGAGCGGAGCGAGCGAAGCGAGTCCTTTTTAGTCATTAAAATTTACTTAATATGTTCTAACTAACTTAGAATATAACATTCTGCATTCTGATTGGCCGATAGAAATTAGCGCCATCGCATGACGTCAACACAGTTAAGAGAAAATTTTAATGATTAAATTTTCATTTAACTGCCAAATTTCGGCGTTTTCATTGGCTCATAATGTAGGTTATATTCTAAAGATGTTGAAGTTATAAGCATTTAGTAATGTGCAGAATTAATGGATCACCCTGTATGAGTTATTTGATGTAGATCTAGTAGGGTGCTGGTTAGAGCAATATGAACAATTAATGCACTTATCAATGTTTTCCCCCAGGAGGGGGGGGGGGCTGACCCAGGAGAATTTGACATCTTTACTTTTTCAAAGTCGAAATTCCCACCCTAGAGCAAGGGCAATTTGTCAAAATCCCCTCACTGGGAGATGCTTTACATACCACTGGGATCAAAATTTCGGCCAAAGTCAAAATTTCCAGGGACTCGGCAACATTCTGTCCGTCAAATTCCCACCTATCGGGAACAGCCTTCTGTCAAAAGTCCCGTGTATGCCCGCCGCCTTGGGGGATAACATTGATAGGTGCATTAGAGCAATATGAACAATTAACCTTGAACATACAAAAGAGGCTACCATTCACTTGATGCTTAAAAGTTGCATTTTTTAGGCCACCATACGGGCCTGCATGAACTTCTTTGACACGTGAGCAACCTAGAGCCCTTTGTGCCCTCTTGTATTTAAAGGGAGGTAATTTCAAAATTGTGCAAACATTTTATATCAAGTTTATTAGTTTACTTACAAGTTAAGGCCCATATGGGCATGTAACGAAATAACATGATACAATTTACTTACAAACATGGTGTAACACAATCTAAACTTAAACTTTAATTGCTCTAAAATGACTTTATATCAAGGGAGATAATTTCAAAGTTGTACAAATCTATTTTTAATCAAGGGGGGGGGTAATTCGTTGAGATATTGAAGTATTTCAGTTTTATAAAGATCTAATTATGTCTTGCAAAATGGCATTTTGTGACAATAATGTTTTTTTTTTATTAAATTCTATGATAATCATCAAACCTGTCTCAGACAAACAATCCACCCCAAAGATAGCGAAACTAATGTGACTGCTTAAAACAGGTGATTGCTTAATACAGGTCTGGTAGTCACAAAGCATCTTAAGGGAAAACTTAAATATTTATACTTAAGTAAAAAATTGAGCTGCACATATTTTCCAAGAAAAAAAGAATAACCCTTGTTTTCTTTGTGATTTATTATTATTAGAGCTCTTTACATAATGCTTCTAAACTAGATGTAAAACATTGATAATCTTGATTTTCCTGTTTAGCTGATACACTTAACGACATTTTAAGGTTGTAAGTAAATTCTTAATTTTCCTTTAAGATGCTTTGTGAATACCACCCTAGAAGTTTTAATAGAATCTAAGTTTTAATATCTAAAAACTATTAAGATAATATTGACTGTTTAAGACAGTTGACTGCTTAAAGAGGTGGATGTTTTAGTATAGATATGGTACAATAAGTGCTTGCTGCACGTAAGAGTTCATTAGTTACTTACTCTTTGCTTTGGTAACTGAGGTAACCTGTTCTATCTCTATAGTAACTCTATAGTAACTTACACTGAACATGGGATGCTAACATACCCTTGCTATTCTAGTTACCAGGTAACTGCACTGTTTCTTTGGTAACTTGGAGGTAACTAGAGGTAACTCTGGCATTTTAATGGTAACTGCCTCATATGATAAAATACCCTTCCTATTCTAGTTACCAGGTAACTGCACCGTTTCTTTGTTAACTTGGAGGTAACTAGAGGTAACTCTGACATTTTAATGGTAACTGCCTCATATGATAAAATACCCTTCCTATTCTAGTTACCTGGTAACTGCACTGTTTCTTTGGTAACTTGGAGGTAACTACAGGTAACTCTCGCATTTTAATGGTAACTGCCTCATACGATAAAATATCCTTCCTATTCTAGTTACCAGGTAACTGCACTGTTTCTTTGGTAACTTGGAGGTGACTAGAGGTAACTCTGGCACTTCAATGGTAACTGCCTCATATGATAAAAGACCCTTCCTTTTCTAGTTACCTGGTAACTGCACTGTTTCTTTGGTAACTTGGAGGTAACCTGAGGTAACTCTGGCATTTTAATGGTAACTGCCTATATGATAAAATATCCTTCCTTTTCTAGTTACCAGGTAACTGCACTGTTTCTTTGGTAACTTGGAGGTAACCTGAGGTAACTCTGACATTTTAATGGTAACTGCCTATATGATTAAATACCCTTCCTATTCTAGTTACCAGGTAACTGCACTGTTTATTTGGTAACTTGGAGGTAACTAGAGGTAACTCTGGCATTTTAATGGTAACTGCCTCATATGATAAAAGACCCTTCCTATTCTAGTTACCTGGTAACTGCACTGTTTCTTTGGTAACTTGGAGGTAACTAGAGGTAACTCTGGCATTTTATGGTAACTGCCTTTATGATAAAATACCCTTCCTTTTATAGTTACCTGGTTACTGCACTGTTTCTTTGGTAACTTGGAAGTAACTAGAGGTAACTCTGGCATTTTATGGTAACTGCCTCTATGATAAAAGACCCTTCCTTTTCTAGTTACCAGGTAACTGCACTGTTTCTTTGGTAACTTGGAGGTAACCTGAGGTAACTCTGGCATTTTAATGGTAACTGCCTATATGATAAAATACCCTTCCTTTTCTAGTTACCAGGTAACTGCACTGTGTCTTTGGTAACTTGGAGGTAACCTGAGGTAACTCAGGCATTTTAATGGTAACTGCCTATATGATAAAATACCCTTCCTTTTCTAGTTACCAGGTAACTGCACTGTTTCTTCGGTAACTTGGAGGTAACCTGAGGTAACTCAGGCATTTTAATGGTAACTGCCTATATGATAAAATACCCTTCCTTTTCTAGTTACCAGGTAACTGCACTGTTTCTTCGGTAACTTGGAGGTAACCAGAGGTAACTTTGGCATTTCAATGGTAACTGCAAGTATATGATAAAAGACCCTTCCTATTCTAGTTACCAGGTAACTGCACTTTTTCTTTGGGAACTTGGGGGTAACTAGAGGTAACTCTGGCATTTCAATGGTAACTGCCTCATATGATAAAATACCCTTCCTATTCTAGTTACCAGGTAACTGCACTGTTTCTTTGGTAACTAAGAGGTAACTAGAGGTAACTTTGGCATTTCAATGGTAACTACCAGTATATGATAGAATACCCTTCCTATTCTAGTTACCAGGTAACTGCACTGTTTGACCAGAGGTAACTTTGGCATTTCAATGGTAACGGTCTTATACAGGGTGTCCCAAAATATATGTCACAGTTTCGCAGCTGAATAACTTTTTTAACATATGCATAACCTAAAATCCGGAAATACCATTTTAAAGTAGAGGTTTTAAATTTTTTTATGATAATATTATATATATCATTAGCCATAATTAAACATTTTTATATGCCCGTTATAAAGTTAACATCAATACCTCCCATAATGCAGGAGTTATGGCTCGGACAATAATTAAGTATGAAAAATTACAAAGGGGATAACTAAACAAATATGGTTCTCGTGCGGTGCACTTCCCCTCAATGAGGTCTATTCACATAGATATCAAATTGATATCTCTAATACTGTTCAAGTTATGGCCCGGACAAAAGTGAGACAGATGGACGGACAAAGCGGCGACAGTATGCTCACCCTTTTGGGGGCATAAGAAACACTAAGGCAGTGATTTTTTTTCCTTCTTTGTTTGCTACCGGTAAACGGTACCTTCCCAATTTGAAAAAGGCTCAACTTTTCCCTAATTTGAATGGAGAAATTCCTAATGAACATTTAAAAACAAAACATTCAAAATCGGACATAAAATGACAAAGTTATGAATATTTTTAACAAGAGGTCAAGCATAAAAGTTTACAGAAACCAGTAAACAGTCGCCTGTAATCTCTTTTCTGTTTTATTTGGCCTTTCTGCTTCATGAAAATTCCCAATTTGAAGTTGTCATGATGCGAAAATTCCCAATCTGAACAGACCCGGACCCTTTCCGAAAGAAGCGAAAAAAATCACTGTAAGGTCACCGAACTCTTTTTCTGAGTAATCAGCCCTGTGAAATAGTGTGTATAAATTGTTTTTGCTCACCAGACACAACAGGATCGAGCTATGTCCAATAGTCCGTTGTCATCAATTTCTTTAAGTAACATCAGTTCTCCTCCTAAACCATTTAGTCAATTTCAACAAACTTCACAGGTGAGTTCCTTGCTTGAAGCTCTACCCAAGTTTTTCAAGGAATTCCATTCCACAACCAGAAGGAATTTTTTTGAAAATCTTCAAAAAATCTTCTTCAAAGCCAGAGGACCTAGAGCTTAGATTTGTAGTGTGAAGTCTAGTGGACCTCTACTAAGATAGTTCAAATAATTGCCCCGGGGTCACTTGTTTTATATAGGCGTATATGTGTCAATGAATGCAGAAATCAGGCCAGACGCTAAAAATCACATTTTGAGATTTTTTCAAAATCTTAAAGAACAGCATTTTGTGAATAAATTCTGAAAATTTCAGATGATTCTGGCGATTATTTATGATTTTACAGCACTTTTTGCACATATACTATAGGCCAAAAAGAAACCAAAAAATCGAACAGCTTTAAAAAATCATTCAAAAAGAAATATCCATGTTTTATGCTCTCTTCACCTTAAAATTTAAAATCAGGCAACTTGATCAGTTAAATTCATATAGTGCTCCTGTAACTGTGTTCTTTATTGACTATGGTTACTGTAGCAATTGCTCACATTGTAAAATAGTTACCATGGTAACACAGTATGTAAATTAATTGGCTAGTTGGTTCATAAGCTCATATTGAGTTTTTTAATGTCATTATATCTACAAGTACAGTTTAAGAATTTAAATTTTGAAATTAAATTTTATAAATATATTGGATATTTACAGAGTTATTGACCATTCTGCCGTTACTAAGCAACCTTACCAAATCATGAATGTTTCCGTTTTAATCTAGTTTTTAATCTAGTAAATACATAAACACTATAATAACAATTATTATATTACAACATCAAGAAACAAGACTGATTAAAATTCATATTTCTTTATTGACACAGTAACATTCATCAGTAAAATAATACATATTATTCAAATTCAGGCTTTTTGGGTAAAGACATTAAAAAAATAAAGAAAATTGTGAATTTTTGGAAACAGTTCACTATAATATCATTATCAATTTTCTTTGATAAAGTGAAAATCATCATGACAGGCATGTGTTAAGATACAGTTTTAGATATGAAAATTCTAGTTTATGATCATATTGAAAATCTGATATTTTTGGGGAAAAACCTGAAAAAATGCAAAAGAAAAGTGGGAATTTTGGGAATTGGTAGAATACAAGGCCAATAATAACTTTATAAAAGTTAAAATCAATGTGACAGGCATGTGTTAAGATACAGTTTCAGATATGAAAATTCTAGTTTATGAAAATATTGAAAATCTTATATTTTTGGGGAAAAACCTGAAAAAATGCAAAAGAAAAGTGGGAATTTTTGGAATTGGTAGAATACAAGGCCAATAATTACTTTATAAAAGTTAAAATCAATGTGACAGGCATGTGTTAAGATCCAGTTTCAGATATGAAAATTCTAGTTTATGATCATATTGAAAAGTCGCTCACCTGTCGTACTAGTGCATGCACACCCCTATGGTGATCCTACACATTTTCTGAATAAAATTTAAGGAAATTCAGCCTCTATTGCAAGTTTTTGTATGATTTGACCATGTGACCTAGCGTTTGACCCCAGATGACTTAATTAATATCAAACTTAACCTAGATTGTGTTGAGATGATTATTAGGACCAAATTTCATAAAGATTAAGTCGAAATTGTAACCTCTGGTGACTACACAGGGTTTTTCTATGATCTGATTTATAATTTAACAAAATATTTCCTCCATATAACTGTACAAATACATGCTATAAAGACAGAACAATACCTAAACACTTAAAAAAATAATTATGGTTCCAGTGGGGTTTGAACCCACGACCCTCAGGAAAATGTCAATTGACATTGTGACCTTGTTTTTGACGCCAGATGACCCAAAATCGAACTTGGCCTAGATTTTGTTGACAGGATCATTGTGACAAAGTTTCATCAAAATTAAGTTGAAATTGTAACCTCTGGTGACTGACTACACAAGGTTTTTCTATTATAATAAATCAGGCCTAAACCCTAACTATTTTGGCCACTGGTCCGACAGGGCAAAAACGCCCAATTTGTAAATAGGGCAGTTACTGGTCCTCAAGAATTTTCAGTGTTAGTGTCGAGCCCTGCAATAAATGATTATTTACTAAAATGAAGTTGAACTATGTCATAGATGAGCAATAAGTTAAATTTGGTCTAATTATGTGTATGGCCCCCCATCTTTGATGAGGGTGGCATCTTTGTATGTCTGTCTGTCGTATAAAATGGTTTCCGTTCAATAACTGAAGAACGCTTTGACCTAGGATCTTCAAACTTTACATGGTGGTTGGTCATTAATGGTAGATATGCCCAATTGATTTTGGGTTCAGTAGATTAAAGGTCAAGGTCACTGTAACCTTTACCATTTCTGACTATTTAATTGGTTTCCGTTCAACAACTCAAGAACGCTTTGACCTAGGATCTTCAAACTTTACATGGAGGTTGATCATCAATGGTAGATGACCCCTATTGATTTTCGGGCCAGTAGATCTAAGGTCAAGGTCACCGTGACCTTTACCATTTTTGACTATTTAATTGGTTTCCGTTCAATAACTCAAGAACGCTTTGATTTATGACCATCAATCTTTACATGGAGGTTGGTCATCAACTGTAGATGACCCCTATTGATTTTGAGGTCAGTAGGTCAAAGGTCAAGGTCACAGTGACCTTTACCATTTTTTACCATTGGGCTGCCATGGGGGCATACATGTTTTACAAACATCTCTTGTTACCTTTATATCCCTTTATGACCTTCTGATATCAAATGGTTGTAAAACATACTATAAGGGTGTAACGATATTACGTTGTATGGTAGTAACCGAATTGGTTTGGTCTCGGTATGGTTCACGGTATGATGATAGTTTGGAAAGGTACGGCTACGTTACAGCCTCTACTCATTCTCTAGTTAAAATGAGGTATTTTTTAGTATCATCTGCTTGACATTAATAATCTATTGAACGAGGGGACGTCGCCCATCAGGACCGTACGTATCCCGACTAAAAATACAAAATACGACAGACAAAAACGTGGAACTCCTTGATAGCTCATGCAACGAATATGTTAATTTTGTTTTAAAAATAACTTTAAAGGAAGTATGATAAATGACTAAGTAAGTGAAACTTAAGGTGACTGTTGATGGCTAAAATAGGGCTCTTGTTTGCATTCATGGAAAGTCTTCATTTAAGACCTTAATTAGGCAAAAATACTGACTGATACATGTAATATGGGGGAACTTGGAGAAAAGGTCTTATAAAGCCTCTGTTAGATTATAAGGGGGAAAGCCTGTGATGTAATAAAATTTAAACAGTAAAGATGTTCATTATCCTGTCTTCATTGTATCGCAATAGGTATTGTATCATATACTCCATACCGTGATACGTATCGTATCGCAAGGTGAGCATGTCCTTGCACCCCTACGCTAACTGTTAATACATGATTGATAAATGATATTTCAAATATGTATACTTGTTAAAGATATATATAGAAGCAATTTTCTAATTGTAAAATAGTAAAATATTATTTCAATTAAAGAAAGTATTTTGGCATTTAATTTGGTTATGTAATCATTTCATAATCAGATTTTAATACAGATCCGGGTGGATAATAATCGCCTCCCTGCCCAGCTGTGTTGTGTAGTAACCTCTTAGTAAAGGATGCTTAGATTACCAATCGAAAATTAATATAATGAATTATTGTGAATAGAATAATTAATATGATAAACCAAACATTGTACAGGTAGTTATTAATAATTTAAAAATAAAAATTGCACAATATTAAATATATTTAGAGAAAACTAGATATTTTGGTGATATACCGTATTTGAATACTGAAATGTAAATCCTTGGTCTGTACAAAGACCTAAATATACACAGATTGGACACTTAATTGAAAACGGAGAGAAAATGCAAAATAGCATGCAGCAGATTCTGATATTTTGTATGAACAGTTTTGTTTGTCATCCTTTTTTAATGACCAATATCTCATTTTGAAGAGCTGAGCCTGAGCTGCATGATGTAACTTATTTTTTTATATCTCTTATAGAATTAAAACAAAAATTGTTTGAATGAGGCAGATCGGGTATTTTCTGATAAAATTTCCATTAAAATGAGAGTAGGTGTGGCTCTTTGAGGTCTATTGTTTTATTCCTAGACTGATTTCAATAAATTACGTATCGTTTTAAAGCAGAACAATAAATTTTTCCGTATGTATATCAAAACAGGAGATATAAGGCATTAAGAACTAACAAGATTTCGCGAGATTTAAGAAAACTGTCGCGAGATTTTGTGAGATTTGGTAGATTTTTCCAATCAAAATGTATATTTAGGTCTTTGGTCTGTACGAAATTGATATATAAAGAAGAAAAGTTCTTATTTTTTCATTATTTCTTTTTATTTGGTATTCATATTTGTAAAATTGCATTAAAATCTAGACTTAAAGTCTTCAACATGATATATAAGCAATATGGGTGTATCACATAATGTTACAAAAAAGTACATGATTTAACATTTTACTTTAATCTAAAACATATTATATTGTTCAACCAAATCATAAATTTTAACTGTTTTCAAAAATTATTACAATACTATACATGTACTGTACTGTATAATGATGACAGATGGTGAGAGCATATACTGATTGGTTGTATATTGGTACCCCACTGTGTACACTGATTAGGGTCTGATCTGGTTATATAGATACTGCACACTAGGGATCTGTACTATAATAATAATAATAATAATAAAGACTTTATTTATAGAGGCAACACAGTTAGGCAATTGCCCAATCTTCCCTGTGAGCCTCTTGAAAATAATCAACATTTACAGATATATGTACATAGCAACACAATACATGATAGCAAAATATTATTTATATACAATGTGCATAGCTATCAAGGACAAGGTTCACAATTACAGATATTCTTTTGTAAAGCAATACACATCAATTCAGCAATGTTTTCAGATAAGACATATACTTATATTTGAAGCGATTCAAGGTTTGTGCATTTCGAACATCTAATGGTAATTTAAGAACAAGGTTCACAATTACAAATATTCTTTTGTAAAGCAATACACATCAATTCAGCAATGTTTTCCAATAAGACATATACTTATATTTGAAACCATTCAAGGCCTGTGCATTTCGAACATCTAATGGTAACGAACTCCAAATCATTGGCCCAGAGTAGTCGAGAGATTTTTTACAGAATCCTAGCCTTGGTTTTTTTAACATAGAGATTCTGCTGACACTCAGAGGATCTAAGATGGCGAATTTGGACTTCATGAAGTTTTTGGAATTTGTCCTTAATGTATGGGGGGCTCATGTTGTTTAATGATTTATAGATGATGATGGCTTTTTTATATTTTACTCTGTCAGGAAAAGTCATCCAGTTCAAAGTAGCAAATAGTTCATCTGATGGAGTATCATAGTCTTTATATAGAATGAGTCTGGCAGCTCTCTTTTTAAATTTGATAATAGTGTCCACATTACTGTTACTACAATTTCCCCAAATAGAGCAACAGTAATCTAAGTGGGGGAGTATATATGCATTATAGAACATTTTTCTGACTGGTATATTGATGTAAGGTTTTATTCTTTTCAAAAGATAGAGCTTTGAATTACATTTTTTAATGACTGCATCAATTTGATTGTTCCAGTTTAGATTTCTATCAACTTGAACTCCTAAAAGGCGTTCGGTGTCGGACAAGTCTATTTGTTCTTGTCCAAGATGTAGAGACATGTTTTGATTTGTAGTGGGTTTATTTGTTGCACTGATTTTCATTACCTTTGTTTTCCTAGCATTTAGAGCCGTTGAGTTTACTTGACACCATGAATAGATTCTATTAATGTTGTCCTGTAGGTTGGTTTGAACTTCTTCATACGATTCACCAACAGCTGTGAGAGAGGTGTCATCCGCAAACGTGTCAGTAAAAATTTCCCTCAGTTCAATTGGCATATCATTAATGTACATGATAAAAAATATAGGTCCAAGGACAGATCCTTGAGGTTCGCCGGAAGTAATATGACCCGCTTCTGAGAGCTTCCCAGACACACATACCTTTTGATATCTGTTTGTTAGGTATGATTTACACCATTGGCGTGTTGATGGGCTGAAGTTATATGATTGTAATTTGTCTAAGAGGGTTGAATGGTTTACTAGGTCAAAGGCTTTAGATAAATCTAAAAATACAGTTCCAACATATTTATTTTCGTTAATGGCATTTATCCACCTATCTACAATAGACGTTAAAGCAGTTTCACAAGAATGATACTATTGTTTATTGTCTTTCAGTAATTAGTTGTGCAAGACAATTTTAGCATGGATTATGTTTCTGTGTTTGGGTTTGTTGATGCATGTTTTGAAGTTTGAAGTCACATAATTGTGTGAATGCATGTTTAATGATTATTTGAGACTATATTATTATGAGCCTAATTTATTATTATGTTTGTCCCTCTTTTGTGCTGTAAATCACCTTACTAAATAATTTTATTTTAAACATATTTAGACAATTAAAATCAAATAATTTTGTCACATTGACTCTTAACTTACAGAACCACAATTATAAATCAATTTTAAAGAAAACAGTAGACTTAAATCTCTAATATTACTAATAAGTGTACTTATTTGTAAATTTTGAATTAAGTAATCTAAAACATGTCTCTATGTTTAAATTTTTAACATGTATATTTGGTTTCTTTTCTGATCTATGGTAAGGTTTTCCATGCACAAGATCATATTAACTAAATACCTAAAGGGACTTAAAAAGTTTAATTCACATTAAAACAACATCCTATATTAGGGGACATACATAATACAGGGACATGCATTACAGATAACAATTTTATTCAATTATTAGAATTAAAGACATCTACTGAATTGATATCAAATTATTTTAATAGTTACACTTTGACTCTTAAGCATACAGACCCATCATTATAAAACATTTTTTAAGAACATAATTTTGTTAATTTTCAGTTAATAAGTATAACATTTGTCCCTGTAAGGAAAATAATGAAAATATGAAAAAATACTGGGTCATTTCTGAACTAAATTAAGTTTCCTTTAATTATAGGAACATTTTTGTCTTGAATAAGTTGCATAAAATGACTTGTATTGACATTAAAACAACATCAATTCATAAATAAGTGGGACGGACATTACACATAAAATTTCTATAATCTCAATAATTCAATTATTTCATGGATTTAAGTCTAAATATGAACTTATATGATGTTGGCACTATCAAATACATATAGCATAAAATGTTTTATAAGAATATTTTTCGTTAAATTCTTAAAAATCTGAGGGTGGGACGAACATTACACTTTTTTGACACAGTTAAACTTACTAAAATTAAGCTTTTTTATGAAATAACAAAATATTGTTTCTTTTCTTTGAAATTCTGCTATATCATCATTGTATTTAACTAATATTACCTTTAGAATAATGTAAACTATAGTGTGTTTTTTTATTGTTTCAATAGTGCTTTTTAAGTTTTTATTAAATGATTAGAAAGTTCCAAAATACAAGAATTGGTACCATTACACAATAAGTACCTATTTTGGTTTATCTTACATAAATCTATAAGTACTTACAATAGAACACTTTATCTTATACCGAATTAACCAGCATTAAATTCTTCAATGGAAAAACATATGTCAGATCAAGAACCAAAGTTGGTTTTATCATAATCTTATTTTAAAATCCATGAAAAATCTGATGCTAACACATTCTGTCTAAAATGGGAATTTTGGGTTCTTCAAAGTTTCATATATATAAAACTTTTGTGCACATCTGCAGCTTAGTGTTTGCTTAAGGGATACATGTATTTTTTAAGAACAATGTAAATGGTTTTCCTATACTAGTATGTTTTGTAATGATTGATTCAAATCAAACTACATGTATATAGGTACATGAAAAGTAAGTTAACCTCAGCCTCAGGATAGTGTTCAAATTTTAATTCTAATTATCAGCATCCAATATAAAAGCATTGGTTCAAATTTGATTCAGGTTATGAAATGTACATATAAAATTGGAAATTCAAATGTTTAAAATCATAGAAATTAAGGCAACATCACATATTATGAGTTATCAAAACACTACAAGCATACAGGAGGGTCTAAAATTAAGTTATGAATAGGCAGGTCTAACTAGTTAGGGCAGGTCTTATTAAAAAGACCCTAAATATAAAAGACCATACAAAATAAAAGCTGTTGTGGCTGTATAAAAACTTACGGAGCAAGACGGTGTGATAATCTGGGAATTAATTTATTATGCCTATATGGCCAAAGTCAAAGATCATACACAGATGGATAGGCATGTCTAAAGAGAACCGAATTATTACTTGAAGACCCATAATGCATTACATGCACTTCGGTAATTATCGTCCTTTTTATCAAAGGTTTAACCGTGTTTGGTTAACTTCGTCTCTTTGAAACAGCTATAGGTAACCACAATTTTGAACCTCGTCCTTTTCAAAATGGGAAAAACAGAAAGAAATGCCAAATATTAATATGTGATAATATTTAAGGTCAGCTAAATTCCAATTCAGGGTATACTAAGTATAATGTTCCGGTACATATAAAATTGGAAATTCAAATGATTAAAATCATAGAAATATAGGCGACATCACATATATTTAAGCTTAAAAATAGATTGGCTATTTCCTACAGTATGAAAGGGCAAAGAAGCAATGTGTGTATCCTGAACTTTGATGCCATTTATTTCCTTCACATAATGTATATAGCCATAATATATTAATAATCATCCAAATTTTGTTGAAGAACTGGGCAGGTTATTTTATTTTTTAAGTTTAAATTAAAAAAAAACACTGTACACAAGGGTTCACCATGTCTGATAGAAAATATTTATAATCTTGAAGTAAATATAAGTTTACATAGAAATCATAGCATTTCAGCAGATTTCAACAATCTATGTTACAGTTTGGTTTAAACTGTATTTATTTCAATATTCGTACATATATATAATAATGCAAACATGGAATAAGTAATGGATTGCAAAACAAGTTTTTTGAAAACTTATATTAATTCCTCTCTAAGTTTTTTGTTAATACGAGAGGAAAGATCAAGTGATGACGGGTTTGAAGGTATAGTTCAGTTTGCCTTTGGATATCACAAACCACACAGCCTCACAGTCGGCGCTCTAACATTAGATAGAAGAACATACTAAATTGTGTACGCGAAATGAAAGCACAGATCGCGAGTCTGAGTATTCTGCAACAGCCAAAGGCAAAATGACCTTAAATATAATTATGCACTAAATTGATATTAAAACGAATACTGTTTACACTGATAAATTTAAGCAGTTGTTTTATAACATAAATGATGTTATAAAGCAGTTACTTATAGGGAATCCAATGTCATAAAAACTGTCAAAAAACAATGTCATTGACTCTGCGTATAATGAGATAATTGGCATAAGATTTCAAGTTACCATTGAATTTCAGAGTTACCTCTGGTTACCTCCAAGTTACCAAAGAAACAGTGCAGTTACCTGGTAACTAGAAAAGAAAGGGTATTTTATCATATAAGACAGTTACCATTGAAATGCCAAAGTTACCTCTGGTTACCTCAAAGTTACCAAAGAAACAGTGCAGTTACCTGGTAACTAGAATAGGAAGGGTATTTTATCATTTGAGGCAGTTACCATTAAAGTGCCAGAGTTACCCCAGGTTACCTCCAAGTTACCAAAGAAACAGTGCAGTTACCTGGTAACTAGAAAAGGAAGGGTACGTTATCATATAGGCAGTTACTATTGAACTACAAAATGTCTATTCGTTTAGTGCCAAAGTTTGTATGTTGCTCTTGTATGAGGCAGTTATTTGAAGATCAAGTAAAAACAATAAATAAAGGAAACCAGGTCACTGAAACTTTGTCCTGAAACATACCTTGCCAGCTTTGTGTTACGTGTTGTTCTTCAATTCGTAAAAATAAAATACCAAACATTGTATACAATGATAATTTCTTGAATCCAGGTATTATTCCAAATGAATTAATTGGTCTCACTAATCTTGAGAAAAGGCTTATATCGCTTGTGAATATTGTTATGACAGTTATTATGTTACCTGATGGCCAGTATGCAGAAAAAGGTTTAGTAGTAAATTTACCTGCTCAAACTCAAGAAATAATTTCAAAACTGCCTTTAAATTCGCGTAACACTTCTCATGTTGTTGTTGGTTTTGAGAAAAGTAATTCCAGTGCTACAGAAATAACTGGACACCCAGTTTCTTTTCAGAAATTAAGAGATGCTTTAACATGGTTAAAAAGAAATAATCCTTTATATTCAAATATAAATATTTCTGCTGACTGTCACCAAGTTGAATGCAATAATAGCTATGCACGTTCGGATTGTGACCTTGACGAATGTGTCATAATACCTGTGAACCCATCTGGAAATTGCATTGTCAATAGTTCTTTAACTAATCAGCAAATTAACATAGGTCGTAATACAAATGCACCCATTAACATTTTGGAAATTTGCAGTAGTGAAGAACAAGCATTTTCTTGGCTTTTTCCTTTTGGTCACAGTGGTTTTAAGGTTGAACCTGAGCGTCCAATTAAGTTGAACCCCAACATGTACTTTCGTTCTAGATTGTATAATACGGATACAAGGTTTAGAAAAGATATAACCTACCTTTTACATACTGCTGTTGCATACAACATATCTTGCTTGAAGTCTGCAGTTAATGTTAGAATGAAAATGATACATTCCAAAAGTCATGGGTAATACTGATGCAGTGACTGGTGGTAACCTTAGAAATCTACATGACCAGTCAGAGTTACTGGAAAATTCTTACAAGTTCATGAAGAAAATAAAAGGTACAGTAGCATATTTTAAAAATATGTTGTATGCTTTACTTGCTGCTTTTCGCTGCTTAGGACCCCCAACACTTTTTGTTACTTTATCAGCTGATGATTTACACTGGCCTGAATTAGGCATGACTTTAGAAAACATTGACTTTTATGATGCTTTTGGAAAATCTTTTTTACTTCTATGCGCAGTGATCCAGTCTTTACTGCTGCACATTTTGAGAGAAGGTTCAGGTTACTTAATAGAATTTGTAAAACTATACACACACTTTTAAAGCCTCCACAACCCTACCACAACCAAGGTTGTAACTGGTGACACGATGGTGGCTGAGGAGTTAGTGCTCTTGACTACCAATCCATGGGTCCCTGGTTCGAAATTTCATTGACCAGTGTTCAGTATTTCCCACCCAACTACAGATGAACTGGTTGTTAACCGTGTGATATTCTCAAGAGTATCGGTGCTATACGCTGGGCACGTTGAAGCACATGACCCCATATGGAATATTAAGAAGTTATCCTTGACTGAAAGGTTTAAATAATTACAACTACAAATACAACTACCCGGTGTCAACCACGGGGATATTTATCCTGCGAGTTATAAATGTTTTCAGCATCACCGACTATCTCTGCCATGCCTGTAGGCACTACCTTTAGATGTGTGCATCCACAATTACATATGGGTATACTTTTCTTGTTGGGTTGGGTCATACGATATTGCTCCGTGATGTACATCCCAAAGATGAGCACACTTAGTCCTGAACTCATGGATTACTAGTATGTGTCGGCTACAGTCAATCCAGTTTTGTACATATTACGGATGGACAGCGCCATTCCTGACCATATGGGTTATTAATGCATACCGGTACGACAGATGGGTACAGTAATTTGTAACAATACGAGATACATATTACATATAGGTTCATTCGTTCCTGACCGCATTGGGTACATACTACACATGAATACAGATATTCTTGACCACATATGATACTTAGTACACGTACTAACCATATGAGTACTAAAACATGCTACATGAAGGGACAACCATTCCTGACCATAAGTACATTCTACTGATAGGTACAATTGTTCCTGACCATATGGAGTCCGTAGTAGATGGCTACAGCCATTCCTATCCATGTGTGGTACAGACTACATATGGGTACAATAATTCCTGACCATATGGAGTCCGTAGTAGATGGCTACAGTCATTCCCAACCATGTGTGGTACAGCCTACATATGGGTACATAGATTCCTGGTCATGTGGGGCACATATTATTTATAGGTTTATCAATTCCTTATATGGAATCCGTAGTACAGATGGGTATTGGGTATACAACTATTCCTGACCATAACTATGTCATACATATTACATATGAGTACAGCCATTACTGACAATACTTGATACATACAGATACATACATACAGCCTTTCGTAACTATGCAGTTGGGCACGGGCATTCCTGACCATATGGTGTACATCATACAGAGGGGTAGAATGAGTACAGCCATTCCTGACCATATGTGGTACATTCTGCTAATGGTAATCATTCCTGGTCATATGGGTCACACAACATGTTACTAATAAAGATAGGAACTTCCATTTATAATGTCTATATGAGGTACATTCTACTGATGGACACATTCATTCCTGATCTTATAGGGGGTACTATGGTCACAGTCATTTCTGATTTAATACTAGTAGGTGAATATGCATGGTCATTCCTTAGCATATTGGGCTTGTTATTTTGTCGGTATAGTCATTCCTGGTCCTTAAAGTACACCATATTTCTAAGTAAACCATCCTTAACCCCATGGGGAATATTCCACCGATTAAATCCATCCATTTTCTTAATATATAGAAGAACCTTCCTTCGGAAATGCTTCTGTCCATTCCAATCCCAATAAGGTATATGCTACTGCCTGTACATCATTTTCTCTCTCTATGGGAGTAAAGTCCACCACATAGTACATCCACTTTGGTTCCTATGGGGTACATTCTGCAGTCAAGTTTAGCTATTGCATGCACTGATAAGGGATAACGACCAATGACAGGAACAACACTTCCTCTCCTAATGGCTATCCCCCACATCACTTTGTCTGTGCTTGTGTCATGGGCTATCCATATTCAACAGGCGAAGCTATACCTACAAGATCCTATGATGCGTCTTACTTCACGGTTTGCTGCTATTCCTGTCTCAATGAGGGACATGTAGATAAGTAATTCCCCGCCAGATTGGTTCTCTACAACCATTGGGTGCAACTACCACTGGTAACAGTTACCGAATAACATTAGGCATAGCAACTGCTAGTCCTACTGGGGGTACGACTAACGCCGGTCATCATTGTCATGAATACCTACAAAAACAGTGTACATCTACTCCTAGCCCTGCAATCAAGGGGTATGACTCCTAATATAAACACTGGCCATGAATGTAGGAACAAATGATTTGCATCTTCGATACTAAAATTATATTGTATGTAAAAAGCACCCAGTTAAAGTCAATTTTCAGACATTCGACCATTGACCGCCTGTACATTTACTCATTGAGTCTCACGTCAGTTGTTACACTCACTCGGCGGTGTTGGCTGCTGGCAGGCTTTTGACCCCCTCATGTATTCATTTATACATTTGGGTAAGTGGGGAAGGTGGATTATTCTTGCTCAGAGAAATTAAGCAGTGGTCCGGATGAGAATTGAACCGGGGACCTCTCGATCCCGAAGCATGCACCCTACATCTAGGCTCCCCACAGAAATCGTTATAATTCAAGCAGCAGTTTTTAATCTTTTAAGTTAAACATGACTGTCAGTGATGGTAATCATATAGACCAAGAAGGCAAGTCTGATGATGCCAGATACAGAACCCCTCGCTTGAGATAATAATATATTTCATTATGACTTCTCTAAAACGTCACCAAAACGTACTTTTCAGAAGACAACATATAACTTTGGAACCTAAAATTTGGCATACATTCGAGTTGAATAAGAATGCAATTCGCTAATGATTCACTATTTAGGAAAGAAAGAATCAAAGATTAAGTTATACTGAAACACTCGGCCCATGGCGTGTATGATCCTGTACTAATAGCCGGACCCTCGCCTGCAAACTTCTAGCTGGGGTCCGGTATCATACCCACATCCTATTAGGCAAAGGATTCGATTTTCAGATACCTACACATGTATAGATATGTGCATATGAACAAGCAAAGCAACTTTGAAATAATAAACCAAAATTAAAGGTTGTTCCTGAGATTATTGGAAAAGATATATGCATGCGTCTTAAAAATATCCATTTAATTAGATATCAGTTGTCATATATTCCTGACCAATTTTTGACTTCAAAGAATTACCCTCTAAATATAACAAACACAAAATGGCTAAATACAAATCCTAATCGGAGTTGCGAGAAAAAAAATAATGAAAAAAATGAAATATATCAAAGTTTTCTTAGAATGCCATAAATTTTGAAGTAATCACTTTATTATAATATTATGATTTACATATCAGCAGATGTGGGGTTGAAATACGAACATTTTAAGACATATTGCAAGCCGATAGCCCTATTGAGTGAGGAATAATTCAAGTTTACCCAAAGCTTATGATTGCTTAAAATAATGGCGGCCATCTTTAAAGATGGCCACCAAAAGGTCATTTGGCAAAGTGACCCGCAAGTCCATCAACCGTTTTCCGACTGCTGAGATATCAAGCTAACCGAAAATCATTGTTGGATCTGTTCACCTCTTCGGTAATGAAACTTCAATTTTCAAGGCCTGGGACATGGACTACAAGAGACACTTGCGACAATGCAGCGTACCCAGCTACCCACCAAGCTACCAACGGCTGTAGACTGTACCACACAGCAGTCACAAACAACCCTCAACTGTAGCTCTAGCCTATTACGCTGTACCAGCCTCACACAAGACGTTCTGCCAACTTCTCTCTTCTCCCAACAGACGCACCAACCAAACAACACCTAGCTGGAACCTATCAACTATTTACCACGTTACTGGTACTCCGCAACTATGTCCCCTTATAGCTCTTCAAGGAACCTAGGCTTCTCAAGAAATCACTAGCAAGAGACACTTGCGTAAATACACAGAGTGTAACGCTGGTCAATAATTCACTTCGTTTAACCAAAGTGAACGAGCCAGCTCTCGCAAGCCGACTGACGAGCACAGTGCGTGCTGTGGTATATATACCCTCAATCGGTAAGACACGCACCTTTCTGTCAATTCAATGAAACACCCGCCATCTAGCGGGTTCCGAAGCTGAACGTAAACTAACGGAAATAACCGATACGTACCGACATACTTTTAACCAATGTTTTAGGCAATATCTCACAACTATACCAATAAATATAATAACCATGCAGTGTACTAACAATTACCGTGTACACCAAGCTCACATGCCTTACCAAATATGTTTAATTAATAAAAATATACTACCAACAACCGAAACATACCGAGGTTTGTTGACTTTGATGCAAATGGTGTAAAATAACCAAAGGGGAACAACTCCCGATATCTTAATAACGGGTAGGTCTAAAACCCTACACGCTACACATAGTTTAGAATGTTCTTCTTCAGTTGAAGAATATCAGAAAAAAATTAAAATGTTAACTCTTGACCAGAAGAAAAGTCTTCAACTTGTGACCTTTGTAGTGTGTTGAATGAGAACTGGTGAAAAACTGCGAAACTAGGCTTTCTAGCTCTGGGACCGGAATATACGGCTTTTTCTCTGGTAGGTTTACATTCATGAAATTTGTGGAAAAACGGTCTGGAAAGAAACCCTATTATTTTGGATCCAATTGTGAGTTAAGCATGTATTAAGGAAGCCAAACAAGTATGCTGTTGATGGATACCAATCCGATAAGCCATTTTATTCTGAGCTGAAGATACGGAATTTTGGCGTCTTTTTCACATGTTTTCGCGACCCAAACAAACGACTACTTGGTGCCTCAATGTGTCAAGATGTTGTTTTGTGGCTATTGTTTTTGTGTTTTTTGCTTGATTTATGATACATAAACTTAAAAAAGTGTGCATTTCTTTTCAGGTGTGTGATTAACTGAAAATCTACAGACGTTTTGGTGAAAGGTGTTTGTCGGCCAGACAATTCTGTGAATTCTGGGTTTACCGCTCCCTTTAAGGTAAAAATGAGAATTATGACATGCAGTAAAACAGGTTGTTATTGTACTTTTAGTTTGTTGGAAAAAGTTACTAACCTCTTCTGGGGGCCTCGCCCATATGGTTTTCCGGTGGGGAGGATAAATAAAAGCAAATAAACAAACAAAAATAATCAATGGGATAGGGGGTGTATAGGTGTGTTGAACTCCATGGAATGTTCTTGATTTTTAGTCATGTGACAGTCACAAAGTAGAAAAAATGTGTGTGGTGAAAGTGTTGAAAGCAACAATTTACGAGGAGCCTATTTTGGTACACAAAGTCGGTACTTGTTTGATTCAGGACCTGTTCTAGAATAAAGGCGTATATGTAGGCCTATAAAAGGCTTTTCCCAGAAGCATGAAAACTGTGCTTTAGTAGTTTGGGCTATAAGGTCATGATGATTGACTTTTATGTGTTGTATATTGTGTCTCTTTTCTCTATTATCTAAGTCTTAGAATGCATAAAATTTAACCATTTGACTTGTATTTTAAAAAAAAAATCGATAAACGGTAGGGGGTACACCACCTCCCGCACCCACCCCCTATGTCGTGTCGCTAAAAATAATGTTGGCGGAAAAAAATTTGGAGCCAGTGGAAACCCTGAGTGTCCACATCATAATGCCGGTTACTGCTATAATAATCATATCATAATGTCAGTTACTGCTATAATAGTCCAGTCATTCTACAGTAAAAATAGGCTTAACCTCAAACAAATTGCAAAATAAATAAATTTGACTGTTTTGGCATTAGAAAACATTGACAAATAACATATCAAAAGTCTAGAAAAATCTAGGGTGGGGAAGTTGCCGAAAAATTAACATATCTAAGGTCACTATTGGAAACACTAAAGCTGCTTTTATGACAGTGTTTATTTTCATTTCCATGTAACCTAAGTGCGCATATCAATAAGGTACATAGTAAAGTAATTGGAATATGAACAATATTATAAACAAATGAAAATAACGTGGCATAGACAACAAATCAAACTATTTTTGATTTAATATAGATGCTTAAAAACCAGTACAAGTGGGTGGGGTAATGGAGTGTGACAATCTCAGAAACAAGTTCCGGTGTAACCTCTAGATCAACAAGTTATACTGTCTACCGAACTGAATTGGGTAAAATCGTAGTGATTTCTGAAATTAGTATGTAACAATACTTGGAGGAATCCCTCAAGTAAAAAAACCTGGATTATGATGATACAATTATTGAAAAAAAACTCGAACCCACACCCCATATAAAAGTATGCGAATGTTCCGAGTATAGATCATCTTAACCACTAGGCCACGCTGTCAACTTGAACGTTAACGTGAATTTTTATTCTAACATAGCACGTGAGATTTGCCTTCTTTGCGTATATTGAGCTTACCATATTTTATTACCGCGATAAAATATAGCTGGTTGATGACGTCACGTTTGACGTCATATAGAGTGACAAATGACGTAACGTTGACGGTAACGTTCCTAGGAAAGAAAGTTTTGCTATTAATGGCATGGCTTTGGTGATGTTAGAATCGAAATAGTAAATAGGAGCTGTGCTTTGTTGTGTTATAAAATATAGGCACGTGTTTGGGTGCGTAGTAATTAAATCACGAGTGCGAGTTCCTAGGAACGTTACCGCCACCGTTATCGAATTGTCAACTGCGTACCAGCAGCCGATTCAAAATTTGACAGTATAATCGAATTGGCAAATGCGAACCATCAGCCGATTCAAATTTTACTCCGGTTCGCAGTTGCCAATTCGATTTTTCTAGTGCACTCGAATTGGCAAATGTGTACTGGGAGCCAGCAGTCGATTCAAGTTTTACTGTAGAATCGAATTGGCAACTGCGAACCGGCAGCCAGCTGCTGCCAAATCGATTTTCCTAGTGGACTCGAAATGGCAACTGCGAACCGACAGCCAACAGCCGATTCAAATTTTACTATAGAATCGAACTGGCAACTGCGAACCTGAAGCCAGCTGTCGATTCAAATCATTTTAGTGTAGGATCGAATTGGCCACTGCGAACCGGCAGCCAGCATCCGATTCAAATTTTACTGTAGAAACGAATTGGCGACTGCGAACCGGCAGCCAGCTGCCAATTCAATTTTCACTGTAAGGTTGAATCGGCGACTGTAGGAATTTTTGTGCCAAAAGTCCATTGCACCAGTCTGTGACTGTATCTGGAACTCTGACATATTTTCAGGAATTTGGTACCAATTCGTCCCTTTGGTGCAACAAGGTTGTATCTCACTATATAATGTATAGAGAGATACAACCTTGTTGCGCCAAAGGGACGAATTGAGACTTTTTGATATATTGGGACCCTAAGGCAGCGGTTTGCGACTGTATCTGGCACCCTCGCAGTTGCCAATTCGAGTCCACTAGGAAAATTTGATTCTACAGTAAAATGTGATTCTGTTGATCGCTTTCGGTTCACAGTTGCCAATTCGATTCTACTCTAAAATTTGAATCGGCTGCTGGCTGCCAGTTGCTAATTTGATTTTTGAGAACAATTTGAATCGGCTGCTGGCTGCCAGTTTTTTCCAACTCGATCTTTGAGAAAAGTTTGAATTGGTTGCTGGCTGCCAGTTACCAATTACCAATTAGATTTTTAAGAAAATTTGAATTGGCAGCTGGCTGCCAGTTCACAGTTGCCAATTCGATCTTTGAGAAAAATTTGAATCGGCTACTAACTGCCAGCTCACAGTTGCCAATCCGATTCTACTGTTAAATTTCAATCGGCCGCTGGCTGCCAGTTCGCAGTTGCCAAATCTGCCAAATAGTCCTAATGGGTACCCACAACCATATTGTTTGCAATATGATTCGAGCCGAAATCAGCAATTATGTAGAGGATGTGGCGTTTGGCTTTTTGAAGGGCGAATGCTCCTTAAGAAGCACCAAGAAGGTGTTTAAATATCATGGATATACCGTTTCAATGTTCGTCTCTAGAAGTGTGCTTTACGTTCTGTTGCTCTAATTTGTGAAATGACACAAAATATTAAAAAATGCCAAAAAGTGACGATTCCTTCAAAAATGGTACCCAATGGTTATTTGATAACTAGGATAACTCCAATAACCAAAATGGGGATTGCAATGAAGGTTGGAGTATCCTTAGAAACTATTAATCAAGTAATTAAAAAGATATCGAATGCCAAACTCTGAAAAACGGTCGGTGTTCACCTGCGATTTTACCAAAAATATCCAAGGGAGACAATTGTCTTAAACCCCCGCACATGCTACAACGGAACGGTAATTTTGATAACTGTGTCATCTCTGTTGAGATAATGCTTTATCATTGAGATATTTATGGTAACAGAACAGATTGCTATTTGAGAAATGTCTACGAGACTATCAAAAAGCTAACATTCTTTAAACAAAGTGAATTCCCACCCGGGTGCATGAATTGAACTGTTGTTTGTTAAAACTAAAAAAATAGAACTCATATTTATTATACAAAGGGAAAAATAAGCGCACAGTACTATGCTCCTAACATTTAAAATAGTTTTTGGACAAAATGTTTGCCACATCTCGTTCCTGGCGACCATGCCTGGAACATGGTGTTTTGGTCAAGACTCAGCACCATACCCCACCACAATCACACTATTCGATACCTTAAGAAAACGAATTCCAAGAATATTACACCAGAATAGTGAATGCCAAAGTCTTACAATCCTGTATTCATGAACTTTGGAATATTTACGATAATGCAGCATTGATTACACTCGATAAATATTTACACCATCAATTTGGGTTTTCTGTCTTAAAAAGCTCATTTCGATCCCCTACCAAGTTGTTGATCTAGGGTCTAACTAAACAGCAAAAATAAAAAACATTGAGTGCATATGTTTCTCTACACATTAATATAATATATATGGCTGTATAGAGACATTTCGATTACAGTGTATCAGCATGAAAATATCGGATGTTCAACGGTGTTCAAATATAAGTGGGGCACCTCTCGTATTTCTGGTGTTGTAGGGTACTCACACACACTATGAGCAGACAGTACTACTGGATACTCACAATCACTAGGTACAAACATCCATGGTCTTATAGGATGTTTACTATCATGTGGTATCTCATTTATTGCACTATGTGTACTGGCAACTACAAGGTACAGACAATTCCTGGATACTCACAACCTCCAAGATACAACCATGATGAACAGCCATTGTGTCATAAGGAATAGCTGTACAATAACATTTGTCAAATTTGAATGTATATTTACCCCACCCACTCTTGTTAAATAAATCTAATTAAACACAATACATACATATATTACTGATGCCAACTATAACATACATTGCAAACAAAGTGAAAAGGGAAAAAGATTTCAAAATCATATTGTGGGTACTTGTAAATAAGTAGAACTGCTGTTTTCAATATTTTAGAGATTTGGGCTGCCATTTTGACAGCCATTGTACATAATAGACCCTCTTTTGTGCATTTAAATGTTGAAATACATTTTGGGAATATGCCTTTATTTTATGATTGAAAATGATAAGACAACACGTTACTAACGTTCTACCATTTAATGTTACATATATAATCAAATAATAGAAATCGAATTATCGATCAATAAATGATATAGTTGGAATAGTGAGGCCGTTCATTTAGAGCCCGGGATGCAAACAACAGGCTACATAGTAAATGAGAAAACACTATCGGCGGAGAGAAGAGCAGGCGTGTTTATTGCTAGAATTCCAGCAAATGTGAATTAATAGTAAGTACGGGATGTTGCTACACTATGGCAATAAACTAGGGATTACCATTCCTGTATGGGCAAACCCTATGAACGCAAACAGGTCGGGAGCAACCCCAACACAACAGCGATAGCAAGTGATAGCAAATTATTCTCGGACAGCTATAGCAGTACTGTCAAATGACTTACAGCAACATAAGTCAACAATAGCAATAGTGGCAAGTGACATATAGCAACATATGTCAGCAATAGCAATGGTGGCAAGTGACTTATAGCAACATAAAGTCAGCAATAGCAATGGTGGCAATTGACTTACAGCAACATAAGTCAGCAATAGCAATGGTGGCAATTGACTTACAGCAACATAAGTCAGCAATAGCAATAGTGGCAATTGACTTACAGCAACATAAGTCAGCAATAGCAATGGTGGCAATTGACTTATAGCAACGTAAGTCAGCAATAGCAAGTTCTGGCAATACGTAAATAGTGAGCAACATTCCGGGCAATTGAGATACTTGAAAACTCGGACTTCAATAATACCCTCCCCGACGGGGAGTCAACATTGCGGAAAGGCACTACGAAATACGAGACATATTTTATTAAGTTACTTGGAGATTATATTCATATAATCATATGACACGCCTGCTAAACTCTCGGCCGACTGAATTTTCGCCACAATAAATTGTATTCTCTAAATTTATCCCCCAAAATTCTGATTTAATTAGTTGGAACTATGTTTTTTTTCTAAGGCATCCCTAAGATAGTCTAAATAAAATTCCAGACCGACTTCATTCAAATGAATGCCGTCTGCTCTATAAAACCCTGTCTTAGCATCAATATCAGGACAGATAATTTCAAATTTACCGCTTAGTCTTAAAAACTGGTGACCTAATCTATTGACCCGCTTCCTTTTCTTTTCAATTGTTATCCACTCCCCGGTCGCCCCAGACCAAACGCGCCTTTGTTATACATGTATGTCTATCCAAATCAGCAAAGCATTAGGGTAAGCTGATCTTAAGTATTCTATCTCTCTTTTAACCAAGTTATTGATTTGAAGGGCCGATAAAGAAGTAAGATCGTTACCGCCTAAATTTATGACAATCGTTGAAGGGGGTGATGACAAAAGCACTTGAGCTCCAATATTTCTCCGGAACCACCTCCAACTGAAACCTCTTACTCCCCACCAAGCTATCTTTGTATTTAGCCTCAGGTTCGGTTTTCCTGAAGCATGCGCTCTAACCCCTGCCCAATATGGGATGGAATCGCCTAGAATCCACACATCTAAATATCAAAAGAATAAAGAACGTTGAAATCAATATATAATTACCGAATGAAAGTTTTATAGGCGTTAGAATTCCAGCGACCTAACTTCATTATTGCTTGTGAGTTAACTCCCTTAATAGCAAGATCTGTTGCTCTACCTATTCGGAAGCTATGTGACTTATACTTCTCAACCGGAAGATTTGTATGTTTTAAAGTTTTGGCGAGAACCGAGCTAAACTGGGTCCTGGTTACGGGAGAACCGTTTTGATGGCAAAAGAATTGGCCATTTACTCTCGGTCTCCTAGCTATGAACTCAAGGGTTGTCTGAACCGGACATACTTGCGTATTTTCTCTTGGAAGTTTGATTATTACAGGGGGACCCCCCTGACGTGTCTTAGACTTATTTAATTGGATTATCAACGTACTCTGTCCCTCAGTAAAACTCACATCTAAATAATTGACTTGGTTCCCTGACTCTATCAGCGATGGGGCAACGAGCTCGCTTACTCGGAGTAGACCAAAGTATGAAAGGCAAAAAAGTGCTGAGAACAACTTTGTCTCGAATATAATTTGTAGCATACCGAGTCTAAGACGTCACAAATTGACTTTAACACGGGCCTTGTTATAGGGGCCCTGGTATCTTTTGTAATTCTGTTTCGATGACATTAACCTTCAATTATTTTCTTTATGCAGAACACACTATTAATATCATAGTAACCGTGGATCTTGTGTTGATAGTTTATCCCTGATATGTCAGTAGTGATCGAATTAGGCGACATTCCTTTTTCGAAGCAGTAAGATATGAATAAAATCAAGTGCTTTTGTGGAGCAGGCCATTTGTTTGGTAATGAGTACTGAGCTCTAAATTTACCGAAAACGTTACAAGCTGTTAAGTAAGTAGCTTTTGAATTGGCAGATATTCCACATAATATTATATGATAAGCTCTAGTTTGAAGATGTTCCATAGATAGACTGGTACTTGGTAAGGAGTAGTGTCGGCCTCTGGTGCGAGTTCCCTGAATTTCGTTATCTGAAACCGTGATAAAGAGTCGCAAATGGAATTCAGACGACCCTCGACATGTTTAGCTTTGATTACTATATTCATCTTTAAACTTCTCTACGTTAATTCCCTAACTAAGCTCATTACCCTTGAGAACTTTGAGGTAAGCTTGTTAATAATGTGAACTACTGCTGAATTATCACAGTTAAACATTATCTTTTTGTTCTGAAGAAACGGACCCCATATAAAAAGAGCAACTACTATGGGAAACAACTCCAATACGGTGATGTCTGAGGTTATCCCGCTTTCTCTCCACCAATTCGGCCATTTAGCCGCGCCCTAGTGACCTTGAAAATAAGCCCCAAACCCTTAACCTTCACCACCCTCGCTGTCGGTATAAAGCTCTACCTCCTCATTTGTTACAAGATATACCATTGTGTTTTTCGAAAAACATTAATCACATTTGTAGATCTAATCTAATTTATTGGTTTAATCGAATACGATGATGAGCTTTTGACAGATCACACGTTGCGCTTATTAAACGCCGAATAAATGGTCGGCCCGAGACTATGGCTCTACAACAGAAATTCAATGAACCTATTAAGGACTGTACCTGCCTTAAAGTTGATTTCGGTTTGCTTAACATTTCCTTAATTTTGGAGATAATCTCCTCTATTTTGGCTTTTGGTAAACGAACCACCATCTCATGAGAATCAAGTTCGAGCCCTAAAAAGACTAGTTTTGGTGTCGGACCTTCAGTCTTTTCATCTGCCAGCGGTACATTAAGTTCTAACATAGTGTCCCTGAATATTTGTAAAGCTACCGAACATTGTTCTGATGATTGGTCGCCGCCTAAAAAGTCGTCTAAATAGTGCAAAAGCTTGCCCGACGACATTTTGGATATTACACAATGTTCTAGAAAACGCGAAAATCGCTCGAATGTAATGCAACTTATTGAAGCACCAAACGGAAGGGCCTTATCAAAGTAGAATTTTTCTTCAAATTTGAAACCCAGTAAATGAAAATCAGCGGGCTTTATCGGGATAAGTCTAAATGCACTTTTAATATCAACCTTGAAAAGCTGACAGCCTTTACCTAAGTCTTGTATTAGTTGTACCGCTGAATCAAAGCTGGTATATTGAACCGGGTCTATGAAATCATTGATAGATTCCCCCGGGGGTGAGACAGATGGTGTATCATTCTGTATTCCCCTGAAGCCTTTTTGGGAACCAACCCTATAGGTGATACTATTAAGTTGCTGAATGGACGATCCGTAAAAGGACCCGAGACAAACTATTTCAGGATTACCCGAGGCAGATCCAAGATTTTTAGAATCGCGGGCTATTCTAGGCCCCGAGTATTGAAGTGAAAAGCCATTCGTAAATCCCTCCATTAAATAAGCTGCCTCTGCAATGTCATAATTACGTAAATAAAGTTGTAGTTGAAGCAAATTTACGGGCGATTTAGCCAATGAATAACAAGTATCAGGTATACGAGGATCTATAGCAGCTATGTTAGTTTGTTGGACGGCCCCTGCCTCGTGCACTGAATGACCTAGAGTTATTGTGGCCTCGAAAAGTATGATCATAGGGGACAGTAGGGGTTTGGCCCGCTGATGAACCCGTCTTGTTGCCACAATTTACTGAAGCATGAGTTCCGCCACACTCAAGAGCATGCATGTGAGAATTTACAGTTTCTCCATTTACAGAAACCCCTGTTAAAGTCTAGGCATGTATACAAGTTTGGTTTATTCTGATTCTTATTGTACATACATGTACTAGTACCGGTAGTATCTTTAACTTGTACACATCTCCACCAAAGGTCGTTGTTGATATGCGACCAAGATGAGGGACATAGAGCTTGACGTAGTCTAAACTGTTCATCATATGTTCGCCAAGCATATCCGCCCTGGCGGGATGCACATTCTCTAATCAGGTACATGTAGTGTAAAAGCTCATATACCTTACCAGAGTGGTTGGACAAATAAATAGTGGCAAATATTATAAAAGCATCTGTCCATCTCTCTATTGACGTAATCTTTTCCTTGCATTCTTTCTTGACAGATTCAATATGGCCATTGAAATTTACTCTTAGAAGAGAGCCGTTAGCATATTCTGATAATTCTACAGCCCCTTTCAGTAGCAATGCTAAATTAACATATTCCCCTTTACATATCTGCTGTTTATTAGAGGATGGTATATGGGAAGCCAAGTCGTTGTTAGCTAGACGCCTAGGATGATTCATTAACATGGTACAGCTTTCTAATGGTTGGGTTCCAATTCCCTGAGCCATATCAGCTCCTACGCAAACATTATCAACAAAGCAATTAGCATTAGGGTCGTTAGCAACAGAATCAGGCAAAATATGTGTAAAGTCAATCAAATTTTGCTTACCAGCATCTGGCTGGAGTAGTACATTTCCATTATCGTCGTTAAGTACGTCGGCGTTGCGTTTTTGGCCCCTGTCAGCGTCCTGATGGTGTGGAGGAATTTCCCCCTCCTCAGCGTCCAAAGGCTCGTCTTGTCTCTGGGCTGGTTCTACTGCCGCACGCCGCCCGCGTCGTCTGACTTCTCTCGCCTGTCTGGGACGTATGACCCTAGCTGGTTCTGGCTCCGCTCGCCTCTCGACTACAGCAACATTGCCTCTCGCCTGTCTAGGACGTACGACCCTAGTTGGTTCTGGCTCGGCAGCAACGTTGGCTCTCGCCTGTCTCCTCTCACCATCACTCGGTTATTAGACATTTTATACTCGCCCTCGACGCGAATAACGAGGGGCGAATAGCGAACAAAAATATGTGGGTCTTCTCAACATTGCTGTGATCGATTTACAAACAATGTCGTCTGCCAAGCGCGGATCATAAAGGGATGTCAGTGATTACGTATACATACATCCCCTATAGTTTATTAAGGGATACTTGTAAGGTGTATACTGGAATCCGTCCGTCCGTCTGTCTGTTTTTCTGTCTGTATGTGTATATTGCTATTATGTATGTACAGCTGAAATGGTGAACTGCATTAAGCTTATCTTGTCCGTCCGTGCGTTTGTTCGTTGTTGATGCAACAATAGCAGGAGTTCATTACAATATTCACAGATACACAACCTCAATATACAGGAAGGAAAGAAATTGCACATTGTGACAATTTCGACTAACATTATCATGGGGAGCGGTGACCTAGAGGTAGGACGCGCGCTTCAAAATCGAAGTCCCGGAGTCGACCCCGTCTGTTCCACTGCTTATTTGCTCTGAGCAAGTATGACCCTTATGCTCTACTCGACTAAGGTGTGAAATGTTTCCTGTGTCAGGGTGGTATCTGTACATGTTCGATACTCCTTAGCGCCACAGATCGACGTTGACTGCACACCCACCAGGAGAGAGACTCGAGCGCAGGTTTACTTAGGTAGCCCAATAACCAAGGGAATCTAAAATGTCAAAGGTTGGCTGATTGGCTATTCTGCTGAAAGCAGCCCTTGAAAATCGGTAACTTTACTTAATTTCTTATTATCATTGTTATTTTATACACAATATACGAGTATATAATATATTGTGACAGATCTTCAGGACGCAAATCCTACAATTTTAGCGACAGGATGTCTTTCAATTTTTTATATATTAACAACCTGGAAATGTAGATGTGCATGCGAAGGAAAGAATATAAGTCTGCAGAATGGCTACAATTTTAGACTTATATTTCCATGTATATTTCTAGACGTTCATTGTAGCGCTACCGTTCAGGTTGCAACATAAGGGGAGTTCCTACATGTGTTAAAATCTAAGATTAGTTCTTACTCAGAAATAAGTACATTTTATTTTTTATTTTGCCAAATTAAATAACTTGAATTTCATAATGGTACTCTGCAACCTCGTCTGATGTAAAGTCATACAAAACCGCAAATTCTATGTGGTCATATTCCAAGCCTCTTCTATGACGCATAATTATATTATTGCTAGACATGTATGGAGTCCTAAAGATATATAATGATTATAATGTTTGATTTTGAATTTTATTATGTTATTGTAAGCGTCAACACACATCAAATGTGATCAGGTTACGTACAGCATTTTGCCAGTGGTATTGTTTATTCAAGTGATATAAGTTTATTTTTTTATAGTACATTACAAACTTTGCGCTCATTAACAAATGCGAATTTGTCGAACATTTAAAATATAATAAGATGTTTTAGTGAAACCTGAAATTGTATTTGAAACTTTTATTATGTTAATAGATTTTTATAGCATAAACAAATAATTATATGATCATTCAAAATTCAGGTTTTATATACATATAAAAAAGCACAGTTACCCCAAAACGGCGCTAAACTTTTGAAACTCAGTATAGTAGAACAATCTGGTTGTGTATGACTGCGTGATTGAGTGAGGTGTTTTTGCAGATGACCATTATACACATATTGTGACGATATTGTTTTGATAAGACCCCCGGATATTTAGTTCGCTCTCCGCGCCTCGCTATTCGCTTCCAGCGCGAGTATAAAATGTCTATTAATAGCTCTACGTGGCATAGCTTGTAAAACTGGTTCGACAACAAATGGTTTGGCTCATCGAACAAAAATGTGGAGAAGAATAGACGCACGAGATTTTCGGTTTATATAAGCGTTCAGGTATTAGTTGGTTACCGGCGTCTTGATCATTAAATCATTTAAACGTAGAAAAGCCGGGAACGATATTAAACCTATACCATATACTATAGGTTTATTTTCTTTTAAATAAATAGAATTTGATATATAAATAATTTTTCATTATTTGTATTCACAATTGCAATTAAAATACAGTAAGGCACAGTGTGTTATAGCATAGTTAAGGATGTTGGAGCGGTTCGGATTTATACTCCCTTAGATTTTGTTCAATTTTTGCAAGGAAGTAGAGAAATCTATTCTGACACAAAATATGATGTAAAAACACTAGGTCTCGGAACTCGTTTTCCGAGTAATCAGCCCTGTTTGAAGTGAGTATGAATTATTTTTATAATTACATTGAAATTGGTAAATTGGTGGTGGTGTTCAAATATGACATTTTGTATTTGATGTATGTGATCTAAATAATAAAATATTTTTTAATATAGGTACACATTGTTATACAAGGTCAACACACCGTACAACCCGCTGTGCGTAAGGCAGTTCTGTATGTCGAAGGCAGAAAAACACGCGTTTTGCGCTACTTGAGTGGGGTAAGTATTTGTTATTTTATATGTGTTTTGCGTTGCTTGTGAGAGTGATCACTTACATATATCGTTGACGCGATGAATGAACAATAAGTATAAACAATTTATGTGCCCACAAATGCCATATTAATCGAGTAAACTGGTTGTAGGTATGCGATGTTTGCCAGAAGTTCAAAACTTTCGCCTTTGACATTGAATTCCCAACTTAATTGGTGGTTTGGAACAATTCTAAAACGTTGAATACAATTTACAATTCTCCTCAATGTATCTGTCGTTTCTGTTTTGAAAAATGTACATTTTCTGTGAAGATACAGAGGTTTAAATTGAAAGAGGTACAAAAAATGCTAACGAAATAGGCAGTTCTGTTTTTCGAATAATAACGACAAAGACAGAGCGTTAAATATTAATGCTAACGCAGAGGCAGAGATAAGAGACTTAAGCTAACGACTTCAGGCAGAAATTCTAATTACTTGACAGGGCCATAAAACCCCTTTGTACGAATTGTATGTTTTAAATATAACCCATATTCATGTAAGGTTGTATTCCACCGTCTATTTCACCAAGAATGACGAGTGTTTAGTGGTTATTTTCGTCAAGGAATATATTACATACCAGGGTACTGTTTTATCAAAGCATTTACGCTAGCGTAACTCTAAGTTTTCCGTAAATATTGCGTACGTCGATAATATTTGCGCAAATGCGTTTTACTAAGATTTTTTTCTCATGTTTTGTCGTAAGTATTGGCGTAATTCTACGCAAGGTCGGAGTAAGCGTAAATAGCAAATATGAACGTAGTGAGGAGTTTTTGCCACGCACTGTTGATTTTCGACCGTCACTTGTTGTTATAGACCGTGATTAGTAATATAAACCTGTTTAATCATCAAAACTTATCGAACTTTTATGTATATTTATTCACTCTGGTTCCCGTTATATTGGTAATATTGTGGCCCGGTCTACGTTCAATATTCAATATTTTTACGTAAATGTATGCAACAACTTGCGATCATTTAGTAAAACACACTTAAGGATTTGCGTAAGTGACAAATATTTGCGTAAACTTACGCGACATTTACGCAATGTTAGTAAAACAGTACCCTGGTGATCGCTGAAATTTGAAATTATCGATTGTGAGTGGCCCTTTATGCCTGTTAATGACGAGTGCATGGCTTTGTTGGGGACGAAAGCTCTTCAGGCATTGTCATAGAGTTTAGAAACGAATGGTTTTTGTAGTATTCTATCGACAATAAGGTATAAATTCAGCACTTGTTAGTCAACAGTTTACATGAACTGTAAGGCATCGACACTGACTTTTTTTACGTGGCACTCTAACTGCTTTTTGTTATATAGATACGTTTTTACGTTTCACAAAGTGACAGAGTGAGCTTTTGTGATCACTCTTCGTCCGTCGTCCGTCGTCAGTCCGTCCGTCAACAATTTGCTTGTGTAGACACTAGAGGTCACAATTTTGACTTAATCTTTATGAAACTTGGTCACAATGATCATCACAACAAAATCTAGGTCAAGTTCGATATTGGGTCATCCGGGGTCAAAAACTAGGTCACAAGGTCAAATCATAGAAAAACCTTGTGTAGTCACTAGAGGTCACAATTTTGACCTAATCTTTACGAAACTTGGTCACAATGATCATCACAACAAAATCTAGGTCAAGTTAGATATAAGGTTATCCGGGGTCAAAAACTAGGTCACAAGGTCAAATCATAGAAAAACCTTGTATAGTCACTAGAGGTCACAATTTTAGCCTAATCCTTATGAAACTTGGTCAGAGTGATCATCTCAACAAAATCTAGGTCAAGTGCGATATTGCGTCATATGGGGCCAAGAACTAGGTCACTAGGTCAAATCACAGGTCTTGCATGTACTGCTATAACAGGTGAGCGACCTAGGGCCCTTTGGGCCCTCTTGTTATTAGTTGTTCGATAATCGAACAACTATAGTTATAAACACACGTTTCTACAATCGACTATACTTTAGTTGATGAAACTACTTTTCTTCCTACGCCGCCACTAGGCGGCGCCACCTTTGCAATAGTAAACCGGTCAGCCAGTATTGCATAACTACCGACACGGATGTAAACCGTCATGCAAAATAGTTCCATCAATTGCAGCATATATACTACGAAGCTACTTCCTATTTCTAAATCTATAGGACAGTTGGATATCCCAATAAATAATTAAAATCTATTTCCAGTATTTCTTTGTATTTACAAAGCAATTACCACTTCTGTTATCATGACGTAACAGTGTGGTCACATGACTACTAAATGAGGAATCTAGCTATGACACATTTGTTGTTAACGAGGGAATGCGCATGTTCAACAGGAAGGCGATACTAAGATAGTGAAAAGTCGAAACTACAATGATGAAAAGTCGAAAGTACGATAGTGAAAAGTCGAAACTACAATGATGAAAAGTCGAAAGTACGCTAGTGAAAAGTCGAAACTACGATGATGAAAAGTCCAAAGTACGATAGTGAAAAGTCGAAACAACGATGATGAAAAGTCGAAAGTTTGATAGTGAAAAGTCGAAACTACGATGATGAAAAGTCAAAAGTACGATAGTGAAAAGTTGATAGTACGAAACAACGATAGTACGATGATGAAAAGTCGATACTACGATAGTAAAAACTCGAAATAATATCGACTTTTCACTATCGTACTGTCGTTGTTTTGAGTTTTCATTATCGTACTTTCGACTTTTCAACATCGTAGTTTCGACTTTTCACTATCGTACTATCGTTGTTTCGTACTATCGACTATTCACTATCGTATTATCGACTTTTCATCATCGTTGTTTAGACTTGATTGCTTAGAAGATTAATACCAAGATCATGTTTGACTGCACAAGTATAGCAATGTATTGGCATTATGATGTTTACGCCAGTATGTCTCATGTTCTTCGTGTGAGTTATTCACGAAAAATAGTCAAACAAATTTGAAACATACAGATAACATACATTTTTGTACAAACAAAACAGTGCATTTAATAAGTTACCTGTCAAGTAATTTGAATTGCTGCATTTCGTACTGACATAATCTATAGAATTCTAAACTTCATGACAATGCATGGAGCGCTTAATGCCCCCCCCCCCCCCAAACAGCCATGTACTCGAATGTTAACCCCAGTTCGTCATTAAAGGCATAAAGGCCCACTCACAATCCATAATTGCCAGCGTCAGCGATCACCAGGTATGAAATATATATTCCGTTAATCAACTGGACGAAAATAACCACTAAACACTCGTGATTCTTGGTGAAATGGACTTTGGAATACAGCCTCCCATAAATCTGGGTTGTATTTATAATTGACCGAAGACGGAACAAACGCGGTTTCCTATGGAAACGTCACTCGACGTCATGCGGCCCAAATTTTCATATTTTCCAACGTTGCACGTAGCAAACAAAGACGTATCATTCGTGCATTTGTAATATTATAATTTTCTAAAGGGTGGGTTATGAATATGCAATGATATAACATTTACAGAAATCGGCGACAAAAAGTCGTGGAGCGAATGAAATGTCATAAAATACCAATGATAATATTGCAAAATGCAACACATATGTAATAGCACATAAAACAGGTGTCTCTTTTGCATATTCTATCATACATAGCCATGTGAAATCATGATCTTGCAATGCCGATATGCGAATGGGCTATAAAACGTCAATAACGTCAAATTACGTCATCAATATTAATGTTTTCCAGCAGCTAATTCTTATAATTTACATACAAGCTGCAAAGGAAAAATATTGATTTTCGGTTGACAGGCCTATGAAGTGTATTTGGTTGTTCAGCTATTTTTTTAGAATTATTCAGTGCGTTATACAGTATAAATTGTGCAACGAATGAGTATGTATACTGTAATATGTAACGACGTCGCGATGACGTTGGGCCGGTGTAGCCATAGTGACGTTATGGTTTCTATGTTTTGCGACCAAATATTTCATTGAGTTTAATGTTTTTTATAGTTAGGTATTCGTAATATGCCAATCAATTATCAGACCGATTTTCTTCAATATTGGTCACGTAACAAAGATTTCAGAGCATTTTCCGCGTATTTGTTGATCACCCCTCGTACATATCGTACAAAAGGTTTCATGACCCTGTCAAGTAATTAGAATTTCTGCCTTTGTCGTTAGCATAAGTTCTCTTATCTCTGCCTCTGCGTTAGCATTAATATTTAACGCTCTGCCTTAGTTGTAATCATTCGAAAAACTGCCTATTTCGTTAGCTTTTTTTGTACCTCGTTCAATTTAAACCTCTGTATCCTCACAGAAAATGTACATTTTCCAAAACGGAAACGACAGATATATTGAGGAAGGATTGACGTTTGTATTCAGTGTTTTAGAATTGTTCCAAACCACGAATTAAGCCAACATACAATGTCAAAGGCGAAATTTCGAACTTTTGGCGAACATTGCATACCTAAAACCTGTTCACTCGATTAATATGGCATTTGTGGGCACATAAATTGTATATACTTATTGTTCATTCATCGCGTCAACGATATATGTAAGTGATCACTCTCACAAGCAACGCAAAACACTTATAAAATAACAAATACTTACCCCACTCTAGTGCAACAAAACGCGTGTGTCTCTGCCTTCGACATACAGAACTGCCTTACACACAGCCGGATGTACGGTGTGGTCAAGAGACCAAAAATGGAATATATAATTTTGGTCTTATATATTATACTGTTATTGACTTATGTTGAGGTGAATATGATGTTTTGTTGACCTGAAAAAAGTGATATTGACCGTTGACGAAGTCATCGGTCAATATCACTTTTTGAAGGTCAACTAAACATCATATTCATCGAAACATAAGTCGACAACTGTTACATTGTATACCATGCCATAAGTCAAGGAAATAAAACATATTGACTCTTTTTAAAGTATAACAACTTCAGTCTCTCTTAAGGAAAGTGTATGTAATAGAAACAAAAGACGACTCTTCAGTTGATCTAGCTAACAATTCTCTTCTTATGTATATGTATGAGAGAGTATTCACGTATTTATTAACGACATTTATCATTAATGGCTAGGTTAGAGCCTATAAATACGTATAAGCAGCTGTAGGCCAAATAATACGGGAATAACGTTACCTTGTTTGGAACGTTATGTCGCAGGAAATGACGTCACGTCATAAAAAAGTTATATCCAACTCAGCCTCGGTTTCGGGAGATGTATATTAAAATTTATCACATAAAATAGGCTCTGGGAGTTTAATAAACCCATTACATAAAAGTCATAATACACACGTGTAATAAACATGCAAATGAAGTATATACAAGGGCGAGTCACTTTATTCATGTATTCATACACGTTGTCAAAAAAGTAAAAGAATACATTTTTAGAATAGAATAAATTTATATCCGATTATGAGCACTCTAGGGCATGTTATAATCACACAATAACAGATGTACAAGAACTTAAGAGTTATAACTGTAAGTAAACATGACGGTAGGTCCGTTAAACGTGGGTACGAATAAGATCGGGACGAAATGAACATACCAAATATCTTTTATCTACACAAACACACGGCATCGGATGTTGATTTCATTGTATATATTCCGTTAATTTTGAGTATTAAAGACGATTTTCCTTGCTTACCAAGTACTTGCATCGTGTACAATCAGTTATTTTCGGCTATTCAGACGTATCGCGAATAAATTCACGCGGAAAACCTAGTTACTTCCCCTGTCCTTGGTTGTTATTAAAACCCGGAACGGAACACGGAACAGAACAGAATACGTTGTGTTGATGTGGTCCTAGATTTAATTATTTATTTTGTTAAGCGTAGTTTTACATCTGCAGGATTTTAGATACCCTAAAAATATTATTTTCAAATGCAGAAAAATTAACATATTGGTGTATACATTGTTGCACTATTTTCTTAGCTCTTTCAATGAACCGCTTTACTCCTATGGAGTTTATTTGCTAAAGGGGAAGTGTGTGCATTCTTGACAAACTTTTACTGTGTATTTAGTTTATGTGATAAAAAGAATCTTACATTCGTGTCATTCCATATTAAATTTATTAAACTCGTTGAATAAAAGTGATAAAATGCTCGGCAGAGCCTCGCATTTTATCATTTTATCCAACTCGTTTAATAAATTCAATATAGAAAGACACTCATGTAAGATCCTCTATATATTATACCTCACCCAAATTTTATTCAACTGTTTCTTTGTTATTCTAATCGGTCCATATATCCAGCGATAGACTGACTGACTTGCATGTTCCAAATACATCAGCCGGTCAATATTATAAAAAATATTGACCGGCAAAATAATATTGACCGGCAGCTGAAATAAACGTCTTGTTTATTGCATGACGTCATGGATACTGTGACGCTACCATAGAGCGTGACGTTGCGCGAACTTTTCTTTTCGTAACGTTTTTTTGTTTAAATTAGATTTAGGTCCTGCGGACAGTAATTGCATGGATCAACTCATGTGCGTTTATGATACAAAGTTCAATATAAGCTCTAAAGACGCATTAGTTTGCATAAAAATGAACAAAAAGTCGAAATTCCAGGGATGGAGATTTATACTTGAAACAACTTAAAAGTTGTCTATAGATTTATTATAGCAACACGGGTTTTTACATTTCTGGGTTATTTCGGTGGATATGCAAACAGACTAAAATAGATGTAAGGTCTCCCTAGAATGATATGTAGTTCTTTAGCACATAAACAAGTTAAACCCAAATGTATGTAATGTTTTCTTATAAGTATCTAGATCTAGTTACAAAAGTAGGCCTATAATATCGATATTAAATGTTCGGTATAATATAAGAAATAGTTCACATCACTTCGGGCCCAATGACATTATATGGACTGTCTAGTCAGCCCGCGTTGTGTATATGGACCTCAGCTTCGCTTCGGTCCATATACACAACTTGGGCTGACTAGCCAGTCTATATAATGCCATAGGGCCCTCAGTGATGTGAACTATTTCTTAAATATACACCTCTCGTGCAGGCCGTCTAAGCCAATCACAATCCTTGTTACATAATAGGTATACAATATATTGCCTTTCTACCCCACCACTTCATGTTTAATGCAGCAAAAGAGCACCCAAGTCAAATCATTTTTTTCCCGCATTAAATTTTCACTATTTTGTGAAATAAATCTAGTGATATATATCTTCAAAATTATGCAATAAAAAACATATGTCACCGAGGTACAAAATGTATCTTTTTCGCAAATTTTGTTTTTATTTTGGTTAAATGTGGCTAAAATCAATGAAAACGCTAAAAAATAAAATTTATTGAACATGTAAATATCGCGAAAATACATAAACACACAATAAACAACCATTAGGAAACGAACCTGACTCCCCAAAAAGTCATTTGGCATAAATATAAAAACAATTTACCCGACCCACCTATTTTGTAATGCAATATTGTTTTCGGAATGTCAACCGTCATTTCGATTGGTATTTTCAATTTCTTTGCATAATACTTATTAAAACTGTTCAATTCGATTTATTTAAGATTATATTGACACATTCTTAAATTAACAAGGCTCATAGCGTACTATGACAAATGACATGCGAACTTAACCGATCCAGCATCCTTAAAATCCCATTATACCTTAAATGGCTGTTTTCAAAAACCAATAACTCGGCTACCCGTCTGCAAAACGGTGCATTTAGAGAACATTAGTTAAGTCCCAAAGGTGGAAAACACCATAAGATGGAAGAAAACGGAATAAAACCTCAAGTTGGTTTGTAACCAAAATAACGAAATGTAAAATATAAATGCATAATTCAAAGTCTAAGGGGAGCAACTCTTGCAAAATTAGTATTTTGTCATCCATACATTTTACTAAATGTGATTTTTGGCATACTATTTCGCAAAATATAGCTGACATTCTGTCGTCAATTATAGGTCGTTTGTGAAAAACATACTAATTCTTTGTATTTAGTCTATTTACTGGATGATCGGGGGAAAATGTTTAGGAGTGATAATGTTTACTTTAAGTGAATACATCGTTACCATTTGTACACTATTTAAAAGCAGGGGGATATAATCTTATTTTTGCTTTCACTGCTAACGCCCCAATGTCTGAAGTGCAGACTTTGGGAAATGTATTGTAGGTCAAAGCCTTTCATTATAACCAAATACAATGACCAATGACACTGAATTCTGCCATTGTAGTGTACCGATTCTCAAAGTTCGCACTTTTTCATGTATTTTGTAATATTTCACCCACCAAATATCCCATTTTGCATAATAACACTGGACTAAAATTTTGCGGACTTAAACTTTTAGTTCATATCAACCCATGAAAGTGTTTAATTACAAAATAACTTAATAAATGTTATTATAATTAACCAATTCCAGAAATTCACACTTTCGTTAATACTTTAACGTTTTACCCCCAAACATCTTAACGCCTCAACTGCCAAAGTGCAGACTTTGGAACAACACACTCTACTGACCAAAGGCTTTCATAAACATATAGTGTCTGAAATTCCCTAGGGGGAGGGTTCACCCCACTGGCGCAGATCACCAAATTGGCATTTTTATATCTCAGTCCAGAAGCCAATCCAAGTCGGCTGGAACATAGACATATGTTTCGAAAATTCACAACTACACTCGGCAAAACTTATAAGTACACACGTGGTTTTACCGTTATAACTTTTTTATGTTTTATCATTTTTGCATGAAATTTTGTGTACATGGTATTGACTATCACAGGACTGGACAAATAAAGTTTTTTCTTCAAAATTAAATACAGCGGTTCAGTGAACCACGAAACATCAAAAACCGTAAAATGGTCGAGAAATTGACGCGTAGATGCAAATTAATTTTATATATGGTAAATTTGAATTTTAGATTTATCGTTAAAGCCACATAGGCCTTTTACGGCTATTTTCAAAAAAGCAATAACTTGGTGACCTATTTGAAGAGCCATGGATGTTGAGCACTTTAGTTGAGTCTCAAAGGAGTTGAACACACTAAAATAGAAGAAAACGAAATACAATCTCCAGTTGGTAATTTTGTAAGCAAACCGCCTCGATTCATGTAACATTGTTGCTTGTAACTTTCTTAATAATTGACCGATCTGGATGAAATGTAGACGATCGAGCGCCGTCTCCTTTCAAAAGCAAATCATCGACGCTCTTACCTTAGTGACATTATTGTGTACTTTTTGTTATTTGGGCAATGGCGTATTTCGTTAAACGCAATATGCTATGCTACGGTTCGGAGCAATTCACGAAAACATGTCCTTAATAAAGTACAGCTTCATTAAAAGTTACAATTTAATAGCGATAATGTGGGTCGCATAATTTAAGGCCGACAAGCAAAATATTTCTGATAAAATATGAGCAACAGGCAAAATGAGACGACATATACAAAAATGCTACAGTTCGGAGCTGAAATGAAAATGCTACTGTCCGGAGCTATTTTCAGAAGATGCTACGGTTCGGAGCTATTTCAAAAAATGCTACGGCTCAGAGCAAAGACTATGTGCTATATATGCCTTTTTGAATATCAATACTATTAAGATCATCGATGCCGGACACCCCAAAATGTATTTGTGTAGGCATCCTCCGTACCATTTTGTCATGTGGTGACAAATGTAGAGGCACACAAACAACACGTTTCTTGGAGTTTGAACTTTGCTCAGTACTTCTAGAAACGCAATGTTTTTATCCTCGATTTTTTTCTTTTATTGTAAATTCCTTCTTCCACAGGCATCTAATCATTGGTAAAGTTTGCTATAGTGCGCCTAGGATAATGAAAGGCGAGAACATTATGTATATTCCACAAAGGTTGATTAAACAGATGTGTACGATTTATCAGTGATGATTTAGTACAATACTGACCTTATCTGTTTACTTAGGAATTTGTAAAACCAATTGTGCAACAGTTGACCAAACCGATTTATATTTGTGAATATCACATTATCCTGGGCGCACTTTAATGGAAAGAAAATCACAACAGACGAGTCACGTGTTTTGGAATAAAAATACCACGATTGTCTAAACATGTGCATATTCACACTATGTCACAGTATGTTGACTCACTGTACCCCCAAACCGGGAGTCGCTGATAACTAGGCGTCCAGAAAATAAAATGATCGTGTTTAACGTCTCGGATAGTTTGGATTTTGTTTAGTTTATTCCTTAGTATCGCATAAAGTAAGTGCACTGTTTTAGTTAAAATGCAGTCCATAAAATACTGATTACGTAGATACAAAACATTCCTAATAAAAGCCCTTATAAACTTTATTTTCAAGTTAAATAACGATCAGATATTTGTTTGAGCTTGTAAAGAACCTACACATTCTTTGAAAAATAGTATTTTTAGCGTTCACAAAGTCTAGCAACCTTTTCTGCATAGTAAATGAATGTTTAACACATTGATACACACAAACATTGCTCTATCTTAACGGATACTTTCTGAAGAAAATGTGTTTTTCTGGGACATGTATGCCGATTACACTGTATGACTAGTCGAAACACGACTGACCCACTAGTCGCATTTTGTAAAATCTGGACTGTCCGCTTAGTCGCCGAAAATCTGTACGCCTATGTAAACGTATTTTCAACCTTACATTAAATGCTCTGACCTTGTTATGTGTTAACCGTAGAAAATAGTCATGGAACAGTATCAATGCTACTGTGGCAGTTTTTATTCAAAGAAAATGTTTTTCTGGAGTAAAAGACCCGAAGAATCAGGGACATATGCATTGAGTAATTACCTTGGATAACGTTAACATTAAAGTTTGGTTTAATAAAACGGTCCCTGTAAAAACTGTGTGTGTGTACTGCATGTAATTATGTAACGTTCCAGTAAAATATACAATGTAAATACTAAATAGAAGCAAGAGATGTTTATAAATTGTAATACACGTAAGCCCCTATGACATCCCGATAGTCAGGAATGTTTAAGGTTGAATGACGACGTTGAGTTATTGAACAAAAACCATTTAACCAATTTATTAATGTTAAAGGTCGCAGCGATACAGTCGACCGCACAATCCATAGCAGTAACTATTATTGATGCCAAACCACCATCTAAAGTTCCAGGATCCTTGGACCAAGTATTCTGGAATTTTTGAACGGAAACAATTTGGCCTACCAACCGACCGACAGACATACATGTATAAGCAAAGCAATAAACCCCCGTCAAAGATAGGAGGTACAAATGGTGCCGAAATTCTTTAAGCCTAGGTCCCACTGAGCATTTTTGTCTCGGCGATGTACTCCCAATGAAAATTTATGAGCTTCGGGAGGCATCGGGAACATGGTCCTCGTGGTCTATGAGTAGCTTCGGGGCAGTCATGAGGCAATTTGAGAATCGGGAGGTATCGGGATTGTCTGAGGGAAGCTCCCCGATGTATCGGGGAAGCTTCGTGAAGTCTTGAGACATTTAGTAAGATCGCAATAACATCGGGATATTTCAATGCATGTATTCATGTATCGATTTTTACCCGATATACTCACGATGTTTTGTCTGGAATATCTCGAAGGCATCACCGAAGCTCGAGAATATCCCGGGGAGGCATCTCCGAGGCATCCAGAACCTCGGGGAATAATCGGGGATGCTTTCGCAATAAAAAGAATTATGCGAGGCACCCAGAGGTTTTCCCGACACATCGAGGATGTTTTGCTAAAGTATCAGGAACCTTCATGGGAATTTTAACGTTTGACGAATATTCGGCGATATTTCGCGGTTTCGGGATATACATGTAATCCCCGAATATAAGTTTATATTATAATCGGAGATGATCGGGTTTAATGTGAGGCATCGGGAGAACTCGCGATGTGTTCCCGACGTTATATGTTGGTCCCACTGCCTCGGGGATTTACTCCTGATGACATTCGGGTGAGTATCGCGAGCCTTCGGTGTCATCGAGGGGGGGGGGGGCGACTCCCAAAAGGCTGGAATTTGACACACCAAATGAGTCCGGGTCTCGGAAATAGATCATTGATCGGGTTTTAGATCCCAATATTGGGTCATTTAGACACCGCAAAATGCAGACAACCATTTAAAGTCGATATCCCACTGTAGGAATTTAGACAAAATTTTGGATCTACTATTCTAGGGTTGGGAATTAACCCCCCCCCCCCCCCCCCCCCCCAACGGATATGCAAGGGCATTGGTGATGAAAATGACCAAAAACTTACTGTTTTCTTGTCGAAAATAAAGATACAATGCAAAACTGATATTTATCATTTCAATAAGTACCTTGAAATGGCTAATACGCACAGACATTTCGTAATTGGATATTTGAATATTTATTGAATAGGCATACAGTGGTACTGCGACTAGTGGGACAGATGGATGTTCGCGTTTTCCGAATAGGCGTTCAGTGCATGATTCGAATGAATACTGGATTAAACACTATTGCAACAATTCAGGGGAGAAATGTATCATTGCACGTATATACTCATACATATAGATCGATAATGAAACACCTAGAAGAGATTATTACTCGAATTTCCTTGGCATTTCCAAAATAACGGACATTTTATCGTGATTGAATCATCTTTCGCTTTAAGCAGCTGTTTATTTTGAGAAAATACGTTTTCATTTTAAATGCTAATACCTAGTACCTGAAGAGACGTTTATTTCACGCTGACAAATGTATACAACAAGTATATTCAACTCAAAAAGTCTGATAAAACATAAAATACTTACTGTTGACAGCTCTCCAAAATGAAACTGAACGCCTAGTTATCAGCGACTTCCGGTTTGGGGGTACAGTGAGTCAACATACTGTGTATGTTCTGCTTGTGGCGTCGACGTCAATTCGTAACGTTGTGCGACGTATTAATTGTCATGGTTTGGCAACGTTGCGTCTTGAGTCGCACACTGACACCTTTCGCGACCGTCCCTATGCAGGTCATCCACGTTTTTGAAAACTGCCCGAGTGAGGACCAGTAACCCCGCGTGAACATTCTCCGAAACAAGTTAACAACTGCTTCAGACATTGCAAGACAACATGTTGGTCGTCATGGGAAAGTAATCAATCCATAATTAATCGATATTTTGCATATTCGCTTAGAACGACCATTCTGAAAAATGAGGATTTTTTTGCTTGAAATTAAAGTTGTTAGTAGACTCAGTGTTGCGTTTCTAGATGCACCCACTGTATTTTTTGGTGGAGCATACAAGTATGTACATGTTTCACGTCACATGATTCACAGGCTTTAACGTGTGAGACTATTGGTCACACACATTCTGTTTAAAACGAACCGTGCTAGTTGTCTTGGTAAAATATTTATTTTATTATTTCAAATATAATTATAATAAATTCAATGTTTCTGAAAAAAATATAACGTTGAAAATGTACATCATGGTATATATGCATATCGGACCCCTCTATGTGCTGGTACTGGACACTTTTGTGAGAAAGGATGGTTTAACAGTCAACTCTGGATCAGAGATGTTAGAAAACGTTTTGTCCAAATAGTAGTTTTTTGCTTATAGCTGTATTGATCACGAGTTGACGCAGGATTTTTGTTTCATTGGCTGATACAAGTTCAAACTAAGATTGAATGTAGGCCGTGCTACTTGCTCGGATAAACATCGGGTCGTGTTTACGAAGCTTGGAGATGTTTCGTTGTGTGTACATGTATCTGTTTAAATGTGTTCGGCTGTCATGTCATATTCCTTCTCATTCATTCCCATACCTTGTTATAACAGCATATTATACGCTATAGCATGTGACACTTGTCGGACTGCATAGAGCCCTGCTTCTTTTCCTACATATGGTATACTTTAAAACTTGGCTCTGAACCGTAGCATTTTCTAAAAAAATAGCTCCGGACTGTAGCATTTTCATTTCAGCTCCGAACTGTAGCATTTTTATGCTCCCCGAAGGATGAGCATATAGTCGCCGCTTTGTCCGTCCTTCCGTCCGTCCGTCTGTCCGGGCCAACATCCAATGGTTTATGAGGTTCATTCCTTCCATAATTTTAGTTAAATAAAGAAGGAAATCCACATAGTCGGTTTATGTGGAAAAAACCCACATAAAGATCAAAGGAAAAGCCCCGTTTATAACCCCAAATGTTGGAACGTCTGTCCGTCCGTCACACGTTTGTCCGGGCAATAACTTGAACAGTATAAGAGATATTAACATGAAACTTCAAAGGTGAATAGACCTCATGGATTGGAAGTGCAGTGCACAAGAACCATAACTCTTGATTGTATATTTTTTTAGTTATTCCCCTTTGTAATTTTTCATACTTAATTCTTGTCCGGGCCATAACTTGAACAGTATTTGAGATATCAATTTGAAACTTCATAGGTGAATATACCTCATGGAGGTGAAGTGCAGTGCACAAGAATCATAACTCTTGATTGCATAATTTTTAGTTACCACCCTTAGTAATGTTTCATACTTAATTCTTGTCCGGGTCATAACTTGAACAGTAATTGAGATATCAATTTGAAACTTCATAAGTGAATCGACCTCACTGAGAGGAAGTACAGTGCCGAAGAACAATAACTCTTTATTGTAAATTTTCGGAGTAATGGCCCTTTGTAATTTTTCATACTTAATTCTTGTCCAGGCCATAACTCAAACAGTTTTGGATATATTAATTTGAAAATTCATAGATAAATAAATCCTATTATCACATAAAATAGGCTCTGGGAGTTTAATAAACCCATTACATAAAAGTCATAATACACACGTGTAATAAACATGCAAATGAGGTATATACAAGGGCAAGTCACTTTATTTATGTATTCATACACGTTGTCAAAAAAGTAAAAGAATACATTTTTAGAATAGAATAAATTCTATATCCGATTATGAGCACTCTAGGACATGTTATAATCACACAATAACAGTTGTACAAGAACTTAAGAGATATGACTGTAAGTAAACATGACGGTAGGTCCGTTAAACGTGGGTACGAATAAGATCGGGACGAAATGTACATACCAAATATCTGGCATCTACACAAACACAGCATCGGATGTTGATTTCATTGTATAAATCCGTTAATTTTGAGTAATAAAGACGATTTTCCTTGCTTACCAAGTACTTGCATCGTGTACAATCAGTTATTTTCGGCTATTCCGACGAATCGCGAATAAATTCACGCGGAAAACCTAGTTACTTCCCCTGTCCTTGGTTGTTACTAAAACCCGGAACGGAACAGAACAGAATACGTTGTGTTGCTGCGGTCCTAGATTTAATTATTTACTTTGTTAAGCGTAGTTTTACATCTGCAGGATTTTAGATACCCTAAAAATATTATTTTCAAAGGCAGAAAAATTAACATATTGGAGCATACATTGTTGCACTATTTTCTTAGCTCTTTCAATGAACCGCTTTACTCCTATGGAGTTTATTTGCTAAAGGGGAAGTGTGTGCATTCTTGACAAACTTTTACTGTGTATTTAGTTTATGTGATAAAAAGAATCTTACATTCGTGTCATTCCATATTAAATTTATTAAACTCGTTGAATAAAAGTGATAAAATGCTCGGCAGAGCCTCGCATTTTATCATTTTATCCAACTCGTTTAATAAATTCAATATAGAAAGACACTCATGTAAGATCCTCTATTTATTATACCGTGCAGTGGCAAAGAATAATAACATATTTGTTTAGCATTGTTCCTGACAAACGCCCCACGGGGAGCATAACCCGTCTGTGACGGCTCTTGTGGTTTATGTTGTCTCATTTTGTCTGTTGCTCATATTTATCAGAAATATTTTGCTTGTTGGTCGTAAATTTTGCGACCCACATTATCGCAAATAAATTGTAACTTTTAATGAAGCTGTAATTTATTAATGACATGTTTTAGTGAATTTCTCCGAACCGTAGCATAGCATATTGCGGTTAACAAAATGTGTCGTTGCCCAAATAACAAAAAGTACACAATTTTGTGACTTAGGTAAGAGTGTCGATGATTTGCTTTTGAAAGGAGACGGCGCTCGTCTATATTTCATCCAGATCGGTCAATTATTAAGAAAGTTACAAGCAAAAATGTTACTTGAATCGAGGCAGTTTGTTTTCAAAATTAGCTCCGAACATTGGCATCTGGTCACGTGGGTTCCCCACAGTGAAATAGACTAAATACAAATAATTAGTATGTTGTTCACATACGACCTATAATTGACGGCAGAATATCAGCTATATTTGCCGAAATAGTAAGCCAAAAATCACATTTAGTAACTAAAATGTACGGATGACAAAATACTATTTTTGCAAGAGTTGCTCCCCTTAGAATTTGAATTATGCATTTATTGTTTACATTTCGTTATATTGTTTACAAACCAACTTGAGACTTTATTTCGTTTTCTTCCATCTTATGGTGTTTTCCACCTTTGGGACTCAACTAAAGTGCTCAAAATGCATCATTATGCAGACGGGAAGCCGAGTTATTGGTATTTGAAAATAACCATTTAAGGCATAATGGGATTTTAACAACATGCACCTTTGTATTTGATATCTCTATTATTTCTTTACAGACATATTTAATCTTTTGCACGTTTCTCTAGATATCTGCAAGCTATTTAACCACATATTTGCTAGATTAGCTGTGCTAGATGCACAACTAGTGAATAGAAGGGTTCGTTTGGAATATAGCCGAATGTCGTGAAAGGTGATGCTATAAGTCAACTTTACGCACAATATTCGATGTACGGAAGTACAATTTTAAAAACCATACAGTCGCAACCAGAGACTATAGATAACATCTATAGTCTCTGTCGCAACCAAGGAACATTCGACCCAGAAATTTGGTGAAAAGGATTTTTTTTCTGAACATGAAGAATCACATTGAACATTGACATATGCCTTGAAAAACAAGAAAATATCGGTAAAACCAAGGGATATGCTCCCCGAAACAAGTCAACTTTGGCAAATGTTATGTTATATAGACTATATAATAGTTTGACAAAATTGACCCGAGCCTCTCGTATACGTATTCCGTGACCTTCCTTCGTTAAGAATAAAGTATTAAAGTATATAATGCCAAAGACCTGAATATACACAGATTAGACACTTAATTGAAAACGGGGAGAAAATGCAAAATGGCATGCAGCAGATGCTGATATTTTGCATGAACGCTTCTGTTTGTCATCCTTTTTTAATGACCAATATCTCATTTCAAAGAGCTAGGTTTCTTCTTCTGCACGATGTAACTTATTTTTTATGCCCCCCTATCGATAGATGGGGAGGCATATAGTGATTCACCTGTCCGTCCGTTCGTCCGTCCGTTCGTCGGTCCGTCCTGGTTAACCCAAATTTACCGTTTCTTCTAGCATTAATATGGCTTGCTACAAAGCTTTCATACTTGCATGGATGTTGTGTATGAACACTCTCCACACGCCTGTATCACCTAACCCCATTTTGACCTTCACCTTGACCTAATTTTGGACTTAGACTTATTTATGGACAAGGCTTCCACAGGGGGCATAAGCGTTTATTGAACGCAGTCTTGTTTCTATCTCTTATAGAATTCAGAAAATTATTGTTTGAATGAGGCAAATTGGGTATTTTCTGATAAAATTGGATTTTCCATTAAAATGAGAGTAGGTCTGGCTCTTTGAGGTATATAATGTTTTATTTCTTGACTGATTTCAATAAATTAGGTTTCATTTTAAAGCAGATAATAATAAATCTATTGCATAAACTTATTAGTTTTTACCTATGTACACGAAAACAGGAGATATGAGGAATTAAAAACCAAACGAGATTTCGCGGGATTTCAGAAGTCTGCCGCGAGATATTGCGAGATTTGGTAGATTTTTCCAATCTTTGTATATTTAGGTCTTTGATAGTGCAAATCTTCCAAAGGGCATAACTGTGTGAATTATCAGTGAACCGGAATGCGACGACAATATGCGCATCTCTACTTGGTAGTGAAGCTATCCATGCTAAATCTGAGCAGTGTTTCTTGAGAAATAGCCCGAACACGAAAGTGGGACGGACGGTCACTTCGGCGACTATATGCTGCCCCGAATGTCTTCGAGGAGCACAATAAAAATATCAAATCACCCATGTATGTTCAGCATTCATAAGCACACTTAGCATTTGCGTCTTGAAATCGCCTCTCTTTGAAGAGGTGGTAAAGTGTTCCGCTTTGCAGAGCTTTTTATTAGCTCACCTGTCACAAAGTGACAGAGTGAGCTTTTGTGATCACTCTTCGTCCGTCCGTCCGTCCGTCCGTCAACAATTGGCTTGTGTAGACACTAGAGGTCACAATTTTAGCCTAATCTTTATGAAACTTGGTCACAATGATTATCTCAACACAATCTAGGCCAAGTTCGATATTGGGTCATCCGGGGTCAAAAACTAGGTCACTAGGTCAAATCATAGAAAAACCTTGTCTAGTCACTAGAGGTCACAATTTTGACTTAATCTTTATGAAACTTGGTCACAATGATCATCTCAACAAAATCCAGGTCAAGTTCGATATTGGGTCATCCGGGGTAAAAAACTAGGTCACTAGGTCAAATCATAGAAAATCCATTCGTAGTCACTAGAGGTCACACTTTTGACTTAATCTTTATGATACTAGGTCACAATGATTATCTTAACAAAATCTAGGTCAATGTCAATATTGGGTCATCCAGGGTCAAAAACTAGGTCACAATGTCAAATAATAGAAAAACTTTGTGTAGTCACTAGAGGTCACAATATTGGCCTAATCTGTATGAAACTTGGTCACAATGATCATCTTAACAATATCTAGGTCAAGTTCGATATTGGGTCATCTTGGGTCAAAAACTAGGTCACATGGTTAAATCATAGAAAAACCTTATGTAGTCACTAGAGGTCACATTGTCAACCTTATCTTTATGAAACTTGGTCACAATGATCACCTCAACAAAATCTAGGCCAAGTTTGATATTGGTTTATCTGGGGTCAAAAACTAGGTCACTAAGTCAAATCATATAAAAACCTTGTGTAGTCACTAGAGGTCACAATAGTGGCCTTATCTGTATGAAACTTGGTCACAATGATCATCTCTACAAAATCTAGGTCAAGTTCGACAGGTGAGCGACCTAGGGCCCTTTGGGCCCTCTTGTTACTTTATATGTGTACCAGAAGCTTTTCTTTTGGTGGCAGCCTGGTCCAGTTACATGACTTGTTGAAAACTTTGCATTTCATGTACAACATCCACAAATGTGATTCTCTTTATAGTACAATTACAATGTATATTGATCTTTCAGAAAACGACAATGCATGTCGATATAAAAACGTACCAATTCGGACGTTTAGTTCTCCGTCACTGTGCTCATGATGTTCTGAGTATGCAAGTGGAGATGATTGGAGCAGTTTCCTTTGTACGGATGCTGCTTGTGATAGCAGGCATTGAGCAAAACCCCGGACCTAAAGGTAAGCTGTTCTATTAGCTCACCTGTCACAAAGTGACCTAGTGTGCTTTTGTGATCACTCTTCGTCCAACTGTCCGCCCCCTCTGTTGACAATTAATTTGCTAGTGTGGTCACTAGATTTTACTGTTGTAACTAGGTCATTCAGCGTAGGCATTCCGCCTCTTGTTTACTGAATCTTTTCTACTGGGTCATTCAGCTAGTTATAATTTATTATACTTTTCGACAGCTTGGACTTGGGCGGATCTGCGCTTTTTTAGTTGGGCATAATATGCTTTGTGTGTTTTTAATGATTTCTGTGCTCGGCTGGTTAAGTTGAGTGCTGCCTTCCCTGTCTGACTTAATATAAACTTTATTTAATCACTACCATCATCTCAACAAAATCTAGGTCAAGTTAGATATTGGGTCATCTTGGGTCAGGTCACTAGGTAAAATCATAAAAAAACTTGTGTAGTCACTAAAGATCAAAATTTTAGCCTAATCTTTATGCAACTTTTCAAAATGATCATCTCAACAAAAGCTAGGTAAAGTTCGATATTCGGTCGTCTTAAGTAAAAAACCGGGTCGATACTCGTGTACGTATTTATAATGTGTAAGTATATTATATTGGGCAATTGTATTTTCATACTTTTATTGACTAATTGGGTACCTGTGTGCCTTTATATGTGCCTTTGGTCATATAAACAAAATAGTTCAACGGAATTCAATCTCAAAGATACCCACCTGCAGCCACAATTATTCACATAAAAAGGAAATAATAGATCGGAGATGGAAGAACAAGTGGTCCAGTGGTAAAAGCTACTCACTACTGATCCGAAGGTTGTGGGTTCGATCCCTCCTCCAGACGGTCAAAAATAGAAATGCTTTTAATATTTCCCACCCAACATAACTAAAAATTTTCGGACGAGACGTTAAGCGAGCACCTGTGTATGATGCATTACATCAGGCACGCAAAAGAACCAGAGATGCTTCTGGAACTGGGGTATCTTCTGTATAATGCACTATCCCCCAAGAACTAAAGTGACTAACCTCTTCTGGGGGCCTCGCCCATATGGATTTCCGGGGGCGAGGATAAATCACAGTCATGTAAGTACCTGTCAAATAAAGACAAAGTGAGCTTTTGTGAACGATCGATTTAAGTACATGTAAAATCTAGTGACCATACCTGAGGTCACCATATGCACCAATCTGGGTCACTGTCGATACTTCCCTTGCGAAAGTTAGTTTGGAATTCCTATGATTTCTTAGGAAAATCCAAAGAATTCATAGGAATTTATTTCAAAGAATTCTTAGGAATTCCAAAGAATACTTTGGAATATTAAAACATTGGAATAGTTAGGATTACTTTGCCGGTATTTGGCCCAAATTCCAAAGAATTCCTTACTATTCCATCCGCATTACAGGATGAAAATTTCAAAGAATTCCAAAGAAATCCAACAGTGAGGAAAGTTTGGATTACTTTGGAATACTTAGGAATATTTTAATTTTCCAGTACTGTTGGAATAGTTAGGATTTCTTTGGAATAGTTAGGATTTCTTTGGAATATTATTCCAATGAATTCTTTGGAATTGTTTGGAATATTTTTAAGAATTGTCTGAAAATTCTTAGGAATTCTTTGGATTTCTTTGGAATTCCTTAGAATTCTTTGGAAAATCTTACTAAAATTCCAAAGTAATCCAAACAAATCTATTCAAATTATTTTAATGGAATGTGACATATTTGGTTACAAACCTAAAACAAATGAACTGAATCCCAGAATTGATAATGTAACTTTGACCACTGAAAGATCACTATCTAAAGCTCACCTTTAAATTGTGCCTTTAAATTGGCTCAGAGGAGCTAAAAATGATGACAATTCTACCAAATATATCACATAAATTATGTTTTTAATATTTTCTATTATGATGTACAATCAATGTCTCATTATCTCTAAAATTGCTGCTAAATCAATACAGGTAACCATTTTTCTCTCACTGGGCTGGCACTGCCTGCGGTGCACATGAAAATATAAAACAAATTGCACTGTTATGTACTACATACTACATATTATAATATATTTTAAGACTGAATTTAAGTGACTTTAATAGGTTTTACACCTCATTGATAAGTATGATCATATAACAGTAATATTTTGTATACCAGGCACACAACCAGGATTCTCACCAGTTCTGACCACAATTACCATATGCCAAAACAGGCCAGGACATCCTAAGATTATTCTGGTATATCCTCATACCCCTCTTGCTTAACCTGACAATGATCTTTGTTACCAAGTTTGATTAATATAATAATTGAACAATGTCAATGTTAAAGACTGGCTTAATATCAGGTCATAGGTCAATCATCAGCATCAATGGAGCAGTTTGATTGTTATAATGAATCACTCACTGTTCAATTGTAAGGAGTGAATCAAATGCTTGCAGGAGAACAAGATATTACTAGTTGATTATTCATTCCAGGAAACTGCGTCATTATATATAGGTACATCTGTGACACTGTTTGTAGTATATAAAGACTAAAATGAACTATTTGAACAAATAACACTGAGCATATTTCAAGGAAAACCTAATACCTTTGATGTACTTTGGTGAGGTCATGCTCTCTTAGCTGCCTTGCTTAAATTCTGTACTTCCCGAAGAGTTGTGTGAACTGTAATGATCCTGGTTGTTAATAATGATGTCATAGACATACCATATTTATTCTTTGTCATGGTTTAAGAGATTAATTCCAAAACCTGAAAAATTCCATATAGTGGGTCAGCTAGAAAATATGACGTGTATATACCGACATATTAGTTGGTTTTTAATCACATTAACGTTTACTTAACCCATCCTCATACATCATGCAGTGGTTAGGCAAGTCACTAGACATACAAGCTGAAGAATATTCTGAGAAAGGAGAATGATAAGAATCAGTCTCAAATCTTTAATTTGGTGCATCATAATTGACATATCGTTCATCCTGAAGGTGCTTAAAAGCTATACATACTTAAATCTAAGTGGTTGGATAGTCAGCATGCTAAGGACAAACATGACAAAATACTATATACAATGTAATTCACAAAATAGCTTGTATGGATCATGTTAAGGTTTTGAGCATATATTATTGTTTATAGGAAACTACTAATATATATAATACTTATATCTAAATCAAATAAACAGTGTACCTTGCATGTTGGTTGCAGTGCATATGTTGATATCCTCCTACATCACTTTAACAGCAGTATGTCCACATAATAATAAAACATTGTCCACCATTTGGTTTAATGCTGACAATATAGCCTACACAGACATTCAAATTTCCTTCCTTCCTGTGTTCTGATTGGTTCTTGTACAGACAAGACCAGTTCAGTCCAACATGATAGGTAAATCCATCCATTATCAATCCATTAAACCAGTCAAGTTCTACTTGTTAATGACTATGCATTTTTGAAATTAACAGACAAATTAACAACTCTGCCTACTAAGTATATTTTATAATTTACATATCAACACTTGATCTAAATTAACCTTTATTCTTGGTATCTAAGGAATTAATGTTGACCCAAGTACAAGATAAATGGACTGGTCCAAGCTGGCTTATCAGATCATCAATATAACCTCCTAGCATATTATTACCCACAGTGACCTTTCAGACCATCACCTGTTGTCTGCAATTTACACAATTTGACCTGGCTATGAACAGGAGAACATAATAAATCTTATCTCATTCTCTACACATAATAATAAAAATAATAATAATAACGACTTTATTTTAAGAGGCGACACAGTTGGGCAAGCCCAGTCTTCCCTGTGAGCCTCTATGCAAAAACATGTGTACATAAATCGTATGACATAAACAATAAAAAGTCAGAAGTACAACAACAAAATATAACAATATTATAGGGCGAGTTATTCAACCTGTTGCAGGTACTTTGCCATTGAATATTTATTACATTGGCCACTGAGGTCGAAACAGATATAGTTGTTCCATGTACAACAGTATTTTTCATATGAGTCATTTACAATTGACAATTAGAGTTCAGGCACGTACCTGTAAGTGATATAGGCAAGATGACCTCCGACAGGTAATAAAAATCCAACTATAGTCTACATAGAAATGCAACATGGTATCAAATATATTATGTTACATAGTCAAATTATTAACAAAACTCAGAATACATTTACATTAGGTTTGTCAATCAGAGTAGAACCATGACAGGTAAGACCTTTTGAAGGCTATAAGAGAAGTTGACTGCCGAATATTTAATGGTATATTGTTCCATATAACTGGTCCTGAATAAGCTAGTGATTTTCTACAGAATTCAAGGCGTGGTTTTGGGACATATAGTGTGTTGTTAGAGTGTGATCTTAAAGATCTGTTTTCTGATTCTTTAAACAGGTTTGACATGTATTCTGGAAAGATGTTGTTAAGAGATTTATATACAAAAATTGCCTTTTTGTAGATGACGCGGTCATGAAATTTCATCCATTTTAATTCTTGAAATAAATTGTGAGAAGGTGCGTCATAGGGTTTATCCAGAATTATTCGTGCTGCTCTTTTCTGGAATTTGTATAGTTTATCAGTCAATGTGTCACTACAGTTACCCCATATTGTGCAGCAGTAATCAAGATGTGGCAAAATGTAGGCATTGAAAAATATTTTTCTCATATGTGTAGAAAGAAATTGTTTTATTCTTAAAAGCAGGTATAGTAGTGAATTACATTTTTTTAGAATGTGTTCAACTTGAGTATTCCAGCTTAGCTTGTGATCAACGTAGACTCCTAATATTTTTTCAACTTCAGTAAAGTCAATACTTTGATCATGAAGCAGAAGTTTCTGGTCATCATTTAAGGAATGTCTGTAAATATTGTTTGATGGAGAGATCACCATTGCTTTAGTCTTTTGAGGATTTGGTATCATTGAGTTTCTCTGACACCAATCATTGACTGTATTAAGACTAGTTTGTAGGGTTTCATGAACAGTATGTAAGGATGGCCCAACTGCTGTGATAGTTGTATCCTCTGCAAACATGTCTGTAGAAGAATTTTGTAAGTGCAAAGGCAAATCATTAATGTAAAGAATGAATAGTATGGGTCCAAGGACAGAGCCTTGGGGAACGCCTGATGTTACTTTAAGTGAAGATGATAACTTTCCTTGTATAGACACTTGTTGGCTACGTTCAGACATTCATTTGGAGCCATTTTGAATATGTCAGTAAAATAAGTGTTAAAAGTTTCAGCAGTCTTTTGAGTACCCTCTATTACATTCCCTGACTGGTCAGTGATAAAATTGGTTTGACGTTTGGATGATTTACCAGACAGATCTTTCAAGTTTTTCCATAGTTTCTTTGGATTATTTTTATTTTCATTTATCGTATCATTATAAAATGACATTTTGGCACTGTGTATCAGGCTTTTTAATTGATTGCGCCAGTATTTGTAATTTTGTTTATAATTTATCACTTTTGCACTGTCTCGGTTTTTCATTGCATCTACAATTGTAGGGTTAAACCAATCAGGTAGATTGGTATGTTTTACCCGTTTTTGCTTCATAGGAGCATGGAAATCAAGACTTGTTGTGAAAAGGTCCATAAAATAGTCCAGTGTGTCATTTGGATCATCATAAATTTCTAAAACTGACCATGGCTGGGTTTCTAGTGATTGAAGGAAGTCATTTTCAATGAAATGTTTAGTATTCCTGTATGATACGATATTATGTTTTGGTCCACTGCTGATGTTAACAGAAGAAATTTTACGCGTGAAACATACAGGGTAATGGTCACTTAAAGCTAGCTTAGGTATTTGAATGTCAACTATGTTACATGGCGTATTAGTGTAAATATGATCGATAATTGTAGAAGAGGTTGCTGTTACTCTGGTGGGTGTGTCTACCAACTGTTTTAGGTTGAAAGCATTTGTTATATTATTCCAAGAAGTGTTTACTATTTCAGAGTTTACGATATTGAAATTAAAATCGCCTGTCAAGATAATTTCTTTGTTTTCGGAGTATATTTTTTCAAAAATCTTTTCCAATTCCTCATTCCAACTATTATTAGATGATGGTGGTCGGTAAATATGGCCAAAAAGGAAAGGTTTCTGCTTAGAAGAACGTATTTCTAGCCAAATGGCTTCTATGTTTTCACTTTCAAGGTCTAGTCTTTGTGAGCATTGGAGATTACATTTCACATATGTAACCAACCCTCCTCCATTGGTTTGCCTATCACGTCGAAAAAGGTTGAAGTTATTTAATTGAAACTCACTATCATTGAATTGATTGTTTAAAAATGTTTCAGAAATACATAATACATCAATTTCGTCATGTTCATTTACTAAAATCTTCAATTGGTCAAATTTAGGGAATAAATAATGAATATTAAGATGAAAAAATTTGAGTCCTTGTTTCTTGAAATATTTTCCTGCTGTCATGTCTTCGTTATTTACAACAGAATTATGTTCAGCACTTAATAAATCATTGTCATTACATATAAGGGTAGTCTGTAGAAGATCTAAATGATTATCTAACAAGTTTCGAGGTTGCAAACGGTTTTCTACTTCATGTGTTGTTCTTTGGGTATCAGCAGTATGTACGGATGTAACATCATTTAGAGTGTTATCTAGTATCTGGTTTTGTTGTGGTGTCTTGGATATCGTTGATTGTTGTTCCAATTTGTGTCCCAGTCCTGACGAAAATTTGCGGTAGACGTAGTCATGTTTGTGGTTGGTAGACCATGAACTTTGTGAATGACTGTTTTTCTGGGGGGTGGTCCGTGGTGTTGCAGCCTGTTGAGATGAGGCGCCTGATAGTGAGGTCCTATGAATTGTTGTCGGTGTGGCAGTGGTCCATGTTGGCGAGGTCTCCAGGGATATGGGCTACCCCAGGGATGTTGATGGTGCTGGTTCCTCTGTAGATAGTTGGCATCCCGAACATTTACTGAATCCGTGGAGGGTTTGTTCTTAATTCCAAATGCTGATCGAATTTCTGCATTTATTAGCTTTCCTAGAACAATTGATCCGTCAAAGTTTGGATGGACTTCGTCATAATACAGACTTTGGATGACTTTTCCATCATTGCTGAACACTTTGTTTGGGTCAATGAAGATGTGTCCATTTACCATGCAGAAGGAACTGAGTAGCCTGTTAGTTTCGAGGATGTTACCTTTTGTAAGGAGGTCTCTCTTTTTCAAAAGAACTGCTAAGACTGCAATTTTTGTATGTCTGTTGACCTTTCTAATTTCATCTGTGAGTACTTGATATTCTTCACAAATACTAGCCGGTGCATCGGCATTTGATATATTGTTTATTCCTGCCTCGAGTATAACTAAATCTGCAGTTGATACTGATTCTGGACATTGTTTCTGATCTTTAATCTTGTTAGTGATATCACTCACAGTTGCACCACTGTTTGACTTAATGTTAACTTTCACATGCTGTGTGGACATCTTCTTTCTATCTAAACCTTTCATAACAGAGTCACCAATTATTTGAACTAGTTTCTGATTGTTTTTTGATGGCCTGTGATCTGTGATGTTAGGTCCTAACTGAGCATTTGTTCTACTTGATTGTTTTATTGATTTCATCTCTTCATTTAATACTGATAATTTGTCACTCAGCTCATTCAATGATGACTGCATATCTGCTAATTTCTCATCTTCTCTTACTTTTAGCACAGATTTATCAGTGTGCTTCTTTTTCAGGTCGGTGATCTTACTTCTTAGTTGTATTATTTCCTCTTCTTGAATTAGACATTTTCCATTTAGGCGGTTGGCCTCTGCTTGATATTTTTCCAGTGAAGAAATTCGGTTTTCTTGTTGGGATGATTTAGTTTTTAATGATTCAAGTTCCTTGTTCAATTTTGCCATTTGTTTACATTGTTCTTTATTCTTATTTTCCAATGCTTTAATTTCTTTTTTCAGGGATTTGTTTTCTTCTTGGATGGGGTTTTCAGTGAAATTGTTTTGTTGAGAAGATACTGGGAGAGAATGTGAACATTGGTCAGGTGTTTCCATCCTTATAGGATTGGGTTCCTTTGATTTTTCTTTTGATGAGACAGACAATGTATTTTCATGTGTTATAATAGCACTGTGTTCGTCACATTTCACTGAGTTAGGATTTCTTGAGATAGCATTGATTTCTGAAATTGAACCCTCATCATCACTAATGTCAGAAATTTCGTGTGGTCTAAATGTTGTTCTTTGGATTTTCACAACTTCTGTGGATATTTCATTTTGTATGTCAAGCTGTTTAAGATTGGTTTGGCTGTCATCAAGGAAAGACGCTGGATGTGTGTAGTTGTCCCATTCAAGTTCACTGGTGTCTGCTGTATGATCATCAGTTTCGAGGGCTGTTGGCTGGTGAGCTTTTGCATACATGCTACAGTTGGTTGGAGTAGAATTGAATGGCATTTTCTTGTACTTATATGAGGAATCATTTAAGCATTTGTTCATTGCTTCTTCAAATAATGCTTGATCTATCGGAGGACAGCCTTTGGTTTGTGATATATTTAGGGCTTTGTCATAGTCTTTATTTAAGCGCCTGCAGTTCTTGGTCTTTTGACCACCTTGGAGTACTGTGGAGACGTATGACCCAGCCCGGCGAAGTAGACCTTTTTTTCTTTTGTTGGATTGGTTTGATTCGTTTTGGTTGCTTTCATGGTCTATCAGTGATCTCACTTGGGTGGATTTTTCAGCACAAGTAGGCAGTTCATCAATTAGTGAAGGGAAGGTGTTAACCAGCCATGTCTGAGTCCCGGTGCCTTGAATCAAGAGTGTTTCTGTATTGTAACATGTAATTACAACTTTTTTGTCCATTATTTGTTGGGTTGTTGTAATCCCACTATTAGACTTTGTTGGTGTGAATGTATAGTTTGATGATAATATATCAACAAAAGTTGTATAATCACCTTCCTGGTTAAACTTAATTGTCACATTGTATTCCTGATTGACCAATACTGTATACAAGCTCAGGTTGTGTGCATTGTAGTCCAAAGAATGAATGGATGTTTCATTATCAAGGTCTCCAGACATATACGCCGCCATTGTTGTTTGACTGGTGCTTGTAGACTTTTTGGACTTCGAGTGAATAGGTTATTTAATATTTACTGTCCTGGTTTCCAATATGGGAAAACGTGTTGAGAGTTTAATAATTTAAATTTTTTTACGATCCAGTTGAACATTTGTATAAAGAACACTATTTTCGGAATAAGTTATAGTCGGGTACAACCGTTTTACTTGTAAGCTGTCATTATTATATACCCTCTAGGCATATCCTTTTGTTCTGTCACTTCACAATGTATCAAGTTGAGTTCTGTTACCAACACTAGTTGTTTGCTTTCAAATATTGACAAGTAACTCCTGGTGTATTTTTCACAAATTTGCAAAATATGTTACAAATGTAACAACTGTCAATATTTGATGTCCTCAAGGCAATTGTTGTCAAGAATACAAGATCTGGCTGGTTATTATCTTCATAATTTAGCAAGTTATTTCCATATATTTATATCTGCTTAGCCACTTAAAAGCACAAATCACTATGTTAAAGTTTAATCCATTTAACTTTATAAATCCACACAAAATTTCCTACATCACCATATAATTTTTTAACGTTCTATTCCATTATTGTATTTAGAAAACTTAAATTTTGTCAGAGCAAAAATATGTACGTCTATTCAGTATAAGAGCTTCTGTATTGCTTGCAGTTCTTAATTACTTGTTTATTTTACATTTGTTTGTGAAGAGTTTTATGAGATGCCGATGTTAGGTTGAATTCATAAAATTGTTCTTATTTACTTCAATATCATTATTCGTATGTAAATACAAACTCTGTTTATTGAAAAAAATGATCAGCAATTTCCAAATAATTCAGTGTGTTATTTTATAACTGAAATATATTTACCTGGCACACAACTAGCTTTCATACATGAAACAGTGGGGGGATTTTAAGAGAGGTTGACCATTAGAAATATTTGTAGGTGATCAAATAAGCATATTAATTGTAATATGTGCATAGCAGATCGAGGCATGGCTTGAGCCTGTGATTGTTAGATTTAAAGATTAATGCCTGAACCGTCCAATGCAACCACAGAGCCAGAAAATGACCAAATAAACTAAGTAGGTCTGAGACACAATCGTAAGATAGTTTGTAAAAGATGTTTTTATGCCCCCGTATCGATAGATCGGGAGGCATATAGTGATTCACCTGTCCGTTCGTTCGTCCGTCCGTCCGTTCATCCATCCTGGTTAACCCAAATTGACCGTTTCTTCTAGCATTAATATGGCTTGCTACAAAGCTTTCATACTGGCATGGATGTTGTATATGAATACTCTCCACGCGCCTGTATCACCTGACCCCATTTTGACCTTCACCTTGACCTAATTTTGGACTTAGACTTATTGAAGGGCCTAATTCTTGGTTAACCCAAATTGACCGTTTCTTCTAGCATTAATAAGGCTTGCTACAAAGCTTTCATACTTGATGGATGTTGTATATGAACACTCTCCACACGCCTGTATCTACTAATCCCATTCTGACCTTCGACTTGACCCAATTTTGGACTTATTTATGGACAAGGCTTCCACAGGGGGCATAAGCGTTTATTGAACGCAATCTTGTTTTCTTCTTTAATGTAATTATATTTTTATACAAGTCCGAACTATTTCAATGTTTTTGTACATGTGTGAAGACTAAGGAAAAGTATGGAAAAGTTTGGACTTTTATGATCTGGACAAAAAATCAGCACAAATATAAAGTCCAAACTATTCCAAAGTTTTCCAATGGCTTATGCAGACAAATGTTAAAGTCCAAACTTTTCCAATTCTTTTGGAATTCTGATTTGAGAGAGAAAGTAAAAGTCCAAGGTATTCCCAAGTATTCCAATGTCTTTGACATTTGGAAAACAAAGGATTTGTTTGGATTTTTTTTTCAAAGTAATTCCATCTATTCCAACCTAAAAATGCAAACAAATCCAAAGAATTGTTTGGAAAAAAAATCCTAGGAATTCCAATCTTTTCTCATTGAGAAAACTTTGCATATTCTTAGGAAATCATTAGAATTCATTGGAATAGGGAAAACATTGAATTAATTTCTGCAAGGGATTTCTTACAATAGTCTAATGGCCGATTTAGATAAAACTTTGCCAGGACAAGGTTCAAATATTGTTGTTTAACTGTGCAAAATTTCATGACAATCCATATAGCAGTTTTAAAGAAAACTGACATATATTAAAGGTAGCGTTAGAAGTGTATGAAAATCATGGTAGTATAGCGTTAGAAATATATGACTCTTATGAACAGTTTCTGAAAATTTGAGCTAAATTTTACATCAAATATCAAAGTTACGAACCTTTAAAACTAACCTTCGTAATCCCGCCTACTTATTGAGCGACGTTGCAAACGTCATTGGAACGTTATTTGATGTAACGTAAACAAGCATATCACAAATCTAGTATTTGATCATATCTTGTTGTAAACTTTTCAAAATTGATTCTAATTTTAGAATTATACTCCTATTTTAATGTAACATACCGAAATCGTGAATGTTTCCTTTAGGAGAAAAGTAGATACCGTTTATAACCACTTACCCCTCGTTTTTTTAAATGAGTACTTTACAGAAAATGGCCATAGCAACGACAGAATATGTTTAACATAATTAATGAGAAAAAATAAATCTAAGACACAGTACTATATTGTGCAAGTACTTTTAAAAAATTTTATCAAACAACATGACTTTTTCCTCAAGAGCCTTTTCGAAAAGATATTAAATAATTACAATATAACGCCACTATTATTTTTATAAGCCCGGTTTTCCTGGAGAGCAGCTCATTTCATTTAAGAATTATTGTTTAGAGTGTTTACTCTTTGATCTGTTTGATTTCAGATAGGTACCAATACCAATACCTATTGGTTGAAGTTGGTACCAAAGTAGTGCGGGAAATAGTTGATGATAAATGTGATAACGATCTTGGCAAATACCTCGATAGTACGACGCACTATAAAAAACTTAAAGCATTGATTAATGGTGACAAAAAAGGTGGAAAACCTAAAATAACAGCTGAACAAGCCGAGTTTCTTCCACCCAAAGACAAACATCCAAAATCATCGAACTTTGATATCTATTCACTGATTTGTCTGTTGAGGTACATCTATAGTGAACGTCCTGAGGACAGACTTTGGCAGAATCCTGCACCTTCTGATATGTCACTTGAAGCAAATATTACACGATTGAGACAATGTCGGAGTGAAGTATGTATAATGTTTAGTTAAATCATTATTCTCATGATTCAAAGTAAAAATAAATCATGATAAGATGGTCGGTTTGTCGGTTTGTCAGTTGCAGACATAAAATTAGTATTGGGAAATTCCGTGATTTCTTTTGTCCAAAATCAGTACAACGAACACAAGCATGACCTTCGCAATTCAGAGATATGTACATTTCGTCTCAACACATAGGATAGTTCTATGCATAGATCTGTGCTGTAATGATCTGTGTCTAGCTTCTAACTGAGAAATTAATATTCATATTTACTGTTCTCATTTATAATAAATTTTGGGAAGTGAATGGCTGGTTCATTGATAAAACAGGTGGGGTGAGCTCCTTTCACATGTTTGTAGTGATTCAAACTAAACCTCATACCCATTGGTCAATGTCAAGTGTTTATACGTGTAACAGTATTTTGATTCCAGTTCAAGCACCTGGCTTTGTCACTGGACTTTAGTTGTTTGTGTGATATGATAAAGCCGGTAATCATACATCGGGGAGTAATACCTTTAACTTCACTGAGTAATGTTTTAATGCAATTTCAGTTGAAGCATGGCAATACGGTATGGTCGGAGAAGGAATTTGACAAAAATTGGGAGAAATTGAAACAGGTAAACCTTACTTTCATTTATATTTCAGTTGGGCATTGTGTCTTGTATGCTTTTAATGTTTTCTCTGCTCGATGGTTAAGTTGAGTGCTGCCTTCCCTGTCTGACTTAATATTATCTTTTTGAAGTCTCGCTGACAGTCACATAATCATAATGATAATGTACAAACTCTGACGGTCTGCTCAGTAAATTTCGTTCTTTACTTAAAGTCCCATTATGCCTTAAATGGCTATTTTCAAAAACCAATAACTTGGCAACCCGACTGGGAAATGATGCATTTAGAGTACTTTAGTTGAGTCCAAAGGTGGAAAACGCCATAAGATTGAAGAAAACGAAATAAAGCCTCAAGTTGGTTTGTAAACAAAATAACGAAATGTAAACAATAAATGCATAATTTAAAGTCTAAGGGGAACAACTCTTGCAAAATTAGTATTTTGTCATCCATACTATTTACTAAATGTGATTTTTGGCTTACTATTTCGGCAAATATAGTTGACATTCTGTCGTCAATTATAGGTCGTTTGTGAAGAACATACTAATTCTTTGTTTTTAGTCTATTTACTGGATGATCGGGAAAAACGTTTTAGGAGAGAAAATGTGACTTTAAGGTCTAAACATTTCCTGTATATTGGATCACTTCTCGCACATTTGAACTATTCCAGCTCGATTTACTTCGTAGTCTATTAGTAGTCATGCGTCTCATTTTCAAACATCGTTTATTTTGGTTATTTTGACGCGGGCTTAAAAACATCTGCCATTTATCATGTTGCCAATCGGGACCCCTTGAACAGTACTGGCGTAACGTGACTCGGGTGTAATTATTTGAACCGTACTTAGTGTAATCTGAACTATTTTAACAGTTTTGTAAACAGCTAGGATAAAAAATGGAATTTACTGATTGATTAAACATCTTGGACGTAATATACGCTAAGCTTATCATGCACAATTAATTGGCGAGCCCGCTTGCGGTGAGCGAGACTTAATCGCCACTTTTGGTGTATGTGCGTGCGTAAGTGCGTGCGTCCGTCCGATTTTGTCCGGACCATAACTTTGTTATGCTTTGACCAATCTTGCTTATATTTGACATAATGTTCACCTCCATGTCTAACCCCCAGCTTCCTATCTTAAAGGTAAATGTCACAGTTCGAGGTCAAAGGTCAAATTGAAAGCTTGTCCGGACCATAACTTTGTCATAGATTGACCAATCTTTCTGAATGTTAACCTCTATGAGACGGAATGTCATGCCCAACCCACAGGTTCCTATCTCAAAGGTCAAGGTCACAGTTGGAGGTCAAAGGTCAAATTGAAGCTTGTCCGGACCATAACTTTTCATACATTGACCAATCTCTCTTATATTTTGCATGAATGTTTACCTCCATTAGGCCGAGTGTCATTCCCAACATCAAGGTTTCTATCTTAAAGGTGAAGGTCTCAGATGGAGGTCAAAGGTCAAGTTGAAGTTATACCATTACTTTGTCATGCATTGACCAATCTTGCTTATAATTGGCATGAATATTACCATGTGGCGGAGTGTCAATCCCAACCCCCAGGTTCCTATCTCAAAGGTCAAGGTCACAGTTGGATGTCAAAGGTCAAATTAAAGGCTTATTTAAGTTGTAGCCTTTTTTCAACGTGCACCGAGGCTCGACATAATTTGCCCGAGGGCATGAATTTCTAGTTTTCTGTTCAACGTCATACATTGTCTGACCGGGCGGTATCCTGGACGATATTCGTCTCGTCAATTCCGCTTAATACATCCAATGGAGCGTCCGGGTACATGACGGAAATACCCGAGTAGTTACGATTGCCATGTCGCTAGTTAGACCTTGGAGACTGGTAGCATAGCAACCATGAAATATTTTGGTTTACTATTGTTTAGCTCATCTTGCCTAATCATTAAAAACTTTGTCACAATGATTATCTCAACACTATTGTCACAAACTTCATTTACGCGTTGATTGCTTGTGCAAACCTTTTCATAATGTAAAATAGTTGTCCAAAATGTTCCTTTCCACAACATCGTCCTCAGTGGTTGGTCTGTTTTTGTTGTTGTCCCTGGCCCCTGGAATGCGTAGATCCATTGAATTGAATTTGGTCTCAAATCGCCTTTGCGGTTTGTTGTTGGCTTGTCGCTTTCGGATGAAGTCAAACTCGGATTTGGCACCATATGCCATCGAATCCAGTTTCTGTTGGATTATTATTATTAGATCATCGCCTTCATTTATCAGCTTTTCACGCACTTTTGTGTTTGTGCATCAAAACACCATTCCGTCTCTTAACAAGTCATTTTCTGCATCTCCAAAGTTGCAGTCATGTGCCCAAATTCTTGTGATAAAAGTGTCAATCTTGTCAGTACCCTGTACTTCATTATTGAAGCGGTGTCGTCCAAATATTGGGTTTAGTTTCGGCTGTACGTATGCCTTGAACTTTTAGTAATAAGATTTCAGGTCAGCAAGCGCTGTGTTATGGTCCGGACAAATTAAATTTGACTTTTGACCTCCTACTGTGAACTTGACCTTTGGTATAGGAACATGGGGTTTGTACATGACACTCCTTCTAATGGAGGCTATCATTCATGCCAACTAGGGCCGGAAAATGATATAGATATTGGCCCGCTAATTGGAAACCTCACTGCATGATTATACCAGACAGTAAGCAAGAACTCTTGTATGATAAAAACTTGCAGTACATGTAACTTACATTTGTATTTTGATAATATTGTAAGAAAATTGTGAACTCAAATTTTCTTTTGCTAACAGGTTCTAAATCGACTCTATCAACTTGTGAAAAAAACAAAACAAATGGACTTATCTACAGAAATAAATGATGCCCGCGATGTTACAATAGATGAAGAATTAAAGATACGTCATGATGCAATTGTAAAGGATTGGTGTGATATGGATACTGTGGTCTTGGAAAGTGAGATGGACAGTATAAATGAACAAATGACAGCATTACAAGAACAAGTGACAGCATTACAAGAACAAGGGGCAGCATCAGAAGAACAAGTGACAGCATTACAAAAACGAATGGCAGCATTACAAGAAAATGTGGCAACATTACAAGAACAAGGAGCAGCATCACAAGAACAACGGGCAGCATCACAAGAACAACGGGCAGCATCACAAGAACAATGGGCAGCATTTCAAGAACAAGTGACAGCATTACAAGAACAAGTGACAGCATTACAAGAACGACGGGCAGCATCACAAGAACAATGGGCAGCATTTCAAGAACAATTGGCAGCATTACAAGAAAATGTGGCAACATTACAAAAACCAGAGGCAGTAGAGACTTTAAAAGCTAGTAAGTGCCAACGTACTGATGACATCACGGGTATGATAAACAATACCATGGAATTATATCTCACACATGTGATTTAATTCCATGAAAATACATGTCTTTAGCTTTACAACTAGTACATGTATAGGCGAGCACAACTAACATGTCATCCTTGAATATCCGTCCTTATCCATCGTCCAATCAGAGTTGTTATTTAAACTAATCAAAACATTCTTATAGTACAATAACGCAAAGGCACGAGGATTAAATAGTGACTGGTAAAATGTGCTCGCCTATATTTAAAGATTCTAACATGACCGACGGTTTTGCTTATGTAAACAAATAACAAGATTAGTGTTGTATAAGGCTCGATATACCGATGAAAGGGACGTCACGCCGCACAGGTGTTCTATTATTGACGTCATGCAGGTAAACAAGTAAAGTAAACAACATACGCTCGCACAAAGTAACAATGATTGCGCATTTAAATCATATTAGAATCGAAAAATGATATTTAAAAGCCGTAGTACTAGTAAACCTTTTTTATACAATAGTAAGTCGTTCTGACCCTTTGTATTAACCACCAGGCTACTCTTAACCGTTGTATAAAAGCCGGTATACTACGGTTTTTGATAATTTATTTTATACATTTAACAGTTATTACCATCGGTGATGCAGATGATTTTATACACTTTAACCACTGCTCATTTTATTTTTGATGCATATTTAGATTTTCATTTGCCTTCCATGTAATCATTCGACATAGATAACTGTTTGGTGAATTTAATACAAAATATGGCCATTCTTTGGCCCCTACACATGGCTGGGGGGGCAGAGGCGTAGATCTACTACCGGTATCCTTGCCCAAGTTATGGTCCTTGTAAAATAAAAGTTAGCTTGTGTTGCAGAAAACCCTTAAAGTATTGAAGTAACAGTTATCAAACGTGTGCATGCGTGCACCTGTGTATTCAAATCTGATTCATCTGTTGTGGCATCCGTGTGATATGGACGCAAGTTCTAGTAAACTTGGAAAAACGCAAGTTTCTCTCAATGCCATTATTAAAATCAATATAACGCTAGAAATGACACCTGTATATAGAGGATCTTACATGAGTGCTCATTACATACGAGTTTTATTAAACGAGTGGACAAAATGATATGACACGAGGCTTTGCCGAGTGTCATATTGTTTTTGTCGACGAGTTTAATAAACCTTGTATGTAATGAGCACGAATGCAAGATTCTGTTTATCACATAACCTTAGAAAACGCTCAATATTGTTCAAAAGGATGATGTACGCTGCATAAGTTTCACCAAAAATTAAGCATTACAATTAGCGCGACGTCATGGTGACATTGATATTATGCTGACGTCATTGACGGATCAATGCATGGATTGGCTAACGTCGCGTCAAACTCATTTGTATAGATTATTACACAGGGACGGCGGGCATTAAGTCGATATTCAGCATACTAGGTTAGGTATTGGCTCGAGGGCTTCAGCCCGAGTGCCAATACCTAACCTAGTATGCCGAATATCGATTTAATGCACAACGGCCCTGTTTTATAACCTTTTTATCGTATATGTTCAACTCCACTGATTTTTTCTAAACACGAAATATCAAAACAAGCACAGATCTACCTTTTCTAGAGTTTCTTTAACCTGCGAAACAGTGAGAATCTTCAATTTGTATTCCAGCGCGCTAATGACGGCACATGTTTGTGTACGTTACGTACGCGCGTCGCTTCTGAAATGACCGGATATACCCTCGATACGGAGTTTTGGCACACCGGAAGAGGTCCATATATCGATATTTGGCACACTAGACGCACATATCAGTCCAAATTCAGCGCAATTTTGTTACTATATATAGTAACACATGCGATAAAGATATTTATTGCACAGTCTGGGAGTGCCGAACGATATTTACGGCACGGATTTACGGCACTCCTGGACCGCAGGTTATGTGATAAATCTTGTTCCACTATGATACATGAGAGTGATTTTGTGACACTGGCTATTCAAAATTGTATCTTATAAAGGACAAATTGATAAATGCAAAACAACGTGCAGCAAACTTCAATGTTTCAATTTCAGATATCCAACAAAAGCTTATAGAGTCCTACCAGCACGATTGTTCCAAGTTACCACTACATCCAGTGTTTAAAGATCAAGATGATGACCTTCTGAAGATATATCAGTATCCATCTATGCGTAGTGTAGATTATCACAAAAAGCAATCTCAGGATGAGCAGAAAGTCGTCACGTCGTACAAAGGTATATTTTATGAGGAAGCCGAACAATGCCAATATGTATATATGACTGGTGACGCTGGTACGGGAAAAACTTCATTCTGTAAACGAATGTGTCTTGCGTGGTGTATGGCGAAACGTGGTAATAAGTCAGAAAAATCTTCAAAAATTTCACAAAATGATCTAGATTGCATGAACAATTTTGACTTTGTGTTTTTTGTATCTCTTCGGGAGACACGCTGTACACATGTTATTGACATGATAATTGGACAGTTGTTTGACACTCATAGTAAGGACATGTATACAAGAATAGAAACTATTTTAAGAGAATACCAATGCCTAATAATACTGGATGGATTGGATGAATGGAGTCCTAAAACAATTGATGGGGTTAACTCTAACATTCCCAAAAGATTACACTTGGAAACTTGCACTTACTTTACTACATGTCGGCCATACATAATTGAAAGTACGCGTTTGTCGACGAAAGATATTGATAAACATGTGAATATATTTGGTTTGGAGGGAAAGTCTTCAGACAGATATGTTGAACATGTCGTCAATTACATAAATGAAGTAAATAAGGAGAGCAATGAGTTTCACACTTTCATGAAAGAAGTCAAAGAATGTGGCCTTAAGGATCATTTGTGTATACCAATCCTTGCTTCAAATTTGGTCATGGTTTGGTTTAACAAACAATCTCTGACATCCATGTCTCGGGCTGTTGTTTATGGTTACAGTTTAGAAATGATGTTTAAAAGGGCGGAAGAGAAAGGAATAGCAGCTCCAGATACGCTGCCTTCTGGCTTCCAATTTCCTAAGTCATTGTCACAATTCACATATATCAAAAAGCATGCAAGTTTAATAGAAAAATTATGTCTCTTTTCGTTTGAAGCATTGTTTAAGCAAAATGAAAACGTTGCTTCTCTTGTATTTACAAAGAAGCCGTTAGAATCTGAGTCACTTACCCTGTGCTGGAAAGATCAGACATATTTGTGTGAAATAGGTGTTTTGTCCAAAACTAAAGTTGTCAGTAGTGATTTGGATCAAGAGTTAACTGTCTCATTCATTCATAAAAGCTATTTGGAATTTTTTGGGGCATTGAGTTTGTCAAGAACGGATGTATTTGAAGAGGTGGTTAAGACATGGACTCAACCATTAGATTTCATGCAAAATGGAAATGTCATTTTGTTACTGGCAGGCTTGTGTGGGAAAGAGGTTAAAGGTTTGTTTGATAACTTGTCTATCATCTTATCAGATGCATTAATCTTACTAAGGAGAGAGTTTGGCCGTTTTATTGTCGGTCACATGATAGATTTAGGTAATTTGATATATCCACTGGAGTCACTGGAGTCACTACAGAATCTTGTAGTTGATTGTTACAAAGAAATCACTAAATCTATTCATACAGATAAGGAAATTACTGAATCTAGTCCTACAGATAAGGAAATCACTGAATCTAGTCCTACAGATATTGTATTAAAACTTGAACATTTCAATTTTAACAAATCCCTTCATGATACTGACACATTGAAAGAACTTTTATTGTTAAATAGAGGATGTGTAAAATCTATATTCTGTATTAATACACGGGGCTCATTTGAACGATCGGAATCATTTGAACCTTCGGAAACATTTGAACGTTTTGGAGATCTCTTGGCAGAAATAAGGTTTTTTGAATTCCCTTGGAGAGATTTCCAGCAACTGACAGTATTGCATCTGTTTAACATCTCATATTTGTCATATGAAAAGTTAGGAGAGCTGGTGGAATTTCTCTCTGGTCATGTTATACTTGAAAGTATACAATTGAAGAGGTTGGAATGTAATGATAACACGAAAAGATATCAAGCCTGTCCACTATCTCTTAACCTTCTAAATCACTCAAAACTAGTTGACCTATGTCTGGATGATGTTTGTTTTCCATGTATTGGTATAAACAATTCTAGTTTACAGTCCGCTTACATAGATAAATGTAACTTAGACATGAGTTTTGATTCATTTCGTTCTTTTATTGATAGTATTGAAGACAAAAAATTTAACCTACGCATCAATTTAAAGCACTGTGATATAGAGGTTGTTGATGAGGTCAGTGACATTGTCCTAAATAAGGAGGAGGCTAAAAAAGTAGTAAACAAGTACACTCAGGGACAAAATAAACGCACACTTTATATTATAGAAAAATAAATTATGTTGTTATTTTTCAAATTCGTTGAAATTGCACACACTCATGCATGAATTATCCATGAGGTTAAATTCAAAATTTCATTGATATTTGTACAGGAATGACATTTTTACAAAGGTTCAAATCTAACAGTCGAACATGACAAAATTCACACCTTTTGTCCCATTTAATATCTGGTGTTGCAGCCTTAACAACAATGCACTACGCCTCATTGATGCTATGATGGTTGTCATGCGTTGTTGTGGGACCATGTTCCACTCTTGAATGAGGGTCTGGTGAGGTTTGTCAACATTCCTCGGTAGTGGTGCACGTGCGCGGACATGATGTCCGATTTCGCCCCAGACATGCATGTTTATGAATTCGCTTGGGGACAGGCGCACAGTTTTGCCTGAAACAGACTCAACTGCTACACAGGCAACAATAAAATATGTATTCATCCAGTGTTTGTGATACTGCTGGTAAAGATGTGTATGAGTTGCGAGATAAATCGGCTAAACCCTAATCGTTATCGTCTACAATGAAGAATGAAACAAAAAATGAATCAAAATTAAGTTACGATAATTTGAAAACGGAGTTATATTTATCAAATAATTTGTCAATTTATTCGCCATTGGACTCCTATCATCATCCTAGCTGTGGTAATGGCTGACCGGAAGTGATTACTGTGATGGAGCATGCGCATAGTCCCGCCTTGTCTACGAGTTGTTATCCGGGGTCTCCCATTGTAAGGGCGATCCTTTATTGTCCCAGTGACATTATATCGCTCTTTCAGCCATGTATTTGTAGAATAGTGGCAATGAAATTGCCTGGCGACAGCAGTACGACTCATTCACATGCGAAGCATTCCAGTTTCTTCCGACCGAATGTTTTCTGGCAAATATTGCACGTTTTAACTTACTTTGTATGCTTTTATTTGATAAGTTTTTAAAAGTGTTATCGATAACCTACTATTTGTCAATACAAACGTTCCGCTTTTCGATTTCGCACGAGCGCCACGTGCAAAATATACGTTTTATGCACTTCCGGTCAAATCGGTTTTAGAACAAATATAATTGCGTGCAAAAATGTACAGGAGCCAAGGTTTTAACCCGTGTAGCATGAATATTTTTAATAAAAATTATATATCAAAGTTACTTAGAAAGTTAGGCCCCCGAAAAATTGTTGCGTTTATTTTGTCCCTGAGTGTATGTACGGCAATATATGTATACAAGGTGTTTACTAATATGAACTAATGCACAGCATATGTAGCGGACTATGTCAGTTGTCCTACATTATTTGTAACATGCTCATCTAGTACTGGATTTTTTGGTGATGCATAACTTCACAAAAAATTGTTTGGTTACGAAGTTACGAATCTGGAGCAAGCCGTTTCCAAAAGGCGCTACAGAGCGCTTTCCTACGTCTATGCAACCTATCGAAGCGGTTCGTTGCACAAGAAAGCGCGCGATAGCGGTTTGATACGAAATATTGGGTACAAAGTAACGAAAGACGATACAAACCTGCTACCGTTTGTCAGTCCGAATGAACATTTGTCAGCCCGATCAAAATGAAAATATATCTGTCTGTGGATAATACACGTTTTTCAAGTTGTTTAATTCTAGGTCTACTTAATTCAGGGGTAACTAATTTAAAAATGAATAATTAGATATAAACACAGATAACAACTGATTTCTAGGCCTTATTTGATATTTTATCTTTTTTTAATGGGTTGCATGAGCATACCAGATAGTACTTTTGTTCAAAAGAAAAGGCTATTTTCATTTCAATTAATCATATTACGATTAAATATCAAACATCTTTAATCTTAATCACCTTTTTTCGTTAAATAAACCCTGCAAATCGTCACAACATAAAAGAGATTTAGACGGAAAATTGCGGGTTTTATTGTATCCAATTATGACAACAACAACATGTAATTAGTTTTCGCGACCTTCATCCCGCGAATATGTTTTGACGATTTTGGAGGGATTTTTTAATTACATCTCGGCGAGGAATTACGAAAATGCATTTGTTTTACTTTCTTTACAATAACCTACAACTACGATGTGGATTATCACCGTCCGGTCTAGATACGTAAATACCCGAAACGGACTTTAATTAATTGTATTGCAAACTTTGCGATGGGAAATAATAATCTTTTTCATTAGATTTTCTAAAGAGTGGTTGATATTTCGCGCATATGAACGATTCCCGCTCGACTTACTTCGTTATCTCAGAGTAATCATGTGTCTCATAACAGTTTGTAGCATCATTTATGCACTGAAAATGTTAAAATTTCCTTCCGAAGTGGGCGAAAAAATGGCTGCCTTTTTTGTGTCCAAACATTTAGGAAATACCCCTCCCCATAAATACCCGAAACGGACTTTAATTAATTGTATTGCAAACTTTGCGATGGGAAATAACCGAAACTTGTGTCTTTTTCATTAGATTTTCTTAAGATTGGTTGATATTTCGCGCATATGAACGATTCCCGCTCGACTTAATTCGTTATCTCAGAGTAATCATGTGTCTCATAACAGTTTGTAGCATCGTTTATGCACTGAAAATGTTAAAATTTCCTTCCGAAGTGGGCAAAAAAATGGCTGCCTTTTTTGTGTCCAAACATTTAGGAAATAGCCCTCCCCATATAAAAAGATTGGTTGCATAGCAACCATGGAAGACTGATAATTATTATCTTTTCTTTTCTAGGCAGGGGCCTACGCTAGTTTTGGAATATTTTTAAACATCATTAAAAAATAAAAGAAAATTTATGAGCTGCCGAATATCGCATTTTAACTTTTTTTGTTATTCTATTAGCAGCCATTTTCTAGTATCTTTGCTTCAGTGCGGGATTTTAACACAAATTTTTAGATCGTGTTATCGTAAAGCGGAACGACATCCGCAGGCCTTGCGGCCTGCGTATTGTCCGCTATAAATTTGTACCCCGACACGATCTATTTCGCTTCAGTCTAAAAGTTGGCAGTAACATTGCTATAACTGTGATTTATTTCGAGGTCAATATTGGTAAATATGACAACAGAATACAAGGATGTAGTGCAGACAGATTTGACTGTAACCCTTTAATAGCCTATCTGATCACAATGACCATGTCATTCGTTTCTTAACTTTAAGTCTTGGTTGAAGACTAGGGTATCGATCTTCTGAAGCCCCCCCCCCTCCAATAATATCGTCGGAGCGTAGGTATTTCCTCTTTGTTTTAGGTAAAAAACTATCAAATATGCATTTTTCGCGCTCGCTTCGTTCACAAATCTTCAATCCGTAAAAGTGTAGTAATCACTGCTGAAAAACATCTATGCTCTGAAAAACGAATTGGTCTAGCATGCGGCTCAGAAAAAGTTTGCAATAGCTACTATAACTATAAACCCCTCCTCATAAAAATGCTCAGAGATCGGGCTTAGAAATTCCGATATACGAGTGTATTCATGCACAATAATAATTCATAGATAAGGACTATATGGTTGGCTTGATTTTGTCTTGAATAAAGCCTGTCCCTTTTTCTTTTTCCAAAAAGGTACCTCAGATTGCACCAGATGGATCCATGTTTTCAAAACAATTACGGGGAGCATGTATTGACCTACCACCGTGTGGCTGATTTTGAAACAATTGACCCATTCCGTAATACAGGGAATATTTTGCCAGTAGTGAATGAGTGTATATTACATGCTGCTGATTTTTTTTTAGGTCTCTTAGCACGCAAAATAAACTGTTTTCAGTGCATATTATCAAGTAAAAAAGGTGTCTGTAGGCGTGCTTCTCGGATAAATAATGATTTTTATAGCTCGCTTAGCTCGCATATTGCATTCTCAGAGGATGGGGGGGTGTCAACATTTACGCCCTTCCCCCTAACACCAAATCCTGTACCCGCCCTTGAGTATAGATACGAGTCTATAATTTTTTTATGATCATTTTATATAATAACTTTCAACTCCAGCGCGATAATTTGCTTGGAAAACAATCCCCATAACTCCATATTATAAACGTGTAGTATAAACAAAAACTTCACACCAGAACATAGGCTATCGGGTGTTTTCGTAAATTTATTTGGAAGCAAGAGTTGTTGCCCCTGATAAAAAAATCTGCACCACTTTCAGATCTGACATCCACCTTTTTCCAAAGCCTGAATGTCTATATTATTCGAAAATACCATCAGACTTTTTCTACCAGATGGGGTAAATAAAAATCCATTTTAAGGCCCTTTTGAAATCTGGCTCCTTTACTTAAATACCACCTGAATATTAACACCAACTCATCACAGAAACTATACCAAAAGTCACAATGGTGGTTCTTTTATTGAGGTTTCACTTTGAATGGTAAGGCATTTTCAGTTAGACATTGACAATGTCCAGTATCGTTAAAATAGTCACATACACTTCGCCGAATTTCTAATTGACCAACAGATCGTGTGTAAATATTGATTTCTCTTCTTTATCGAAGGCCGTTTTCTAGTTTCTGTCTGTGCAGGGTTACATGTATGTCGTCAAACCGGGTTTTACGCATTTTGTGAACATTCTATGCTCGACACAGGCGACATTGTGTACGTGTATTGATAAAAGTTGTATTTTTTATGTATAATATTATATTGTCTTGAAGTGTGCAGTACAAATTAAATGATTGTATTCAGCTTGTTTAAAATATTGGACATAATGTTGAGTTGGGTATATGAGGGCCAGTCATAAAGAAAGACCCCTGTCTTATGTATTCATAGTATAGATGTGAAAGATATTTTTATCGGGTCGAATCCCTTTGGGTACGCATAGACTGTCTTATGTTTACTATTACCGATACGGCGAGTTAATTGTTGCTCTTTTGAGTCCAAAATAGTCTTCCAAATATGCGCAGTTGTTGCAGTATTATACTGTTAGCTAATTACGATTCCAAGATAGTGGGGGAGACATAAAGTTCAGATTGACTGCCTGGATGGGTGTTTCTTGGTTTCAACGTTTTCCGTGATTCTTCACCTAAACAATTGGTCGGATTTAAATGAAACTTTAAGTGAATGCTTGGTACCAAGCGTTCTTGTGCATTTTGATTAGGTAGGATGAGTACTGCCGAAAGTATGGCGTATGGGGTAGACATAAGTTTTTGTGTGGAAACCTCTAATTTGAATTCTTTTCAGACGAATCAGTGTACTGTTGGGTACTAGAATCATTATGCTCAGTTATTAAAACAAACAGGTGTGTGGTAAGAAATATATGTTCAGCTAAACAGATGGTGTTGGAGGATATATGGTGTTATTAAACACGTGTAAGAACGGCATCCGTAGAAAGTAGGTTTATTCTATGTTGTATATAGTGTTAGCATCCATAGAATGAAGGTTTATTCTATGTTGGATATAGTGTTGTTATTTGCATGTTATGGCAGCATCCATAGAATGTAGGTTTATTCTATGTTGTATATAGTGTTGTTATAGGGATGTTAGGGTGACATCCATAGAATGTAGGTTTATTCTATGTTGTATATAGTGTTGTTATAGGCATGTTATGGCAGCATCCATAGAATGTAGGTTTATTTTATGTTGGATATAGTGTTGTTATAGGCATGTTATGGCAGCATCCATAGAATGAAGGTTTATTCTATGTTGGATATAGTGTTGTTATAGGCATGTTATGGCAGCATCCATAGAATGTAGGTTTATTCTATGTTGTATATAGTGTTGTTATAGGGATGTTAGGGTGACATCCATAGAATGTAGGTTTATTCTATGTTGTATATAGTGTTGTTATAGGGATATAAGGGTGACATCCATAGAATGTAGGTTTATTCTATGTAGGCTATAGTGTGGTTATAGGCATGTTATGGCAGCATCCATAGAATGTAGGTTTATTCTTTGTTGTATGTAGTGTTGTTATAGGCATGTTATGGCAGCATCCATAGAATGTAGGTTTATTCTATGTTGTATATAGTGTTGTTATAGGGATGTTAGGGTGACATCCATAGAATGTAGGTTTATTCTATGTTGTATATAGTGTTGTTATAGGGATATAAGGGTGACATCCATAGAATGTAGGTTTATTCTATGTTGGATATAGTGTGGTTATAGGCATGTTATGGCAGCATCCATAGAATGTAGGTTTATTCTATGTTGGATATAGTGTGGTTATAGGCATGTTATGGCAGCATCCATAGAATGTAGGTTTATTCTATGTTGGATATAGTGTGGTTATAGGCATGTTATGGCAGCATCCATAGAATGTAGGTTTATTCTATGTTGGATATAGTGTTGTTATAGGCATGTTAGGGTGACATCCATAGAATGTAGGTTTATTCTATGTTGTATACAGTGTTGTTATAGGGATGTTAGGGTGACATCCATAGAATGTAGGTTTATTCTATGTTGTATATAGTGTTGTTATAGGGATGTTAGGGTGACATCCATAGAATGTAGGTTTATTCTATGTTGTATATAGTGTTGTTATAGGGATGTTAGGGTGACATCCATAGAATGTAGGTTTATTCTATGTTGTATATAGTGTTGTTATAGGGATGTTAGGGTGACATCCATAGAATGTAGGTTTATTCTATGTTGTATATAGTGTTGTTATAGGGATGTTAGGGTGACATCCATAGAATGTAGGTTTATTCTATGTTGTATATAGTGTTGTTATAGGGATGTTAGGGTGACATCCATAGAATGTAGGTTTATTCTATGTTGTATATAGTGTTGTTATTGGCATGTCAGGGCGACATAAATAGGATGTAGGTTTATTCTACACTTAGTCGCAAAAGAAAGTATATACATGTACATTGTATAGAACATGACATTATATCATCTGGGATTAAAACAAACAAAAAGTTTATATTTACCGAATTGTATGTTTATCTGATATTCTAAGACCTAACAGTAACATATCAATAAATGCAATACCGCACACTTATAGTCAACAGCGTTTGTACTTGAAAAATAAAATTAACACAAATGTTAAATCGTCAAAACAATGAAAAATCCTTTATTTATTGATATTTCTGCATGAAATGTTGTGTACATGCTGTTGCTGTTTATTAATAATGTTTTTTCTTCAAGTTTTAAAACAGGGGTCATTAAGCCATGAAAAACCAAAAACGCTTTTTCAGGTGTCCAAGCTGTTGACTATATTTGTGTAGTATTGCATTCATTGACGTGTCATTAAATATTGATCTTAAAATCTCAGATAAACATAGTTTTTAGTAAATATTAACCTTTCGATTGTTTCTTTTGACCTCAGATGAAATAATTTCAATTACAAACAATATATACTTTCTTTTGCGACTGATTGTATTTTTGGATATAATCTTGTTATAGGCATGTCAGGGCGGCATCCATAGAATGTAGGTTTTTTCTATGTTGTATATAGTGTGGTTATAGGCATGTCAGGACGGCATCCATAGAATGTAGGTTTATTCTATGTTGTATATAGTGTTGTTATAGGCATGTTAGGACGGCATCCATAAAATTTAGGTTTATTCTATGTTGTATATAGTGTAGTTATGTAGGGTTAACGCATGCTTTTTCGGGCTATAACATCTGCAGAGTTCCGAGGGACGGTTGGTGCCCAAGCCCGCCAGGGCAAGGGTACCAACGCTCCCGAGGGTCTCTACATATGTTATAACGCAAAAAAACATGCGTAAACGCTATTATAGCATACAAAACATCAATTAATGCGTTTGTATATCAAAATAATGATATTTTGGCGGGAGATTTTGTGACGACATCGCGAAAACAAACGTAGCGTCATACCAGTTATTGTTATGCACGTCGGCTTCCGGGATCGGCAAATACCAAGAAAACATGGATATTGCGGGTTTGTTTAAATATATGATTTAGATATTATAGAAAACTAATAAGTAATTAGAAATACAATGGGAATATCTATTCATATGACTCTGTATACCCTTTATAGTCGCCGGTGCGGCCCTGAAAGAGCATACGTAAAACTGGACGTTAACAGCGCGTGAATCTTTATGTTTACGCATGGTTTTCGTCCCGTTAATGTATGGGCAAAACCACCGTTTTTATGCTATAATAGGCATGTTAAGACAGTATCCATACAATGTCGGTTTATTCTATGTTGAATATAGTGTGGTTAAAGGCATGTTAGGACGGCATCCATAGAATGTAGGTTTATTCTTTGTTGTATGTAGTGTTGTTATAGGCATGTTAGGACGGCATCCATAGAATGAAGGTTTATTCTATGTTGTATATAGTGTTGTAATATGGATGTAAGGGTGACATCCATAGAGTGTAGGTTTATTCTATGTTGTATATAGTGTTGTAATATGGATGTAAGGGTGACATCCATAGAGTGTAGGTTTATTCTATGTTGTATATAGTGTTGTTATTGGCATGTTATGGTAGAATCCATAGAATGAATGTTTATTCTATGTTGGATATAGTGTTGTAATATGGATGTTAGGGTGACATCCATAGAATGTAGGTTTATTCTATGTTGGATATAGTGTTGTTATAGGGATGTTAGGGTGACATCCATAGAATGTAGGTTTATTCTATGTTGGATATAGTGTGGTTATAGGCATGTCAGGGCGGCATCCATAGAATGTAGGTTTATTCTATGTTGTATATAGTGTGGTTATAGGCATGTTAGGATGACATCCATAGAATGTAGGTTTATTCTATGTTCTATATAGTGTTGTTATAGGCATATTAAGACAGTATCCATACAATGTAGGTTTATTCTATGTTGAATATAGTGTGGTTATAGGCATGTTAGGACGGTATCCATAGAATGTAGGTTTATTCTTTGTTGTATGTAGTGTTGTTATAGGCATGTTAGGACGGCATCCATAGAGTGTAGGTTTATTCTATGTTGTATATAGTGTTGTAATATGGATGTAAGGGTGACATCCATAGAGTGTAGGTTTATTCTATGTTGTATATAGTGTTGTTATAGGGATGTCAGGGCGGCATCCATAGAGTGTAGGTTTATTCTAGGTTTGATATAGTGTTGTTAAAGGGATGCAAGGGCGGCAGCCATAAAATGTAGGTTTAGTCGTTGTTGTAAATAGTGTTTTTATAGGCATGTTAGGGTGGCATCCATAGAATGAGCTTTATTTTTATGTTGTTTATATTTTTGTTATAGGCATGTTATGGCAGCATCCATAGAATGAAGGTTTATTCTATGTTGAATATAGTTTTGTTATAGGCATGTTATGGTAGCATCCATAGAATGTAGGTTTATTCTATGTTGGATATAGTGTTGTTATAGGCATGTTAGGATGACATCCATAGAATGTAGGTTTATTCTATGTTGTATATAGTCTTGTTATAGGGATGTTAGGGTGGCATCCATAGAATGTAGGTTTATTCTTTGTTGTATATAGTGCTGTTATAGGCATGCAAGGGCGGCATCCATAAAATAATGGTGCATTCTATGTTGGATATAGTGTTGTTATAGGCATGTTAAAACGGCATCAATAGAGTGTAGGCTTAGTCTATGTTGCATATATAATTTTGTTATAGGGATGTTATGGCAGCATCCATAGAATGAAGGTTTATTCTATGTTGAATATAGTTTTGTTATAGGCATATTATGGTAGCATCCATAGAATGTAGGTTTATTCTATGTTGGATATAGTGTTGTTATAGGCATGTTAGGATGACATCCATAGAATATAGGTTTATTCTATGTTGTATATAGTGTTGTTATAGGGATGTTAGGGTGGCATCCATAGAATGTAGGTTTATTCTTTGTTGTATATAGTGCTGTTATAGGCATGCAAGGGCGGCATCCATAAAATAATGGTGCATTCTATGTTGGATATAGTGTTGTTATAGGGATGTCAGGGCGGCATCCATAAAATGTTGGTGCATTCTATGTTGGATATTGTGTTGTTATAGGCAAGTTAAAACGGCATCAATAGAGTGTAGGCTTAGTCTATGTTGCATATATAATTTTGTTATAGGGATGTCAGGGCGGCATCCATAGAGTGATGGTTTAGTCTATGTTGAATATAGTGTTGTTATAGGGATGTCAGGGCGGCATCCATCGAGTGAATATTAAGACTATGTTGGATATAGTGTTGTTATAGGGATGTCAGAGCGGCATCTATAGAGTGAATATTAAGACTATGTTGGATATAGTGTTGTTATAGGGATGTCAGGGCGGCATCCATAGAGTGATGGTTTAGTCTATGTTGAATATAGTGTTGTTATAGGGATGTCAGGGCGGCATCCATCGAGTGAATATTAAGACTATGTTGGATATAGTGTTGTTATAGGGATGTCAGGGCGGCATCTATAGAGTGAAGGTTTAGACTATGTTGGATATAGTGTTGTTATAGGCATGTTAGGATGACATCCATAGAATATAGGTTTATTCTATGTTGTATATAGTGTTGTTATAGGGATGTTAGGGTGGCATCCATAGAATGTAGGTTTATTCTTTGTTGTATATAGTGTTGTTATAGGCATGCAAGGGCGGCATCCATAAAATGTTGGTGCATTCTATGTTGGATATAGTGTTGTTATAGGCATGTTAAAACGGCATCAATAGAGTGTAGGCTTAGTCTATGTTGCATATATAATTTTGTTATAGGGATGTTATGGCAGCATCCATAGAATGAAGGTTTATTCTATGTTGAATATAGTTTTGTTATAGGCATATTATGGTAGCATCCATAGAATGTAGGTTTATTCTATGTTGGATATAGTGTTGTTATAGGCATGTTAGGATGACATCCATAGAATATAGGTTTATTCTATGTTGTACATTGTATATAGTCTTGTTATAGGGATGTTAGGGTGGCATCCATAGAATGTAGGTTTATTCTTTGTTGTATATAGTGCTGTTATAGGCATGCAAGGGCGGCATCCATAAAATAATGGTGCATTCTATGTTGGATATAGTGTTGTTATAGGGATGTCAGGGCGGCATCCATAAAATGTTGGTGCATTCTATGTTGGATATTGTGTTGTTATAGGCAAGTTAAAACGGCATCAATAGAGTGTAGGCTTAGTCTATGTTGCATATATAATTTTGTTATAGGGATGTCAGGGCGGCATCCATAGAGTGATGGTTTAGTCTATGTTGAATATAGTGTTGTTATAGGGATGTCAGGGCGGCATCCATCGAGTGAATATTAAGTCTATGTTGGATATAGTGTTGTTATAGGGATGTCAGAGCGGCATCCATCGAGTGAATATTAAGACTATGTTGGATATAGTGTTGTTATAGGGATGTCAGGGCGGCATCCATAAAATGTTGGTGTATTCTATGTTGTTTAATATACTTATGCACTTAATGTGTATTAAGATAAGAAAAAATGTGATGTTAATGTACACAATGTTATGTTAACAAGTGACTGACCTGAATAATCGATTTATATGTGTGTTATTAAACATGGTTTATAAGAAGTGTCACAAACTTGTAAATGAATCATTTGTTCATTGATATATACACCTAATGGCATTTCTAATGCTACCTTTGATGTTTTTCAGTTTTTTCTAAGAAAATATCGATTATCCAGATTCGATTCACTCATGTTTTTGACAGTCATTGACACTATTCACCAACCGACTAGTAAATAAAATGATGTCGTCCAGTGTCAACCGTTACCGCCACGAGTCTGTTGAGAGAATGCTCCCTGCAAGTAATGGGTGTCGATCTCAACTTGAAATTGTAACTAATGGCGACCAAACCTGATATTAAACTGAATCAATTCAATTATACTGTATAACATAGCATATTCTTTGTGAATCCCCCGCCAAGAAGTGGGGGATTATAGGAATGGTATCCATCCGTGTGTGCGTGTGTGCGTTCGTGTGTCCGTACGCACCAAAATGTTGCTTATGGGATTTTACAAACAAAAGGATGAACAAAAGAAAACCCCACAATGTCAAGTCAGTAAGAACGTCCGTGCGTCCGTCCGTAACAAAATCGTGTCCGCTCTCTAACTTTTTAATGCCTTGGCCGAATTGCATGAAACTCATACCAAATGTGTAACTAATAAAGACGACACGCAGAACCCACATTCCAACCACGCCGGTTCAAGGTCGAGGTCACAATTCAAGATCAAATGTTTGAATCTTACATTTCGTGTCCGTTCCATAACTTTTTAATGCCTGGTCCGAATTCCATGAAACTGATACCAAATATGTAACTAATGATGACGACGTGCAGAACCCACATTCCAACCATGCTGGTTCAAGGTCAAGGTCACAATTCAAGGTCAAAAGTTTAAATCGGTTTTATGTCCGCTCTTAAACGTTTAAATGGCTGGGCCGAATTGCATGAAACTGATAGCAAATGTGTAACTAATAAAGCCGACATGCAGAACCAACATTTCAACCATGCGGGGTCAAGGTCACAGTTCAAGGTCAAAGGTTTAAATCTTACATTTTGTGTCCACTCCATATCTTTTTAACGCCTGTGCCGAATTGCATGAAACTGATACAAAATGTGTAACTAATAAAGATGACATACAGAACCCACATTCCAACCATGCCGGTTCAAGGGCAAGGTCACAGTTAAAAGGTCAAAGATTTAAACCTTACATTTCCCATCCGCTCCTTAATTTTAACGCCTGTGCCAAATTGCATGAACTCATAGCAAATGTGTAACTTATTGGACAATTTCACTGTTCATTAATGCGGCGGGGGATTATAGCCGTCTTTTAGACTGCATTGTTTAAAACTGATGTGTATTTTAACTTTCAAGTAGCCTTAATATTGTTTTAGCGTTTATATTGAACGTATCGTTTTTATTCAGATGAGACGTTTGTTTGAGAAAATTCGCTGTTTAATTGTGTGACTTTTGAAATACGGGGTGGTGACGTCAATTACGCTTTTAGCGTGAGTTTTCATATCCATCAACTTCTAAATTGACACGTGCAGTAACAAACATATGCATTCAATTTTGTTGAAGGTACTTCAAATCAAATGATCATAAGCGTTAGAAGTGCTGTTAAGTGTTTAAGATTTAAGATATTATATCTATTAGATATACATTGTGTATTAATTTTACAAAAACATTTTCATTTTTTGTTATTCTTTTTCAATGATACAGTTATAATAACTCTAGCGCGATAAATTGCAATACAAAAACAAACACAAAATCGGCTATATTTATCGTTTCTGAATATTTAGGAGCATGAAAACTTTATATGTTGTGCTAAATGTTTGAATGCTTTCATTGATAAGTGCTATGGTGCTTGATTTTAATCCATAACAAAAATATAGGCAATATTGTGATTTTTGTACTGCAATTTATCGCGTTAGAGTTATACCTGTGGTGTCACATGCTAGTATGTAAACCAATGTATAGTCAAGCAGATCCTTCGGGCCCTCTTATTGTAAGGTGTGTCATATATTGTTATTTATTTAGTATAAGCCTGCTAAGTGCATATTGTCGACACATTAAGCCTATGCTCAGATGAATTTTCTCCGAGTTATAGCTTTTTAAATATTTTTTCTTTGTCTATGATGTTTTTCTGTTAACATCAGCCATACGTCAAGGTTATTGCCCTTATAGTATTTTTCTTTGTTTGCAATGCTTTTCTCTAAACATTAGTCTGACCTTAAAGCTACACCACACTACTTATTAGATGTTACAAGCCTAGATATCCATATCAACTGCCAGTTATGCCCAGATCAATTTACACCGACTTATTGTACTTTGTATTAATACTGTTGTGTCTGCCCTATTTCTCTTTTTTAACCACTGATTTCAGCAAAACTTCAAAATACATGTAAGTACCAAGCCTAGGGGTACATATCATCAGCAAGAAATAATGTTTGGATTCATTTTCCTTCAGTAATTTGCCATTTCAATTTATATTAATATTTTTGTCTTCACTCCTCTTTGTAAAAAATTGGACCAAACTTAATAATACTCGTTCGTATCATCATTGTAACAGATTGTGCGTGTTTAATTAAAGTGTCGGTCTCAGTCGTGGCACATATTTTATATGTTCGTGAACAGTTGACATGTATGCTATGTGTTTAAACAGTGTCACACACATATTGTATGTTTCAAGACAGACAGTGTCACATAGTGTATGTGTTTACTTGCAGTGGCACATAGTGTATGTGTTTAAAGAGAGGCATATATTGTATGTTTTGAAGACAGTGACATACTTTATATTGTATATTTTATAAGCTGTAGCATAATTATAATGCAAGTTTTTAATGAGCACTGGCACATATTGTATGTGTTAATGGACAGTGTCACAAAATGTATGTTCTTATAAGCAGTATCACATATTGTATTTTAAATAGCAGTGACACATATTGTATGTGTTTATGAACAGTGACACATTGTATATGTCTATGAACAGTGGCACATATTGTATGTGTCTATGAACAGTGGCATCTATTGTATGTGTCTATGAACAGTGGCACCTATTATATGTGTCTATGAACAGTGGCACATGTATATTGTATGTGTCTATTAACAGTGGCACATATTGTATGTGTCTATGAACAGTGGCACATATTGTATGTTTTATAAGCATTGTAACATATTGTAACATATTTTATGTGTATATGAGCAGTGGCACATATCGTATGTGTCTTTGAACAGTGACACATATTGTATGTGTCTATGAACAGTGGCACATATCGTATGTGTGTATGAGCAGTGGCACATATTGTATGTGTGTATGAACAGTGGCACATGTTGTATGTGTCTATGAACAGTGGCACATATTGTATGTGTCTATGAACAGTGGCACAAATTGTATGTATCTATGAACAGTGGCACCTATTATATGTGTCTATGAACAGTGGCACATATTGTACATGTTAATGGTAAGTGTCACAAAATGTATGTTGTTATAAGCAGTATCACATATTGTATTTTAAATAGCAGTGTAACTTATTTGATGTGTCTATGAGTAGTTGCATATACATGAATTATATACTTTTATGAGCACTGATACATATATTTTAATTGCCTATAGGCATTGACACATAATTTATGTGTCTATGAACAGTGGCACATATTGTATGTTTTATAAGCATTGTCACATATTGTATTTTAAATAGCAGTGACACATATTGTATGTGTCCATGAACAGTGGCACATATTTTATGTGTCTATGAACAGTGGCACATATTGTATGTGTCTATGACGACGGCACAAAATGTATGTTGTTATAAGCAGTATCACATATTATGTTTTATTTGCAGTGTAACGTATTGGATGTGTCTATGAGAAGTTGCATATATTATATATTTTATGAGCACTGATATATATATCGGCATTGACACATAATTTATGTGTCTATGAACAGTGGCACATATTGTATGTTTTATAAGCATTGTCACATATTGTATTTTAAATAGCAGTGACATATATTGTATGTGTCTATGCTCAGTGGCACATATTTCATGTGTCTATTAACAGTGGCACATATTGTATGTGTTAAGGGGCAGTGTCACAAAATGTATGTTGTTATAAGCAGTATCACATATTATGTTTTATTACATATTTTATGTTTCTATGAGTAGTTGCATATATTATATGTTTTTATGAGCACTGATACATATTTTAAGTGTCTATCGGCAGTGACACATAATGTATGTCTTTATCAGCAGTGATACATAATTGTATTTGTCTATGGACAGTGGCACATATTGTATGTGTCTATGAACAGTCTCACATATTGTAACTATGTGTCTATCAGCAATGTCATATATTGTACATGTATGTGTTTATCAGCAGTGTCACATATTGTATATGTTTATCAGCAGTGTCACATATTGTATGTGTTTATCAGCAATGACATATATTGTATGTGTTTATCAGCAGTGTCACATATTGTATATGTTTATCAGCAGTGTCACATATTGTATGTGTTTATCAGCAATGACATATATTGTATGTGCTTATCAGCAGTGTCACATATTGTATGTGTTTATCAGCAGTTGGACATACTGTATGTGTCTATTGGCAGTGGCATATCGCTGTCTTAGAATGAGATATTTTGAAGAAAAAAAAACAAGAAAAAACTGTCTGAAACATCTATACTTACGAAAATACAAGATTTTTAAACTTTGTTTTGGTCAACATGACCAGTTCCAATGTCATGAAAATAGACTCATAAGCTGCGCCTTGTGATGCAGATTTCAAATATGCAAGAGCCTTAACAGGTCGTAAGTAGCATTTACGACCTTCTTATTCTAAGTCAGCGATAAATTGTATGATTGTGTCTATAAGCAGTGTCACATTTTGAATAATACGTTTATTAAACTCTTCATGTGTTAATAAGAAGTTATATAATCGAACACCTGGTGTTGTTTTCAATTATATTTGTATTATAAAATGTCATATTCAGTGTAGTATCCAGAAACAAAAGAGCACCGAGACAAATATTGTCTTGAGTATATAATTAACGCGTTTATTTCTTCCAAACACATGCTTACATGTACATATTTGGTTATTTCTCAAATTTTCACTCACGTAAAGTGCCTTGGTGTGACTCTGCATGGCTACGGGCCTGAATATTTCACCAACTGCCTGACATTTACCAAGAAATGTGACCGACATTCACATTTACAAAGGTAAAACACTGACATATTCACATCAACAAAGTGGCAAAATATCTGCCTGATCAAAACAAAACAGATTCTGCATGAAAAACTGGTTCAAACACAGAATACCTAGATCAGTGTATCGAGTAAAGAAATGCACCAACAGGCCCCAATTCCAAGAAAAAACTTAAGTTATTGCTTAGCCGAGACTGCTATTTTAAAAACATATTTTGTTGGTTAAATAACTCAAATGTATGCTTGTATATATTGTTTCATCACAGTTAGATGCCAATTGATTAGAGCAATACATAATAAATCCAATTTTTACAGAAAATAGTGTTTTAAAGTTCTAAACATCTAAAGCAAAAACTTAAGTCTGCTATAACAAGCTCAAGTATGACACTCTTTATTATTCATTACTGTTGGATTTCCATGAGTATTCCATACACAAATCACCTACTATATCATTAATTTATTTAGCAATAAATACACAGTTCCTGGTAACTATCTATCAATGTACATCACAAGGCTATAATTGTAGTCATATAATAAATTCAAAATAACAGTCTCAGCTGAGCAATAACTTGAGTTTTTTTGTGGTATTGGGGCCTGGTTGTGGATTTGTATACAATTTGTACAAGTTGTTAACACCAAATACCGTATACACCATAGTACTAGTCGCACATGTGTGTTGGACACGGGTAACAAATGAGAGAAAATTCATACATAGAGTCTGATGTAATCTTAAGACTGCATTCAGTGAATGCTTATGCCCCGATGGAAGCCTTGTCAATATAACTTGCCAATCAATCAGGGGCCGTAATACGGTTAAATTATTGGATATTGTTACATGGCCTTGACAATACAAGGTGTTTATGATTGTTAACAAGTATGCCAAGTTTGGAAGCAATGCCTTAATGGACTAAAAAAATACATGTATTCTCTAACAACTTGTAGACTTAACCTGGATAGCAGCTTGCCGAGTTCCTAGTCACTGTTGGACAGATAGTGTGTCCAGCTCAACATGCAATATACCAGGAGGAGTCTCAGCTTGCCGAGTTCCTAGTCACTGTCGGACAGATAGTGTGTCCTGCTCAACATGCCATATACCTGGCCCCGATCTCCCTAAGCATCTCAATCTGAGCAAGATCTCATCTCAAAAATTTGCATGTGTCTTTATGTTAATTTCCATGGGAAGCTGGACTCAAAATTACTATCACTTAACAGAAATGTTATTCTGAGTTTATTACAGTAAAATTTCCAACTTAGAATTCAGCAAAAACTTAATTTGAGTTGAGATTTCTACTTGAGATGCTTCGGGAGATCGGGGCCAGGAGTCTGATGCTCTAGCCCATGGCCACAATGAACATTTACAAGTTCAGTTAGAATATGGTGAGAGTGACGTAGTTGTGTATGTGTACACGAAAGATTACACTTGGTTTTACACCACGATAGTGGACTCAACTGCTGTGTCACTCTATTCTTACCCTGACTGGACTATACACAGCTATTTTGTTATTTGTGTGTTCAACAGACAGTAACCTTAACAGTTCATCAGCAGATAAAGTGCTATTTTATTGACCCTGTCGATAAATACTTATCTTCTTAGTATCTGCACACAATAGACAGATACATGTAATAAGTCGGAAATAATTATAGCTTGCAATATCGGACATGGCACATGTGCTTTTTTGTTATTTTAACCTGTCAAAACATCTTTACAGTACAATAACGAAAACTCACGAGGATTAACTAATTATAGCGCCTGGTCAAATGTTATGTACTTATACTAATCTACAGTGTGCATTAAACCTGTAATTATGTAAATTCTGACACGTCAAGAAAATGCACTGTAGCACAATCCACAAGATTAATCAGCAGATCTTGACCAATATGACTTCCTATCAAGTTTGAGTATCACTTACTTGAGTGTTCCTCTAGCGAGAAAATTGAATACCACATACTTGAGTGTTTCTCTAGCGACAAGTTTGAATATCACAGACTTGAGTGTTCCTCTAGCGACATGTTTGAATACCTCAGACTTGAGTGTTCCTCTAGTTACATGTTTGAATACCTCAGACTTGAGTGTTCCTCTAGTTACATGTTTGAATACCTCAGACTTGAGTGTTTCTCTAGTGACATGTTTGAATACCTCAGACTTGAGTGTTCCTCTAGCGACATGTTTGAATACCTCAGACTTGAGTGTTCCTCTAGTTACATGTTTGAATACCACAGACTTGAGTGTTCCTCTAGCGACAAGTTTGAATACCTCAGACTTGAGTGTTCCTCTAGCGACATGTTTGAATACCTCAGACTTGAGTGTTCCTCTAGTTACATGTTTGAATACCACAGACTTGAGTGTTCCTCTAGCGACAAGTTTGAATACCTCAGACTTGAGTGTTCCTCTAGCGACATGTTTGAATACCTCAGACTTGAGTGTTCCTCTAGTTACATGTTTGAACACCACAGACTTGAGTGTTTCTCTAGCGACAAGTTTGAATAACACAGACTTGAGTGTTCCTCTAGTTACATGTTTGAACACCACAGACTTGAGTGTTCCTCTAGTTACATGTTTGAATACCACAGACTTGAGTGTTCCTCTAGTTACATGTTTGAACACCACAGACTTGAGTGTTTCTCTAGCGACAAGTTTGAATAACACAGACTTGAGTGTTTCTCTAGTGACATGTTTGAATACCACGGACTTGAGTGTTCCTCTAGCGACAAGTCTGAATACCACAGACTTGAGTGTTTCTCTAGCGACAAGTTTGAATACCACAGAGTTGAGTGTTCCTCTAGCGACATGTTTGAATACCACAGACTTGAGTGTTCCTCTAACGACATGTTTGAATACCACAGACTTGAGTGTGCCTCTAGTGAGTGTTTTTATCGGTCTATATATAATTTGTTCGACCGCACGAGAAAGGCAGCAATACAGGGAATATCACCACTCAGTGCATTGAAGGCGGGGGCGGGGGGAGCAAAATAGAGTAAACAAAATGGATACAGGTAATTTGCTTACATTTTATTATAATAATCTCTTGAATTTTCAAAGAGTCTTTGGAAGTAATACACTTAATTACATCATTTTGAACAAAGTGCAGCATTATATATACAATAAAGCAACAAATTAAAACATAAGAAATTCATTTTAGAACATATAACTATTATAATATATATATATATACATGTATAACATAAATAATTGTATATTTTAAGTAGGATTATAATATTATATTTAACAGGTAAATGTTGGTGACTATGCGCTTGAAGCACAGGAAATACAGAATACTTCACAGACACGGAGCATAGTTTTCTAATATTCATTTGTCTTGTGGGATAAGGATATCCAGACATTAGAGAGGTGGCGATGTGAGCGTGTACGACTACTTGTATGCGTAGCTACCCGAACATGTATAAGTACACGTTGTTATTAAAATTGGTTTGCGAAACACAATGTGTGCGTGTAAAATCATATGACAGTTACAGTCCAGTTAGGATAAAAATACAGTGACACAGTGGAACAATCCACTAGTACGGTGTAAAACAAGTATAAATGCTTATGACAACTGTTCAATACTAAACTAAACCCTACCTATTTAAGCAATGGTTTTAATCTTTTGTGTACACATAAACGATGATGTCACTGTCAATTTATCATAACTGGACTATAGTACATGATTTTCTCTTGAATCGATAAGGAATGTTTATATAAACATGACTAGACCACGGTTGAAGTAAACTTGGGTAGCTCCTGCATATGCATACCTGTGACATAGTACACATAATATTTTCGTCCGACATACGTCCATTACCGGTACTTGGAAAAACTACAAATACATGGATGATGAAACCCAGTACCCCAAATAGTATTCACATAGACATACACGTTACACGTTGCCTTTCGCAACCTCTCTATTATAAAACATCCAACCTTTCCATATAGTGCATTAGGTTTTAACGTCTCTATGCAACATAAAAACTTATTCTATAACAAAAATATAAACATGTAACTGTATGTAGAAATGTCACAATATCGTTATTTTACTATTATTCAACTACACGTCAAATCAACCATTGCAATTATTGTGGGGAATGGTGGCCTAGAGGGAGGGCGCGTGCTTTTGGATCGTGAGGTCCTAGATTCAATCCCCGTCTGCGCCACTGCTAAATTTCACTGAGCAAGAATAACCCCCAATGCTCCACTCAACCAAGGTGTGAATTGGTACCTGTGAGGGCGGTGTCTGAACATGTTCCATATTCCTGTGCTCTGTATCTCAATGTTAGCTGCGCACCAACCAGGAGAGAAGTAGTCTCCCAAGGGTGACTCGGACACAGGTGATAAAAAAACTGCCAAGTAAGGGATATTAGAGCCTGTAAGTTTCAATGTATAGAGTTTAGTTCAGAAATTTAAGTATAAAATTCTCTGCAAGTACCAACTATTCAAAGACTAGCAGCAGCACAAATGAACACTTATCAATATATATTCCCAATAAAATCAGACCCTAACATTTGCTCCATTCTTTACGCTGTTAGAGATCTGACTACACTCCATATAAGGTCATGTTGAAATGAACTCTCTAGCGCGCAATGACGTCACATAGCCTAAGCAGTATGTCACTGCACTTTCAGATTTGTGAAAGCAGCGATTTCATTGGATAACATACAGTTTGCATCTACAAGACCCCAAACGGAGTGTCGTCAGATCCTATATCAGCGTAAAATAGTGAAGCGTAATAAGGGTCTGATTTTAATGAGATTTATCAATACATGACTGTATAAAGCATATTATTAAACGTACTGAACTATTGAGAACTAAACACTGTTACATACATGTACTTAACTGGGCTGAGCATACACGTTTGAAGTTGCTGAACACAGGATCAAAGTCTCACATTAGGGTGGCATGCTACTAACGATGCTAGCCATGTAAGGTGAGTATTATGAGAGAAAAATATCCATTCATGTTTTAAGTCTTTTAAACATAAACCAACAAGTTTTTACTATTGGTCACATACTGTCAAATCGTTGTCATTTCTGAGATATCAAGCATTATGGATGACCTAATAATTTACACAAAATCAAATTTCCTCACTGTAACTGTCAACAGTAAACGACTGTCACTAGCGAAAGATGGGACAAGGTTATCCTCCATCTTTTTGTAAAGAAAATCCACATGAAATAGTATTTTTAGCCCAAAACACTGCACATAATTTAATCTTCATGAAAATCATTGACTTTATGGGAATCAATGGGACAGACTTTTTAATCCAGTAAAAGAAATATGAACATTTTGTGATTGCAAATGCCAACCACGAACTCATTACGTAAAAACAGTAACTGTAAAGTCTTTCGAAATACCATGACTGAAATAACATGCAGAATCCAAATGGATCTAGGCATAGAGTATGGCATTTAAAATTGTTGAAACATCATAGCAATATCCATTCAAAGTAGTTTATAATTACATGTAGATGGACAAAGGCCTCACACACAGGCGTACATTTTCTGTATGCCTTAGCCTTTTTTTGTATGAACTAAATCATACAGTAATAATCACTGTTAATGCATACAGTGGTAGGTGCCCTGTTTTGATTTTGGAAGAATTTCTATGACACTTTGTTTCTCAAGATGCATTCATTTTACTTCACGATATCTCCAGTATTTGTTGACTGTTTTGAGTCAATTTATATCACATGCATTTGATCACACGTCCACCGAGAGCAGATCCAGACGTGAGCAACAATGCATTATGGGAATGGTATAATAACGAGTTCTGGAAAGAAACCCCATTAAGTGTAGCTTCATTTATGGACTTGGATTCCTTGAAAGCCATGCTTGGATAACTGGGCTTCTTCAAACGCCTTCCTTCCTTCGTCTCCTGGAGATAAAGAAAGATTGACACTTATGATGTCATACATATACATACATACAGACATACAGACAGACAGTCACACCTGTGTTACTGTGTACCTAAATTAAGCAACCACTTCTATTAAAGCAACATCATCACATTTATATCAATTACACCTGCAGTATACTTGGAGCAGCTAAACGGCCAACTGGATTAAACAGCCATCAGGATTGAACAGCTCACTGGATAAAATAGCCAACTACATTGATATAGCGATTAACATATATAGACGAACAAGAAACAGTCCTGTCAATAATTTGTGCGGAAAAACTTCAGTTTTTTCTAACTAAGATGGTTTATAAATATGGTACAAGTTTAAATTGGTCTTGAGAATAGTCTCATTCTAGACAATACACTGTACTTACCGAGGGTAAGTAGAGCATCTTTTGCACGTTTTTGTACGGCATTAGACGAGTCCGATTGCCATAAATACACAAGTTGATCAATACTCTCTGTTGCCTGAAGTTAAATAAAGTCATATCATATACTTATCAAGAGTAGCGTAAGAATCAGGTATAAACAGGAGTTGGATATTTATCTGTCTAATCAACACTGTTCAGATATGGTAACACTAATAGACATGTCGCTGGCTTAGAATTAGAAGCTTGTACGACCTTATAAGACTTGTGTATATTTGAAATCAGCATTTCAAGGCACTTCTTATGAGCCTATTTTCATGAAAATCAGAAGTAGTCATGTTGACCAAACTGAAGTTTAACAAGACTGCGTTCAATAAATGCTTATGCCCCCTGTGGAAGCCTTGTCCATAAATAAGTCTAAGTCCAAAATTAGGTCAAGGTGAAGGTCAAAATGGGGTTAGATGATACAGGCGTGTTGAGAGTGTTCATACACAACATCCATGCAAGTATGAAAGCTTTGTAGCAAGCCATATTAATGCTAGAAGAAACGGTCAATTTGGGTTAACCAGGACGGACGGACGGACGGACGGACTGACAGGTGAATCACTATATGCCTCCCCATCTATCGATAGGGGGGCATAAAAAGCTTGTTTTTCCATAGACATAGAGATTAGTTTTCAGACAGTTTTTTCTTATTTTCTCAAAATATTGATTTTGTACTTACGACCTTCTTATTCTAAGCCAGGGATGTGTTAACCAGCAATAGTATACCTTAATTGAAAGCAATTAACCAGCAGTAACTAGTAGTGAGTGACAATCAATTCTTAAAATGTTGTTAAATAAAGAAACCTGAAGAAGAATGGGGACTTGAGAGATAAAACAGATGAGACTGACTTGGAAAGAAGCAGAAAAGACAGCCAGGGATAGACCAAAAGTGATGGAGAAAGCTGACATCAGCCTTATGTGTCAAAGTACACGAAGAGGACTAAGTAAATAAGTAAGTAAACAATTTCCCATAAACGCAATATAAAAATCCATTGTTCAGTCATTTTATTATGTTTTATTGTTTCAATGCCTTCTTCCTGCGAGTATGTAGAGTTGATATGAGTCTAGAGCCTGAAGTCAAATATTGTTGGTAGAGCATAATTTTGTTCACAGATATAATCATAGAGATGATATTGTTGCACCTAACTAACAGTCAGTCTGTAATGTCTTTATAACAAAAGATGTTGTAAACCATGTATGCCCCCGTTACAGCAATAACGCCATTAATGTTAAAACCAATAGACTGTTGCTGACCAACCTCCATGTAAAGTTTGAAGATCCAAGAACAAAGCGTTCTGGAGTCATTGAACAGAAAACATTTGGTTTATCAACCAACCTACTGACCGACCAATAGACTGACATAAAAGATGGGCGCATAATAAGCATTAATGATTACCTCAAGTATTGATAAAGCCACACAAGCACCACATCGCATCTCGGGCGTTCTATCTTCCAGTTCCTCCACAAACGTAACCATTGCCTTGTCTCGACTTTCCTTCTTTCTTTGTATTAGATTCAAATAGGAAACTGAAAAGCAATATAGCATTATTTCTATGAACCACACCTCTCTCTCTCTCTCTCTCTCTAGAGAGAGAGAGAGACGGACCTGACCTGCCTTTGATCAACTTCGAATTCCATGTCTCTTAAAATTTGGGTTGCAGGAAGGACAACTCTGTATTACATCATGAAAATGTTGCAAGCTGATAAATGAACAAGAGCCACGTTCACATGGCCATCGCCGCAGTTAATGTTTGTTACCAACGGGTGTTACACCCTGTGGACTTCGAACTCTGAACATAATTAGCCATAGAGGGAGGTAATTATAAATGAGAACTATACGATAAGCCACAACAATGCCGTTGAACATTGTGCTCAAGTTATAGCAGGATGACCTGTCAAGATAGGCTTTATTGACCCTTGACCTGCCATCACGTGGTATGTCATATACACGACAGTATATTAATGATAAAGAAATGACAGTTTAGCGCGTAAGAAAGCAGCCTTAGTGAAATACCAGCCTTCAGCATCTCGTATAACACGATTATGTTCATCATTACCTTTTTTGGTGATCATTTTAAGCGTACGTGTCTAGTTTTTGAAACAAATAATTGTGTCTTTTGTATCACGGATAAGTTTGTAGAACGTGTAAAATGAAATTTTAGTAGAAAAATAAAAAGCCCGATTTGTTGTCCAGCACAAGGCTGCTTCGTATCTTTTTAGATTGCATATACTCAGTGTCTGTTATGGATTGTGCTTGAGGCGTGTGTGTTGTTTATTTCTTACCAACTGACTCCTGTCCCGTTTTAGTTTGACTGGCATAAGCAGCAGACTTTCGGGACTGGATGCCCGGTTTTGTCTTACATGTTCCTGTGCTATATGTTCTGCGCCTTTTCCTGTTAGCTTGAATATTGTCTGTGCCTTTTTATTCTCGCGTGTCCCTGCGTGTCCCGCTCTTTCTGTTGGGCGGTGCTACTTCCGGTAGTTTCGTATTTTCTTTAATTATTATAATATGGACTTGTATCTGAATTTAAACGCCAATTCCGTTTACAGTGGAGTTTTTCAATTTTAAATAATCAATAATATGTCATAATTTCTCAGTATTCAATTTTTTGACCGGGGCCAAAAGGAGCTAGGAGTTACGTATTTATTCGTTTTTGCTTGTTGTCCTCTAGCTATTTCGTCCTCGCGATTCGCATCCTACCTGGTTCGTTCATGGTAGTTGAAGTTATGGATGTAGTTTTCTGTCTCCTTATGTCAATTAAGTTGTTGTAAGTCCCCTACCGGTTTTCGACCGGAGGGGACTATAGGTCAATTTAAGTTGTTGTAAGTCCCCTACCGGTTTTTGACTGGAAGGGACTATAGGTTTGCCATCAGTCCGTCAGTTTTGGTTCTGACGGGAATTATGGTTGCTATGGCAACAAAAACATTTTCATTTTTTGTTATTCTTTTTCAATGATACAGTTATAATAACTCAAGCGCGATAAATTGCAGTACAAAAACAAACACAAAATCGGCTATATTTATCGTTTCTGAATATTTAGGAGCATGAAAACTTTATATGTTGTGCCAAATGTTTGAATGCTTTCATTGGTAAGTGTTATGGTGCTTGATTTTAATCCATAACAAAAATATAGGCAATATTGTGTTTTTTGTACTGCAATTTATCGCGTTAGAGTTATACCTGTTGTGTCACATGCTAGTATGTAAACCAATGTATAGTCAAGCAGATTCTTCGGGTCCTCTTATTTTAAGGTGTGTCATATATTGTTATTTATTTAGTATAAGCCTGCTAAGTGCATATTGTCGACACATTAATCCTATGCTCAGATGAATTTTCTCCGAGTTATAGCTTTTTAAATATTTTTTCTTTGTCTATGATGTTTTTCTGTTAACATCAGCCATACGTCAAGGTTATTGCCCTTATAGTATTTTCTTTGTTTGCAATGCTTTTCTCTAAACATTAGTCTGACCTTAAATCTACACCACACTACTTTTTAGATGTTACAAGCCTAGATATCCACATCAACTGCCAGTTATGCCCAGATCAATTTACACCGACTTGTTGTACTTTGTATTAATACTGTTGTGTCTGCCCTATTTCTCTTTTTAACCACTGATTTCAGCAAAACTTCAAAATACATGCAAGTACCAAGCCTAGGGGTACATATCAGCGAGAAATAATGTTTAGTTCATTTTCCTTCAGTAATTTGCCATTTCAATTTATATTAATATTTTTGTCTTCACTCCTCTTTGTAAAAAATTGGACCAAACTTAATAATACTCGTTCGTATCATCATTGTAACAGATTGTACGTGTTTATTAAAGTGTCGGTCTCAGTCGTGGCACATATTTTATGTGTTCGTGAACAGTTGACATGTATGCTATGTGTTTAAACAGTGTCACACACATATTGCATGTTTCAAGACAGACAGTGTCACATAGTGTATGTGTTTACTTGCAGTGGCACATAGTGTATGTGTTTAAAGAGAGGCATATATTGTATGTTTTGAAGACAGTGACATACTTTATATAGTATATTTCATAAGCTGTAGCATAATTATGATGCAAGTTTTTCATGAGCACTGGCACATAATGTATCTGTTAATGGACAGTGCCACAAATGTATGTCTTTATAAGCAGTGTCACTTATTGTATTTTAAATAGCAGTGACTAATATTGTATGTGTTTATGAACAGTGGCACATATTGTATGTGTCTATGAACAGTGGCACATATTGTATGTGTCTATGAACAGTGGCATCTATTGTATGTGTCTCTGAAAATTGACACATATTGTATGTGTCTATGAACAGTGACACATATTGTATGTGTCTATGAACAGTGGCACATATTATATGTGTCTATGAACAGTGGCACATATTGTATGTGTCTATGAACAGTGACACATATTGTATGTGTCTATGAACAGTGACACATATTGTATGTTTTATAAGCATTGTCACATATTATATTTTAAATAGCAGTGACACATATTGTATTTTAAATAGCAGTGTCACATATTGTATGTGTCTATCAGCAGTGACACATATTGTATGTGTCTATGAACATTGTCACATATTGTATGTGTTTGTCAGCAGTGTCACATATTGCATGTGTCTATCAGCAATGTCACATATTGTATGTGTCTATCAGCAGTGTCACATATTGTATGTGTCTATCAGCAGTGTCACATATTGTATGTGTCTATGAACATTGTCACATATTGTATGTGTTTATCAGCAGTTGGACATATTGTATGTGTCTATTAGCAGTGGCATATCGCTGTCTTAGAATGAGATATTTTGAAGAAAAAAAACAAGAAAAAACTGTCTGAAACATCTATACTTACGAAAATACAAGATTTTTAAACTTTGTTTTGGTCAACATGACCAGTTCCAATGTCATGAAAATAGACTCATAAGCTGCGCCTTGTGATGCAGATTTCAAATATGCAAGAGCCTTAACAGGTCGTAAGTAGCATTTACGACCTTCTTATTCTAAGTCAGCGATAAATTGTATGATTGTGTCTATAAGCAGTGTCACATTTTGAATAATACGTTTATTAAACTCTTCATGTGTTAATAAGAAGTTATATAATCGAACACCTGGTGTTGTTTTCAATTATATTTGTATTATAAAATGTCATATTCAGTATAGTATCCAGAAACAAAAGAGCACCGAGACAAATATTGTCTTGAGTATATAATTAACGCGTTTATTTCTTCCAAACACATGCTTACATGTACATATTTGGTTATTTCTCAAATTTTCACTGACGTAAAGTGCCTTGGTGTGACTCTGCATGGCTACGGGCCTGAATATTTCACCAACTGCCTGACATTTACCAAGAAATGTGACCGACATTCACATTAACAAAGGTAAAACACTGACATATTCACATCAACAAAGTGGCAAAATATCTGCCTGATCAAAACAAAACAGATTCTGCATGAAAACTGGTTCAAACACAGAATACCTAGATCAGTGTATCGAGTAAAGAAATGCACCAACAGGCCCCAATTCCAAGAAAAAACTTAAGTTATTGCTTAGCCGAGACTGCTATTTTAAAAACATATTTTGTTGGTTAAATAACTCAAATGTATGCTTGTATATATTGTTTCATCACAGTTAGATGCCAATTGATTAGAGCAATACATAATAAATCCAATTTTTACAGAAAATAGTGTTTTAAAGTTCTAAACATCTAAAGCAAAAACTTAAGTCTGCTATAACAAGCTCAAGTATGACACTCTTTATTATTCATTACTGTTGGATTTCCATGAGTATTCCATACACAAATCACCTACTATATCATTAATTTATTTAGCAATAAATACACAGTTCCTGGTAACTATCTATCAATGTACATCACAAGGCTATAATTGTAGTCATATAATAAATTCAAAATAACAGTCTCAGCTGAGCAATAACTTGAGTTTTTTTGTGGTATTGGGGCCTGGTTGTGGATTTGTATACAATTTGTACAAGTTGTTAACACCAAATACCGTATACACCATAGTACTAGTCGCACATGTGTGTTGGACACAGGTAACAAATGAGAGAAAATGCATACATAGAGTCTGATGTAATCTTAAGACTGCATTCAGTGAATGCTTATGCCCCGATGGAAGCCTTGTCAATAAAACTTGCCAATCAATCAGGGGCCGTAATACGGTTAAAGTATTGGATATTGTTACATGGCCTTGACAATACAAGGTGTTTATGATTGTTAACAAGTATGCCAAGTTTGGAAGCAATGCCTTAATGGACTAAAAAAATACATGTATTCTCTAACAACTTGTAGACTTAACCTGGATAGCAGCTTGCCGAGTTCCTAGTCACTGTTGGACAGATAGTGTGTCCAGCTCAACATGCAATATACCAGGAGGAGTCTCAGCTTGCCGAGTTCCTAGTCACTGTCGGACAGATAGTGTGTCCTGCTCAACATGCCATATACCTGGCCCCGATCTCCCTAAGCATCTCAATCTGAGCAAGATCTCATCTCAAAAATTTGCATGTGTCTTTATGTTAATTTCCATGGGAAGCTGGACTCAAAATTACTATCACTTAACAGAAATGTTATTCTGAGTTTATTACAGTAAAATTTCCAACTTAGAATTTAGCAAAATCTTAATTTGAGTTGAGATTCCTACTTGAGATGCTTCGGGAGATCGGGGCCAGGGGTCTGATGCTCTAGCCTATGGCCACAATGAACATTTACAAGTTCAGTTAGAATATGGTGAGAGTGACGTAGTTGTGTATGTGTACACGAAAGATTACACTTGGTTTTACACCACGATAGTGGACTCAACTGCTGTGTCACTCTATTCTTACCCTGACTGGACTATACACAGCTATTTTGTTATTTGTGTGTTCAACAGACAGTAACCTTAACAGTTCATCAGCAGATAAAGTGCTATTTTATTGACCCTGTCGATAAATACTTATCTTCTTAGTATCTGCACACAATAGACAGATACATGTAATAAGTCGCAAATAATTATAGCTTGCAATATCGGACATGGCACATGTGCTTTTTTGTTATTTTAACCTGTCAAAACATCTTTACAGTACAATAACGAAAACTCACGAGGATTAACTAATTATAGCGCCTGGTCAAATGTTATGTACTTATACTAATCTACAGTGTGCATTAACCCTGTAATTATGTAAATTCTGACACGTCAAGAAAATGCACTGTAGCACAATCCACAAGATTAATCAGCAGATCTTGACCAATATGACTTCCTATCAAGTTTGAGTATCACTTACTTGAGTGTTCCTCTAGTTACATGTTTGAATACCTCAGACTTGAGTGTTCCTCTAGTTACATGTTTGAATACCTCAGACTTGAGTGTTTCTCTAGTGACATGTTTGAATACCTCAGACTTGAGTGTTCCTCTAGCGACATGTTTGAATACCTCAGACTTGAGTGTTCCTCTAGTTACATGTTTGAATACCACAGACTTGAGTGTTCCTCTAGCGACAAGTTTGAATACCTCAGACTTGAGTGTTCCTCTAGCGACATGTTTGAATACCTCAGACTTGAGTGTTCCTCTAGTTACATGTTTGAATACCACAGACTTGAGTGTTCCTCTAGCGACAAGTTTGAATACCTCAGACTTGAGTGTTCCTCTAGCGACATGTTTGAATACCTCAGACTTGAGTGTTCCTCTAGTTACATGTTTGAACACCACAGACTTGAGTGTTTCTCTAGCGACAAGTTTGAATAACACAGACTTGAGTGTTCCTCTAGTTACATGTTTGAATACCACAGACTTGAGTGTTCCTCTAGTTACATGTTTGAATACCACAGACTTGCGTGTTCCTCTAGTGACATGTTTGAACACCACAGACTTGAGTGTTTCTCTAGCGACAAGTTTGAATAACACAGACTTGAGTGTTTCTCTAGTGACATGTTTGAATACCACGGACTTGAGTGTTCCTCTAGCGACAAGTCTGAATACCACAGACTTGAGTGTTTCTCTAGCGACAAGTTTGAATACCACAGAGTTGAGTGTTTCTCTAGCGACATGTTTGAATACCACAGACTTGAGTGTTCCTCTAACGACATGTTTGAATACCACAGACTTGAGTGTGCCTCTAGTGAGTGTTTTTATCGGTCTATATATAATTTGTTCGACCGCACGAGAAAGGCAGCAATACAGGGAATATCACCACTCAGTGCATTGAAGGCGAGGGCGGGGGGGGAGCAAAATAGAGTAAACAAAATGGATACAGGTAATTTGCTTACATTTTATTATAATAATCTCTTGAATTTTCAAAGAGTCTTTGGAAGTAATACATTTAATTACATCATTTTGAACAAAGTGCAGCATTATATATACAATAAAGCAACAAATTAAAACATAAGAAATTCATTTTAGAACATATAACTATTATAATATATATATATATATACATGTATAACATAAATAATTGTATATTTTAAGTAGGATTATAATATATTTAACAGGTAAATGTTGGTGACTATGCGCTTGAAGCACAGGAAATACAGAATACTTCACAGACACGAAGCATAGTTTTCTAATATTCATTTGTCTTGTGGGATAAGGATATCCACACATTAGAGAGGTGGCGATGTGAGCGTGTACGACTACTTGTATGCGTAGCTACCCGAACATGTATAAGTACACGTTGTTATTAAAATTGGTTTGCGAAACACAATGTGTGCGTGTAAAATCATATGACAGTTAGTACATGATTTTCTCTTGAATCGATAAGGAATGTTTATATAAACATGACTAGACCACGGTTGAAGTAAACTTGGGTAGCTCCTGCATATGCATACCTGTGACATAGTACACATAATATTTTCGTCCGACATACGTCCATTACCGGTACTTCGAAAAACTACAAATACATGGATGATGAAACCCAGTACCCCAAATAGTATTCACATAGACATACACGTTACACGTTGCCTTTCGCAACCTCTCTATTATAAAACATCCAACCTTTCCATATAGTGAATTAGGTTTTAAAGTCTCTATGCAACATAAAAACTTATTCTATAACAAAAATATAAACATGTAACTGTATGTAGAAATGTCACAATATCGTTATTTTACTATTATTCAACTACACGTCAAATCAACCATTGCAATTATTGTGGGGAATGGTGGCCTAGAGGGAGGGCGCGTGCTTTAGGATCGAGAGGTCCTAGATTTAATCCCCGTCTGCGCCACTGCTAAATTTCACTGAGCAAGAATAACCCACAATGCTCCACTCAACCAAGGTGTGAATTGGTACCTGTGAGGGCGGTGTCTGAACATGTTCCATATTCCTGTGCGCTGTATCTCAATGTTAGCTGCGCACCAACCAGGAGAGAAGTAGTCTCCCAAGGGTGACTCGGACACAGGTGATAAAAAACTGCCAAGTAAAGGGATATTAGAGCCTGTAAGTTTCAATGTATAGAGTTTAGTTCAGAAATTTAAGTATAAAATTCTCTGCAAGTATCAACTATTCAAAGACTAGCAGCAGCACAAATGAACACTTATCAATATATATTCCCAATAAAATCAGACCCTAACATTTGCTCCATTCTTTACGCTGTTAGAGATCTGACTACACTCCATATAAGGTCATGTTGAAATGAACTCTCTAGCGCGCAATGACGTCACATAGCCTAAGCAGTATGTCACTGCACTTTCAGATTTGTGAAAGCAGCGATTTCATTGGATAACACACAGTTTGCATCTACAAGACCCCAAACGGAGTGTCGTCAGATCCTATATCAGCGTAAAATAGTGAAGCGTAATAAGGGTCTGATTTTAATGAGATTTATCAATACATGACTGTATAAAGCATATTATTAAACGTACTGAACTATTGAGAACTAAACACTGTTACATACATGTACTTAACTGGGCTGAGCATACACGTTTGAAGTTGCTGAACACAGGATCAAAGTCTCACATTAGGGTGGCATGCTACTAACGATGCTAGCCATGTAAGGTGAGTATTATGAGAGAAAAATATCCATTCATGTTTTAAGTCTTTTAAACATAAATCAACAAGTTTTTACTATTGGTCACATACTGTCAAATCGTTGTCATTTCTGAGATATCAAGCATTATTGATGACCTAATAATTTACACAAAATCAAATTTCCTCACTGTAACTGTCAACAGTAAACGACTGTCACTAGCGAAAGATGGGACAAGGTTATGCTCCATCTTTTTGTAATGAAAATCCACATGAAATAGTATTTTTAGCCCGAAACACTGCACATAATTTAATCTTCATGAAAATCATTGACTTTATGGGAATCAATGGGACAGACTTTTTAATCCAGTAAAAGAAATATGAACATTTTGTGATTGCAAATGCCAACCATGAACTCATTATGTAAAAACAGTAACTGTAAAGTCTTTCGAAATACCATAACTGAAATAACATGCAGAATCCAAATGGATCTAGGCATAGAGTATGGCATTTAAAATTGTTGAAACATCATAGCAATATCCATTCAAAGTAGTTTATAATTACATGTAGATGGACAAAGGCCTCACACACAGGCGTACATTTTCTGTATGCCTTAGCCTTTTTTTGTATGAACTAAATCATACAGTAATAATCACTGTTAATGCATACAGTGGTAGGTGCCCTGTTTTGATTTTGGAAGAATTTCTATGACACTTTATTTCTCAAGATGCATTCATTTTACTTCACGATATCTCCAGTATTTGTTGACTGTTTTGAGTCAATTTATATCACATGCATTTGATCACACGTCCGTCGAGAGCCGATCCAGACGTGAGCAACAATGCATTATGGGAATGGTATAATAACGAGTTCTGGAAAGAAACCCCATTAAGTGTAGCTTCATTTATGGACTTGGATTCCTTGAAAGCCATGCTTGGATAACTGGGCTTCTTCAAACGCCTCCCTTCCTTCGTCTCCTGGAGATAAAGAAAGATTGACACTTATGATGTCATACATATACATACATACAGACATACAGACAGACAGTCACACCTGTGTTACTGTGTACCTAAATTAAGCAACCACTTCTATTAAAGCAACATCATCACATTTATATCAATTACACCTGCAGTATACTTGGAGCAGCTAAACGGCCAACTGGATTAAACAGCCATCAGGATTGAACAGCTCACTGGATAAAATAGCCAACTACATTGATATAGCGATTAACATATATAGACAAACAAGAAACAGTCCTGTCAATAATTTGTGCGGAAAAACTTCAGTTTTTACTAACTAAGATGGTTTATAAATATGGTACAAGTTTAAATTGGTCTTGAGAATAGTCTCATTCTAGACAATACACTGTACTTACCGAGGGTAAGTAGAGCATCTTTTGCACGTTTTTGTACGGCATTAGACGAGTCTGATTGCCATAAATACACAAGTTGATCAATACTCTCTGTTGCCTGAAGTTAAATAAAGTCATATCATATACTTATCAAGAGTAGCGTAAGAATCAGGTATAAACAGGAGTTGGATATTTATCTGTCTAATCAACACTATTCAGATATGGTAACACTAATAGACATGTCGCTGGCTTAGAATTAGAAGCTTGTACGACCTTATAAGACTTGTGTATATTTGAAAACTGCATTTCAAGGCACTTCTTATGAGCCTATTTTCATGAAAATCAGAAGTAGTCATGTTGACCAAACTGAAGTTTAACAAGACTGCGTTCAATAAATGATTATGCCCCCTGTGGAAGCCTTGTCCATAAATAAGTCTAAGTCCAAAATTAGGTCAAGGTGAAGGTCAAAATGGGGTTAGGTGATACAGGCGTGTGGAGAGTGTTCATACACAACATCCATGCAAGTATGAAAGCTTTGTAGCAAGCCATATTAATGCTAGAAGAAACGGTCAATTTGGGTTAACCAGGACGGACGGACGGACGGACGGACGGACTGACAGGTGAATCTATCGATAGGGGGGCATAAAAAGCTTGTTTTTCCATAGACATAGAGATTAGTTTTCAGACAGTTTTTTCTTATTTTCTCAAAATATTGATTTTGTACTTACGACCTTCTAATTCTAAGCCAGGGATGTGTTAACCAGCAGTAGTATACCTTAATTGAAAGCAATTAACCAGCAGTAACTAGTAGTGAGTGACAATCAATTCTTAAAATGTTGTTAAATAAAGAAACCTGGAGAAGAATGGGGACTGGAGAGATAAAACAGATGAGACTGACTTGGAAAGAAGCAGAAAAGACAGCCAGGGATAGACCAAAAGTGATGGAGAAAGCTGACATCAGCCTTATGTGTCAAAGTACACGAAGAGGACTAAGTAAATAAGTAAGTGAACAATTTCCCATAACCGCAATATAAAAATCCATTGTTCAGTCATTTTATTATGTTTTATTGTTTCAATGCCTTCTTCCTGCGAGTATGTAGAGTTGATATGAGTCTAGAGCCTGAAGTCAAATATTGTTGGTAGAGCATAATTTTGTTCACAGATATAATCATAGAGATGATATTGTTGCACCTAACTAACAGTCAGTCTGTAATGTCTTTATAACAAAAGATGTTTGTAAACCATGTATGCCCCCGTTACAGCAATAACGCCATTAATGTTAGAACCAATAGACTGTTGCTGACCAACCTCCATGTAAAGTTTGAAGATCCAAGAACAAAGCGTTCTTGAGTCATTGAACAGAAAACATTTGGTTTATCAACCAACCTACTGACCGACCAATAGACTGACATAAAAGATGGGCGCATAATAAGCATTAATGATTACCTCAAGTATTGATAAAGCCACACAAGCACCACATCGCATCTCGGGCGTTCTATCTTCCAGTTCCTCCACAAACGTAACCATTGCCTTGTCTCGACTTTCCTTCTTTCTTTGTATTAGATTCAAATAGGAAACTGAAAAGCAATATAGCATTATTTCTATGAACCACACCTCTCTCTCTCGAGAGAGAGAGAGACGGACCTGACCTTCCTTTGATCAACTTCGAATTCCATGTCTCTTAAAATTTGGGTTGCAGGAAGGACAACTCTGTATTACATCATGAAAATGTTGCAAGCTGATAAATGAACAAGAGCCACGTTCACATGGCCATCGCCGCAGTTAATGTTTGTTACCAACGGGTGTTACACCCTGTGGACTTCGAACTCTGAACATAATTAGCCATAGAGGGAGGTAATTATAAATGAGAACTATACGATAAGCCACAACAATGACGTTGAACATTGTGCTCAAGTTATAGCAGGATGACCTGTCAAGATAGGCTTTATTGACCCTTGACCTGCCATCACATGGTATGTCATATACACGACAGTATATTAATGATAAAGAAATGACAGTTTAGCGCGTAAGAAAGCAGCCTTAGTGAAATACCAGCCTTCAGCATCTCGTATAACACGATTATGTTCATCATTACCTTTTTTGGTGATCATTTTAAGCGTACGTGTCTAGTTTTTGAAACAAATAGTTGTGTCTTTTGTATCACGGATAAGTTTGTAGAACGTGTAAAATGAAATTTTAGTAGAAAAATAAAAAGCCCGATTTGTTGTCCAGCACAAGGCTGCTTCGTAACTTCTTAGATTGCATATACTCAGTGTCTGTTATGGATTGTGCTTGAGGTGTGTGTGTTGTTAATTTCTTACCAACTGACTCCTGTCCCGTTTTAGTTTGACTGGCTTAAGCAGCAGACTTTCGGGACTGGATGCCCGGTTTTGTCTTACATGTTCCTGTGCTATATGTTCTGCGCCTTTTCCTGTTAGCTTGAATATTGTCTGTGCCTTTCTATTCTCGCGTGTCCTTGCGTGTCCCACTCTTTCTGTTGGGCTGGGCGGTGCTACTTCCGGTAGTTTCGTATTTTCTTTAATTATTATAATATGGACTTGTATCTGGATTTAAACGCCAATTCCGTTTACAGTGAAGTTTTTCAATTTTAAATAATCAATAATATGTCATAATTTCTCAGTATTCAATTTTTTGACCGGGGCCAAAAGGAGCTAGGAGTTACGTATTTATTCGTATTTGCTTGTTGTCCTCTAGCTATTTCGTCCTCGCGATTCGCATCCTACCTGGTTCGTTCATGGTAGTTGAAGTTATGGATGTAGTTTTCTGTCTCCTTATGTCAATTAAGTTGTTGTAAGTCCCCTACCGGTTTTCGACTGACATATTCACATCAACAAAGTGGCAAAATATCTGCCTGATCAAAACAAAACAGATTCTGCATGAAAAACTGGTTCAAACACAGAATACCTAGATCAGTGTATCGAGTAAAGAAATGCACCAACAGGCCCCAATTCCAAGAAAAAACTTAAGTTATTGCTTAGCCGAGACTGCTATTTTAAAAACATATTTTGTTGGTTAAATAACTCAAATGTATCCTTGTATATATTGTTTCATCACAGTTAGATGCCAATTGATTAGAGCAATACATAATAAATCCAATTTTTACAGAAAATAGTGTTTTAAAGTTCTAAACATCTAAAGCAAAAACTTAAGTCTGCTATAACAAGCTCAAGTATGACACTCTTTATTATTCATTACTGTTGGATTTCCATGAGTATTCCATACACAAATCACCTACTATATCATTAATTTATTTAGCAATAAATACACAGTTCCTGGTAACTATCTATCAATGTACATCACAAGGCTATAATTGTAGTCATATAATAAATTCAAAATAACAGTCTCAGCTGAGCAATAACTTGAGTTTTTTGTGGTATTGGGGCCTGGTTGTGGATTTGTATACAATTTGTACAAGTTGTTAACACCAAATACCGTATACACCATAGTACTAGTCGCACATGTGTGTTGGACACAGGTAACAAATGAGAGAAAATTCATACATAGAGTCTGATGTAATCTTAAGACTGCATTCAGTGAATGCTTATGCCCCGATGGAAGCCTTGTCAATAAAACTTGCCAATCAATCAGGGGCCGTAATACGGTTAAAGTATTGGATATTGTTACATGGCCTTGACAATACAAGGTGTTTATGATTGTTAACAAGTATGCCAAGTTTGGAAGCAATGCCTTAATGGACTAAAAAAATACATGTATTCTCTAACAACTTGTAGACTTAACCTGGATAGCAGCTTGCCGAGTTCCTAGTCACTGTTGGACAGATAGTGTGTCCAGCTCAACATGCAATATACCAGGAGGAGTCTCAGCTTGCCGAGTTCCTAGTCACTGTCGGACAGATAGTGTGTCCTGCTCAACATGCCATATACCTGGCCCCGATCTCCCTAAGCATCTCAATCTGAGCAAGATCTCATCTCAAAAATTTGCATGTGTCTTTATGTTAATTTCCATGGGAAGCTGGACTCAAAATTACTATCACTTAACAGAAATGTTATTCTGAGTTTATTACAGTAATATTTCCAACTTAGAATTTAGCAAAATCTTAATTTGAGTTGAGATTTCTACTTGAGATGCTTCGGGAGATCGGGGCCAGGAGTCTGATGCTCTAGCCCATGGCCACAATGAACATTTACAAGTTCAGTTAGAATATGGTGAGAGTGACGTAGTTGTGTATGTGTACACGAAAGATTACACTTGGTTTTACACCACGATAGTGGACTCAACTGCTGTGTCACTCTATTCTTACCCTGACTGGACTATACACAGCTATTTTGTTATTTGTGTGTTCAACAGACAGTAACCTTAACAGTTCATCAGCAGATAAAGTGCTATTTTATTGACCCTGTCGATAAATACTTATCTTCTTAGTATCTGCACACAATAGACAGATACATGTAATAAGTCGGAAATAATTATAGCGTGCAATATCGGACATGGCACATGTGCTTTTTTGTTATTTTAACCTGTCAAAACATCTTTACAGTACAATAACGAAAACTCACGAGGATTAACTAATTATAGCGCCTGGTCAAATGTTATGTACTTATACTAATCTACAGTGTGCATTAACCCTGTAATTATGTAAATTCTGACACGTCAAGAAAATGCACTGTAGCACAATCAACAAGATTAATCAGCAGATCTTGACCAATATGACTTCCTATCAAGTTTGAGTATCACTTACTTGAGTGTTCCTCTAGTTACATGTTTGAATACCTCAGACTTGAGTGTTCCTCTAGTTACATGTTTGAATACCTCAGACTTGAGTGTTTCTCTAGTGACATGTTTGAATACCTCAGACTTGAGTGTTCCTCTAGCGACATGTTTGAATACCTCAGACTTGAGTGTTCCTCTAGTTACATGTTTGAATACCACAGACTTGAGTGTTCCTCTAGCGACAAGTTTGAATACCTCAGACTTGAGTGTTCCTCTAGCGACATGTTTGAATACCTCAGACTTGAGTGTTCCTCTAGTTACATGTTTGAATACCACAGACTTGAGTGTTCCTCTAGCGACAAGTTTGAATACCTCAGACTTGAGTGTTCCTCTAGCGACATGTTTGAATACCTCAGACTTGAGTGTTCCTCTAGTTACATGTTTGAACACCACAGACTTGAGTGTTTCTCTAGCGACAAGTTTGAATAACACAGACTTGAGTGTTCCTCTAGTTACATGTTTGAATACCACAGACTTGAGTGTTCCTCTAGTTACATGTTTGAATACCACAGACTTGCGTGTTCCTCTAGTGACATGTTTGAACACCACAGACTTGAGTGTTTCTCTAGCGACAAGTTTGAATAACACAGACTTGAGTGTTTCTCTAGTGACATGTTTGAATACCACGGACTTGAGTGTTCCTCTAGCGACAAGTCTGAATACCACAGACTTGAGTGTTTCTCTAGCGACAAGTTTGAATACCACAGAGTTGAGTGTTTCTCTAGCGACATGTTTGAATACCACAGACTTGAGTGTTCCTCTAACGACATGTTTGAATACCACAGACTTGAGTGTGCCTCTAGTGAGTGTTTTTATCGGTCTATATATAATTTGTTCGACCGCACGAGAAAGGCAGCAATACAGGGAATATCACCACTCAGTGCATTGAAGGCGAGGGCGGGGGGGGAGCAAAATAGAGTAAACAAAATGGATACAGGTAATTTGCTTACATTTTATTATAATAATCTCTTGAATTTTCAAAGAGTCTTTGGAAGTAATACATTTAATTACATCATTTTGAACAAAGTGCAGCATTATATATACAATAAAGCAACAAATTAAAACATAAGAAATTCATTTTAGAACATATAACTATTATAATATATATATATATATATACATGTATAACATAAATAATTGTATATTTTAAGTAGGATTATAATATTATATTTAACAGGTAAATGTTGGTGACCATGCGCTTGAAGCACAGGAAATACAGAATACTTCACAGACACGAAGCATAGTTTTCTAATATTCATTTGTCTTGTGGGATAAGGATATCCAGACATTAGAGAGGTGGCGATGTGAGCGTGTACGACTACTTGTATGCGTAGCTACCCGAACCTGTATAAGTACACGTTGTTATTAAAATTGATTTGCGAAACACAATGTGTGCGTGTAAAATCATATGACAGTTAGTACATGAGTTTCTCTTGAATCGATAAGGAATGTTTATATAAACATGACTAGACCACGGTTGAAGTAAACTTGGGTAGCTCCTGCATATGCATACCTGTGACATAGTACACATAATATTTTCGTCCGACATACGTCCATTACCGGTACTTGGAAAAACTACAAATACATGGATGATGAAACCCAGTACCCCAAATAGTATTCACATAGACATACACGTTACACGTTGCCTTTCGCAACCTCTCTATTATAAAACATCCAACCTTTCCATATAGTGCATTAGGTTTTAAAGTCTCTATGCAACATAAGAACTTATTCTATAACAAAAATATAAACATGTAACTGTATGTAGAAATGTCACAATATCGTTATTTTACTATTATTCAACTACACGTCAAATCAACCATTGCAATTATTGTGGGGAATGGTGGCCTAGAGGGAGGGCGCGTGCTTTCGGATCGAGAGGTCCTAGATTCAATCCCCGTCTGCGCCACTGCTAAATTTCACTGAGCAAGAATAACCCACAATGCTCCACTCAACCAATGTGTGAATTGGTACCTGTGAGGGCGGTGTCTGAACATGTTCCATATTCCTGAGCGCTGTATCTCAATGTTAGCTGCGCACCAACCAGGAGAGAAGTAGTCTCCCAAGGGTGACTCGGACACAGGTGATAAAAAACTGCCAAGTAAAGGGATATTAGAGCCTGTAAGTTTCAATGTATAGAGTTTAGTTCAGAAATTTAAGTATAAAATTCTCTGCAAGTATCAACTATTCAAAGACTAGCAGCAGCACAAATGAACACTTATCAATATATATTCCCAATAAAATCAGACCCTAACATTTGCTCCATTCTTTACGCTGTTAGAGATCTGACTACACTCCATATAAGGTCATGTTGAAATGAACTCTCTAGCGCGCAATGACGTCACATAGCCTAAGCAGTATGTCACTGCACTTTCAGATTTGTGAAAGCAGCGATTTCATTGGATAACATACAGTTTGCATCTACAAGACCCCAAACGGAGTGTCGTCAGATCCTATATCAGCGTAAAATAGTGAAGCGTAATAAGGGTCTGATTTTAATGAGATTTATCAATACATGACTGTATAAAGCATATTATTAAACGTACTGAACTATTGAGAACTAAACACTGTTACATACATGTACTTAACTGGGCTGAGCATACACGTTTGAAGTTGCTGAACACAGGATCAAAGTCTCACATTAGGGTGGCATGCTACTAACGATGCTAGCCATGTAAGGTGAGTATTATGAGAGAAAAATATCCATTCATGTTTTAAGTCTTTTAAACATAAATCAACAAGTTTTTACTATTGGTCACATACTGTCAAATCGTTGTCATTTCTGAGATATCAAGCATTATGGATGACCTAATAATTTACACAAAATCAAATTTCCTCACTGTAACTGTCAACAGTAAACGACTGTCACTAGCGAAAGATGGGACAAGGTTATCCTCCATCTTTTTGTAATGAAAATCCACATGAAATAGTATTTTAGCCCAAAACACTGCACATAATTTAATCTTCATGAAAATCATTGACTTTATGGGAATCAATGGGACAGACTTTTTAATCCAGTAAAAGAAATATGAACATTTTGTGATTGCAAATGCCAACCATGAACTCATTACGTAAAAACAGTAACTGTAAAGTCTTTCGAAATACCATAACTGAAATAACATGCAGAATCCAAATGGATCTAGGCATAGAGTATGGCATTTAAAATTGTTGAAACATCATAGCAATATCCATTCAAAGTAGTTTATAATTACATGTAGATGGACAAAGGCCTCACACAAAGGCGTACATTTTCTGTACGCCTTAGCCTTTTTTTGTATGAACTAAATCATACAGTAATAATCACTGTTAATGCATACAGTGGTAGGTGCCCTGTTTTGATTTTGGAAGAATTTCTATGACACTTTGTTTCTCAAGATGCATTCATTTTACTTCACGATATCTCCAGTATTTGTTGACTGTTTTGAGTCAATTTATATCACATGCATTTGATCACACGTCCACCGAGAGCCGATCCAGACGTGAGCAACAATGCATTATGGGAATGGTATAATAACGAGTTCTGGAAAGAAACCCCATTAAGTGTAGCTTCATTTATGGACTTGGATTCCTTGAAAGCCATGCTTGGATAACTGGGCTTCTTCAAACGCCTTCCTTCCTTCGTCTCCTGGAGATAAAGAAAGATTGACACTTATGATGCCATACATATACATACATACAGACATACAGACAGACAGACAGACAGTCACACCTGTGTTACTGTGTACCTAAATTAAGCAACCACTTCTATTAAAGCAACATCATCACATTTATATCAATTACACCTGCAGTATACTTGGAGCAGCTAAACGGCCAACTGGATTAAACAGCCATCAGGATTGAACAGCTCACTGGATAAAATAGCCAACTACATTGATATAGCGATTAACATATATAGACGAACAAGAAACAGTCCTGTCAATAATTTGTGCGGAAAAACCTCAGTTTTTACTAACTAAGATGGTTTATAAATATGGTACAAGTTTAAATTGGTCTTGAGAATAGTCTCATTCTAGACAATACACTGCACTTACCGAGGGTAAGTAGAGCATCTTTTGCACGTTTTTGTACGGCATTAGACGAGTCTGATTGCCATAAATACACAAGTTGATCAATACTCTCTGTTGCCTGAAGTTAAATAAAGTCATATCATATACTTATCAAGAGTAGCGTAAGAATCAGGTATAAACAGGAGTTGGATATTTATCTGTCTAATCAACACTGTTCAGATATGGTAACACTAATAGACATGTCGCTGGCTTAGAATTAGAAGCTTGTACGACCTTATAAGACTTGTGTATATTTGAAATCAGCATTTCAAGGCACTTCTTATGAGCCTATTTTCATGAAAAACAGAAGTAGTCATGTTGACCAAACTGAAGTTTAACAAGACTGCGTTCAATAAATGCTTATGCCCCCTGTGGAAGCCTTGTCCATAAATAAGTCTAAGTCCAAAATTAGGTCAAGGTGAAGGTCAAAATGGGGTTAGGTGATACAGGCGTGTTGAGAGTGTTCATACACAACATCCATGCAAGTATGAAAGCTTTGTAGCAAGCCATATTAATGCTAGAAGAAACGGTCAATTTGGGTTAACCAGGACGGACGGACGGACGGACTGACAGGTGAACCATTATATGTCTCCCCATCTATCGATAGGGGGGCATAAAAAGCTTGTTTTTCCATAGACATAGAGATTAGTTTTCAGACAGTTTTTTCTTATTTTCTCAAAATATTGATTTTGTACTTACGACCTTCTAATTCTAAGCCAGGGATGTGTTAACCAGCAATAGTATACCTTAATTGAAAGCAATTAACCAGCAGTAACTAGTAGTGAGTGACAATCAATTCTTAAAATGTTGTTAAATAAAGAAACCTGGAGAAGAATGGGGACTGGAGAGATAAAACAGATGAGACTGACTTGGAAAGAAGCAGAAAAGACAGCCAGGGATAGACCAAAAGTGATGGAGAAAGCTGACATCAGCCTTATGTGTCAAAGTACACGAAGAGGACTAAGTAAATAAGTAAGTAAACAATTTCCCATAACCGCAATATAAAAATCCATTGTTCAGTCATTTTATTATGTTTTATTGTTTCAATGCCTTCTTCCTGCGAGTATGTAGAGTTGATATGAGTCTAGAGCCTGAAGTCAAATATTGTTGGTAGAGCATAATTTTGTTCACAGATATAATCATAGAGATGATATTGTTGCACCTAACTAACAGTCAGTCTGTAATGTCTTTATAACAAAATATGTTTGTAAACCATGTATGCCCCCGTTACAGCCATAACGCCATTAATGTTAAAACCAATAGACTGTTGCTGACCAACCTCCATGTAAAGTTTGAAGATCCAAGAACAAAGCATTCTTGAGTCATTGAACAGAAAACATTTGGTTTATCAACCAACCTACTGACCGACCAATAGACTGACATAAAAGATGGGCGCATAATAAGCATTAATGATTACCTCAAGTATTGATAAAGCCACACAAGCACCACCTCGCATCTCGGGCGTTCTATCTTCCAGTTCCTCCACAAACGTAACCATTGCCTTGTCTCGACTTTCCTTCTTTCTTTGTATTAGATTCAAATAGGAAACTGAAAAGCAATATAGCATTATTTCTCTTTCTATGAGAGAGAGAGAGAGAGACGGACCTGACCTTCCTTTGATCAACTTCGAATTCCATGTCTCTTAAAATTTGGGTTGCAGGAAGGACAACTCTGTATTTCATCATGAAAATGTTGCAAGCTGATAAATGAACAAGAGCCACGTTCACATGGCCATCGCCGCAGTTAATGTTTGTTACCAACGGGTGTTACACCCTGTGGACTTCGAACTCTGAACATAATTAGCCATAGAGGGAGGTAATTATAAATGAGAACTATACGATAAGCCACAACAATGACGTTGAACATTGTGCTCAAGTTATAGCAGGATGACCTGTCAAGATAGGCTTTATTGACCCTTGACCTGCCATCACGTGGTATGTCATATACACGACAGTATATTAATGATAAAGAAATGACAGTTTAGCGCGTAAGAAAGCAGCCTTAGTGAAATACCAGCCTTCAGCATCTCGTATAACACGATTATGTTCATCATTACCTTTTTTGGTGATCATTTTAAGCGTACGTGTCTAGTTTTTGAAACAAATAATTGTGTCTTTTGTATCACGGATAAGTTTGTAGAACGTGTAAAATGAAATTTTAGTAGAAAAATAAAAAGCCCGATTTGTTGTCCAGCACAAGGCTGCTTCGTATCTTTTAAGATTGCATATACTCAGTGTCTGTTATGGATTGTGCTTGAGGTGTGTGTGTTGTTAATTTCTTACCAACTGACTCCTGTCCCGTTTTAGTTTGACTGGCTTAAGCAGACGACTTTCGGGACTGGATGCCCGGTTTTGTCTTACATGTTCCTGTGCTATATGTTCTGCGCCTTTTCCTGTTAGCTTGAATATTGTCTGTGCCTTTTTATTCTCGCGTGTCCTTGTGTGTCCCGCTCTTTCTGTTGGGCGGTGCTACTTCCGGTAGTTTCGTATTTTCTTTAATTATTATAATATGGACTTGTATCTGGATTTAAACGCCAATTCCGTTTACAGTGGAGTTTTTCAATTTTAAATAATCAATAATATGTCATAATTTCTCAGTATTCAATTTTTTGACCGGGGCCAAAAGGAGCTAGGAGTTACGTATTTATTCGTATTTGCTTGTTGTCCTCTAGCTATTTCGTCCTCGCGATTCGCATCCTACCTGGTTCGTTCATGGTAGTTGAAGTTATGGATGTAGTTTTCTGTCTCCTTATGTCAATTAAGTTGTTGTAAGTCCCCTACCGGTTTTCGACCGGAGGGAACTATAGGTCAATTTAAGTTGTTGTAAGTCCCCTACCGGTTTTTGACCGGAAGGGACTATAGGTTTGCCATCAGTCCGTCAGTTTTGGTTCTGACGGGAATTATGGTTGCTATGGCAACAAAAACATTTTCATTTTTTGTTATTCTTTTTCAATGATACAGTTATAATAACTTGAGTGTTCCTCTAGCGAGAAAATTGAATACCACAGACTTGAGTGTTTCTCTAGCGACCAGTTTGAATACCACAGACTTGAGTGTTTCTCTAGCGACAAGTTTGAATACCACAGACTTGAGTGTTTCTCTAGCGACATGTTTGAATAACACAGACTTGAGTGTTCCTCTAGTTACATGTTTGAATACCACAGACTTGAGTGTTCCTCTAGCGACATGTTTGAATACCTCAGACTTGAGTGTTCCTCTAGTTACATGTTTGAATACCACAGACTTGAGTGTTCCTCTAGTGACATGTTTGAACACCACAGACTTGAGTGTTCCTCTAGCGACAAGTTTGAATACCTCAGACTTGAGTGTTCCTCTAGTTACATGTTTGAATACCACAGACTTGAGTGTTCCTCTAGCGACAAGTCTGAATACCACAGACTTGAGTGTTTCTCTAGCGACAAGTTTGAATAGCACAGAGTTGAGTGTTCCTCTAGCGACATGTTTGAATACCACAGACTTGAGTGTTCCTCTAGCGACATGTTTGAATACCACAGACTTGAGTGTGCCTCTAGTGAGTGTTTTTATCGGTCTATATATAATTTGTTCGACCGCACGAGAAAGGCAGCAATACAGGGAATATCACCACTCAGTGCATTGTAGGCGGGGGCGGGGGGAGCAAAATAGAGTAAACAAAATGGATACAGGTAATTTGCTTACATTTTATTATAATAATCTCTTGAATTTTCAAAGAGTCTTTGGAAGTAATACATTTAATTACATCATTTTGAACAAAGTGCAGCATTATATATACAATAAAGCAACAAATTAAAACATAAGAAATTCATTTTAGAACATATAACTATTATAATATATATATATATATACATGTATAACATAAATAATTGTATATTTTAAGTAGGATTATAATATTATATTTAACAGGTAAATGTTGGTGACTATGCGCTTGAAGCACAGGAAATACAGAATACTTCACAGACACGAAGCATAGTTTTCTAATATTCATTTGTCCTGTGGGATAAGGATATCCAGACATTAGAGAGGTGGCGATGTGAGCGTGTACGACTACTTGTATGCGTAGCTACCCGAACATGTATAAGTACACGTTGTTATTAAAATTGGTTTGCGAAACACAATGTGTGCGTGTAAAATCATATGACAGTTAGTACATGATGTTCTCTTGAATCGATAAGGAATGTTTATATAAACATGACTAGACCACGGTTGAAGTAAACTTGGGTAGCTCCTGCATATGCATACCTGTGACATAGTACACATAATATTTTCGTCCGACATACGTCCATTACCGGTACTTGGAAAAACTACAAATACATGGATGATGAAACCCAGTACCCCAAATAGTATTCACATAGACATACACGTTACACGTTGCCTTTCGCAACCTCTCTATTATAAAACATCCAACCTTTCCATATAGTGCATTAGGTTTTAAAGTCTCTATGCAACATAAGAACTTATTCTATAACAAAAATATAAACATGTAACTGTATGTAGAAATGTCACAATATCGTTATTTTACTATTATTCAACTACACGTCAAATCAACCATTGCAATTATTGTGGGGAATGGTGGCCTAGAGGGAGGGCGCGTGCTTTAGGATCGAGAGGTCCTAGATTCAATCCCCGTCTGCGCCACTGCTAAATTTCACTGAGCAAGAATAACCCACAATGCTCCACTCAACCAATGTGTGAATTGGTACCTGTGAGGGCGGTGTCTGAAAATGTTCCATATTCCTGTGCGCTGTATCTCAATGTTAGCTGCGCACCAACCAGGAGAGAAGTAGTCTCCCAAGGGTGACTCGGACACAGGTGATAAAAAAACTGCCAAGTAAAGGGATATTAGAGCCTGTAAGTTTCAATGTATAGAGTTTAGTTCAGAAATTTAAGTATAAAATTCTCTGCAAGTACCAACTATTCAAAGACTAGCAGCAGCACAAATGAACACTTATCAATATATATTCCCAAAAAAATCAGACCCTAACATTTGCTCCATTCTTTACGCTGTTAGAGATCTGACTACACTCCATATAAGGTCATGTTGAAATGAACTCTCTAGCGCGCAATGACGTCACATAGCCTAAGCAGTATGTCACTGCACTTTCAGATTTGTGAAAACAGCGATTTCATTGGATAACATACAGTTTGCATCTACAAGACCCCAAACGGAGTGTCGTCAGATCCTATATCAGCGTAAAATAGTGAAGCGTAATAAGGGTCTGATTTTAATGAGATTTATCAATACATGACTGTATAAAGCATATTATCAAACGTACTGAACTTTTGAGAACTAAACACTGTTACATACATGTACTTAACTGGGCTGAGCATACACGTTTGAAGTTGCTGAACACAGGATCAAAGTCTCACATTAGGGTGGCATGCTACTAACGATGCTAGCCATGTAAGGTGAGTATTATGAGAGAAAAATATCCATTCATGTTTTAAGTCTTTTAAACATAAATCAACAAGTTTTTACTATTGGTCACATACTGTCAAATCGTTGTCATTTCTGAGATATCAAGCATTATGGATGACCTAATAATTTACACAAAATCAAATTTCCTCACTGTAACTGTCAACAGTAAACGACCGTCACTAGCGAAAGATGGGACAAGGTTATCCTCCATCTTTTTGTAATGAAAATCCACATGAAATAGTATTTTTAGCCCAAAACACTGCACATAATTTAATCTTCATGAAAATCATTGACTTTATGGGAAGCAATGGGACAGACTTTTTAATCCAGTAAAAGAAATATGAACATTTTGTGATTGCAAATGCCAACCATGAACTCATTACGTAAAAACAGTAACTGTAATGTCTTTCGAAATACCATAACTGAAATAACATGCAGAATCCAAATGGATCTAGGCATAGAGTATGGCATTTAAAATTGTTGAAACATCATAGCAATATCCATTCAAAGTAGTTTATAATTACATGTAGATGGACAAAGGCCTCACACACAGGCGTACATTTTCTGTATGCCTTAGCCTTTTTTTGTATGAACTAAATCATACAGTAATAATCACTGTTAATGCATACAGTGGTAGGTGCCCTGTTTTGATTTTGGAAGAATTTCTATGACACTTTGTTTCTCAAGATGCATTCATTTTACTTCACGATATCTCCAGTATTTGTTGACTATTTTGAGTCAATTTATATCACATGCATTTGATCACACGTCCGTCGAGAGCCGATCCAGACGTGAGCAACAATGCATTATGGGAATGGTATAATAACGAGTTCTGGAAAGAAACCCCATTAAGTGTAGCTTCATTTATGGACTTGGATTCCTTGAAAGCCATGCTTGGATAACTGGGCTTCTTCAAACGCCTTCCTTCCTTCGTCTCCTGGAGATAAAGAAAGATTGACACTTATGATGTCATACATATACATACATACAGACATACAGACAGACAGACAGTCACACCTGTGTTACTGTGTACCTAAATTAAGCAACCACTTCTATTAAAGCAACATCATCACATTTATATCAATTACACCTGCAGTATACTTGGAGCAGCTAAACGGCCAACTGGATTAAACAGCCATCAGGATTGAACAGCTCACTGGATAAAATAGCCAACTACAATGATATAGCGATTAACATATATAGACGAACAAGAAACAGTCCTGTCAATAATTTGTGCGGAAAAACTTCAGTTTTTACTAACTAAGATGGTTTATAAATATGGAACAAGTTTAAATTGGTCTTGAGAATAGTCTCATTCTAGACAATACACTGTACTTACCGAGGGTAAGTAGAGCATCTTTTGCACGTTTTTGTACGGCATTAGACGAGTCTGATTGCCATAAATACACAAGTTGATCAATACTCTCTGTTGCCTGAAGTTAAATAAAGTCATATCATATACTTATCAAGAGTAGCGTAAGAATCAGGTATAAACAGGAGTTGGATATTTATCTGTCTAATCAACACTGTTCAGATATGGTAACACTAATAGACATGTCGCTGGCTTAGAATTAGAAGCTTGTACGACCTTATAAGACTTGTGTATATTTGAAATCTGCATTTCAAGGCACTTCTTATGAGCCTATTTTCATGAAAATCAGAAGTAGTCATGTTGACCAAACTGAAGTTTAACAAGACTGCGTTCAATAAATGCTTATGCCCCCTGTGGAAGCCTTGTCCATAAATAAGTCTAAGTCCAAAATTAGGTCAAGGTGAAGGTCAAAATGGGGTTAGGTGATACAGGCGTGTGGAGAGTGTTCATACACAACATCCATGCAAGTATGAAAGCTTTGTAGCAAGCCATATTAATGCTAGAAGAAACGGTCAATTTGGGTTAACCAGGACGGACGGACGGACGGACGGACATACTGACAGGTGAATCACTATATGCCTCCCCATCTATCGATAGGGGGGCATAAAAAGCTTGTTTTTCCATAGACATAGAGATTAGTTTTCAGACAGTTTTTTCTTATTTTCTCAAAATATTGATTTTGTACTTACGACCTTCTAATTCTAAGCCAGGGATGTGTTAACCAGCAATAGTTTACCTTAATTGAAAGCAATAAACCAGCAGTAACTAGTAGTGAGTGACAATCAATTCTTAAAATGTTGTTAAATAAAGAAACCTGGAGAAGAATGGGGACTGGAGAGATAAAACAGATGAGACTGACTTGGAAAGAAGCAGAAAAGACAGCCAGGGATAGACCAAAAGTGATGGAGAAAGCTGACATCAGCCTTATGTGTCAAAGTACACGAAGAGGACTAAGTAAATAAGTAAGTAAACAATTTCCCATAAACGCAATATAAAAATCCACTGTTCAGTCATTTTATTATGTTTTATTGTTTCAATGCCTTCTTCCTGCGAGTATGTAGAGTTGATATGAGTCTAGAGCCTGAAGTCAAATATTGTTGGTAGAGCATAATTTTGTTCACAGATATAATCATAGAGATGATATTGTTGCACCTAACTAACAGTCAGTCTGTAATGTCTTTATAACAAAAGATGTTTGTAAACCATGTATGCCCCCGTTACAGCAATAACGCCATTAATGTTAAAACCAATAGACTGTTGCTGACCAACCTCCATGTAAAGTTTGAAGATCCAAGAACAAAGCGTTCTTGAGTCATTGAACAGAAAACATTTGGTTTATCAACCAACCTACTGACCGACCAATAGACTGACATAAAAGATGGGCGCATAATAAGCACTAATGATTACCTCAAGTATTGATAAAGCCACACAAGCACCACATCGCATCTCGGGCGTTCTATCTTCCAGTTCCTCCACAAACGTAACCATTGCCTTGTCTCGACTTTCCTTCTTTCTTTGTATTAGATTCAAATAGGAAACTGAAAAGCAATATAGCATTATTTCTATGAACCACACCTCTCTCTCTCTCTCTCTCTAGAGAGAGAGAGACGGACCTGACCTTCCTTTGATCAACTTCGAATTCCATGTCTCTTAAAATTTGGGTTGCCGGAAGGACAACTCTGTATTACATCATGAAAATGTTGCAAGCTGATAAATGAACAAGAGCCACGTTCACATGGCCATCGCCGCAGTTAATGTTTGTTACCAACGGGTGTTACACCCTGTGGACTTCGAACTCTGAACATAATTAGCCATAGAGGGAGGTAACTATAAATGAGAACTATACGATAAGCCACAACAATGACGTTGAACATTGTGCTCAAGTTATAGCAGGATGACCTGTCAAGATAGGCTTTATTGACCCTTGACCTGCCATCACGTGGTATGTCATATACACGACAGTATATTAATGATAAAGAAATGACCAGCCTTCAGCATCTCGTATAACACGATTATGTTCATCATTACCTTTTTTGGTGATCATTTTAAGCGTACGTGTCTAGTTTTTGAAACAAATAATTGTGTCTTTTGTATCACGGATAAGTTTGTAGAACGTGTAAAATGAAATTTTAGTAGAAAAATAAAAAGCCCGATTTGTTGTCCAGCACAAGGCTGCTTCGTATCTTTTAAGATTGCATATACTCAGTGTCTGTTATGGATTGTGCTTGAGGTGTGTGTGTTGTTAATTTCTTACCAACTGACTCCTGTCCCGTTTTAGTTTGACTGGCTTAAGCAGCAGACTTTCGGGACTGGATGCCCGGTTTTGTCTTACATGTTCCTGTGCTATATGTTCTGCGCCTTTTCCTGTTAGCTTGAATATTGTCTGTGCCTTTTTATTCTCGCGTGTCCTTGCGTGTCCCGCTCTTTCTGTTGGGCGGTGCTACTTCCGGTAGTTTCGTATTTTCTTTAATTATTATAATATGGACTTGTATCTGGATTTAAACGCCAATTCCGTTTACAGTGGAGTTTTTCAATTTTAAATAATCAATAATATGTCATAATTTCTCAGTATTCAATTTTTTGACCGGGGCCAAAAGGAGCTAGGAGTTACGTATTTATTCGTATTTGCTTGTTGTCCTCTAGCTATTTCGTCCTCGCGATTCGCATCCTACCTGGTTCGTTCATGGTAGTTGAAGTTATGGATGTAGTTTTCTGTCTCCTTATGTCAATTAAGTTGTTGTAAGTCCCCTACCGGTTTTCGACCGGAGGGGACTATAGGTCAATTTAAGTTGTTGTAAGTCCCCTACCGGTTTTTGACCGGAAGGGACTATAGGTTTGCCATCAGTCCGTCAGTTTTGGTTCTGACGGGAATTATGGTTGCTATGGCAACAAAAACATTTTCATTTTTTGTTATTCTTTTTCAATGATACAGTTATAATAACTCAAGCGCGATAAATTGCAGTACAAAACAAACACAAAATCGGCTATATTTATCGTTTCTGAATATTTAGGAGCATGAAAACTTTATATGTTGTGCCAAATGTTTGAATGCTTTCATTGGTAAGTGTTATAGTGCTTGATTTTAATTCATAACAAAAATATAGGCAATATGTATTGTGTTTTTGTACTGCAATTTATCGCGTTAGAGTTATACCTGTGGTGTCACATGCTAGTATGTAAACCAATGTTTAGTCAAGCAGATCCTTCGGGTCCTCTTATTGTAAGGTGTGTCATATATCGTTATTTATTTAGTATAAGCCTGCTAAGTGCATATTGTCGACACATTAAGCCTATGCTCAGATGAATTTTCTCCGAGTTATAGCCTTTTAAATATTTTTTCTTTGTCTATGATGTTTTTCTGTTAACATCAGCCATACGTCAAGGTTATTGCCCTTATAGTATTTTTCTTTGTTTGCAATGCTTTTCTCTAAACATTAGTCTGACCTTAAAGCTACACCACACTACTTATTAGATGTTACAAGCCTAGATATCCATATCAACTGCCAGTTATGCCCAGATCAATTTACACCGACTTATTGTACTTTGTATTAATACTGTTGTGTCTGCCCTATTTCTCTTTTTTAACCACTGATTTCAGCAAAACTTCAAAATACATGTAAGTACCAAGCCTAGGGGTACATATCATCAGCAAGAAATAATGTTTGGATTCATTTTCCTTCAGTAATTTGCCATTTCAATTTATATTAATATTTTTGTCTTCACTCCTCTTTGTAAAAAATTGGACCAAACTTAATAATACTCGTTCGTATCATCATTGTAACAGATTGTACGTGTTTAATTAAAGTGTCGGTCTCAGTCGTGGCACATATTTTATGTGTTCGTGAACAGTTGACATGTATGCTATGTGTTTAAACAGTGTCACACACATATTGTATGTTTCAAGACAGACAGTGTCACATAGTGTATGTGTTTACTTGCAGTGGCACATAGTGTATGTGTTTAAAGATAGGCATATATTGTTTGTTTTGAAGACAGTGACATACTTTATATTGTATATTTTATAAGCTGTAGCATAATTATAATGCAAGTTTTTAATGAGCACTGGCACATATTGTATGTGTTAATGGACAGTGTCACAAAATGTATGTTGTTATAAGCAGTATCACATATTGTATTTTAAATAGCAGTGACACATATTGTATGTGTTTATGAACAGTGACACATTGTATATGTCTATGAACAGTGGCACATATTGTATGTGTCTATGAACAGTGGCATCTATTGTATGTGTCTATGAACAGTGGCACCTATTATATGTGTCTATGAACAGTGGCACATGTATATTGTATGTGTCTATTAACAGTGGCACATATTGTATGTGTCTATGAACAGTGGCACATATTGTATGTTTTATAAGCATTGTAACATATTGTAACATATTTTATGTGTATATGAGCAGTGGCACATATTGTATGTGTCTATGAACAGTGACACATATTGTATGTGTCTATGAACAGTGGCACATATCGTATGTGTGTATGAGCAGTGGCACATATTGTATGTGTGTATGAACAGTGGCACATATTGTATGTGTCTATGAACAGTGGCACATATTGTATGTGTCTATGAACAGTGGCACAAATTGTATGTGTCTATGAACAGTGGCACCTATTATATGTGTCTATGAACAGTGGCACATATTGTACATGTTAATGGTAAGTGTCACAAAATGTATGTTGTTATAAGCAGTATCACATATTGTATTTTAAATAGCAGTGTAACTTATTTGATGTGTCTATGAGTAGTTGCATATACATGAATTATATATTTTTATGAGCACTGATACATATATTTTAATTGCCTATAGGCATTGACACATAATTTATGTGTCTATGAACAGTGGCTCATATTGTATGTTTTATAAGCATTGTCACATATTGTATTTTAAATAGCAGTGACACATATTGTATGTGTCCATGAATAGTGGCACATATTTTATGTGTCTATGAACAGTGGCACATATTGTATGTGTCTATGACGACGGCACAAAATGTATGTTGTTATAAGCAGTATCACATATTATGTTTTATTTGCAGTGTAACGTATTGGATGTGTCTATGAGAAGTTGCATATATTATATATTTTATGAGCACTGATATATATATCGGCATTGACACATAATTTATGTGTCTATGAACAGTGGTACATATTGTATGTTTTATAAGCATTGTCACATATTGTATTTTAAATAGCAGTGACATATATTGTATGTGTCTATGCTCAGTGGCACATATTTCATGTGTCTATTAACAGTGGCACACATTGTATGTGTTATTGGCAGTGTCACAAAATGTATGTTGTTAAAAGCAGTAACACATAAAAAAATTATTATGTTTTATTAGCAGTGTAACATTTTTTGTGTGTATGAACAGTGGCACATTATGTATGTGTCTATGAACAGTGGCACATATTGTATGTGTCTATGAACAGTGGCACATATTGTATGTGTTAAGGGGCAGTGTCACAAAATGTATGTTGTTATAAGCAGTATCACATATTATGTTTTATTTGCAGTGTAACGTATTGGATGTGTCTATGAGAAGTTGCATATATTATATATTTTATGAGCACTGATATATATATCGGCATTGACACATAATTTATGTGTCTATGAACAGTGGTACATATTGTATGTTTTATAAGCATTGTCACATATTGTATTTTAAATAGCAGTGACATATATTGTATGTGTCTATGCTCAGTGGCACATATTTCATGTGTCTATTAACAGTGGCACACATTGTATGTGTTATTGGCAGTGTCACAAAATGTATGTTGTTAAAAGCAGTAACACATAAAAAAATTATTATGTTTTATTAGCAGTGTAACATTTTTTGTGTGTATGAACAGTGGCACATTATGTATGTGTCTATGAACAGTGGCACATATTGTATGTGTCTATGAACAGTGGCACATATTGTATGTGTTAAGGGGCAGTGTCACAAAATGTATGTTGTTATAAGCAGTATCACATATTATGTTTTATTACATATTTTATGTTTCTATGAGTAGTTGCATATATTATATGTTTTTATGAGCGCTGATACATATTTTAAGTGTCTATCGGCAGTGACACATAATGTATGTCTTTATCAGCAGTGATACATAATTGTATTTGTCTATGGACAGTGGCACATATTGTATGTGTCTATGAACAGTCTCACATATTGTAACTATGTGTCTATCAGCAATGTCATATATTGTATGTGTTTATCAGCAGTGTCACATATTGTATATGTTTATCAGCAGTGTCACATATTGTATGTGTTTATCAGCAATGACATATATTGTATGTGCTTATCAGCAGTGTCACATATTGTATGTGTTTATCAGCAGTTGGACATACTGTATGTGTCTATTGGCAGTGGCATATCGCTGTCTTAGAATGAGATATTTTGAAGAAAAAAAACAAGAAAAAACTGTCTGAAACATCTATACTTACGAAAATACAAGATTTTTAAACTTTGTTTTGGTCAACATGACCAGTTCCAATGTCATGAAAATAGACTCATAAGCTGCGCCTTGTGATGCAGATTTCAAATATGCAAGAGCCTTAACAGGTCGTAAGTAGCATTTACGACCTTCTTATTCTAAGTCAGCGATAAATTGTATGATTGTGTCTATAAGCAGTGTCACATTTTGAATAATACGTTTATTAAACTCTTCATGTGTTAATAAGAAGTTATATAATCGAACACCTGGTGTTGTTTTCAATTATATTTGTATTATAAAATGTCATATTCAGTATAGTATCCAGAAACAAAAGAGCACCGAGACAAATATTGTCTTGAGTATATAATTAACGCGTTTATTTCTTCCAAACACATGCTTACATGTACATATTTGGTTATTTCTCAAATTTTCACTCACGTAAAGTGCCTTGGTGTGACTCTGCATGGCTACGGGCCTGAATATTTCACCAACTGCCTGACATTTACCAAGAAATGTGACCGACATTCACATTAACAAAGGTAAAACACTGACATATTCACATCAACAAAGTGGCAAAATATCTGCCTGATCAAAACAAAACAGATTCTGCATGAAAAACTGGTTCAAACACAGAATACCTAGATCAGTGTATCGAGTAAAGAAATGCACCAACAGGCCCCAATTCCAAGAAAAAACTTAAGTTATTGCTTAGCCGAGACTGCTATTTTAAAAACATATTTTGTTGGTTAAATAACTCAAATGTATGCTTGTATATATTGTTTCATCACAGTTAGATGCCAATTGATTAGAGCAATACATAATAAAAGTTCTAAACATCTAAAGCAAAAACTTAAGTCTGCTATAACAAGCTCAAGTATGACACTCTTTATTATTCATTACTGTTGGATTTCCATGAGTATTCCATACACAAATCACCTACTATATCATTAATTTATTTAGCAATAAATACACAGTTCCTGGTAACTATCTATCAATGTACATCACAAGGCTATAATTGTAGTCATATAATAAATTCAAAATAACAGTCTCAGCTGAGCAATAACTTGAGTTTTTTTGTGGTATTGGGGCTTGGTTGTGGATTTGTATACAATTTGTACAAGTTGTTAACACCAAATACCGTATACACCATAGTACTAGTCGCACATGTGTGTTGGACACAGGTAACAAATGAGAGAAAATTCTTACATAGAGTCTGATGTAATCTTAAGACTGCATTCAGTGAATGCTTATGCCCCGATGGAAGCCTTGTCAATAAAACTTGCCAATCAATCAGGGGCCGTAATACGGTTAAAGTATTGGATATTGTTACATGGCCTTGACAATACAAGGTGTTTATGATTGTTAACAAGTATGCCAAGTTTGGAAGCAATGCCTTAATGGACTAAAAAATACATGTATTCTCTAACAACTTGTAGACTTAACCTGGATAGCAGCTTGCCGAGTTCCTAGTCACTGTTGGACAGATAGTGTGTCCAGCTCAACATGCAATATACCAGGAGGAGTCTCAGCTTGCCGAGTTCCTAGTCACTGTCGGACAGATAGTGTGTCCTGCTCAACATGCCATATACCTGGCCCCGATCTCCCTAAGCATCTCAATCTGAGCAAGATCTCATCTCAAAAATTTGCATGTGTCTTTATGTTAATTTCCATGGGAAGCTGGACTCAAAATTACTATCACTTAACAGAAATGTTATTCTGAGTTTATTACAGTAAAATTTCCAACTTAGAATTTAGCAAAATCTTCATTTGAGTTGAGATTTCTACTTGAGATGCTTCGGGAGATCGGGGCCAGGAGTCTGATGCTCTAGCCCATGGCCACAATGAACATTTACAAGTTCAGTTAGAATATGGTGAGAGTGACGTAGTTGTGTATGTGTACACGAAAGATTACACTTGGTTTTACACCACGATAGTGGACTCAACTGCTGTGTCACTCTATTCTTACCCTGACTGGACTATACACAGCTATTTTGTTATTTGTGTGTTCAACAGACAGTAACCTTAACAGTTCATCAGCAGATAAAGTGCTATTTTATTGACCCTGTCGATAAATACTTATCTTCTTAGTATCTGCACACAATAGACAGATACATGTAATAAGTCGGAAATAATTATAGCTTGCAATATCGGACATGGCACATGTGCTTTTTTGTTATTTAACCTGTCAAAACATCTTTACAGTACAATAACGAAAACTCACGAGGATTAACTAATTATAGCGCCTGGTCAAATGTTATGTACTTATACTAATCTACAGTGTGCATTAACCCTGTAATTATGTAAATTCTGACACGTCAAGAAAAGTCACTGTAGCACAATCCACAAGATTAATCAGCAGATCTTGACCAATATGACTTCCTATCAAGTTTGAGTATCACTACTTGAGTGTTCCTCTAGCGAGAAAATTGAATACCACATACTTGAGTGTTTCTCTAGCGACAAGTTTGAATACCACATACTTTAGTGTTTCTCTAGCGACATGTTTGAATACCACAGACTTGAGTGTTCCTCTAGCGACAAGTTTGAATACCACATACTTGAGTGTTCCTCTAGCGAGAAAATTGAATACCACATACTTGAGTGTTTCTCTAGCGACAACTTTGAATACCACATACTTGAGTGTTTCTCTAGCGACATGTTTGAATACCACAGACTTGAGTGTTCCTCTAGCGACAAGTTTGAATACCACATACTTGAGTGTTCCTCTAGCGAGAAAATTGAATACCACATACTTGAGTGTTTCACTAGCGACAAGTTTGAATACCACAGACTTGAGTGTTTCTCTAGCGACAAGTTTGAATACCACAGACTTGAGTGTTTCTCTAGCGACATGTTTGAATAACACAGACTTGAGTGTTCCTCTAGTTACATGTTTGAATACCACAGACTTGAGTGTTCCTCTAGCGACATTTTTGAATACCTCAGACTTGAGTGTTCCTCTAGTTACATGTTTGAATACCACAGACTTGAGTGTTCCTCTAGTGACATGTTTGAACACCACAGACTTGAGTGTTCCTCTAGCGACAAGTTTGAATACCTCAGACTTGAGTGTTCCTCTAGTTACATGTTTGAATACCACAGACTTGAGTGTTCCTCTAGTGACATGTTTGAACACCACAGACTTGAGTGTTTCTCTAGCGACAAGTTTGAATAACACAGACTTGAGCGTTTCTCTAGTGACATGTTTGAATACCACGGACTTGAGTGTTCCTCTAGCGACAAGTCTGAATACCACAGACTTGAGTGTTTCTCTAGCGACAAGTTTGAATACCACAGAGTTGAGTGTTCCTCTAGCGACATGTTTGAATACCACAGACTTGAGTGTTCCTCTAGCGACATGTTTGAATACCACAGAATGGAGTGTGCCTCTAGTGAGTGTTTTTATCGGTCTATATATAATTTGTTCGACCGCACGAGAAAGGCAGCAATACAGGGAATATCACCACTCAGTGCATTGAAGGCGGGGGCGGGGGGAGCAAAATAGAGTAAACAAAATGGATACAGGTAATTTGCTTACATTTTATTATAATAATCTCTTGAATTTTCAAAGAGTCTTTGGAAGTAATACATTTAATTACATCATTTTGAACAAAGTGCAGCATTATATATACAATAAAGCAACAAATTAAAACATAAGAAATTCATTTTAGAACATATAACTATTATAATATATATATATATATACATGTATAACATAAATAATTGTATATTTTAAGTAGGATTATAATATATTTAACAGGTAAATGTTGGTGACTATGCGCTTGAAGCACAGGAAATACAGAATACTTCACAGACACGAAGCATAGTTTTCTAATATTCATTTGTCCTGTGGGATAAGGATATCCAGACATTAGAGAGGTGGCGATGTGAGCGTGTACGACTACTTGTATGCGTAGCTACCCGAACATGTATAAGTACACGTTGTTATTAAAATTGGTTTGCGAAACACAATGTGTGCGTGTAAAATCATATGACAGTTAGTACATGATGTTCTCTTGAATCGATAAGGAATGTTTATATAAACATGACTAGACCACGGTTGAAGTAAACTTGGGTAGCTCCTGCATATGCATACCTGTGACATAGTACACATAATATTTTCGTCCGACATACGTCCATTACCGGTACTTGGAAAAACTACAAATACATGGATGATGAAACCCAGTACCCCAAATAGTATTCACATAGACATACACGTTACACGTTGCCTTTCGCAACCTCTCTATTATAAAACATCCAACCTTTCCATATAGTGCATTAGGTTTTAAAGTCTCTATGCAACATAAGAACTTATTCTATAACAAAAATATAAACATGTAACTGTATGTAGAAATGTCACAATATCGTTATTTTACTATTATTCAACTACACGTCAAATCAACCATTGCAATTATTGTGGGGAATGGTGGCCTAGAGGGAGGGCGCGTGCTTTAGGATCGAGAGGTCCTAGATTCAATCCCCGTCTGCGCCACTGCTAAATTTCACTGAGCAAGAATAACCCACAATGCTCCACTCAACCAATGTGTGAATTGGTACCTGTGAGGGCGGTGTCTGAAAATGTTCCATATTCCTGTGCGCTGTATCTCAATGTTAGCTGCGCACCAACCAGGAGAGAAGTAGTCTCCCAAGGGTGACTCGGACACAGGTGATAAAAAAACTGCCAAGTAAAGGGATATTAGAGCCTGTAAGTTTCAATGTATAGAGTTTAGTTCAGAAATTTAAGTATAAAATTCTCTGCAAGTACCAACTATTCAAAGACTAGCAGCAGCACAAATGAACACTTATCAATATATATTCCCAAAAAAATCAGACCCTAACATTTGCTCCATTCTTTACGCTGTTAGAGATCTGACTACACTCCATATAAGGTCATGTTGAAATGAACTCTCTAGCGCGCAATGACGTCACATAGCCTAAGCAGTATGTCACTGCACTTTCAGATTTGTGAAAACAGCGATTTCATTGGATAACATACAGTTTGCATCTACAAGACCCCAAACGGAGTGTCGTCAGATCCTATATCAGCGTAAAATAGTGAAGCGTAATAAGGGTCTGATTTTAATGAGATTTATCAATACATGACTGTATAAAGCATATTATCAAACGTACTGAACTTTTGAGAACTAAACACTGTTACATACATGTACTTAACTGGGCTGAGCATACACGTTTGAAGTTGCTGAACACAGGATCAAAGTCTCACATTAGGGTGGCATGCTACTAACGATGCTAGCCATGTAAGGTGAGTATTATGAGAGAAAAATATCCATTCATGTTTTAAGTCTTTTAAACATAAATCAACAAGTTTTTACTATTGGTCACATACTGTCAAATCGTTGTCATTTCTGAGATATCAAGCATTATGGATGACCTAATAATTTACACAAAATCAAATTTCCTCACTGTAACTGTCAACAGTAAACGACCGTCACTAGCGAAAGATGGGACAAGGTTATCCTCCATCTTTTTGTAATGAAAATCCACATGAAATAGTATTTTTAGCCCAAAACACTGCACATAATTTAATCTTCATGAAAATCATTGACTTTATGGGAAGCAATGGGACAGACTTTTTAATCCAGTAAAAGAAATATGAACATTTTGTGATTGCAAATGCCAACCATGAACTCATTACGTAAAAACAGTAACTGTAATGTCTTTCGAAATACCATAACTGAAATAACATGCAGAATCCAAATGGATCTAGGCATAGAGTATGGCATTTAAAATTGTTGAAACATCATAGCAATATCCATTCAAAGTAGTTTATAATTACATGTAGATGGACAAAGGCCTCACACACAGGCGTACATTTTCTGTATGCCTTAGCCTTTTTTTGTATGAACTAAATCATACAGTAATAATCACTGTTAATGCATACAGTGGTAGGTGCCCTGTTTTGATTTTGGAAGAATTTCTATGACACTTTGTTTCTCAAGATGCATTCATTTTACTTCACGATATCTCCAGTATTTGTTGACTATTTTGAGTCAATTTATATCACATGCATTTGATCACACGTCCGTCGAGAGCCGATCCAGACGTGAGCAACAATGCATTATGGGAATGGTATAATAACGAGTTCTGGAAAGAAACCCCATTAAGTGTAGCTTCATTTATGGACTTGGATTCCTTGAAAGCCATGCTTGGATAACTGGGCTTCTTCAAACGCCTTCCTTCCTTCGTCTCCTGGAGATAAAGAAAGATTGACACTTATGATGTCATACATATACATACATACAGACATACAGACAGACAGACAGTCACACCTGTGTTACTGTGTACCTAAATTAAGCAACCACTTCTATTAAAGCAACATCATCACATTTATATCAATTACACCTGCAGTATACTTGGAGCAGCTAAACGGCCAACTGGATTAAACAGCCATCAGGATTGAACAGCTCACTGGATAAAATAGCCAACTACAATGATATAGCGATTAACATATATAGACGAACAAGAAACAGTCCTGTCAATAATTTGTGCGGAAAAACTTCAGTTTTTACTAACTAAGATGGTTTATAAATATGGAACAAGTTTAAATTGGTCTTGAGAATAGTCTCATTCTAGACAATACACTGTACTTACCGAGGGTAAGTAGAGCATCTTTTGCACGTTTTTGTACGGCATTAGACGAGTCTGATTGCCATAAATACACAAGTTGATCAATACTCTCTGTTGCCTGAAGTTAAATAAAGTCATATCATATACTTATCAAGAGTAGCGTAAGAATCAGGTATAAACAGGAGTTGGATATTTATCTGTCTAATCAACACTGTTCAGATATGGTAACACTAATAGACATGTCGCTGGCTTAGAATTAGAAGCTTGTACGACCTTATAAGACTTGTGTATATTTGAAATCTGCATTTCAAGGCACTTCTTATGAGCCTATTTTCATGAAAATCAGAAGTAGTCATGTTGACCAAACTGAAGTTTAACAAGACTGCGTTCAATAAATGCTTATGCCCCCTGTGGAAGCCTTGTCCATAAATAAGTCTAAGTCCAAAATTAGGTCAAGGTGAAGGTCAAAATGGGGTTAGGTGATACAGGCGTGTGGAGAGTGTTCATACACAACATCCATGCAAGTATGAAAGCTTTGTAGCAAGCCATATTAATGCTAGAAGAAACGGTCAATTTGGGTTAACCAGGACGGACGGACGGACGGACGGACATACTGACAGGTGAATCACTATATGCCTCCCCATCTATCGATAGGGGGGCATAAAAAGCTTGTTTTTCCATAGACATAGAGATTAGTTTTCAGACAGTTTTTTCTTATTTTCTCAAAATATTGATTTTGTACTTACGACCTTCTAATTCTAAGCCAGGGATGTGTTAACCAGCAATAGTTTACCTTAATTGAAAGCAATAAACCAGCAGTAACTAGTAGTGAGTGACAATCAATTCTTAAAATGTTGTTAAATAAAGAAACCTGGAGAAGAATGGGGACTGGAGAGATAAAACAGATGAGACTGACTTGGAAAGAAGCAGAAAAGACAGCCAGGGATAGACCAAAAGTGATGGAGAAAGCTGACATCAGCCTTATGTGTCAAAGTACACGAAGAGGACTAAGTAAATAAGTAAGTAAACAATTTCCCATAAACGCAATATAAAAATCCACTGTTCAGTCATTTTATTATGTTTTATTGTTTCAATGCCTTCTTCCTGCGAGTATGTAGAGTTGATATGAGTCTAGAGCCTGAAGTCAAATATTGTTGGTAGAGCATAATTTTGTTCACAGATATAATCATAGAGATGATATTGTTGCACCTAACTAACAGTCAGTCTGTAATGTCTTTATAACAAAAGATGTTTGTAAACCATGTATGCCCCCGTTACAGCAATAACGCCATTAATGTTAAAACCAATAGACTGTTGCTGACCAACCTCCATGTAAAGTTTGAAGATCCAAGAACAAAGCGTTCTTGAGTCATTGAACAGAAAACATTTGGTTTATCAACCAACCTACTGACCGACCAATAGACTGACATAAAAGATGGGCGCATAATAAGCACTAATGATTACCTCAAGTATTGATAAAGCCACACAAGCACCACATCGCATCTCGGGCGTTCTATCTTCCAGTTCCTCCACAAACGTAACCATTGCCTTGTCTCGACTTTCCTTCTTTCTTTGTATTAGATTCAAATAGGAAACTGAAAAGCAATATAGCATTATTTCTATGAACCACACCTCTCTCTCTCTCTCTCTCTAGAGAGAGAGAGACGGACCTGACCTTCCTTTGATCAACTTCGAATTCCATGTCTCTTAAAATTTGGGTTGCCGGAAGGACAACTCTGTATTACATCATGAAAATGTTGCAAGCTGATAAATGAACAAGAGCCACGTTCACATGGCCATCGCCGCAGTTAATGTTTGTTACCAACGGGTGTTACACCCTGTGGACTTCGAACTCTGAACATAATTAGCCATAGAGGGAGGTAACTATAAATGAGAACTATACGATAAGCCACAACAATGACGTTGAACATTGTGCTCAAGTTATAGCAGGATGACCTGTCAAGATAGGCTTTATTGACCCTTGACCTGCCATCACGTGGTATGTCATATACACGACAGTATATTAATGATAAAGAAATGACCAGCCTTCAGCATCTCGTATAACACGATTATGTTCATCATTACCTTTTTTGGTGATCATTTTAAGCGTACGTGTCTAGTTTTTGAAACAAATAATTGTGTCTTTTGTATCACGGATAAGTTTGTAGAACGTGTAAAATGAAATTTTAGTAGAAAAATAAAAAGCCCGATTTGTTGTCCAGCACAAGGCTGCTTCGTATCTTTTAAGATTGCATATACTCAGTGTCTGTTATGGATTGTGCTTGAGGTGTGTGTGTTGTTAATTTCTTACCAACTGACTCCTGTCCCGTTTTAGTTTGACTGGCTTAAGCAGCAGACTTTCGGGACTGGATGCCCGGTTTTGTCTTACATGTTCCTGTGCTATATGTTCTGCGCCTTTTCCTGTTAGCTTGAATATTGTCTGTGCCTTTTTATTCTCGCGTGTCCTTGCGTGTCCCGCTCTTTCTGTTGGGCGGTGCTACTTCCGGTAGTTTCGTATTTTCTTTAATTATTATAATATGGACTTGTATCTGGATTTAAACGCCAATTCCGTTTACAGTGGAGTTTTTCAATTTTAAATAATCAATAATATGTCATAATTTCTCAGTATTCAATTTTTTGACCGGGGCCAAAAGGAGCTAGGAGTTACGTATTTATTCGTATTTGCTTGTTGTCCTCTAGCTATTTCGTCCTCGCGATTCGCATCCTACCTGGTTCGTTCATGGTAGTTGAAGTTATGGATGTAGTTTTCTGTCTCCTTATGTCAATTAAGTTGTTGTAAGTCCCCTACCGGTTTTCGACCGGAGGGGACTATAGGTCAATTTAAGTTGTTGTAAGTCCCCTACCGGTTTTTGACCGGAAGGGACTATAGGTTTGCCATCAGTCCGTCAGTTTTGGTTCTGACGGGAATTATGGTTGCTATGGCAACAAAAACATTTTCATTTTTTGTTATTCTTTTTCAATGATACAGTTATAATAACTCAAGCGCGATAAATTGCAGTACAAAACAAACACAAAATCGGCTATATTTATCGTTTCTGAATATTTAGGAGCATGAAAACTTTATATGTTGTGCCAAATGTTTGAATGCTTTCATTGGTAAGTGTTATAGTGCTTGATTTTAATTCATAACAAAAATATAGGCAATATGTATTGTGTTTTTGTACTGCAATTTATCGCGTTAGAGTTATACCTGTGGTGTCACATGCTAGTATGTAAACCAATGTTTAGTCAAGCAGATCCTTCGGGTCCTCTTATTGTAAGGTGTGTCATATATCGTTATTTATTTAGTATAAGCCTGCTAAGTGCATATTGTCGACACATTAAGCCTATGCTCAGATGAATTTTCTCCGAGTTATAGCCTTTTAAATATTTTTTCTTTGTCTATGATGTTTTTCTGTTAACATCAGCCATACGTCAAGGTTATTGCCCTTATAGTATTTTTCTTTGTTTGCAATGCTTTTCTCTAAACATTAGTCTGACCTTAAAGCTACACCACACTACTTATTAGATGTTACAAGCCTAGATATCCATATCAACTGCCAGTTATGCCCAGATCAATTTACACCGACTTATTGTACTTTGTATTAATACTGTTGTGTCTGCCCTATTTCTCTTTTTTAACCACTGATTTCAGCAAAACTTCAAAATACATGTAAGTACCAAGCCTAGGGGTACATATCATCAGCAAGAAATAATGTTTGGATTCATTTTCCTTCAGTAATTTGCCATTTCAATTTATATTAATATTTTTGTCTTCACTCCTCTTTGTAAAAAATTGGACCAAACTTAATAATACTCGTTCGTATCATCATTGTAACAGATTGTACGTGTTTAATTAAAGTGTCGGTCTCAGTCGTGGCACATATTTTATGTGTTCGTGAACAGTTGACATGTATGCTATGTGTTTAAACAGTGTCACACACATATTGTATGTTTCAAGACAGACAGTGTCACATAGTGTATGTGTTTACTTGCAGTGGCACATAGTGTATGTGTTTAAAGATAGGCATATATTGTTTGTTTTGAAGACAGTGACATACTTTATATTGTATATTTTATAAGCTGTAGCATAATTATAATGCAAGTTTTTAATGAGCACTGGCACATATTGTATGTGTTAATGGACAGTGTCACAAAATGTATGTTGTTATAAGCAGTATCACATATTGTATTTTAAATAGCAGTGACACATATTGTATGTGTTTATGAACAGTGACACATTGTATATGTCTATGAACAGTGGCACATATTGTACGTGTCTATGAACAGTGGCATCTATTGTATGTGTCTATGAACAGTGGCACCTATTATATGTGTCTATGAACAGTGGCACATGTATATTGTATGTGTCTATTAACAGTGGCACATATTGTATGTGTCTATGAACAGTGGCACATATTGTATGTTTTATAAGCATTGTAACATATTGTAACATATTTTATGTGTATATGAGCAGTGGCACATATTGTATGTGTCTATGAACAGTGACACATATTGTATGTGTCTATGAACAGTGGCACATATCGTATGTGTGTATGAGCAGTGGCACATATTGTATGTGTGTATGAACAGTGGCACATATTGTATGTGTCTATGAACAGTGGCACATATTGTATGTGTCTATGAACAGTGGCACAAATTGTATGTGTCTATGAACAGTGGCACCTATTATATGTGTCTATGAACAGTGGCACATATTGTACATGTTAATGGTAAGTGTCACAAAATGTATGTTGTTATAAGCAGTATCACATATTGTATTTTAAATAGCAGTGTAACTTATTTGATGTGTCTATGAGTAGTTGCATATACATGAATTATATATTTTTATGAGCACTGATACATATATTTTAATTGCCTATAGGCATTGACACATAATTTATGTGTCTATGAACAGTGGCTCATATTGTATGTTTTATAAGCATTGTCACATATTGTATTTTAAATAGCAGTGACACATATTGTATGTGTCCATGAATAGTGGCACATATTTTATGTGTCTATGAACAGTGGCACATATTGTATGTGTCTATGACGACGGCACAAAATGTATGTTGTTATAAGCAGTATCACATATTATGTTTTATTTGCAGTGTAACGTATTGGATGTGTCTATGAGAAGTTGCATATATTATATATTTTATGAGCACTGATATATATATCGGCATTGACACATAATTTATGTGTCTATGAACAGTGGTACATATTGTATGTTTTATAAGCATTGTCACATATTGTATTTTAAATAGCAGTGACATATATTGTATGTGTCTATGCTCAGTGGCACATATTTCATGTGTCTATTAACAGTGGCACACATTGTATGTGTTATTGGCAGTGTCACAAAATGTATGTTGTTAAAAGCAGTAACACATAAAAAAATTATTATGTTTTATTAGCAGTGTAACATTTTTTGTGTGTATGAACAGTGGCACATTATGTATGTGTCTATGAACAGTGGCACATATTGTATGTGTCTATGAACAGTGGCACATATTGTATGTGTTAAGGGGCAGTGTCACAAAATGTATGTTGTTATAAGCAGTATCACATATTATGTTTTATTACATATTTTATGTTTCTATGAGTAGTTGCATATATTATATGTTTTTATGAGCGCTGATACATATTTTAAGTGTCTATCGGCAGTGACACATAATGTATGTCTTTATCAGCAGTGATACATAATTGTATTTGTCTATGGACAGTGGCACATATTGTATGTGTCTATGAACAGTCTCACATATTGTAACTATGTGTCTATCAGCAATGTCATATATTGTATGTGTTTATCAGCAGTGTCACATATTGTATATGTTTATCAGCAGTGTCACATATTGTATGTGTTTATCAGCAATGACATATATTGTATGTGCTTATCAGCAGTGTCACATATTGTATGTGTTTATCAGCAGTTGGACATACTGTATGTGTCTATTGGCAGTGGCATATCGCTGTCTTAGAATGAGATATTTTGAAGAAAAAAAACAAGAAAAAACTGTCTGAAACATCTATACTTACGAAAATACAAGATTTTTAAACTTTGTTTTGGTCAACATGACCAGTTCCAATGTCATGAAAATAGACTCATAAGCTGCGCCTTGTGATGCAGATTTCAAATATGCAAGAGCCTTAACAGGTCGTAAGTAGCATTTACGACCTTCTTATTCTAAGTCAGCGATAAATTGTATGATTGTGTCTATAAGCAGTGTCACATTTTGAATAATACGTTTATTAAACTCTTCATGTGTTAATAAGAAGTTATATAATCGAACACCTGGTGTTGTTTTCAATTATATTTGTATTATAAAATGTCATATTCAGTATAGTATCCAGAAACAAAAGAGCACCGAGACAAATATTGTCTTGAGTATATAATTAACGCGTTTATTTCTTCCAAACACATGCTTACATGTACATATTTGGTTATTTCTCAAATTTTCACTCACGTAAAGTGCCTTGGTGTGACTCTGCATGGCTACGGGCCTGAATATTTCACCAACTGCCTGACATTTACCAAGAAATGTGACCGACATTCACATTAACAAAGGTAAAACACTGACATATTCACATCAACAAAGTGGCAAAATATCTGCCTGATCAAAACAAAACAGATTCTGCATGAAAAACTGGTTCAAACACAGAATACCTAGATCAGTGTATCGAGTAAAGAAATGCACCAACAGGCCCCAATTCCAAGAAAAAACTTAAGTTATTGCTTAGCCGAGACTGCTATTTTAAAAACATATTTTGTTGGTTAAATAACTCAAATGTATGCTTGTATATATTGTTTCATCACAGTTAGATGCCAATTGATTAGAGCAATACATAATAAAAGTTCTAAACATCTAAAGCAAAAACTTAAGTCTGCTATAACAAGCTCAAGTATGACACTCTTTATTAATCATTACTGTTGGATTTCCATGAGTATTCCATACACAAATCACCTACTATATCATTAATTTATTTAGCAATAAATACACAGTTCCTGGTAACTATCTATCAATGTACATCACAAGGCTATAATTGTAGTCATATAATAAATTCAAAATAACAGTCTCAGCTGAGCAATAACTTGAGTTTTTTTGTGGTATTGGGGCTTGGTTGTGGATTTGTATACAATTTGTACAAGTTGTTAACACCAAATACCGTATACACCATAGTACTAGTCGCACATGTGTGTTGGACACAGGTAACAAATGAGAGAAAATTCTTACATAGAGTCTGATGTAATCTTAAGACTGCATTCAGTGAATGCTTATGCCCCGATGGAAGCCTTGTCAATAAAACTTGCCAATCAATCAGGGGCCGTAATACGGTTAAAGTATTGGATATTGTTACATGGCCTTGACAATACAAGGTGTTTATGATTGTTAACAAGTATGCCAAGTTTGGAAGCAATGCCTTAATGGACTAAAAAATACATGTATTCTCTAACAACTTGTAGACTTAACCTGGATAGCAGCTTGCCGAGTTCCTAGTCACTGTTGGACAGATAGTGTGTCCAGCTCAACATGCAATATACCAGGAGGAGTCTCAGCTTGCCGAGTTCCTAGTCACTGTCGGACAGATAGTGTGTCCTGCTCAACATGCCATATACCTGGCCCCGATCTCCCTAAGCATCTCAATCTGAGCAAGATCTCATCTCAAAAATTTGCATGTGTCTTTATGTTAATTTCCATGGGAAGCTGGACTCAAAATTACTATCACTTAACAGAAATGTTATTCTGAGTTTATTACAGTAAAATTTCCAACTTAGAATTTAGCAAAATCTTCATTTGAGTTGAGATTTCTACTTGAGATGCTTCGGGAGATCGGGGCCAGGAGTCTGATGCTCTAGCCCATGGCCACAATGAACATTTACAAGTTCAGTTAGAATATGGTGAGAGTGACGTAGTTGTGTATGTGTACACGAAAGATTACACTTGGTTTTACACCACGATAGTGGACTCAACTGCTGTGTCACTCTATTCTTACCCTGACTGGACTATACACAGCTATTTTGTTATTTGTGTGTTCAACAGACAGTAACCTTAACAGTTCATCAGCAGATAAAGTGCTATTTTATTGACCCTGTCGATAAATACTTATCTTCTTAGTATCTGCACACAATAGACAGATACATGTAATAAGTCGGAAATAATTATAGCTTGCAATATCGGACATGGCACATGTGCTTTTTTGTTATTTAACCTGTCAAAACATCTTTACAGTACAATAACGAAAACTCACGAGGATTAACTAATTATAGCGCCTGGTCAAATGTTATGTACTTATACTAATCTACAGTGTGCATTAACCCTGTAATTATGTAAATTCTGACACGTCAAGAAAAGTCACTGTAGCACAATCCACAAGATTAATCAGCAGATCTTGACCAATATGACTTCCTATCAAGTTTGAGTATCACTACTTGAGTGTTCCTCTAGCGAGAAAATTGAATACCACATACTTGAGTGTTTCTCTAGCGACAAGTTTGAATACCACATACTTTAGTGTTTCTCTAGCGACATGTTTGAATACCACAGACTTGAGTGTTCCTCTAGCGACAAGTTTGAATACCACATACTTGAGTGTTCCTCTAGCGAGAAAATTGAATACCACATACTTGAGTGTTTCTCTAGCGACAACTTTGAATACCACATACTTGAGTGTTTCTCTAGCGACATGTTTGAATACCACAGACTTGAGTGTTCCTCTAGCGACAAGTTTGAATACCACATACTTGAGTGTTCCTCTAGCGAGAAAATTGAATACCACATACTTGAGTGTTTCACTAGCGACAAGTTTGAATACCACAGACTTGAGTGTTTCTCTAGCGACAAGTTTGAATACCACAGACTTGAGTGTTTCTCTAGCGACATGTTTGAATAACACAGACTTGAGTGTTCCTCTAGTTACATGTTTGAATACCACAGACTTGAGTGTTCCTCTAGCGACATTTTTGAATACCTCAGACTTGAGTGTTCCTCTAGTTACATGTTTGAATACCACAGACTTGAGTGTTCCTCTAGTGACATGTTTGAACACCACAGACTTGAGTGTTCCTCTAGCGACAAGTTTGAATACCTCAGACTTGAGTGTTCCTCTAGTTACATGTTTGAATACCACAGACTTGAGTGTTCCTCTAGTGACATGTTTGAACACCACAGACTTGAGTGTTTCTCTAGCGACAAGTTTGAATAACACAGACTTGAGCGTTTCTCTAGTGACATGTTTGAATACCACGGACTTGAGTGTTCCTCTAGCGACAAGTCTGAATACCACAGACTTGAGTGTTTCTCTAGCGACAAGTTTGAATACCACAGAGTTGAGTGTTCCTCTAGCGACATGTTTGAATACCACAGACTTGAGTGTTCCTCTAGCGACATGTTTGAATACCACAGAATGGAGTGTGCCTCTAGTGAGTGTTTTTATCGGTCTATATATAATTTGTTCGACCGCACGAGAAAGGCAGCAATACAGGGAATATCACCACTCAGTGCATTGAAGGCGGGGGCGGGGGGAGCAAAATAGAGTAAACAAAATGGATACAGGTAATTTGCTTACATTTTATTATAATAATCTCTTGAATTTTCAAAGAGTCTTTGGAAGTAATACATTTAATTACATCATTTTGAACAAAGTGCAGCATTATATATACAATAAAGCAACAAATTAAAACATAAGAAATTCATTTTAGAACATATAACTATTATAATATATATATATATATACATGTATAACATAAATAATTGTATATTTTAAGTAGGATTATAATATATTTAACAGGTAAATGTTGGTGACTATGCGCTTGAAGCACAGGAAATACAGAATACTTCACAGACACGAAGCATAGTTTTCTAATATTCATTTGTCTTGTGGGATAAGGATATCCAGACATTAGAGAGGTGGCGATGTGAGCGTGTACGACTACTTGTATGCGTAGCTACCCGAACATGTATAAGTACACGTTGTTATTAAAATTGGTTTGCGAAACACAATGTGTGCGTGTAAAATCATATGACAGTTAGTACATGATTTTCTCTTGAATCGATAAGGAATGTTTATATAAACATGACTAGACCACGGTTGAAGTAAACTTAGGTAGCTCCTGCATAAGCATAACTGTGACATAGTACACATAATATTTTCGTCCGACATACGTCCATTACCGGTACTTGGAAAAACTACAAATACATGGATGATGAAACCCAGTACCCCAAATAGTATTCACATAGACATACACGTTACACATTGCCTTTCGCAACCTCTCTATTATAAAACATCCAACCTTTCCATATAGTGCATTAGGTTTTAAAGTCTCTATGCAACATAAGAACTTATTCTATAACAAAAATATAAACATGTAACTGAAGTAGAAATGTCACAATATCGTTATTTAACAATATTTCAACTACACGTCTTATCAACAATTGCAATTATTGTGGGGAACGGTGGCCTAGAGGGAGGGCGCATGCTTTTGGATCGAGAGGTCCTAGATTCAATCCCCGTCTGCGCCACTGCTAAATTTCACTGAGCAAGAATAACCCACAATGCTCCACTCAACCAAGGTGTGAATTGGTACCTGTGAGGGCGGTGTCTGAACATGTTCCATATTCCTGTGCGCTGTATCTCAATGTTAGCTGCGCACCAACCAGGAGAGAAGTAGTCTCCCAAGGGTGACTCGGACACAGGTGATAAAAAACTGCCAAGTAAAGGGATATTAGAGCCTGTAAGTTTCAATGTATAGAGTTTAGTTCAGAAATTTAAGTATAAAATTCTCTGCAAGCACCAACTATTCAAAGACTAGCAGCAGCACAAATGAACACTTATCAATATATATTCCCAATAAAATCAGACCCTAACATTTGCTCCATTCTTTACGCTGTTAGAGATCTGACTACACTCCATATAAGGTCATGTTGAAATGAACTCTCTAGCGCGCAATGACGTCACATAGCCTAAGCAGTATGTCACTGCACTTTCAGATTTGTGAAAGCAGCGATTTCATTGGATAACATACAGTTTGCATCTACAAGACCCCAAACGGAGTGTCGTCAGATCCTATATCAGCGTAAAATAGTGAAGCGTAATAAGGGTCTGATTTTAATGAGATTTATCAATACATGACTGTATAAAGCATATTATTAAACGTACTGAACTATTGAGAACTAAACACTGTTACATACATGTACTTAACTGGGCTGAGCATACACGTTTGAAGTTGCTGAACACAGGATCAAAGTCTCACATTAGGGTGGCATGCTACTAACGATGCTAGCCATGTAAGGTGAGTATTATGAGAGAAAAATATCCATTCATGTTTTAAGTCTTTTAAACATAAATCAACAAGTTGTTACTATTGGTCACATACTGTCAAATCGTTGTCATTTCTGAGATATCAAGCATTATGGATGACCTAATAATTTACACAAAATCAAATTTCCTCACTGTAACTGTCAACAGTAAACGACTGTCACTAGCGAAAGATGGGACAAGGTTATCCTCCATCTTTTTGTAATGAAAATCCACATGAAATAGTATTTTTAGCCCAAAACACTGCACATAATTTAATCTTCATGAAAATCATTGACTTTATGGGAATCAATGGGACAGACTTTTTAATCCAGTAAAAGAAATATTAACATTTTGTGATTGCAAATGCCAACCATGAACTCATTACGTAAAAACAGTAACTGTAAAGTCTTTCGAAATACCATAACTGAAATAACATGCAGAATCCAAATGGATCTAGACATAGAGTTTGGCATTTAAAATTGATGAAACATCATAGCAATATCCATTCAAAGTAGTTTATAATTACATGTAGATGGACAAAGGCCTCACACACAGGCGTACATTTTCTGTATGCCTTAGCCTTTTTTGTATGAACTAAATCATACAGTAATAATCACTGTTAATGCATACAGTGGTAGGTGCCCTGTTTTGATTTTGGAAGAATTTCTATGACACTTTGTTTCTCAAGATGCATTCATTTTACAGGCAGGCAGGCAGGCAGGCAGGCAGGCAGGCAGGCAGGCAGGCAGGCAGGCAGGCAGGCAGGCAGGCAGGCAGGCAGGCAGGCAGGCAGGCAGGCAGGCAGGCAGGCAGGCAGGCAGGCAGGCAGGCAGGCAGGCAGGCAGGCAGGCAGGCAGGCAGGCAGGCAGGCAGGCAGGCAGGCAGGCAGGCAGGCAGGCAGGCAGGCAGGCAGGCAGGCAGGCAGGCAGGCAGGCAGGCAGGCAGGCAGGCAGGCAGGCAGGCAGGCAGGCAGGCAGGCAGGCAGGCAGGCAGGCAGGCAGGCAGGCAGGCAGGCAGGCAGGCAGGCAGGCAGGCAGGCAGGCAGGCAGGCAGGCAGGCAGACAGACAGACAGACAGACAGACAGACAGTCACACCTGTGTTACTGTGTACCTAAATTAAGCAACCACTTCTATTAAAGCAACATCATCACATTTATATCAATTACACCTGCAGTATACTTGGAGCAGCTAAACGGCCAACTGGATTAAACAGCCATCAGGATTGAACAGCTCACTGGATAAAATAGCCAACTACATTGATATAGCGATTAACATATATAGACGAACAAGAAACAGTCCTGTCAATAATTTGTGCGGAAAAACTTCAGTTTTTACTAACTAAGATGGTTTATAAATATGGTACAAGTTTAAATTGGTCTTGAGAATAGTCTCATTCTAGACAATACACTGTACTTACCGAGGGTAAGTAGAGCATCTTTTGCACGTTTTTGTACGGCATTAGACGAGTCTGATTGCCATAAATACACAAGTTGATCAATACTCTCTGTTGCCTGAAGTTAAATAAAGTCATATCATATACTTATCAAGAGTAGCGTAAGAATCAGGTATAAACAGGAGTTGGATATTTATCTGTCTAATCAACACTGTTCAGAGATGGTAACACTAATAGACATGTCGCTGGCTTAGAATTAGAAGCTTGTACGACCTTATAAGACTTGTGTATATTTGAAATCTGCATTTCAAGGCGCTTCTTATGAGCCTATTTTCATGAAAATCAGAAGTAGTCATGTTGACCAAACTGAAGTTTAACAAGACTGCGTTCAATAAATGCTTATGCCCCCTGTGGAAGCCTTGTCCATAAATAAGTCTAAGTCCAAAATTAGGTCAAGGTGAAGGTCAAAATGGGGTTAGGTGATACAGGCGTGTGGAGAGTGTTCATACACAACATCCATGCAAGTATGAAAGCTTTGTAGCAAGCCATATTAATGCTAGAAGAAACGGTCAATTTGGGTTAACCAGGACGGACGGACGAACGGACGGACGGACGGACGGACTGACAGGTGAACCATTATATGTCTCCCCATCTATCGATAGGGGGCATAAAAAGCTTGTTTTTCCATAGACATAGAGATTAGTTTTCAGACAGTTTTTTCTTATTTTCTCAAAATATTGATTTTGTACTTACGACCTTCTAATTCTAAGCCAGGGATGTGTTAACCAGCAATAGTATACCTTAATTGAAAGCAATTAACCAGCAGTAACTAGTAGTGAGTGACAATCAATTCTTAAAATGTTGTTAAATAAAGAAACCTGGAGAAGAATGGGGACTGGAGAGATAAAACAGATGAGACTGACTTGGAAAGAAGCAGAAAAGACAGCCAGGGATAGACCAAAAGTGATGGAGAAAGCTGACATCAGCCTTATGTGTCAAAGTACACGAAGAGGACTAAGTAAATAAGTAAGTAAACAATTTCCCATAACCGCAATATAAAAATCCATTGTTCAGTCATTTTATTATGTTTTATTGTTTCAATGCCTTCTTCCTGCGAGTATGTAGAGTTGATATGAGTCTAGAGCCTGAAGTCAAATATTGTTGGTAGAGCATAATTTTGTTCACAGATATAATCATAGAGATGATATTGTTGCACCTAACTAATCTGTAATGTCTTTATAACAAAAGATGTTTGTAAACCATGTATGCCCCCGTTACAGCCATAACGCCATTAATGTTAAAACTAATAGACTGTTGCTGACCAACCTCCATGTAAAGTTTGAAGATCCAAGAACAAAGCGTTCTTGAGTCATTGAACAGAAAACATTTGGTTTATCAACCAACCTACTGACCGACCAATAGACTGACATAAAAGATGGGCGCATAATAAGCATTAATGATTACCTCAAGTATTGATAAAGCCACACAAGCACCACATCGCATCTCGGGCGTTCTATCTTCCAGTTCCTCCACAAACGTAGCCATTGCCTTGTCTCGACTTTTCTTCTTTCTTTGTATTAGATTCAAATAGGAAACTGAAAAGCAATATAGCATTATTTCTATGAACCACACCTCTCTCGAGAGAGATAGAGACGGACCTGACCTTCCTTTGATCAACTTTGAATTCCATGTCTCTTAAAATTTGGGTTGCAGGAAGGACAACTCTGTATTACATCATGAAAATGTTGCAAGCTGATAAATGAACAAGAGCCACGTTCACATGGCCATCGCCGCAGTTAATGTTTGTTACCAACGGGTGTTACACCCTGTGGACTTCGAACTCTGAACATAATTAGCCATAGAGGGAGGTATTTATAAATGAGAACTATACGATAAGCCACAACAATGCCGTTGAACATTGTGCTCAAGTTATAGCAGGATGACCTGTCAAGATAGGCTTTATTGACCCTTGACCTGCCATCACGTGGTATGTCATATACACGACAGTATATTAATGATAAAGAAATGACAGTTTAGCGCGTAAGAAAGCAGCCTTAGTGAAATACCAGCCTTCAGCATCTCGTATAACACGATTATGTTCATCATTACCTTTTTTGGTGATCATTTTAAGCGTACGTGTCTAGTTTTTGAAACAAATAATTGTGTCTTTTGTATCACGGATAAGTTTGTAGAACGTGTAAAATGAAATTTTAGTAGAAAAATAAAACGCCCGATTTGTTGTCCAGCACAAGGCTGCTTCGTATCTTTTAAGATTGCATATACTCAGTGTCTGTTATGGATTGTGCTTGAGGTGTGTGTGTGTTGTTTATTTCTTACCAACTGACTCCTGTCCCGTTTTAGTTTGACTGGCATAAGCAGCAGACTTTCGGGACTGGATGCCCGGTTTTGTCTTACATGTTCCTGTGCTATATGTTCTGCGCCTTTTCCTGTTAGCTTGAATATTGTCTGTGCCTTTTTATTCTCGCGTGTCCTTGCGTGTCCCGCTCTTTCTGTTGGGCGGTGCTACTTCCGGTAGTTTCGTATTTTCTTTAATTATTATAATATGGACTTGTATCTGGATTTAAACGCCAATTCCGTTTACAGTGGAGTTTTTCAATTTTAAATAATCAATAATATGTCATAATTTCTCAGTATTCAATTTTTTGACCGGGGCCAAAAGGAGCTAGGAGTTACGTATTTATTCGTATTTGCTTGTTGTCCTCTAGCTATTTCGTCCTCGCGATTCGCATCCTACCTGGTTCGTTCATGGTAGTTGAAGTTATGGATGTAGTTTTCTGTCTCCTTATGTCAATTAAGTTGTTGTAAGTCCCCTACCGGTTTTCGACCGGAGGGGACTATAGGTCAATTAAAGTTGTTGTAAGTCCCCTACCGGTTTTTGACCGGAAGGGACTATAGGTTTGCCATCAGTCCGTCAGTTTTGGTTCTGACGGGAATTATGGTTGCTATGGCAACAAAAACATTTTCATTTTTTGTTATTCTTTTTCAATGATACAGTTATAATAACTCAAGCGCGATAAATTGCAGTACAAAAACAAACACAAAATCGGCTATATTTATCGTTTCTGAATATTTAGGAGCATGAAAACTTTATATGTTGTGCCAAATGTTTGAATGCTTTCATTGGTAAGTGTTATGGTGCTTGATTTTTATCCATAACAAAAATATAGGCAATATTGTGTTTTTTGTACTGCAATTTATCGCGTTAGAGTTATACCTGTGGTGTCACATGCTAGTATGTAAACCAATGTATAGTCAAGCAGATCCTTCGGGTCCTCTTATTGTAAGGTGTGTCATATATTGTTATTTATTTAGTATAAGCCTGCTAAGTGCATATTGTCGACACATTAAGCCTATGCTCAGATGAATTTTCTCCGAGTTATAGCTTTTTAAATATTTTTTGTTTGTCTATGATGTTTTTCTGTTAACATCAGCCATACGTCAAGGTTATTGCCCTTATAGTATTTTCTTTGTTTGCAATGCTTTTCTCTAAACATTAGTCTGACCTTAAAGCTACACCACACTACCTTTTAGATGTTACAAGCCTAGATATCCACATCAACTGCCAGTTATGCCCAGATCAATTTACACCGACTTGTTGTACTTTGTATTAATACTGTTGTGTATGCCCTATTTCTCTTTTTAACCACTGATTTCAGCAAAACTTCAAAATACATGTAAGTACCAAGCCTAGCGGTACATATCAGCAAGAAATAATGTTTAGTTCATTTTCCTTCAGTAATTTGCCATTTCAATTTATATTAATATTTTTGTCTTCACTCCTCTTTGTAAAAAATTGGACCAAACTTAATAATACTCGTTCGTATCATCATTGTAACAGATTGTACGTGTTTAATTAAAGTGTCGGTCTCAGTCGTGGCACATATTTTATGTGTTCGTGAACAGTTGACATGTATGCTATGTGTTTAAACAGTGTCACACACATATTGTATGTTTCAAGACAGACAATGTCACATAGTGTATGTGTTTACTTGCAGTGGCACATAGTGTATGTGTTTACTTGCAGTGGCACATAGTGTATGTGTTTACTTGCAGTGGCACATAGTGTATGTGTTTACTTGCAGTGGCACATAGTGTATGTGTTTAAAGAGAGGCATATATTGTATGTTTTGAAGACAGTGACATACTTTATATTGTATATTTCATAAGCTGTAGCATAATTATGATGCAAGTTTTCATGAGCACTGGCACATAATGTATCTGTTAATGGACAGTGCCACAAATGTATGTCTTTATAAGCAGTGTCACTTATTGTATTTTAAATAGCAGTGACTAATATTGTATGTGTTTATGAACAGTGGCACATATTGTATGTGTCTATGAACAGTGGCACATATTGTATGTGTCTATGAACAGTGGCATCTATTGTATGTGTCTCTGAACAGTGACACATATTGTATGTGTCTATGAACAGTGGCACAAATTATATGTGTCTATGAAGAGTTGCACATATTATATGTGTCTATGAACAGTGGCACATATTGTATCTGTTAATGGACAGTGCCACAAAATGTATGTCTTTATAAGCTGTGTCACTTATTGTATTTTAAATAGCAGTGACACATATTGTATGTGTTTATGAACAATGACACATATTGTATGTGTCTATGAACAGTGGCACATATTGTATGTGTCTATGAACAGTGGCATCTATTGTATGTGTCTCTGAAAATTGACACATATTGTATGTGTCTATGAATAGTGGCACAAATTTTATGTGTCTATGAACAGTGGCACATATTATATGTGTCTATGAACAGTGGCACATATTGTATGTGTCTATGAACAGTGACACATATTGTATGTGTCTATGAACAGTGACACATATTGTATGTTTTATAAGCATTGTCACATATTGTATTTTAAATAGCAGTGACACATATTGTATTTTAAATAGCAGTGTCACATATTGTATGTGTCTATCAGCAGTGTCACATATTGTATGTGTCTATGAACATTGTCACATATTGTATGTGTTTGTCAGCAGTGTCACATATTGCATGTGTCTATCAGCAATGTCACATATTGTATGTGTCTATCAGCAGTGTCACATATTGTATGTGTCTATCAGCAGTGTCACATATTGTATGCGTCTATGAACATTGTCACATATTGTATGTGTTTATCAGCAGTTGGACATATTGTATGTGTCTATTAGCAGTGGCATATCGCTGTCTTAGAATGAGATATTTTGAAGAAAAAAAACAAGAAAAAACTGTTCCTCTAGTGACATGTTTGAACACCACAGACATGAGTGTTCCTCTAGTGACATGTTTGAACACCACAGACTTGAGTGTTTCTCTAGCGACAAGTTTGAATAACACAGACTTGAGTGTTTCTCTAGTGACATGTTTGAATACCACGGACTTGAGTGTTCCTCTAGCGACAAGTCTGAATACCACAGACTTGAGTGTTCCTCTAGCGACAAGTCTGAATACCACAGACTTGAGTGTTTCTCTAGCGACAAGTTTGAATACCACAGAGTTGAGTGTTCCTCTAGCGACATGTTTGAATACCACAGACTTGAGTGTTCCTCTAACGACATGTTTGAATACCACAGACTTGAGTGTGCCTCTAGTGAATGTTTTTATCGGTCTATATGTAATTTGTTCGACCGCACGAGAAAGGCAGCAATACAGGGAATATCACCACTCAGTGCATTGAAGTCGGGGGCGGGAGCAAAATAGAGTAAACAAAATGGATACAGGTAATTTGCTTACATTTTATTATAATAATCTCTTGAATTTTCAAAGAGTCTTTGGAAGTAATACATTTAATTACATCATTTTGAACAAAGTGCAGCATTATATATACAATAAAGCAACAAATTAAAACATAAGAAATTCATTTTAGAACATATAACTATTATAATATATATATATATATACATGTATAACATAAATAATTGTATATTTTAAGTAGGATTATAATATATTTAACAGGTAAATGTTGGTGACTATGCGCTTGAAGCACAGGAAATACAGAATACTTCACAGACACGAAGCATAGTTTTCTAATATTCATTTGTCTTGTGGGATAAGGATATCCAGACATTAGAGAGGTGGCGATGTGAGCGTGTACGACTACTTGTATGCGTAGCTACCCGAACATGTATAAGTACACGTTGTTATTAAAATTGGTTTGCGAAACACAATGTGTGCGTGTAAAATCATATGACAGTTAGTACATGATTTTCTCTTGAATCGATAAGGAATGTTTATATAAACATGACTAGACCACGGTTGAAGTAAACTTAGGTAGCTCCTGCATAAGCATAACTGTGACATAGTACACATAATATTTTCGTCCGACATACGTCCATTACCGGTACTTGGAAAAACTACAAATACATGGATGATGAAACCCAGTACCCCAAATAGTATTCACATAGACATACACGTTACACATTGCCTTTCGCAACCTCTCTATTATAAAACATCCAACCTTTCCATATAGTGCATTAGGTTTTAAAGTCTCTATGCAACATAAGAACTTATTCTATAACAAAAATATAAACATGTAACTGAAGTAGAAATGTCACAATATCGTTATTTAACAATATTTCAACTACACGTCTTATCAACAATTGCAATTATTGTGGGGAACGGTGGCCTAGAGGGAGGGCGCATGCTTTTGGATCGAGAGGTCCTAGATTCAATCCCCGTCTGCGCCACTGCTAAATTTCACTGAGCAAGAATAACCCACAATGCTCCACTCAACCAAGGTGTGAATTGGTACCTGTGAGGGCGGTGTCTGAACATGTTCCATATTCCTGTGCGCTGTATCTCAATGTTAGCTGCGCACCAACCAGGAGAGAAGTAGTCTCCCAAGGGTGACTCGGACACAGGTGATAAAAAACTGCCAAGTAAAGGGATATTAGAGCCTGTAAGTTTCAATGTATAGAGTTTAGTTCAGAAATTTAAGTATAAAATTCTCTGCAAGCACCAACTATTCAAAGACTAGCAGCAGCACAAATGAACACTTATCAATATATATTCCCAATAAAATCAGACCCTAACATTTGCTCCATTCTTTACGCTGTTAGAGATCTGACTACACTCCATATAAGGTCATGTTGAAATGAACTCTCTAGCGCGCAATGACGTCACATAGCCTAAGCAGTATGTCACTGCACTTTCAGATTTGTGAAAGCAGCGATTTCATTGGATAACATACAGTTTGCATCTACAAGACCCCAAACGGAGTGTCGTCAGATCCTATATCAGCGTAAAATAGTGAAGCGTAATAAGGGTCTGATTTTAATGAGATTTATCAATACATGACTGTATAAAGCATATTATTAAACGTACTGAACTATTGAGAACTAAACACTGTTACATACATGTACTTAACTGGGCTGAGCATACACGTTTGAAGTTGCTGAACACAGGATCAAAGTCTCACATTAGGGTGGCATGCTACTAACGATGCTAGCCATGTAAGGTGAGTATTATGAGAGAAAAATATCCATTCATGTTTTAAGTCTTTTAAACATAAATCAACAAGTTGTTACTATTGGTCACATACTGTCAAATCGTTGTCATTTCTGAGATATCAAGCATTATGGATGACCTAATAATTTACACAAAATCAAATTTCCTCACTGTAACTGTCAACAGTAAACGACTGTCACTAGCGAAAGATGGGACAAGGTTATCCTCCATCTTTTTGTAATGAAAATCCACATGAAATAGTATTTTTAGCCCAAAACACTGCACATAATTTAATCTTCATGAAAATCATTGACTTTATGGGAATCAATGGGACAGACTTTTTAATCCAGTAAAAGAAATATTAACATTTTGTGATTGCAAATGCCAACCATGAACTCATTACGTAAAAACAGTAACTGTAAAGTCTTTCGAAATACCATAACTGAAATAACATGCAGAATCCAAATGGATCTAGACATAGAGTTTGGCATTTAAAATTGATGAAACATCATAGCAATATCCATTCAAAGTAGTTTATAATTACATGTAGATGGACAAAGGCCTCACACACAGGCGTACATTTTCTGTATGCCTTAGCCTTTTTTGTATGAACTAAATCATACAGTAATAATCACTGTTAGTGCATACAGTGGTAGGTGCCCTGTTTTGATTTTGGAAGAATTTCTATGACACTTTGTTTCTCAAGATGCATTCATTTTACTTCACGATATCTCCAGTATTTGTTGACTGTTTTGAGTCAATTTATATCACATGCATTTGATCACACGTCCACCGAGAGCCGATCCAGACGTGAGCAACAATGCATTATGGGAATGGTATAATAACGAGTTCTGGAAAGAAACCCCATTAAGTGTAGCTTCATTTATGGACTTGGATTCCTTGAAAGCCATGCTTGGATAACTGGGCTTCTTCAAACGCCTTCCTTCCTTCGTCTCCTGGAGATAAAGAAAGATTGACACTTATGATGTCATACATATACATACATACATACATACAGACAGACAGACAGACAGACAGACAGACAGACAGACAGACAGACAGACAGACAGACAGGCAGGCAGGCAGGCAGGCAGGCAGGCAGGCAGGCAGGCAGGCAGGCAGGCAGGCAGGCAGGCAGGCAGGCAGGCAGGCAGGCAGGCAGGCAGGCAGGCAGGCAGGCAGGCAGGCAGGCAGGCAGGCAGGCAGGCAGGCAGGCAGGCAGGCAGGCAGGCAGGCAGGCAGGCAGGCAGGCAGGCAGGCAGGCAGGCAGGCAGGCAGGCAGGCAGGCAGGCAGGCAGGCAGGCAGGCAGGCAGGCAGGCAGGCAGGCAGGCAGGCAGGCAGGCAGGCAGGCAGGCAGGCAGGCAGGCAGGCAGGCAGGCAGGCAGGCAGGCAGGCAGGCAGGCAGGCAGGCAGGCAGGCAGGCAGGCAGGCAGGCAGGCAGGCAGGCAGGCAGGCAGGCAGGCAGGCAGGCAGGCAGACAGACAGACAGACAGACAGACAGACAGACAGACAGTCACACCTGTGTTACTGTGTACCTAAATTAAGCAACCACTTCTATTAAAGCAACATCATCACATTTATATCAATTACACCTGCAGTATACTTGGAGCAGCTAAACGGCCAACTGGATTAAACAGCCATCAGGATTGAACAGCTCACTGGATAAAATAGCCAACTACATTGATATAGCGATTAACATATATAGACGAACAAGAAACAGTCCTGTCAATAATTTGTGCGGAAAAACTTCAGTTTTTACTAACTAAGATGGTTTATAAATATGGTACAAGTTTAAATTGGTCTTGAGAATAGTCTCATTCTAGACAATACACTGTACTTACCGAGGGTAAGTAGAGCATCTTTTGCACGTTTTTGTACGGCATTAGACGAGTCTGATTGCCATAAATACACAAGTTGATCAATACTCTCTGTTGCCTGAAGTTAAATAAAGTCATATCATATACTTATCAAGAGTAGCGTAAGAATCAGGTATAAACAGGAGTTGGATATTTATCTGTCTAATCAACACTGTTCAGAGATGGTAACACTAATAGACATGTCGCTGGCTTAGAATTAGAAGCTTGTACGACCTTATAAGACTTGTGTATATTTGAAATCTGCATTTCAAGGCGCTTCTTATGAGCCTATTTTCATGAAAATCAGAAGTAGTCATGTTGACCAAACTGAAGTTTAACAAGACTGCGTTCAATAAATGCTTATGCCCCCTGTGGAAGCCTTGTCCATAAATAAGTCTAAGTCCAAAATTAGGTCAAGGTGAAGGTCAAAATGGGGTTAGGTGATACAGGCGTGTGGAGAGTGTTCATACACAACATCCATGCAAGTATGAAAGCTTTGTAGCAAGCCATATTAATGCTAGAAGAAACGGTCAATTTGGGTTAACCAGGACGGACGGACGAACGGACGGACGGACGGACGGACTGACAGGTGAACCATTATATGTCTCCCCATCTATCGATAGGGGGCATAAAAAGCTTGTTTTTCCATAGACATAGAGATTAGTTTTCAGACAGTTTTTTCTTATTTTCTCAAAATATTGATTTTGTACTTACGACCTTCTAATTCTAAGCCAGGGATGTGTTAACCAGCAATAGTATACCTTAATTGAAAGCAATTAACCAGCAGTAACTAGTAGTGAGTGACAATCAATTCTTAAAATGTTGTTAAATAAAGAAACCTGGAGAAGAATGGGGACTGGAGAGATAAAACAGATGAGACTGACTTGGAAAGAAGCAGAAAAGACAGCCAGGGATAGACCAAAAGTGATGGAGAAAGCTGACATCAGCCTTATGTGTCAAAGTACACGAAGAGGACTAAGTAAATAAGTAAGTAAACAATTTCCCATAACCGCAATATAAAAATCCATTGTTCAGTCATTTTATTATGTTTTATTGTTTCAATGCCTTCTTCCTGCGAGTATGTAGAGTTGATATGAGTCTAGAGCCTGAAGTCAAATATTGTTGGTAGAGCATAATTTTGTTCACAGATATAATCATAGAGATGATATTGTTGCACCTAACTAATCTGTAATGTCTTTATAACAAAAGATGTTTGTAAACCATGTATGCCCCCGTTACAGCCATAACGCCATTAATGTTAAAACTAATAGACTGTTGCTGACCAACCTCCATGTAAAGTTTGAAGATCCAAGAACAAAGCGTTCTTGAGTCATTGAACAGAAAACATTTGGTTTATCAACCAACCTACTGACCGACCAATAGACTGACATAAAAGATGGGCGCATAATAAGCATTAATGATTACCTCAAGTATTGATAAAGCCACACAAGCACCACATCGCATCTCGGGCGTTCTATCTTCCAGTTCCTCCACAAACGTAGCCATTGCCTTGTCTCGACTTTTCTTCTTTCTTTGTATTAGATTCAAATAGGAAACTGAAAAGCAATATAGCATTATTTCTATGAACCACACCTCTCTCGAGAGAGATAGAGACGGACCTGACCTTCCTTTGATCAACTTTGAATTCCATGTCTCTTAAAATTTGGGTTGCAGGAAGGACAACTCTGTATTACATCATGAAAATGTTGCAAGCTGATAAATGAACAAGAGCCACGTTCACATGGCCATCGCCGCAGTTAATGTTTGTTACCAACGGGTGTTACACCCTGTGGACTTCGAACTCTGAACATAATTAGCCATAGAGGGAGGTATTTATAAATGAGAACTATACGATAAGCCACAACAATGCCGTTGAACATTGTGCTCAAGTTATAGCAGGATGACCTGTCAAGATAGGCTTTATTGACCCTTGACCTGCCATCACGTGGTATGTCATATACACGACAGTATATTAATGATAAAGAAATGACAGTTTAGCGCGTAAGAAAGCAGCCTTAGTGAAATACCAGCCTTCAGCATCTCGTATAACACGATTATGTTCATCATTACCTTTTTTGGTGATCATTTTAAGCGTACGTGTCTAGTTTTTGAAACAAATAATTGTGTCTTTTGTATCACGGATAAGTTTGTAGAACGTGTAAAATGAAATTTTAGTAGAAAAATAAAACGCCCGATTTGTTGTCCAGCACAAGGCTGCTTCGTATCTTTTAAGATTGCATATACTCAGTGTCTGTTATGGATTGTGCTTGAGGTGTGTGTGTGTTGTTTATTTCTTACCAACTGACTCCTGTCCCGTTTTAGTTTGACTGGCATAAGCAGCAGACTTTCGGGACTGGATGCCCGGTTTTGTCTTACATGTTCCTGTGCTATATGTTCTGCGCCTTTTCCTGTTAGCTTGAATATTGTCTGTGCCTTTTTATTCTCGCGTGTCCTTGCGTGTCCCGCTCTTTCTGTTGGGCGGTGCTACTTCCGGTAGTTTCGTATTTTCTTTAATTATTATAATATGGACTTGTATCTGGATTTAAACGCCAATTCCGTTTACAGTGGAGTTTTTCAATTTTAAATAATCAATAATATGTCATAATTTCTCAGTATTCAATTTTTTGACCGGGGCCAAAAGGAGCTAGGAGTTACGTATTTATTCGTATTTGCTTGTTGTCCTCTAGCTATTTCGTCCTCGCGATTCGCATCCTACCTGGTTCGTTCATGGTAGTTGAAGTTATGGATGTAGTTTTCTGTCTCCTTATGTCAATTAAGTTGTTGTAAGTCCCCTACCGGTTTTCGACCGGAGGGGACTATAGGTCAATTAAAGTTGTTGTAAGTCCCCTACCGGTTTTTGACCGGAAGGGACTATAGGTTTGCCATCAGTCCGTCAGTTTTGGTTCTGACGGGAATTATGGTTGCTATGGCAACAAAAACATTTTCATTTTTTGTTATTCTTTTTCAATGATACAGTTATAATAACTCAAGCGCGATAAATTGCAGTACAAAAACAAACACAAAATCGGCTATATTTATCGTTTCTGAATATTTAGGAGCATGAAAACTTTATATGTTGTGCCAAATGTTTGAATGCTTTCATTGGTAAGTGTTATGGTGCTTGATTTTTATCCATAACAAAAATATAGGCAATATTGTGTTTTTTGTACTGCAATTTATCGCGTTAGAGTTATACCTGTGGTGTCACATGCTAGTATGTAAACCAATGTATAGTCAAGCAGATCCTTCGGGTCCTCTTATTGTAAGGTGTGTCATATATTGTTATTTATTTAGTATAAGCCTGCTAAGTGCATATTGTCGACACATTAAGCCTATGCTCAGATGAATTTTCTCCGAGTTATAGCTTTTTAAATATTTTTTGTTTGTCTATGATGTTTTTCTGTTAACATCAGCCATACGTCAAGGTTATTGCCCTTATAGTATTTTCTTTGTTTGCAATGCTTTTCTCTAAACATTAGTCTGACCTTAAAGCTACACCACACTACCTTTTAGATGTTACAAGCCTAGATATCCACATCAACTGCCAGTTATGCCCAGATCAATTTACACCGACTTGTTGTACTTTGTATTAATACTGTTGTGTATGCCCTATTTCTCTTTTTAACCACTGATTTCAGCAAAACTTCAAAATACATGTAAGTACCAAGCCTAGCGGTACATATCAGCAAGAAATAATGTTTAGTTCATTTTCCTTCAGTAATTTGCCATTTCAATTTATATTAATATTTTTGTCTTCACTCCTCTTTGTAAAAAATTGGACCAAACTTAATAATACTCGTTCGTATCATCATTGTAACAGATTGTACGTGTTTAATTAAAGTGTCGGTCTCAGTCGTGGCACATATTTTATGTGTTCGTGAACAGTTGACATGTATGCTATGTGTTTAAACAGTGTCACACACATATTGTATGTTTCAAGACAGACAATGTCACATAGTGTATGTGTTTACTTGCAGTGGCACATAGTGTATGTGTTTACTTGCAGTGGCACATAGTGTATGTGTTTACTTGCAGTGGCACATAGTGTATGTGTTTACTTGCAGTGGCACATAGTGTATGTGTTTAAAGAGAGGCATATATTGTATGTTTTGAAGACAGTGACATACTTTATATTGTATATTTCATAAGCTGTAGCATAATTATGATGCAAGTTTTCATGAGCACTGGCACATAATGTATCTGTTAATGGACAGTGCCACAAATGTATGTCTTTATAAGCAGTGTCACTTATTGTATTTTAAATAGCAGTGACTAATATTGTATGTGTTTATGAACAGTGGCACATATTGTATGTGTCTATGAACAGTGGCACATATTGTATGTGTCTATGAACAGTGGCATCTATTGTATGTGTCTCTGAACAGTGACACATATTGTATGTGTCTATGAACAGTGGCACAAATTATATGTGTCTATGAAGAGTTGCACATATTATATGTGTCTATGAACAGTGGCACATATTGTATCTGTTAATGGACAGTGCCACAAAATGTATGTCTTTATAAGCTGTGTCACTTATTGTATTTTAAATAGCAGTGACACATATTGTATGTGTTTATGAACAATGACACATATTGTATGTGTCTATGAACAGTGGCACATATTGTATGTGTCTATGAACAGTGGCATCTATTGTATGTGTCTCTGAAAATTGACACATATTGTATGTGTCTATGAATAGTGGCACAAATTTTATGTGTCTATGAACAGTGGCACATATTATATGTGTCTATGAACAGTGGCACATATTGTATGTGTCTATGAACAGTGACACATATTGTATGTGTCTATGAACAGTGACACATATTGTATGTTTTATAAGCATTGTCACATATTGTATTTTAAATAGCAGTGACACATATTGTATTTTAAATAGCAGTGTCACATATTGTATGTGTCTATCAGCAGTGTCACATATTGTATGTGTCTATGAACATTGTCACATATTGTATGTGTTTGTCAGCAGTGTCACATATTGCATGTGTCTATCAGCAATGTCACATATTGTATGTGTCTATCAGCAGTGTCACATATTGTATGTGTCTATCAGCAGTGTCACATATTGTATGCGTCTATGAACATTGTCACATATTGTATGTGTTTATCAGCAGTTGGACATATTGTATGTGTCTATTAGCAGTGGCATATCGCTGTCTTAGAATGAGATATTTTGAAGAAAAAAAACAAGAAAAAACTGTTCCTCTAGTGACATGTTTGAACACCACAGACATGAGTGTTCCTCTAGTGACATGTTTGAACACCACAGACTTGAGTGTTTCTCTAGCGACAAGTTTGAATAACACAGACTTGAGTGTTTCTCTAGTGACATGTTTGAATACCACGGACTTGAGTGTTCCTCTAGCGACAAGTCTGAATACCACAGACTTGAGTGTTCCTCTAGCGACAAGTCTGAATACCACAGACTTGAGTGTTTCTCTAGCGACAAGTTTGAATACCACAGAGTTGAGTGTTCCTCTAGCGACATGTTTGAATACCACAGACTTGAGTGTTCCTCTAACGACATGTTTGAATACCACAGACTTGAGTGTGCCTCTAGTGAATGTTTTTATCGGTCTATATGTAATTTGTTCGACCGCACGAGAAAGGCAGCAATACAGGGAATATCACCACTCAGTGCATTGAAGTCGGGGGCGGGAGCAAAATAGAGTAAACAAAATGGATACAGGTAATTTGCTTACATTTTATTATAATAATCTCTTGAATTTTCAAAGAGTCTTTGGAAGTAATACATTTAATTACATCATTTTGAACAAAGTGCAGCATTATATATACAATAAAGCAACAAATTAAAACATAAGAAATTCATTTTAGAACATATAACTATTATAATATATATATATATATACATGTATAACATAAATAATTGTATATTTTAAGTAGGATTATAATATATTTAACAGGTAAATGTTGGTGACTATGCGCTTGAAGCACAGGAAATACAGAATACTTCACAGACACGAAGCATAGTTTTCTAATATTCATTTGTCTTGTGGGATAAGGATATCCAGACATTAGAGAGGTGGCGATGTGAGCGTGTACGACTACTTGTATGCGTAGCTACCCGAACATGTATAAGTACACGTTGTTATTAAAATTGGTTTGCGAAACACAATGTGTGCGTGTAAAATCATATGACAGTTAGTACATGATTTTCTCTTGAATCGATAAGGAATGTTTATATAAACATGACTAGACCACGGTTGAAGTAAACTTAGGTAGCTCCTGCATAAGCATAACTGTGACATAGTACACATAATATTTTCGTCCGACATACGTCCATTACCGGTACTTGGAAAAACTACAAATACATGGATGATGAAACCCAGTACCCCAAATAGTATTCACATAGACATACACGTTACACATTGCCTTTCGCAACCTCTCTATTATAAAACATCCAACCTTTCCATATAGTGCATTAGGTTTTAAAGTCTCTATGCAACATAAGAACTTATTCTATAACAAAAATATAAACATGTAACTGAAGTAGAAATGTCACAATATCGTTATTTAACAATATTTCAACTACACGTCTTATCAACAATTGCAATTATTGTGGGGAACGGTGGCCTAGAGGGAGGGCGCATGCTTTTGGATCGAGAGGTCCTAGATTCAATCCCCGTCTGCGCCACTGCTAAATTTCACTGAGCAAGAATAACCCACAATGCTCCACTCAACCAAGGTGTGAATTGGTACCTGTGAGGGCGGTGTCTGAACATGTTCCATATTCCTGTGCGCTGTATCTCAATGTTAGCTGCGCACCAACCAGGAGAGAAGTAGTCTCCCAAGGGTGACTCGGACACAGGTGATAAAAAACTGCCAAGTAAAGGGATATTAGAGCCTGTAAGTTTCAATGTATAGAGTTTAGTTCAGAAATTTAAGTATAAAATTCTCTGCAAGCACCAACTATTCAAAGACTAGCAGCAGCACAAATGAACACTTATCAATATATATTCCCAATAAAATCAGACCCTAACATTTGCTCCATTCTTTACGCTGTTAGAGATCTGACTACACTCCATATAAGGTCATGTTGAAATGAACTCTCTAGCGCGCAATGACGTCACATAGCCTAAGCAGTATGTCACTGCACTTTCAGATTTGTGAAAGCAGCGATTTCATTGGATAACATACAGTTTGCATCTACAAGACCCCAAACGGAGTGTCGTCAGATCCTATATCAGCGTAAAATAGTGAAGCGTAATAAGGGTCTGATTTTAATGAGATTTATCAATACATGACTGTATAAAGCATATTATTAAACGTACTGAACTATTGAGAACTAAACACTGTTACATACATGTACTTAACTGGGCTGAGCATACACGTTTGAAGTTGCTGAACACAGGATCAAAGTCTCACATTAGGGTGGCATGCTACTAACGATGCTAGCCATGTAAGGTGAGTATTATGAGAGAAAAATATCCATTCATGTTTTAAGTCTTTTAAACATAAATCAACAAGTTGTTACTATTGGTCACATACTGTCAAATCGTTGTCATTTCTGAGATATCAAGCATTATGGATGACCTAATAATTTACACAAAATCAAATTTCCTCACTGTAACTGTCAACAGTAAACGACTGTCACTAGCGAAAGATGGGACACGGTTATCCTCCATCTTTTTGTAATGAAAATCCACATGAAATAGTATTTTTAGCCCAAAACACTGCACATAATTTAATCTTCATGAAAATCATTGACTTTATGGGAAGCAATGGGACAGACTTTTTAATCCAGTAAAAGAAATATGAACATTTTGTGATTGCAAATGCCAACCATGAACTCATTACGTAAAAAGAGTAACTGTAAAGTCTTTCGAAATACCATAACTGAAATAACATGCAGAATCCAAATGGATCTAGGCATAGAGTATGGCATTTAAAATTGTTGAAACATCATAGCAATATCCATTCAAAGTAGTTTATAATTACATGTAGATGGACAAAGGCCTCACACAAAGGCGTACATTTTCTGTACGCCTTAGCCTTTTTTGTATGAACTAAATCATACAGTAATAATCACTGTTAATGCATACAGTGGTAGGTGCCCTGTTTTGATTTTGGAAGAATTTCTATGACACTTTGTTTCTCAAGATGCATTCATTTTACTTCACGATATCTCCAGTATTTGTTGACTGTTTTGAGTCAATTTATATCACATGCATTTGATCACACGTCCACCGAGAGCCGATCCAGACGTGAGCAACAATGCATTATGGGAATGGTATAATAACGAGTTCTGGAAAGAAACCCCATTAAGTGTAGCTTCATTTATGGACTTGGATTCCTTGAAAGCCATGCTTGGATAACTGGGCTTCTTCAAACGCCTTCCTTCCTTCGTCTCCTGGAGATAAAGAAAGATTGACACTTATGATGCCATACATATACATACATACAGACATACAGACAGACAGTCACACCTGTGTTACTGTGTACCTAAATTAAGCAACCACTTCTATTAAAGCAACATCATCACATTTATATCAATTACACCTGCAGTATACTTGGAGCAGCTAAACGGCCAACTGGATTAAACAGCCATCAGGATTGAACAGCTCACTGGATAAAATAGCCAACTACATTGATATAGCGATTAACATATATAGACGAACAAGAAACAGTCCTGTCAATAATTTGTGCGGAAAAACTTCAGTTTTTACTGACTAAGATGGTTTATAAATATGGTACAAGTTTAAATTGGTCTTGAGAATAGTCTCATTCTAGACAATACACTGTACTTACCGAGGGTAAGTAGAGCATCTTTTGCACGTTTTTGTACGGCATTAGACGAGTCTGATTGCCATAAATACACAAGTTGATCAATACTCTCTGTTGCCTGAAGTTAAATAAAGTCATATCATATACTTATCAAGAGTAGCGTAAGAATCAGGTATAAACAGGAGTTGGATATTTATCTGTCTAATCAACACTGTTCAGATATGGTAACACTAATAGACATGTCGCTGGCTTAGAATTAGAAGCTTGTACGACCTTATAAGACTTGTGTATATTTGAAATCTGCATTTCAAGGCACTTCTTATGAGCCTATTTTCATGAAAATCAGAAGTAGTCATGTTGACCAAACTGAAGTTTAACAAGACTGCGTTCAATAAATGCTTATGCCCCCTGTGGAAGCCTTGTCCATAAATAAGTCTAAGTCCAAAATTAGGTCAAGGTGAAGGTCAAAATGGGGTTAGGTGATACAGGCTTGTGGAGAGTGTTCATGCACAACATCCATGCAAGTATGAAAGCTTTGTAGCAAGCCATATTAATGCTAGAAGAAACGGTCAATTTGGGTTAACCAGGACGGACGGACGGACGGACTGACAGGTGAATCACTATATGCCTCCCCATCTATCGATAGGGGGGCATAAAAAGCTTGTTTTTCCATAGACATAGAGATTAGTTTTCAGACAGTTTTTGTGTGGCGTAAACGCCACACAATGATATTACCACTTTTCAGCTTACGACCAATTTAACGCATTAGGCCTCGGCAAATAAATAGTTCTATGATTTGAACAATATAACAAGCATGCAACACAGGTTACACGTATCATTGGACCTGATTTGTTTACATTACCAACATTTACTTATATTAAGACCAACAATTTTATCAGACTTTTATTTTTAGAGGATTTTTATAGCAAATCATTCCGCAACGGACTATATTTTTACTACCAACGAATGTTCTCACTGTTGGCGGGAATCTAATAGTTCCCACGGTTTTCAATCGTATACTGTAACGTATGTAAATCACTCCGCCGCTGCACATTGCAGACGATGACCTAATTATGTTGTATACAAACATTGATGCTATATATAGCTGGTGGGGGGAACTGAAATAGTTCTACGTACATATCGATCGGCCGATTAACGATGTTATCGCGGTAAGCGTTAAACGCACTAGTCAATTTCTACCGTGCTTTATATAAGACCTCATAATTTTCGTATCTATTATCCGATTTTGAATATTTAAAGCTTGTAATGAAGCAGAGATATATGTCTCTCTTTCAGACAACATTCAACACGATACCCTAATTAGGTAATCCACGGCGACGAGTAAGAATCCGTTCCGCGTAAAAGTAAGTTTAAAATATCCCGTTTTATACCAAAATACACGGTCGAAAATCATCAATTATTAGTTTAATAATGGATCGATTTTGTTCGTTAAAGCTTGTTTTAAAGCTAATACTTAAAGGTTTTATAAAATGTAAAACTTGTTTTTAAAGAATTAATCGGCCGATAGATATGTGGGAGCGACGCCATGTTTACCCCTTTTACATACGTTAATATAGAGTGTCATTTAATTAACATGCGTGGTCATACGGAGAATAAACAGTCAGTTATCTTTATAGTATAATTGGAAAAAATACAAAAATATTTGGCCACTGTGCCTTTTGTTAAACTTTATTAATTTTGTATGTGCCATTCTGCAATTGCGTTGTCCAGCACAAGGCTGCTTCGTATCTTTCAAAATTGCATATACTCAGTGTATGTTGTGGATTGTCCTTGTGGTGTATGTTTTGTCCGGTTGTTAATTTCTTACCAACTGGCTCTTGTTCCGTTTTGGTTTGACTGGCTTAAGCAGCAGACTTTCGGAATTGGATGCCCGGTTTTGTATTACATGTTCCTGTGCTAGTTTTTTATGTATGTTCCGCGCCTTTTCGAGTGAAGTTGTATATTTTCTGTGCCTTTTTGTTCTCGCGTGTCCCGCGGTTTCTGTTGGGGTCGGTGCTACTTCCGGTAGTTTCGTATTTTGTTTAATTATTATAATATGGGTTTGTATCTGGATTTAAACGCCAATTCCGTTTATAATCGAGTTTTTCATTTTTAAATAATCGATAATATGCCATAATTTCTCAGTATTTAATTTTTTGACCGGGGCCAAAAGGAGCTAGGAGTTAACTATTTATTCGTATTTGCCGGTTGTCCTCTTACTATTTCGTCCCAGCGGTTCGCATCCTACCGGGTTCGTTCATGAGTCTATGTACAGCTGTGGAGTTATGGATGTAGTGTTCTGTCCCCTGAGGTCATTTATTGTAGTTTTAAGTCCCCTACCGGTTTTTGACCGGAGGGGACTATTGGTTTGTTGATATGGCAACATACATATTGACAATGGCTTTACACCGGTGGGGGACTTCTGTATTGCTTGCAATTCAGTACGTCATATCTCGATTTGTTCAATTACGTCATTTTACTTAATGAAACTGGGTCACTCGTTTTAAGGTTTTCAGATTTTTTGTTGCTGAAATCGGGCCTTTCAACGTTTTAATACTGTTACTTAACTTTTAGACTGTAGGCTGCTAAAACTATGTAGTTCAGCAGTTTTACTGTTGTTACTAGGTCATTCAGCGTGGGCTTTCTGCCTTTTGTTTGCTGAATCTTTTTTATTCAGTTTTTAACAATGAGACTAGGGGCGTTTAATTTTCTTGGTCGGTAGTGTGTTGGGCACTTCTTCGTTTTAAGATTTCTTACAGCTAAAGCGGGGCAATATAGTCCTTTTGCTGTGGAAACTGGGTCATTCAGCTTGTTAGTAGGTCATCCCACTATACGGGCCTTTCAACGTTTTAATACTGTTATTTAACTTTGAGACTAAAGGCTGCTATAACTATGTAGTTCAGCAGTTTTACTGTTGTTACTAGGTCATTCAGCGTAGGCATTCCGCCTTTTGGTTGCTGTATCTTTTCTACTGGGTCATTCAGCTAGTTATAATTTATTATACTTTTCGACAGCTTGGACTTGGGCGGATCAGCGCTTGTTTAGTTGGGCATTGTGCTTTGTGTGTTTTTAATGTTTTCTGTGCTCGGCTGGTTAAGTTGAGTGCTGCCTTCCCTGTCTGACTTAATATACTCTTTTTGACACTGGTCGAATTCTCCAAGTCGTTAAAAATGGTATTTGTAAATATCCCTTCATTGATGCTCAGCAGTTACTTAAGTAAGTTCCAGGTAACTGCTGGTTCTCTTGGTGTCTTTAGCAGCACAAATGTTTGAGTAAGGGTGGGCTTATCAGAACTGTGACATAAAATTATGATACAACCTGGATTCGATATTGGATTTAATGGCATCAGTACGCCACACACCAGTTCTTTCAGTGCTTTGATTTCTTATTTTCTCAAAATATTGATTTTGTACTTACGACCTTCTAATTCTAAGCCAGGGATGTGTTAACCAGCAATAGTATACCTTAATTGAAAGCAATTAACCAGCAGTAACTAATAGTGAGTGACAATCAATTCTTAAAATGTTGTTAAATAAAGAAACCTGGAGAAGAATGGGGACTGGAGAGATAAAACAGATAAGACTGACTTGGAAAGAAGCAGAAAAGACAGCCAGGGATAGACCAAAAGTGATGGAGAAAGCTGACATCAGCCTTATGTGTCAAAGTACACGAAGAGGACTAAGTAAATAAGTAAGTAAACAATTTCCCATAACCGCAATATAAAATCCATTGTTCAGTCATTTTATTATGTTTTATTGTTTCAATGCCTTCTTCCTGCGAGTATGTAGAGTTGATATGAGTCTAGAGCCTGAAGTCAAATATTGTTGGTAGAGCATAATTTTGTTCACAGATATAATCATAGAGATGGTATTGTTGCACCTAACTAACAGTCAGTCTGTAATGTCTTTATAACAAAAGATGTTTGTAAAACATGTATGCCCCATTATAGCCTAATAGTCACATCGACCTTGACCTTTGACCTACTGACCAAAAAATCAATAGGGGTCATCTACTTTTGATGACCAATCTTCATGTAAAGTTTGAAGATTCTAGGGCAAAGCGTTCTTGAGTTATTGAACGGAAACCATTTGGTCTATCAACCGACCTACTAACGGACCAAATTAGACTGACATCAAGACGGGGAACATAATAAGCATCAATGATTACCTCAAGTATTGATAAAGCCACACAAGCACCACATCGTATCTCCGGCGTTCGATCTTCCAGTCCCTCCACAAACGTAACCATTGCCTTGTCTCGACTTTCCTTCTTTCTTTGTATTAGATTCAAATAGGAAACTGAAAAACGATACAGAAATCACAACTCTGAACCACACCTCTCTCTCTCTCTCTCTCTCTCGAGAGAGACCTTCCTTTGAAAAACTTCAAATTCCATGTCTCGTAAAATTTGGGTTGCAGGAAGGACAACCCTGTTCACATGGCCAGCCCCTGCAGTAAATGTTTGTTACTAACGGGTGTTTAATCAAATGGAGATAATTTCAGAACTGGGCCATATAGAGTTATGGTTGCAGGAAGGGCAACCCTGTTCACATGGCCAGCCCCTGCAGTAAATGTTTGTTACTAACGGGTGTTTAATCAAATGGAGATAATTTCAGAACTGGGCCATATAGAGTTATGGTTCTTGGTCACTGCACTTCTCCTAGTTGCCATCTATTCACATACCAAGTTTCAAGTCGATACCCTAAATAGTTTTCAAGTTATGCTCTGGACAAAATATTGGACGGAAGGAAGGACGGACGCATACTATTACTATTATCCCTTCACCTTGGGGGATAATAAGATATCCGTTTATAATAGTGTACCATTATTTAGAACAGTGGCAATATCAGCAATAGTTTTAAGGCAATGCCAACAATTATATTTACAAGTTGTTTGCCATTTATGATGTTGTTAATTATGCTAAGACAATAGAAATTTCATACAATGAAGTTGGACAGTCATCAATTGTCTGGAATAATAGGTTTGACATGGGTTCATTCTGCACATGTCTATCGACAATAGTAACGTAACGAAATGGCAAGCTTAACTGGCCGTAATGTGGCCAGTTTGACTGGCCGTAATGTGGCAAGCTTAACTGGCTGTAATGTGGCCAGTTTGACTGGACGTAATGTGGCAAGCTTAACTGGAATTATACAGAAGTCCCCAACCGGTTTAAAGCCATGACCTTTAAATTTGTTTTCAATGTTCCTGTTGCCATAGCAACCACAATTTTAGACAAAATCAAAACATTAGATGGGCATAAACTCCTTATTTCACCAAATCCACATACCAAGTTTCATAAACCTACCTTGGAAATTGTTTAAGTCATGTCAGGATCCAGAATTTTGACGGATGGACAGCAAACCTATAGTCCCCCCCGGTCGAAAACCAGTAGCAGACTAACTAACTAACTAACTAACTAACGACATCAATTAACCAGATTGTTAAACATAACTTACTTGTACATTGTTCTACTTCCGTATCCATGGTAACGAGAAGCATTCCAATGACCTTGAGACAAGGTGAGGATGGTAAACTTTCACGTAACGTAAGTATCGCCTTGATCACAATGTCTGGATTACCAGAGGTCAACTTCTCTACTAGTTTCACTGAAATATAAATAGTCTCTAATAACAGTTAGCTGTTAAAACAATTTAGACAAAACATTTCTCTGATATCAGTTAGCTGTTACAACAATTTAGACAAAACATTTCTCTAATATCAGTTAGCTGTTACAACAATTTAGATAAATAGTCTCCAATATCAGTTAGCTGTAACAACAATTTAGACAAATACTCTCTAATATCAGTTAGCTGTTACAACAATTTAGATAAATAGTCTCCAATATCAGTTAACTATAACAACAATTTAGACAAATACTCTCTAATATCAGTTAGCTGTTACAACAATTTCAGACAAACAAATTCTCTAATATTAGTTAGCTGTTACAACAATTTAGATAAAGACTCTCTTATATAAGTTAGCTGTTACAACAATATAGATAAATAGACTCTGATATCAGTCAGCTGTTACAAAAATTTAGATAAATAGACTCTGATATCAGTTAGCTGTTACAACAATTTAGACAAATTTATTTCAAAGAATTTTCTACCATATAAAATAATTTGGGGAGGATTCGATCATTTTTAAAAAGGTATTATGCCTTCTGAAAGCCTAAATTGCAATTATAACATAAAGACCTTTGATGAATACAAAGACGCTGTCTAAAGTTGTCTGAGCAAGCGTACCAGCCTAGGAAATAAAAATGTTGCTATTGGACAATGTGAATGCTGCACTAAGAACCAACCCATCATATTCAACCTTTTTGGAATGGTTTTAGATGGTAAAATTAAGAAATAATCTATACGTACCTGTGTATTATCATACAATAAAGCACAGTCACCAGTTCGGCTGCATAGTAATTAAATAACGAGTGCTTCGCACAAGTGATTTAATGTATACAGGCGAACATTTGACTGTGCTTTATTATAGATAAAACACAGTACGTATTCATCACTTCAATTCTAACATAGCCAATATTCCACATTTGAAAACACATCAAGACATAGTTACCACAGAACTATTTTCTTCCTTGGAAGGATTTTAAAGTTATTTGCCGTAGCTGTGTTTTAACGGTAATTCATGGAACACTGCGGTTTCCTTTACATGCATATACCAGTGTAGCAATACCACGTGACTTTTGACTACAGTTACAAGAAGAAATTTGTAGACATTGGAAAATAAAATAGTCATAAATATTTTATTTCTTTATCGATTTCTATTAAATATACACCACGCTAAGGAGACAATTATTTGCTTTCCATGAAATATAAAATCTTTTTCAGCGGCTGTGCCGTTTTGTCAATTACCTTGTGAAACCGTGGAACGTGTAGGTTTCACAGGGTAATGGAAAAATCGGTAATACTCCTGAAAAAGATCTTATATTTCACGGAAAGCAAATACGTTTCCCCTTAGCGTGGCGTATATTTTATAGAAATCGATGAAGAAATAACATACTTATGGCTATATTTGTGTTCCAATGTTTACAAATTTCTACTTGTAACTGTAGTCAAAAGCCACGTGGTATTGCTACACTGTATACCGTAGCTGACAGTGCTGGTTGTGTTAGAATTATAATTAGAATGTATTGGGATGAGAACTAATATCATCAATAATTGGTTAAGGCACAGTCATCTCATACATGTAGGATAACATACTTTCAGTAGCTACATTCTCCACGTGTCCGAGCCCACCTTCCTCCGTAAAATACAGCATAAACTGATGTAACGTCAAAACAAACCAACTCTGATCTTTTTCTGCCTCATAATCCGGTACATCTAATACTCTTGTTACCACATGCTGACAAACTAAAAAGAAAATAAAAAATATAGATATGAGTCATCTAAAGAAATGTGCTAAAAATACAACAGCAAACAAGACTGCGTTCAATAAACACTTATGCCCGCTGTGGAAGCCAAAAAGTCCCAAATTAGGTAAAGGTAAAGGTCAAAATGGGGTTAGGTGATACAGGCGTGTGGAGATTGTTCATATACAACATCCATGCAAGTATGAAAGCTTTGTAGCAAGCCATATTGATGCTAGAAGAAACGGTTAATTTGGTTTTACCGAACGGATGGACAGGTGAATCACTATATGCCTCCCGATCTATCGATACGGGGCATTAAAATACACCTGTTGTTGCCGAATGATGTTCATCTATACATCGTTATAATCAACAACACGGCATCTTCTGATTCACGTGTACATAACATGTGTTGTTGTCGAATTATTTTCATTTAAAAATACAAACAAGACTATTAGATATTATTCAATATTAAATACAGAATTTGTATAATTTATAATCTGTATATTTTTAAAATTGACATCTGAACTAAAGTTATAAAGAGTTTTTCACACTAAAACATGTCTCCCACAAAGGGCCAATATTCATCCGACCTATAGCACAAAGAATTTGACATGATTCTGACCTTTATGCAAGCATATATTACAAGGTTATTGCGTTGAATATATAAATTTTCGCGTGCAATTTGTGCAATATCCGTCCTTAAGATTTGTGTTGGTACTACATCTCGAGTGTCTTCGTGATTCTCTCCGCTTATGAAAACATGCAACCGGGTATAAAAATAGACGATTTATCAGCTGTTAAATAATGCAAATTAAAAATTATACAACTTGTTTTGGTACCAACTATTCTTGAGAAGTTTCACTGACACATGGTTAAGGAGAATAAGGGTGTATAAACTTTGTGACATCAATCCAGACAGACAGATAGACCTCCAGCAAACCAATATGTGTAGTTATGTCTCCCACGTAAGGTAGATGGCAATCCTGTCAATGTGGACCTTTAACTCATGACCTTCAGGGCTCTACCCCTTGTCAACTATAACTCAAAGCAGTGGATAAAACCCTTCCCTATGACACTCTACCCCTTGTCAACTATAACTTAAAGCAGTGGATAAAACCCTCCCTATGACACTCTACCCCTTGTCAACTATAACTCAAAGCAGTGGATAAAACCCTCCCTATGACACTCTTCCCCTTGTCAACAATAACTCAAAGCAGTGGATAAAACCCTTCCCTATGACACTCTTCCCCTTGTCAACTATAACTTAAAGCAGTGGATAAAACCCTCCCTATGACGCTCTACCCCTTGTCAACTATAACTCAAAGCAGTGGATAAAACCCTCCCTATGACGCTTTACCCCTTGTCAACTATAACTCAAAGCAGTGGATAAAACCCTCCCTATGACACTCTACCCCTTGTCAACTATAACTCAAAGCAGTGGATAAAACCCTCCCTATGACGCTTTACCCCTTGTCAACTATAACTCAAAGCAGTGGATAAAACCCTCCCTATGACACTCTACCCCTTGTCAACTATAACTCAAAGCAGTAAATAAAACCCTCCCTATGACACTCTACCCTTTGTCAACTATAACTCAAAGCAGTGGATAAAACCCTTCCCTATGACACTCTTCCCCTTGTCAACTATAACTCAAAGCAGTGGATAAAACCCATCCTATGACACTCTACCCCTTGTCAACTATAACTCAAAGCAGTGGATAAAACCCTTCCCTATGACACTCTTCCCCTTGTCAACTATAACTCAAAGCAGTGGATAAAACCCTTCCCTATGACACTCTACCCCTTGTCAACTATAACTCAAAGCAGTAAATAAAACCCTCCCTATGACACTCTACCCTTTGTCAACTATAACTCAAAGCAGTGGATAAAACCCTTCCCTATGACACTCTTCCCCTTGTCAACTATAACTCAAAGCAGTGGATAAAACCCATCCCTATGACACTCTACCCCTTGTCAACTATAACTCAAAGCAGGGGATATAACCCTTCCCTATGACACTCTACCCCTTGTCAACTATAACTCAAAGCAGTGGATATAACCCTTCCCTATGACACTCTTCCCCTTGTCAACTATAACTCAAAGCAGTGGATAAAACCCTCCCTATGACACTCTACCCCTTGTCAACTATAACTCAAAGCAGGGGATATAACCCTTCCCTATGACACTCTACCCCTTGTCAACTATAACTCAAAGCAGTGGATAAAACCCTCCCTATGACACTCTTCCCCTTGTCAACTATAACTCAAAGCAGTGGATAAAACCCTCCCTATGACACTCTTCCCCTGGTCAACTATAACTCAAAGCAGTGGATAAAACCCTCCCTATGACACTCTTCCACTTGTCAACTATAACTCAAAGCAGTGGATAAAACCCTTCCCTATGACACTCTACCGTTGTCAACTATAACTCAAAGCAGTGGATAAAACCCTCCCTATGACACTCTACCCCTTGTCAACTATATCTCAAAGCAGTGGATAAAACCCTCCCTATGACACTCTACCCCTTGTCAACTATAACTCAAAGCAGTAAATAAAACCCTCCCTATGACACTCTACCCTTTGTCAACTATAACTCAAAGCAGTGGATAAAACCCTTCCCTATGACACTCTTCCCCTTGTCAACTATAACTCAAAGCAGTGGATAAAACCCATCCTATGACACTCTACCCCTTGTCAACTATAACTCAAAGCAGTGGATAAAACCCTTCCCTATGACACTCTTCCCCTTGTCAACTATAACTCAAAGCAGTGGATAAAACCCTTCCCTATGACACTCTACCCCTTGTCAACTATAACTTAAAGCAGTGGATAAAACCCTCCCTATGACACTCTACCCCTTGTCAACTATAACTCAAAGCAGTGGATATAACCCTTCCCTATGACACTCTTCCCCTTGTCAACTATAACTCAAAGCAGTGGATAAAACCCTCCCTATGACACTCTACCCCTTGTCAACTATAACTCAAAGCAGGGGATATAACCCTTCCCTATGACACTCTACCCCTTGTCAACTATAACTCAAAGCAGTGGATAAAACCCTCCCTATGACACTCTTCCCCTTGTCAACTATAACGCAAAGCAGTGGATAAAACCCTCCCTATGACACTCTTCCCCTGGTCAACTATAACTCAAAGCAGTGGATAAAACCCTCCCTATGACACTCTTCCACTTGTCAACTATAACTCAAAGCAGTGGATAAAACCCTTCCCTATGACACTCTACCGTTGTCAACTATAACTCAAAGCAGTGGATAAAACCCTCCCTATGACACTCTACCCCTTGTCAACTATAACTCAAAGCAGGGGATATAACCCTTCCCTATGGCAACAATCTCTATAGAAACTACAAACCTTTAACTGGGTCTATCATATACTTTTCAGCTATCACAGTGTTATATTTTTGTTCGAGTGTGGTTATAAGTCTTTCTGGATGTAGGTACAATGATGTTTGGTCTGTACATTTTGTCCAGAACTCCCTCAACGATTTATCTTCACATATGCCTGCCATCACTGAAAAATACAAACAAATACATAAACTGTTACAGACAAATTGTATAATCAGTATTGTTTGCAACTTACAAGTAATATACGAGAGATGTTTGTTAAACATCTATGCTCCCATGGCAGCCCAATAGTCAAAAATGGTAAAGGTCACAGTGACCTTGACCTTTGACCTGACCTCAAAATCAATAGGGGTCATTTACCGTTGATGATCAACCTTCATATAAAGTTTGAAGATCCAATGACAACGCCTTCTTGAGTTATTGAACGGAAACCATTTGTTCTACAGATTGACAGACAGACATGTGCAAAGCAATATACCCCCTCATCAAAGAAGGGGGCATAATCAACATGACCTTGACCATGTCATCCAAGGGTCAATGACATTATTTTATTTGACAAAGCCTAGTGGCCACCGGCCCAGAATCAACATAAATTATTTTACATATACATACATCTATCAGGACTACACAGCATGAAATCAGTATGTGAACAGTAACCAGGGTACTGTTTTATCAAAGCACTTACAGCAATTGTAAACTTACAATCAAATTTTAATTCTTTATAAATTGTTTACAATAATAACGTGTGGGTAGATGGAGCTATAATACTAATAATGATTCAGTTAATGAACTCCTACAAAACCATATTCGTCACTGACTTGCAGTTGTTAAAGAATTATGAAGAATTAAATTTGAGCGTAAGTTTAAGATTTCCGTAAGTGCTTTGATAAAACATCAGCCAGATGTTGACTCACCAGAATGTAAGTTAACTTGCGATCCAGATTTTGCCATTTTTAGTAGATTTTCTACGATCGTACATTGTTTCTGTATCTTATCCAGTGCATAAATCTCTCTACATTTTAATGGTCCGAAAGCTCCAAGGTTCTGAAAATAAAATAGCAAGAACATTAGGTGGGACAGTATAAGCAAACTTACATTTGTATTGCTTTTCATAAGGTTTAAGTCTGTTTTTCAATTTTCAATCAAACAAATCTAAACTCAGTCTAAACCATCCCGTTGTTACTTAAATATACAGGGTGTTAAAAAAGTTTGTTCTCAAAATTTAAATTCATACTAAATTTTATCTGAGCTTTGTACGTGCTTTCTTACTATAAACGATTAATGTATTACAAGATGGATTAGAACAATGGTAGAACCCAGAGCTACAGATAAGGTTTTAGTCAATTGGGTATTTTACCCCTGAGTTTCAATTTTGATTGGGTTTTGACAAATTTTAATTGGGTATTTGATAAAACTCAAAGGGTAAATAAGCTTTTATGTACTATTTTTCACTATAACATCCTTTTCTATTTGGGTATTTCAAATTGTTTTTGCTTTTTCTTACTCCCTCCTCTTAAAATCTATTGGGTTTTTAAGAAAATTAATTGGGTAATTACCCCAATACGCAGCTTATCTGTAGCTCTGAGAACCCTTTGGAATTTTAACTGAAAAGTTTACATTCTTCTGGTGTCAGAAAATACTGAAGCGGAAACTTCGAGAACGAACTTTTTTAACACCCTGTATACATACAGAAGAAGAAGTTTATTTAATTTCAACATATACTCAACAACACACATCATAATTAAGTCAGAAATGACCCATGATAATCAAACCTTCAAATAATTAAACTATCAATAAACTCAGTCTAAACCATCCCGTTGTTACTTAAGACGCACTGTTCTCATCTTCCCTTCTATTTTTTAATCATACACCGAAGAAGAAGTTATTTCATTTCAACATACACAACAATACACATCATGATTAGGTCCGAAATGACAAATGATCGTAATATCAAACATTGAAATAAACTATCAAAACCTGCAGTTCTAACTTAAAATTGCTGGATCTTTTATTGATCTCTGTGTTTATGTCTCTTTGACATGAAAAAGGTTCAAAGCCCATATTTGTTAACAACTGCGATATTGTAAGGTTTGTTGGGGGGTGATTCTTAGACCACCATAAAGCCAATAGTGAATAATTTTAATATGAAAAACAACTGTATTTAAACCAACACAATAAGGGTAGTTTAACCTATTACTAGCACAAAGCATCAATGAAGAAGGAAACATTATCATGCATATCCCCTTTACCAACTTACCTCTAAAAGTCTCTCACAGTAAGTAAGGTGATACATGAGGCACTGGTCAACTTCTTCATTTCCTGTTGTGGGTGGTACCGGACTCGAACCCAAGCTGGAACCCAGTTGTGTGTCCTCACTAAGTCTTTGAGCCAAACTCTCGATACCCGAGTCTCCAGTCTTTGCCGTCGATTCAGGGCTGCATAACATATCGTCAAAACAAGGCTTGGGGTTGCTGTAGGGGATATAGTGGGTATGTGGTCAGGGTTATAGATGGGTCAATGGGACAATAGCAGATTATACAGTCAAACCATTTTTTAACACATGTACCATTAATACTGTTTGGAAAATAATGATAATGAAAACATAAGCAATACATATATTCACATAGCCATTGGTTTAAACCATTACATAAGGCCGGAAAATGCATTCCAAGACACCATCCCTCATGCACCTTATTTTCATCCCCTTTAACCCCTTTTACCTTCCTTTAACACAATTGATCACCTGATAAAATGATTCATAATTAGAAGAAAGTAAATCAATTAAAATTGAATCATGGGAAATTATTTTGGAAATAAATAATTTAAATCCCTCCATTTGTTTGGGAACATTTAAAAGGATGATAGTCACAATATAGAGAAACCAAGTCATGTGAAATACTTGAAAAGTCTTCAGAATATAAATAATCTAAACCCCTCCTTCCTCACCTGCTTTGAAAGAAGGATGATAATCTAGAAATTTGATTGTAATTGAATAGGGAGACCAGTCTAAGAATGCAACCTTGCCATTGGTCAATTTAAAACTGCTATCAGGTTCAACCAATCAGAAACTCAAATTATAGACTGGTATCCAACTTGTGTACATTTGAATATGGTAAGGTTTAAAACCTGAAGACCATTGGTTTGACTTATAATGCATTATACATCAAGGATTGTGGGATAGTTTCCGTCTGATTATAAACAAGTCATATACCATTAGATTAATACATACGTGACTAGCCAGGGTAATACAAAGATAAACATTAAATAGCCCCTAACCAAATTTAAAACATACTTCAAACATTCTAAAATTAACCAAATTTTAAACATATTTAAACATTCTAAAAAGCCTAAAGAAGTAGATTTTGAATTATTTTGTATGAATGATCTTACAGGTAACTAGATCACTAACTAGATAATGTTGATCATTTAACATACTGTCAGGTCTTGATATAACGACATTTATCAGTGATTTTTTTTTACTATTTTTGGGGCCGAATACAGCAAAATAACCTCCATTTTTACCAAAAAATCATAATTTTTCCCAAAAAGTATGCATATTTTCCCCCTTTTGTGCTCACTGGTTTCAATGCAACTACAGTATAGCTGTTTTAGAGTCATAACAATGGATATTCAAACTTGCAAAAGTCGTTGTCACATATGACTAGAGTATTATCAGTAGAGAATAGCAATTTATGAACACAAAACAATCTTTTTTAATAATTCCCAAAATGCGCTAAATTTCCCAATTTTAAAGGCACAGGCTGTTTAATTTTGTTCAAGAAAAATCACTGTTTATTTCAGAGAATTCGACCCGACTCTCAAACTTCTATTAGCATAATTTCACAGCTGATTTATTGTCTATATTTATAACCCCGGTTGTGTGTTTTCATAAGCGGTGATTATTACGAAGACGCTCGAGATGTAATACAAACACAAATCTAAAGAACCGATATTGCACGATTTGCTCGCGGAAATTTATATATTCAAGTACCCTGTAATATATTCATGCATAAAGGTCAGGATCGTGTCAGGATCGTGTCAAATTCTCAGTGCTATACTGACATCATATTTTGGGGACAAAAGTATATAAACGTTCTTTGTATCAATTCAGTACACCAACATATTCATTACAAAGACATTTTTCTTGGAAACAAGTCCAAGACCTGACTGTATTTTCTAGCATTCTATTAGTATACTCACTCAGTGGGAGACTGAGGTTCACCCATGGTATCCTCGGTATCGAGGAAATCGAAAGCCTCGAGAGCGCTCTCTATAGACACGCTAATACTGGAAGATCTGGAACTACTTCGGAATTGTTTCTACAATAAAAATGTTACAAACTGATTAAATGACACTCAAGGACATTAGGAGGTTTTACTGACGCATAATACCCAATCCTGAAAACGAGTCGCAAGTCTGTTTCGGGTGCCATTAGCAAACATCCTTGCACCTTATCTAGGTTTTCGAACATTGTTTTATTATTAAAATTCAGATTATGGATCTTCAAATGACCATAACTTTGTCAATCCTTTGAATTTTTTCATGAAATAACTTTTATTTTAGGCAGAAAAGATAATTCTTCCTAAAGCAGCAAATCTGGGTTTCCGGATTATTCCAGAATTGTAGAACGGCTGTGACATATTCTTGTTCAAAACTGTTCACCTTGAAACCATGAAAATGCGTGCTTATCAGTTGTCCTGTCAGATTTGTGACTTTAAGCAGTCAAAACATTCTTACAGTACAATAATTAAAGTCCCATTATGCCTTAAATGACTATTTTCAAAAACCAATAACTTGGCAACCCATCTGCAAAATGATGCATTTTGAGCACTTTAATCGAGTCACAAAGGTGGAAAACACCATAAGATGGAAGAAAACAAAATAAAGCCTCAAGTTGGTAGGTAAACAAAATAACGAAATGTAAACAATAAATGCATAATTTAAAGTCTAAGAGGAGCAACATTTGCAAAATTAGTATTTTGTCATCCATACATTTTACTAAATGTGATTTTTGGCATACTTTTTCGAAAGATATAGCTGACATTCTGTCGTCAATTATAAGTCGTTTGTGAAAAACATACTAATTCTTTGTATTTAGTCTATTTACTGGACGATCAGGAAAAATGTTTTGGAGAGATAATGTGACTTTAAAACATGCAAGGCCCCCCGATCTCCCGAAACATCTCATGTAGAAATCTCATCTCAGAGTCTTAATTTGAGACAAATATGAGGTTAAAGCTCGTTAAATGATACTTATATAAACTAAGAATATATAATGAATTCTGTTTTTGTGATGTCAGTTTTGGGTCCAGGCTCCCAAATTGTTTTGTGATGTCAGTTTAGGGTCCAGGCACCCAAATTGTTTTGTGATGTCAGCTTTGGGTCCAGACTCCCAAATTATCTAACAGAGTCACATGACAATATATGAGATGAGATTTTTCTCAAACTAAGACGCTTCAGGAGATCGGGGCAAGGTTGAATTAGCTCCAGGTAAATATTACACGCATCTGTTGTGTTAAATACAAGCTAAATTATCAACAACATTACACAATATCATCTAAATGCTTGTATAAAGCAAGCATCTTTATAATGTAAGATCTCAAATGGATCATTATGGCTGACAGAAAATAAAATTCATGAAATCATAAAAGAAGAATAAAATTAATGTGACACCAAAAACACAGGACTATATTGTGACATCTAGTAAAACATACTGTAAAATCATTATTTTTCGAAGGATTTGAATTTTCATTGATTTCGTTGCTGAACTCGACCACAAAATCTAATCCCCACGGTTAATCGATTTCTCAAATTCAGACATGGGATCACCCTTTCATGTTCTGTGATCCATGAATTTAAGACCACACAGAAATGCATTTTTATCAAAATCCGCTAAATTTAATACCCGTGAAAATATGTGATTTTTCAGTACACCAAATCTGCACCGTGTTCATGAGTCCTAGGAACTCTATTTGAAACAGTGAAATCCTGTAAACGTTTTTCATAAACTTACCCTGATTAATTTTTGTGCAAGTTTGACTAATTCTTCTAATTTCTGTAATTCTGTATACTGGCCATGATAATCTTCAAGCAATGAACTCAAATTGTGTAAAACATCCTCAATATTTAACACAGAATGCTCATCCTCTTTACTGCCCGAATTCACGTGCGATGAAACACTCGGAAAATGTAAATTACCCATCAAAGCAGGCATAGAGTTTTTGAATACATTATTTTGAGTAGGTGGGTGCGTTAACTGCATTTTTGAGTCACTTTCTCCCGAAACTGGCAACGCGGGACTAGAATGGAAACCAGTCTGAACATAATGACTGGTTTGTGAATACAAGGGACCAGTCTGTTGTCTATAAGCGTCCGGTAAATGATCACTTAAACGTGCACTAACGTGTGGACTGTCTAATCCATGGTACGAAGTCACATTATTATTGTTTGTATGGGACACAGGTGGATTTGTCCGTAATATAAAGTTATCATCTTTTGTTTGTTGAATCATTACTGGTGTCGACTGCCGTCGGTCCGACATGTCATCCTGAAAGATAAACCAACATTGAAACACCAGAGAAAGAATAGTACAGTACAACCTCTCCAAGCCGCCTTCTGTAGAGTGACCTCTCTATAACAACAACTTCAAAATTTCCCTAAGCTAATATTTACTATGAATGTAACATCAACCTCAAAACTGTTTTTAAACAACGGCCAATATTTGCAGCTCCCAAAGGGTGTTGAGCTACAGAGATTGTACTGTACTCCAGAAGACATTTCTCAAGCCCCATTAACATGCGTTATGTCACAGAACAATGCATTCATGATTACAGTATGGTATGTTTGAAATATTTGTATTTGAATCCAATGTCTTTCTGTTTCCCCTGGCCATAATGGCCAATGACTTCCAACTTTGATGGAAGCAGTTTTTTTACAATAACAACAACTAACTAGAGATGTTACAGTGAACAGTGACCTTGACCTTTGACCTCAAATTCAATAGGGTTCATCTACTGTCGCTGACATCCATGTAAAGTTTGAAGATCCTAGGGAAAAGCGTTCTTGAGTTATTGAATGGCAACCATTTAGTTTACTGACCGACAGACATGATTGTGCAAAGCAATATGCCCCTCATCAAAGATGGGGGTGGGGGAGGGGCATAACGAGCAACATAATATTATATGTTCATACTCAAACAGCATTATACACTACCATTCTTTATAAAGTTTGCTTGAGAAACGTTAAAGGAAAGTATAGACAGGATAAAATGGAACATTCTCAACAGATAAGTTAAATAATATTCTAAGGAAGACAAAAAGATCTAAAGTCCAATAAAAATTAAGTCTTACATATTCTCCATTGAGCGCGATCACTGACACAGGGCGCCGCCGTGGAGTACCTTGTGCCCTTCCAGGTGCCTCAACAAATGTGAAGTTTTCATCAACTCCATCCAGTGGACTGAAAAAAAACGAACATTTATTTCAAGTGTTATCTGGGATGTTATATATAATATTCATACCTTGTACAATAATCATGACTAAAAATGTGACAATCTGTGTAAGGCGAGTAAGAACTAATAGATTCCAAAATCTTCAGGTATAGGTCAAACAATTAAACTTTACCTTTACACATCAATATCTAATATAGTATTTCATGCTAAAATTACACCCCATGTGTGACTTAAACCCACAACCTGTCTAGTACTGTCCCCTAACGTGTTTACCCCTATCAACAGGGTTCCAACAAATATTTTGACACAAATTCCCCGACTTTTCCCTGACCAAAGAGCACTTTTCCCTGACTTTTAAGAGCAATCAGACACCAAAGTGTCTTTTCGTTTGGGCAAAATATTGCAATAAAAATAGATAACAGGAAGCTATAATTACTTATGGGACAAGTGATTTGTAAGCATAGCAAGTGAGAATAGTTTTTCACGTCTTTGGTATTTCCTTCTCAGGAATTGACCTTTATCGACAATAATAAAGAATTCCCTGACTTTTGCTCAATTTTCTGATTTCCCTGACTAATTCCATAATTCCCTAACTTTTCCCTGACCGTGGGAACCCTGATCAACCGTCTGAGATTACAGAGAGACATACTTACTTCCATGTTATGACAATGCTGAGTTTTAATGATCCATTTACGTTGATACTGACAGTCATCAGTTGTGGATTGGCAGAAAATAAATCTTTAGTCTCACAACTCTTCTGTCCCAACAAAACAGACTTGAATGCTCTCACCTCTAAGCCCTGTAATATCAGTAAAATACGTACATTTCTCGTCATCCAACCAACCATCTAAATGCCCCCATAGAATTGGAACATTATGTAACTCATTAAGCTAAACATTGTGCCGAAAATAAATTATCATAGATAATACAGTGCATGTTTTTTACCAAATAAGCCGTATCCCTGTGCTGGAAACTGGATCGACTTTGCATCTGGGTTTTATTTAATGTAAAAGTATTCATTACGACTTACATAATTATGCACTTTGTTGAATTCGGCAAAATTGATGACTGCACGATTCAAATTGCGTATAGACTTGATAAACAATGACAATATTCGTAGTTACAACCAAATACATGTATCATACGTATTTTCATTATAAACACAGTTACACTTAGTCATAACAATTCATCATAGACTTCAGATAACTGAGCACCTGGCTTAAATCGAGCATAAGGCTTGTCCCGATGTGTCCTCGTGATAATGAGGTTTTACTGTAAATGTACTAAAATATTTACCTTTATGTTGAATATATCACCAACTACTGCTTTGAAATTGAATTCTGGGATATCCCATTTCTGGTTCCCGGTTTTCTCTATTCGACCCTTCGTCTTCCATTTCTGGGTCCCGTGTCTCACAGTGACTTCAAACACATCGCCGGGACACAACCGTGCAAATCCAGCCATTCCTATAATTGATCAATTATTGTCAATATATCCAGCAAGGAATGTGTTCATTTTTTTATATTACCTTATGTATATATGTCTGGTTGAAATCTGATGGAAGGAAAAACAAACATTCCTACTCACTAATTTTTAATATGCCCTCATAAACCTTGAGTGGGGAGACCGGTGCACAATAAAAACAAAATTACATCATTTGCATGAAACAGATTTTTACAAACCAAATTACCTCCCCTTTTCTTCTGTCACTAAAATTCTTCTCTGCACAGAAGTAAAATTATCTCTCTTTTTCCTAAGTAAAATAACATCCCCTTTACAAAAATTAATTCATTTCCTGTTAACATAGGTAAATTAGTCTCCCCATTGAAATTACACCTCATATAGTTAGGGAATTACAAACCTTTTAATTTACAGTTAAATGTTCCCATCATGGCCTCAAGTTGTGCCTCTATATTACACATATTCTGTGTACATTCTTTATATCCATACTTCACATTGGACAATGTATGTCTCTGATTTCCAGGGGAGGTAACATACGCACGATGCATCGTTCGTACACCTGAAAATACACACATTCAATAAGTAAATACAGTGTAACCTCTGCAAATATTGGACATTGTTAAGAGGTTGTTGCTCAACAGAGGTTGTACAGTATAAATAAATGAATTGAATCGTCATACAACCAATAATTTGAAATTCCAGTACAAAATATTGTAATATTTCACGCCCCATAACTTAAGGCACTAAGAATGTATTCAATATGTTCAAGGTCTCTCATACGGAACCTTTCAATCATGATTATAACCATACTATTATACCCAGTTGTCATCTAAGCATAAAGGGGGATTGTCAGATCAGGGGTTAGGGTATAGGGGCCATCCATCAACCTTATCAGATAATATTACAGGGAATTCAAACCATTCTGTTACCTGACCCTTAAACTAAGTGCAAATTATTATTCGGTTAATGAAGCATATGACCCTTAGCAAAACATTATTCACAACTATCTGACCCCTATTATTATTTCTGACCCCTAAAATTATAGTTTTTCACAACTTGAGAGACCGAGAATTGATTCACAAGCAACCACATGACCCTTAAACCAGACATATTATTCATTTTTTGTGATTCAAAATGTGAGTTGTTTTTCAGCAAATTGATAGTCTTTATGAGTCAACAGTCCATTAAAAAAAGATTCACCTTTTTTTTTTTAAACAAACAGATGAGTAATAGAAGAATATAAAGTAACAAAAATGTGTGAAAAATGTGTGAAATATGTGTGAAAAATGTTTTGTATGACAAGAACTATGTGACAGGTACCACCCACATCAAGTACACACAGGGTATGTGAAATACTCGTTGGTCCGAGATTTAATATTGGATATATATAACCTAACCTAACGATGAACTCTGGAAACATTCCTTACTTGATAAATGATAAACAACTTGTTTCCTGGTTTATTTGAAGAGATTGACAAGGCATTGCCTTATATGTACATGGTGGTGTGAGATGCCACTACCATCATCATCGACATGAGACTTTTAAGGGTCAATCCTTATTGAACCATTCACTATTATTCACTTTACAATATATTTCAATTATTTTCCAGTAGATTCTTTCCGTTACCTTTGGACAAAGGATACAGTGCCATTGTGACATCTTCTGTCATATATGATAGATAAATCTTGGTATTATAACAAAGTCAGCATAAAATCATAAAACTCAGGAACATTTTTTGTTGCTGATTCAGTAGCAGAATTGCAGATGCATCACTTGTGATTAATTGTCAAACTGTATGTTTTTCTCTCTTTTAAGACAACATTAAATCAAACTCACCTTCTCGAAGCTGTTGTTGAAGAAGATAGTACTCATGTAATTCATCCAACTGAAAAACAACAACAATATTTCAAAACTAGGTTATTGGACACAAGGTGCGATAACTCCAGCTACGATCATCCAACCAAACATTCCTTACAATGTGCATAACAAGGCTTTTTGACAGCAGAGACTGGGTAATTCAGCTAGTAATAATGTTTTATACTTTTCGACAGCTTGGACTTGGGCGAATGCTTGTTTAGTTGGGCATTGTGCCTTGTATGTGTTTTATGTTCCTGTGCTCGGTTGGTTCAGTTGGGCATTGTGCTTTGTGTGTTTTAATGATTTCTGTGCTCGGCTGGTTAAGTTGAGTGCTGCCTTCCCTGTCTAACTTAATATAATCTTTTTTGGCAGTTCATTTTCTCACTTAGTTATGTGTTGGGCATTATGCCATGTAATGTTTTTGTGTTTTCTGTGATTGGCTGTTTAAGTTGAGCGCTGCCTTCCCTGTCCGACTTTCTATTATCTTTTTGGTACCAAGTATTCATGTGACGTGTCATTGAAATCCAACCAATGGTCAAGGAGAAGAAATGTTGACAACTTTGTGACATCCAGACCTAAATCAACATGTGTTCGGACTATGTAACTATATGAAGGAGACATTATATTCATAAGCCTCTCCTCAAGACCACCTCACTATTAAAACCAACTTAATGACACATTATCACCTGCAAGCTATATACCTGCAAGCTATATACCTTTTTGACATCTATTTGAGAACAGTTTAAAAAAAACGGTTTCAAACATTCCTGTGAGAAAGTCAGTCAATGAAAAACATGCTTTATATTAAATTATTGACCAATCAACATTCAAATAAAATATTTTTTCTTGTATTTTACACTGTCATATACTTCATAAAATGTTCCTAACCTTGACCCATACAGCACTCAGTTTTTTAATAGGGGCAATTTTTGATGGATGGTAGGGTTGCAATACAGGCATAAAAGCCTAACAAACAATTTTTTTTAAATTTATTGCCTTACACCAAAAATATTGTCTCTAGAACTAAAGAACAACATTCTGAACCTCTTTTGGGTGGGGAGCAATGGCCTAGAGGTAGGGCGCACACTTTGTGATCGAGAGGTCCCAGGACTGATCCCTGTCTGTGCCACTGCTTGATTTCCCAGATCAAGAATAACCTACATGCTCCACTCGACCAAGGTGTGAATTGATACCTGTGAGGGCGGTGTCTGTACATGTTGATAAACCTGGGCGCCGTTGATCGATGTTTGCTGCACACCCACCATGAGAGAAATATTCTCCCCAGGGAGACTCAAACACAGGGGAAGTTAAAATGTCAAAGGGTGACTAAAGGCTAAACTGCTGGAAGCAGCCCTCGAAAATTGGTAATTTTTTTTGCACCCGCAAGTAAAAATATTAACGATTAAAAAATTGCTCTGTATTAAAGTGTGTAGATGTTTTCGTCCACATCACTGATAATATCTTACCTTGGCTAAATGGAACTCTAATCTCTTCAGGTATCTCTCTGCTGACTTCATTTGCTACAAATCATAAAGTAGATACATTATTATTATATGTACATGACAATGGTACTAAGGACATGTACGATACACAGGGGTGTCAATTTTCCGGATTTATCCGGAATTCCGGATTTGTGTATCATTGAAGAGCTATGCTTTCTGACCAAAATAAAAGTTATTTGATGAAAATATCTCAAGAAATGGCAAAGTTATGGTCAATTATATCTGCTCTGAAGGATTTTCTTCAATAAAAAGTTTGAAAAACTGGGTTATATATGGTTGACGGCCTCTAGTTTGTCAAAAATGGTCAGCCACATATGATTTTCAGGATTTTTAATTAGTCTCTATTGACACCCCTGGATACATGCTTTAACTCACTAAGGGCAACGACTCTACTCTAGCTAAATAAATTAACCCAACACAATAAAATTCATACAACTTGACTAACATTTCTGTATTTGTAAGTTTTATCATACTTTATTTAAGGAAGTAATTTGGCCGAAATAAGAGTCAGACAATGGAGAGACAAGGGCACACACGACAGGTCGGGCCCATACCATCAATTTTTATCTTTCAAAAACTGTAGAAACATGTAATTTCCCAATATTACTATGTTTACAATCCTAAAAATTTTATATCATAGAACAATATCGACAGGGTATTGACAGATGAAGCCTAACAGCATAATCCGATTGGGAATCATTGAAACCTCAGACAAATATACCTCATCAATCAAATCAAACAGTATCATGTCGGATTTCAACGATTTGGTTCAGAAACGTGGTAACTAGTAGCATTCTAATACGGAGATAGAATTGTTTAACATATTTCCCTGGGCTGATTCTGTGTATCAATACGCATTAGGCAAAATACATTAGTTTTATGTCAAAATATTCAAACAAATGCAGACCAAATCTATAGACAGGAGATGAGGAGAACATGGCAAGTTAGGGTGACACCTGGTGATCGATATTTAGTGTGGAATAGAATACAATTTTTTTTTAACTTGATACAAATGTATAGTCCTTCGTTACACTAATAGTTTTTTCCTGGAATTATTAAACTTAGCTATCAGGGGCGTAGCCAGGCTTGATTTGATGTTACAAACACAAGCCTTGAGGTTGGTGGTTATGGCACGGTGTCCCCATGGTTGTTGAAATTTTGGAATTTAAAACCATTTTGGCCATATTTATATTTTTACTTTTCAAATTAATGTTATGCACATGCGTACATCAATATCGCTGACAACGCCCCTGGCAATACTACAAGGTTGCCAATATTGAGACAACTCGGTCACATCCTGACATTGAGCCAGCCAGCGCGAGTCCTGTAACTGCCAACTTAAAACTATAAAGGGACTCAAACCTGTCTATATCTGCGGACCTATAACTTTGTGAGCTTATACATATTTACTTAACAGACCACGCAATCAAACCCATGCCAAAAGTTAAATAATAAATATTGTTATATTAGAATTTTGTTAATAATTATTCATAAAGATTTAAATTTCTTACAAATATTCAGTATCATACTAGTAACAGCAAACAAATGTATAATGCAAAATCATGAAAACTGTGCTTTACTGTGTAATTCAATACAATGTAATATTATTATCATGTGTTACTCCTCAAGTACAAAGCATATTTATTTTCAGTCAAAATATAATTCAATATGTTAAAAAAATAAGATCATCATGAATAATTCATTTTAGGGTAAATAATATTTCATAATGACAAACTTAAGTTTTGCACAAATTATGGACATGCATTAAAAAACCGCTATTAGATACCACAAAATTAGGATTAGTTTTTTTGCATATTTCATTAAAAAGCAAGCTTTATAAACTGCAACCCTGAATAAAACATTCAAAACTTCAAGCTATTAACATAAGCATGCATACATAAATTTATAAAGTTATCAATTTTCAGTAAGTATCACAAATCTCACAAATTCACAAATTCCAAACATTTACCATTCAAACAAAGGGACCATTGTTTTTTCTGTTTTCAATTACGGTAATTTTCTGGAACAGACTCAAACCAACTAGTCAAAATGACAGACACAATTTAAGATGACTCCCACCTACTTACCTCCCTTTAAAACTTTGGTTTATGAAGGTTATATAATATAATAAAGTAAACAAGTCATTAAGAATTTCAATGTTTCTGTTGCCTTAGCAACCCCAATTTTTGTCAGAATCAAAATATTTTAGACGTGCATAATTCCCTTATTGCCCCTTATCCACATATTAAGCTACTTAAACCTAGCGTGGAAACTGTTTCAGTTATGTCAGGATCCATATTTTTTTATGGACAGACTGATGGACCGACTGATGGACGTTCTAACGCAACGGTATTTATGTGGCTACAATACGGAATGAAGAGTAGTTTATTGTGTCTAATTTTAGCCACATTAAAGAAAATTCTAGCCACGTAAGAGAAAATTCTACTTTCATTTTAACTATTTTCAACTGGTTTGTCCATAAAAAGTAGCCACCTTAGTACCCGTGTGTGGGCGCGGACTGACTGACAGACGGAGGGCAAACCTATAGTCCCCTCCGGTCAAAAACCGGTAGGGGACTAATAAAGCAAACACAAGCATAATTACCACCACATGCAAACAGAAAAACACACAAAACTTAATTAATAGCACTGAACCAAAACATTAATTAAACACACTGATTTCTTTACCTTATCAGTTTCATGTATTTTCCCCTAGAAAAATGAAAATAAATCAACTTCATATAAATTACTGCTGTTAATTAAAATATGATTTATTTGAACCAATCTATAAAATAACTACTTCAACAAATGACATTAATTACATCTATCAAATCAAAAGTGATCGACTCAACATATTTTTTTTTCTATTAAATTTTCTGGTAAGTAATTATATGATATTAAATTTAATGATCAATAAACTTCATGGTCGTTACTTCGGCAAACAAGGACCATTAAAATAACTTCTTCACGTTAGAAGCAATATTTCATAACATAAAGAATAGATTTGGATTAATAACTCATATTAAACATATCATTACCTGCTAATTACTGTAATAAATTATTAAATGTAATAAAATAATTATGTACTAAAAATGTCAAAGGGAAGTAACTTATATCAAAATGGAGACAAAATGAAATGGCCTCCCATTAGGCATAAATTATCATAATGGAATGTTTTCGGTTTAGATAGAGAGCAATAATATACTACTCAAAATTTGATAAGGGCCAAGAAATTTTCCATTTGATAGAATTTTCAGAAACATAATGTTACATCTGCAATATTGTAAACCAATAAAAATTGCTTCAAAATGTTATGTCTAAATGCTGATAAGCCCAACCCCATTAAAATGTTTGTGCTGCATTCAAGCCTCGGTAGTAACAGAATGCGGTCATTTTCTTGGCATTTTGTGTCTTACATGATAAGGTAATAAAAACATGATAAAAATTTCCATGTTAATCTAGCCACTTTGGTCCCCGCTAATGGGGCTTATCAGTTTCCTGGAAAACGACGTTATTTTGGCAATGTGTATCAAATGCAAGCATCAAATTTCGAAATTTAGCAGCAGATAAGATGATATTTTATTAATCGCACAACGTTTTCTTCATCGGTTTTGTACATTTAACGTGAGACGCACATCAAAATCGATTTCTTGGCCCTTAGCAAAGTTTGAGTAGTATATGTCTAGACTAGCTGGAGGTTTATTTTAGACCAAATAAATCCCTTAACTTTGCAAAGAAGATCATTGGAGAAACATTGTCAACTTCTTTCTTTTTAACAAATACAACAAACTTGATCAAAGCAAACAACAACGTTATCTCAAAACACAAGTAATAAAAGCTCCCTTGTTCTTACAGATGCATACGTACAGACACAATGCATACATTACATACTTTAAACAACACGCACACCTTTTAATTTATGCATAAACGTCAAAACAGCAAAAATATATTCATGAGGTCAAATACAAAGGTCAAAGTACAAATTCAAGGTCAAAGTATGCATTCAAGGTCAGCGTACCTGTGCCGTGGACGTGCCATCAGTCTCCCGGTGCTGTAATTGGTCGATATCTTCTTTTGTTGCTTCAATGAACTCCCTGAAGGAAATCAAACATATACAAAGGTCAACAAGATCAGGCCTGAACTAGTAAGAACATTACCCCGAAAATGAAAGTTGCTTAGGGTATCATAAGTGCACCCATTTACAAACATGACTCGGTTCGGTCAACTGTTGCAAAATTGGTTTTACAAATTCCTAAAGTAAACAGATATAGTCAGTTTTGTACTATAAACATCACTGATAAATTGTGCACATCTGATTAATCCTTTGTGGAATATACCAAATTGTCCCGCCTTTCTCATTATCCTGGGCGCACAATAAACAACAGCCAGAAATAATATTTATTTAAACGATTTGTAAACATAGAAAGTTACACTATTTCTATGTACTTAGTCAAAACAAGGGCAGATAACTCCTGAAATATACCGGACGGTATGGACACCCCTTGTGACGGAGAATAACTATGTTGAGTTTAAAGTTGATACCTTTGATTAGTCTTTTGAGAAAATGACTCTGACAAAAAACTTAACCAATGCACACGATTTTAATAATCATGTATATGTACAACCTTTACCTAAATAAATCTATCTATCTACGCCAATGAGCCCATCACAATAGCTCAACTTTTTTTCTTCAAAGTTGTGGTAATAATATAGTACCATTGATTATTCTATACACACAATATTTACATGACGGTAACTTCTAATTATTAAACAACATAATTAATAGCCAATATTGTCTGAAATCATTAAACCGCTGATCTCAAAATAAGCCCCTAATTAAACGAGTTATACAAATTTTGTATTCATGTAATTTACGATAAAACCATGCAATACTCGGCAATGTTATTTCATGTATACAGGAGTCAAGCAATTATCAACATTCATTGTGAAGTTTAACTTCTATGTAATACTTATTCCAAGAAACAACAGAATTTACCTTATTCCCCTCTTGACACTCTGGAACATCAACAGTGCGCGATTCGGCCGCGGCACTTTCGGTACCTTAGGGGACTTCTTAAAACTGAACCCTACAGCCCCACGTGTGCCAGGACTGGCTCGGGGAGATTGGATGGGTGGACTTCTATGGTGTCGGAATGACTCGCCTAGCACGACGGCCTGAGGTCCATCTCGCCTCATTCCCATACTAACGTGTTGGTTCGCCATGCCGTTAAATGACTGGCTTCGTGTTACAATAATAGCTGATTTGGGGCGCCCTCTATTAACGTTAACTGTCGATCGTGAATGAAAAAATTCTCCATTTCCATTTTGATGTGACAAATCTTTTCTTGTCATTGAGGGAATATCTGAAAATAGACGAGAAAACACAAGTGTAAAAACAAGCCAGAGAAAACCACACGACGCTAGAATCCAGCGCTGGTATTCACAAAACATCTTAGGGAAAACTTAAATATGTTGACTTAAGTTTAAAAATTAAGTTGTACATATTTATAAAGAAACGAAGAATAACCCATGTTTTCTTTGTGATTATTGTAGCTCTTTATATAATGATTCTAAACTATGTAAAAAATTGATAATCTTGACTGATACACTTAAGGAAAATTTAAATTTTAAGAATATTCTATGTTTTCCCTCAAGATACTTTGTGAATACCACCCCAGAAGTTGCATCGTACACTGAAAAGCTGGGAGCATTAACCCAATACTCCATAGATGTCTAAGACATACAAACGCTGTATCCTTATTATACACTAGTGGTGTACACAATCTTCATACTAGGTATTGGAAAATATATTCATATTAAAATCAGGGATTCCACAAGCTTCAGTACTTGAAGGGTCATTTTGGTACTTTTCACTAAATTTTACCATTTTATAGGCAAAGTACCCCATGATTTTAAGAGAAAATGACCCTTCAAACCAACATGACCTTGGGGTCAAAATGTGGCTTTTTGGAAATTTCAAGGGTCCAAATCCCTGCTCCCGAGTCACATGGAACCCCTGCATATAGTACCCTTAGATTAGAGACTCACATCTAGATATTCGGTATATCTACACCGTCTTATCCATTGATCAAGCCCAACATTTTCCTTTTTTTTTCAACAACTCAAGTCTGTGCTCTAGTTTAACTGATTAGTACATAAATGTTACAAATTATCTATCTAAAATATATTTACCAATTTCCTGTAACGATAAAAACCCAGAGAAAATATTTAAACAATGCCAGTTGAAACTGTCTGTATCATTTCCTATAGCTGTGATACAGAACTTGACACATCATATAACAATGGTTTAACGTTACATTATAAATTGTATTAACGACATCCGCTAAATCCTATCACTCAAACAAATATGTAGAAAGACCCAACACAATTTTGTCGATTTTTAACACTTTTTCGACATACCAGAAATTTCAAGGTAACCAAAATATCGTCTTACCTTTAATGAATAGCGTTTAAACAGAAAAAAAAGAGTCGATATCTTAAGGGTCCAATAATTTGACTACGAGTAACTCAGAGCCTTAATAAATCCCTTATCACAAATAAATGTTGGACAGTCGACAGTTAAGGACAATATTTACGTACTTGGAGATAACAAGTTTACAAACAATCCCTAAAGTTGGAACATGAAAACAATTTGCTTGGGAAGAGTAACATTATACGGTAAACAGAATAAATATTATCACGGGAATAAAAAATGAAAATATTTACAGTATGAGTGTTGTCTCCTTTTATGGGTAATATTATAATTATATCATAGTTAAATTACTCAATTGTGGTTTCGAAATAACTTTCATGATTCAATGTAATAGAGTGCATACACGGTATTTGGTATTAAATTATTCATCGATGATCATACCCCGATATATAACGTGATATATAACGGGTCATGTATTCTGTTTACATAAAAATACAAGATATCGTAATATAGCTTAGCACATTTAACATGGAATCCTTGAATATCCGTGCTTATTCATTGTCCAATCAGAGTTGTTATTTTAACTAATCAAAACATTCTTACAGTGCAATAATGAGAACACACAAGGATTAATTAGCAACAGGTCAAATGTGCTCAGCTATAACAATTAAAGGTACGTTTCAACATCACAGAGTATTCTTAGTAATATAATGCAATATTTAAAGGAAGGTTAAAAAATTATTGTTGCATTATATATATATTACTCTGAGAGGGATCTAAAAATAGAAATCTTTCTATTACAATAAATGAGAACTTCCCGGTGTAACAGGCCAAATTTTCCCCTGTCCATTTTTTCCCCGGGGGAAAAACCAGGCCGGCCCGGTTTTTTCCCCGGGGAAAAAGTTGGCCGGTCCATTCTTTTCCCCCCTGGTCCATTTCCCCCCCCCCTAAAAAGTCAAATTTATTATGATATTTGAATGTTACCTTGGCCTCTTTTTTCCCCCCTTGGCCCATTTTTCCCCCCTAGAAGGTGAAGTTGCTAGTATGGTGATCAAATGCAGCATTGGCCTCTTTTTCCCCCCTTGGCCCAGTTTTTCCCCCTAGAAGTTAAAGTTTCTAGTATGATGATCAAATGCAGCATTGGCCTCTTTTTTCCCCCTTGGCCCCGTTTTTCCCCCAATAAGTTGAAGTTTCTAGTATAATGATCAAATGCAGCATTGGCCTCTTTTTCCCCCTTGGTCCAGTTTTTCCTCCCTAAAAGTTAAAGTTTCTAGTATGATGATCAAATGCAGCATTGGCCTCTTTTTCCCCCCTTGGCCCCATTTTTTCCCCCTAGAAGTTGAAGTTTCTAGTATGATGATCAAATGCAAATTAGACCTTGTACTTCTAGGACAAGAACACGGGGACAAGGGGGGGGGGTGAATGGGTGAATGCTGCTGTGTTTGCTTAGACATTGTATATTTAGCAGGGCAAATTGGACAGAATTAGGTATAATGGTTTATCATCCTTGTTGAGATGAAGAACTACTATGGAGGAAAAGACGCAAATGCTGCATTTGATCATCATACTAGAAACTTCAACTTCTAGGGGGAAAAACGGGGCCAAGGTGGGGAAAAATAGGTCTATTGTGCATTTGATCTTCATACTAGAAACTTCAACCTCTAGGGGGAGAAAAACGGGGCCAAGGTTGGAAAAAATAGGCCAATTTTGCATTTGATCATCATACTAGAAACTCCAACGTCTAGGGGGGAAAACAAGGCCAAGGGGAAAAAGAGGCCAATGCCGTATTTGATCATCATACTAGAAACTTCAACTTCTATGGGGGAAAAATGGGGCCAAGGGGGGGAAAAGAGGCCAATGCTGCATTTGATCAACAAACTAAAAACTTCAACTTATAGGGGGGGAAAACGGGGCCAAGGGGGAAAAAAAGGCCTAGATAAAGTGTAAGACTTGATCAAGAATAGTGTTTATTAGGGGGGAAAAAATAGACCAGAGGGGGAAAAAAGGCCTGGGCCCGATCTTTCCCCCGGGGAAAAATTGGCCGGGGGAAAAACAGGACTGCTACAGTAACAGGCCAAATTTTCCCCCTGTCCAATTTTCCCCCGGGGAAAAACTGGCCGGGGGAAAAAAAGGACCGCTACACCGGTGCCAAAAATCATATTCACAGAGGAAATATCATACTGTCAAAACTGTGTTACCGGTCACCTGAATATTTTTACCACACGTCTTATGCTCAGGGATTCCACTAGTTGCTGAATCTGAAAGGTCATTTTGATACTTTTGACTAAATTTTACGATTTTATAGGCAAAATACTCATGATTTTAAGTGAAAATGACCCTTCAAACCAGTATCTTGAGGGTCAAAATGTTGCCTTCTGGAAATTACGAGGGTCAAAACCCCTACTCCCGAGTCAAATGAAACACCTGAATCTGCAATATTGTTTGATCCTTGGCAACTATTTTCATGCTTATAAACCCGGGAGTAAGTTGATTTATAAAGTTGTTTGATAAATACATAAATATATTTTGAATTATGCATTTAGTTTGCACAATTCAATTTCCATGGAAACCAATTTCAAATGTTACGAGTAAACTCACTTCTACTGTCTTCATTGTAAGGTATCGCTTTGCTTCTATAAATATGCAGGAATTTGCCTTTGGCTCCTGGTAGATATAAATATCTCGGTCCGTTTGTTACAGTCTTCATGGTTCCCTGGTTCCGATGAAATAATATCCACAAATTTCGAAAAAAAATCACAAAAAAAATCCACTTAAATATCTCTGAACAAAGCAGTCATTATTCCACACAGCGAAACTTTCACAGGGTATCTACTGGTAGGTCAGATATTTGATTTATTAAAATTTTCAACCAATATATTAAATTGTCATCCGAAAATCACTGACAATACCTTGTTTTATCATATATTTTATTATATAACATATTCACTAGCAGATATTGAGTGTTCATTTCCTTCCAACTTCCTTATTTGATTATAAAGTCAATTACTTTCCAATTACACACGCTGTACGAATGAAAGATAAAACGCAAATTTAAATTATTTGATAACGATATCAAGGTAATTATTTTATAATTTCTTTTCATTACAATAACACTATTCTTCCTTTTTTATCATTAATTTTTTTTAAAATTCTTCTCAACAAAATTCCGATAAGGTATATTATACTAAAAATAACCCAAATCACAGTTCAACATTGAGTAATGCACCATTATAAGGAAAATAATCCAATCTTTGTCATACTGTATTCTATGTTGTTGTTAATTGTTGTTGTTGTTGTTACTCATTACACTAAAATATTAATGATTAATTGTCGTTAAATAACTATTTGTCTTTTCCTACTAATTCAAAATGAGCAAAATTAAGTTTAGCTGAGAAATTAATTTTACTTAATTAATACTTAAATTAATGTTTCAGGTACTCAAAACGGCAGCTTAATGATTTTTTACACAATCAGAAAGCACAAATTTTTAGGGGGCCATTTTTGAGCAATAAGGTGAGAGTATTACACCAAATAATCATTTATTGACCACTCAAGTTTTATATTATATTCAAAAACTTTAAACAATCTTTATGGTTTCATATCAGGGATGATTAATTACGTAACAATATATTCCTATGTTAGCAACTAAGTTAACTAAACGTTAGATTAGAAACAAACTTACATACAGTTATACTTATATAAACTCCTTGAACAAACCCGACTCTCAGATTCATGAAGCCAAATAAATTACAACAAAATCAAACAATTGTCTAATCTTAAGCAATAACTTTTGTCAGTTTCATGATTAAAATAATCTCTGTCCACAATTATATCCTACACAATTTCATCATATTGTAATCTCTGTGACATGATTATGACAGAGGACGTATTCCATTTACTCAGAGATTATATTAGTTGTTATCTATAAATATAAAGTCTCTGATTTACTCAAATATATCACCGTCATAAAAATGACACATGTGTCTAAAATATTAATATAATATTATACCGGTATATGTTAGTATTATAAGCAGTAAGTGTCATCTTAACTTATTCCATAAGGTTTTATGCTGTCTTTCAATCTTTTTAAATCATGTATTGCATTACCAGTATAGTTTAAATTATCACACAGTATTGTCTTAAATGCTCTTCCGCACACAACTCACATTAAACTTCATATTTCATATGTAGAAAACAAGAGCAGGTCTCACTCACAGTAGCCAATGTCAAAAAATAACATAATCAAACACAGATTGTCAGAGGCTAAACCAAGGGTGTTAGCTCTACTAGAATATTATTATTAATTATTGTAATAATGTTAGCCTTAATGTTCTAGTTTTTAAAATACATTGAACTTGACATGGTAAAAGTGGAAAAATACAGGCAGCTAATACTTTGCAGTTAATTTCTGGTAAATAATAGTAATGTGTTTAATTAATATCTGATCACAAAACCTCCGTTGAATAATCCCATAATATATAATCCACGAAGAAAAAAACCATTCACACCAAATTATTACACAAATTTCGTCTGGAGACATCCACAGCAACAATCTAATAACAATTGAACTTAAAACTCCATGTTATAAAATCGTTATATCAAATTGGGCGAAGAGAATTTCGTGTAATATCTCCTTCTTCAATAAATAAAATAATGTTATATAAAACAGTTTTTTCATGAATGTTCAAACAAATAAAATCTGAATACCATCTGCTCGTAAATCAGTCATTTACATGAAAGAATGCATGCAATAATAAAAGCATGAAGTGTAATTAATAATTAATTGGATCATGACATTCATGGACAAGTCAATTATCACCTTTAACGGTTGTCATAGTGATTTATTGACTTTATTCTCATAATGTAACATTTTATAATCATGCTTCAGTGATTTTTGGGAGGAATCAGAGCACAATACCATACCATCAAAATCTTGTCCAGACAGACAAACAAGGCCTAAAATAAAATATTGTTTGTTTCCCCCATCCCCTACCTACCCGATTAAAAAGGGCCCTACCCAAAATATTTTATTGCCCAAATTGAAATAATATTTTTTTATTAAAAATTAGAAGTGAACAATATTTTTTTTGTTTACTGGCTTCTTAAATCTTACCATTAAATTTAAGACTGTTGGTTTTCACCTTGGAGTTAATTCTAAATTTCATTATTGTTGGTTTTCACCTTAGGGTTAATTCTAAATTTCATTATTTGTATGTCTTAACCAATAACTATTATACTGAAACAGTTAAAAAAAAAATTTACCCTACCTACCTACCCATTCTAAATCTGCTAGGGTCGGGATGGGGAAACCAAGAATATTTTAAGTTCGGCCCAGTGCTATATTATATTTAACAGCTGATTAAGCAACCAACCATGCAGTTAAAAGCTTACAGCATACAATCTTTACCCATCTAGAAGTGTCAGTCATAAGATCCCCTTGTTACCACATTCCATAATCAGAACAAATACCCGATCTAACATGATGTGACATTATCTAACGAACAAACAATAATTGAAATTGAGAGGTCATAAAGATCACAAACAAACAATATTGATGACCATATGTATACAATTTAGTTTAAATTTGTTTAAACTTAGTATTTATACAGAACATTAGGGATATAATGAAAAAAACGTGAAGAATATACAACAATATATTTACATTATAACTTAACAACAGTGTACTTATAGTACAGAGATTTTAACCTGGTCCTCAACCTTCTATTAGCAGGCCTCAATAAATCTACTTGTCCGCTCCTTTCCCCCCCTCTTTATTCATTTAGCAGGACGAGTAAGATTTCAGGAGTTTCTTCTTTGTCTATATTGCAGGAAACTTTTTTAGTGCTTTTAAAAATATTTGTTGAGGCCTGATTAGCATAATTTAACAGCTGATATCTTGTTTTTATTCATAACCCTGATTGTAAGTAAGTCAGTAAGAAACGCCTTTACTTCCCATCTTCCATGTGGGCCTCATAAATTACGTTTTCATATTACAAAGACACTTGAGGTGTAATACAAACACAAATCTAAAGGTCTGCATGATATTGCAAGATTTGCTCACGGAACCTTTGGTAAAACGGAAAAGGCCGATAATTACCAAAGCGCGCACAATGCCTTATTGTACTTCATTTACTGTATTTCTTATGGTGTTTTCCACCTTTGGGACTCAATTAAAGTGCTCAAAACGCATCATTTTGTAGACGGGTAGAAAAGTTATTGGTTTTTGAAAATAGCCATTTAAGGCATAATGGGACTTTAAGTCAGGTGAAAAAGATACAGTAACTGTTGTTGAGGGCACAACATAAGCCTTTAAGATAAAATATTTCAAATTTTTTATGACCATCACGTTGACAATATAAGCTCATTTACTTAAACTTAAAATGTTTGCATCGAAAGTCATTTTCAATAATAAAATATTTAAAAAATTTGGAACATTTCGGATCATTTAGTTAATATCATGCATCAGTAAAATAGGTAAATCAGCCAGAAATAAAGATAATTTGGTTACCATGGATACGGGACAGATATATATCAATACACACACCAAGTGTCATACAGTATAAGTGTCAACATTGTCACAGATAGTGCATGTTACAAATACGCTTGAATTGACCCGAAAAATCTGCCCCAAGGAAAAACAACAACAACAACAACACGAGGGACATAATGTACTTAATGAACTATGAAATAGATCGTACAGCTTCACGATCAACTTAATTATCGGCCAGGAACCCTTTAGGCAATTATTGTGTCAGTTACATCATTAGTATCGGACACGCTTTGTGTGAAACAATAAGGAAACAATATGACTGTTTGAATAATGTTGATGACGATTTCATAAATTATTTTTTGTACAGAAAGAAAATTATTGCCTACGTCACAACTTTTAGATTGTAATGAGGGTTAAGGGACTAACCCCTGCCCCCACACTCGATTCTAAGCAATGCCAAGTTACAGTAGTCAGATGTTTGTGGAACAGCACCTTGTCGTTAATTAATTCAAGAGAAGCTTGTGTAAGGTCAATTAAATAGAATTACTGTCCACTTACATGTAGTATAATGACTGAAAAATAGTTGAAAATTTAACAAAACTTGATGCCAGTAAACTTAAGGCAATCTCAAGTTCAACATCAAGGTATAAAATATAATCTAGTTGTATAATATCCCTAATAGGGGATCACAATTGTATTTGTTCATAATTCACTCTTTTTGCTCAATACTGCTGGTCATCTGGTGAGCGCTTTAGAGCCAATGGCCCTCTTGTTTGTATTAGTCAATTTTCCTTAGAGTTATTGCCCTTGAGTTATTAAAAATTCTATCTGGATTTCATGAAATGTAAAATAAATACAAAATGTATGAACAACCATACTGTGAAGATGCCCCTCACTAATAACTTTAATGAGTTATTTTGATCTATTATCAATGGATGATTGAATTCCCTTTAGGCAATGCCTTAGTTCATATTAATCTAAAATATAAGATTACAACAAATAACATGTATAAGCAGTCGTTTTATCACACCGAAGGTAATTTTACTATCATTATACTGATGATTATTGTAGTACCCACATTTTAAGTGCCGGTATCAACCCGACACCAAGGCACTAAAGTTGACTCGTGTAAATTACGGGATATTATATTTTAAACTTTTTTCTAATCTTACACATCTATATAATTACCAAACAATTATTCCCATCTTAATAGAATCTATTTTTAAGACCTTTTTTCAACTTTTGACCCGGAGTAGATATGAAAAGTCCCCAAGTAGATTTGAAGATACGCTACTGAATATAATGACCAATTTTTAGAGAGCTTACGCCTTTAAAGTTTATTTAATGGTCTGATGCCTCCATATTATCTCAATCTAGAAATTTCATTTAATCCTTTTTGTTTTAAAGGTATGATGATTAACATATTACATTATATTATTAACTCGATTTATTTCAGTGCAAAGAGGTTGCAATTAGAGTTTCACCAACAATCTAAAGATGCCAAAAAAACCTAAAGATGCAACAATCAACCTCAAGATGCCACAAAAAACCTAAAGATGCCACAACCAACCTAAAGATGCCACAAACGACCTAAAGATGCCACAAAGCAAAGCGCTACAATATTTATTATGATTACAGTGCTACATGACTATCTCAGATTTCATACACTCTGACACCAGGTTTTCGTTGCCTAATGCAAAGTACTACCGAGCGCCTTTATTCAGCTATCTCCCGATCTTGAACTAAATATAGAAGTCATGGATTACCTCCTGTGGAAAGTGCTACAGGCCCAGGCCCACTGTGGGGGGGGGGCACAGGGGGCCTATGTAGCCCTCACCTTCATGACGTCTTCATATTACTAACATTTCAGCACACACAGCTCGTGTTTCATGATTAATTATAATGTTAAATATTTGTGCATGAGTCATACAGCCATCTGTACCATAACGATGAACTTGATCGTAAATTATTTTTTTCATAATGGGGTTTTAAGTGAAATTAATGGTCAGAGTCGTATATTAGAGAGGATATAAAGACCCCTTAGATGGACACCTGGGTCCAAAACACTGACCTTCCTTAATTATAAGCATGCTTGCTTATTTAAGTAAAATGTTATTTAAAACATTTTGAGTGTATGTACTTCTGTTGATCATAATTATTATTTTTTATGAAATTAATGTTTTGTTCACCACTTGAACCTTTCTTCAGGCTTGTTATTACTATACAGGGTGTTCAAAAAGTTTGTTATCAAAATTTAAACTCATACTAAATTTTATCTGAGCCATGTACACAGTGTACAATTTCAATTTCTTACACAAATAGCTTCATTTAATGCTCAAAAGATTAAAGCAATGGTAGGACCCTCTGGAATTTAACCTGAAAATTATACATTCTTCCGACATCAGGAAAATAAACTGTTAAAACTTAAACTTTGAGAACGAACTTTTTTAACACCCTGTATATGGTAAGAATTATTTTCAATTTTATCGCAAATGAATATTATTCTTAAGCCTAGGCTATGTACCAATAAACAACATAATTACTATCTTAATTAATTAAACTAATATTAACAATACTGTAAAAAATTTTTTTATTTAATTATTAATTTTTTTATGTTATTTTATGATTTCAATATCATTACAAAAACAACAACAACAATGAAATAAATTTTTTTATGAAAAATAAGTTAGTTTTGCATTATCCTATGATCATAAAAAATATTTTTCATAAACAATTATTATATAATTATTAACAGTGCAAACACATGTTTCTACAATTTATTTTATTTTTTTATAGTAAAAACTATAATTCCACAAATTTTCACCGCACACAAATAATTTACAATTACTGTAATCCAATAGAATTAATTTGAATATCCACTGATTTTTCACGGAGCAAAACACAAACTCAAGTTCAACAGGCAAGTTAACGTCGTAAAGTCCTCTGAAGATACTTATTTAATGAATTGTCACCAACAGTGCGGTCACACCTTATGGACGTAACTCGAAGCTAAATGACCAACTCTTTCCACGTACCCTGAGGCAGCTAGCTGGTTACATCCCAACTTGACAATGTAAACGACACTGTAATTACAACTTGTTAACTTACAACGATTTTTTGAAAATACGATGGCAGTTTTTCAATTATAGGCTATAATTATGATGGGCGACAGAGGCGCATCCCCGTGTCAAAAGTCTAATGATCAGTTAAAAGGAGCTAAGAGGCCATACAGATCATTGTTTGACAGACTAGTAGCAAAATATTGAATGTGTACTTGGTGACTTTTATCAATACCGGAGTTATCCCCAAGAAAATTATATGTTACAATGTTCATGAAAGCCTGGCAACTGAATCAGAATTATTTTAAAACACAATTGGAGTCTGATATTAGAAGCTATAACCGCTGAGGGGTACCCAACGGCTAACACCAACAAACCATAACACTGCTTAATGCATGGCTTTACTCACAAATAAATTATATTTTCTGTTTGCGATGCAAACCATTGTAGCTGAATGGGGGAGGGGCTACCATATGCCAGTTGGTCAAAACCATGGAGGCTAGCTCCTTTCTACAGTACACATACTTTGATATCTACCTTCAATTTACTATCTTTAAGGACATTCTCAAAACTAAAGGCCGAGTTCTATGGTATAGGGTGTCACATATACAATGGACAAGCCTGTTTTTTTAACATCAATATGGGTGGTCAAACTGGTAATTTTTATTCAACTTTTTGCAAGTATCAGTTACCTATGATTACTGGAATGAACAGGCGTGAAACACCGAGACACTCTGCATGACTAGATTTCATGAATCACTACATTGTATGATTTAAAACGGACAGAATCAAAATGACGATAATATCGAGCTGTAGTTGCTGTGGCAGAAAACCAATGTTTTCATTGTATACTGAAGTAATATTAGGGGCTGCAATCATGGTCCAGTGGTTAAATGCACTGATTTGAAACCCATGAATGGTATCGGTGTTGGATTCCACAAGTCAGGCATGTTGTACTCTACTAGTGTACGGATGACTATTCTCATATATAGGACAACAAAAGAAAAGGGGTAGATTTAGACGATGCTGCAGTGAACAGCAAATAGGGAGAAGAATGATCACGAGTATACCAGAGTGTATAAACGAGTCAACTTCCGGTTATCGCAATAAGGAGTACGCATTGAGTCATTAAGTCGCACAGAGATCGAAAATCACCGGATGTTTCAATCACAATAAGTCATACAAGTTGAATTTTATAGTATCCCAATAAGTCATATAGTGATTTGGTTCATACGAGGTGAGTATAATGTCACGGAACATGGCAACAAAATGTCAGTCGTTAATTCTAGGATAGACTAAAATAAGGGGAGTTCACAAATTACAAGTAGTTGAAATATGCTTTAATATGACAATGTCCATAAGATTCTATACAAGAGAACAGGTACTAAAACGGAAATATGGATGTCTCAGGCCCCTACAAGTCAAAATAAACATATTCTTTTTTCTGATTTAAAGGAATGGATGTGCTGAAATGAGACATTTCTCACAGAGAACGTCACTGGAAGTCAATGCTATAATATGGCTTCTAGAACAACTCACAACACTAAACTAAATATATCAATATTAATTAAGGCAAACAGAATCAATTAGTCAGAGGAATGCAATCAGACTGTCTGACCACACCAATATACACAATAAATCTATCTTCACATAGACAGGAGCAACAATAAAATTGACAAGAAAATGAGACAATTAAAATCCAATATATCATAAACGTGCTGGACCTAATATATCAATTATGATAAAATATGATAACAAATAATACTGTACACATTAACGAACTGCCTTGTCAAAGAGCCGAACATTATATGAATAAATAGCCCAAGGGTGCAATCATCAAAAACTAGAACAATGCTCCATGTAATGCAATATAATTATTTATGAAATTAATGTTCTTTTTGTATTCTTTTTATAAAATTTGAATGATAGCAATTTCTTCAATGTGATAAAAGAGCAAATAAAAAAAATAAAAATAACAGTACAATCATAAACTTTCAATTTTTTCAATTTCGTTTCATCATATCCAGTAAATTAAAATTTGGAGAAATTAACGGAAATCAGTGAATTTTTGCAAGGACATGAGTCCTGTTCTAGCCACTTCTCATGATCAAGTCAGATATTCGGATCTGTCTCAAAAGATAAAGGGGTTAATATTCCATCACAAACTGCATGATTGTGTACATATTATAGCAACTTTCTCCAGAAAATTTCATTTTGTTCAACAAAATTATTTTCAATCCCCCCCCCCTCCAGTCAGATTTATATTTAAAATTAAATTCTTCTCCATCGACTTGGTAACAGTTTTAGATCAACAAGCAATTAATGCATATGCCCTAAATTTGAAATCATTATTATTATTGTTCCTGATGAAGACTTGAGAATACAGTCGAAACGTTGAGCAATTCTGGAGTTTGTCTTGTTTTACTTTATTTATGGCTAAATTTGAAAAGACATTTAATTTAACAAGCATGACATATTGTATGTACCAGTAAGTCATCATAATTTTGGAATAGAAGAATAAATCAATTAATCAGGTCAGTCACTTGATTACATTGTGTATATAAACATTGCGATTTCTCTTATTAATGTATTATTTTAATAGATATTATGTTTGTATGTAGCTTAGTGAATAAGGTATTGGTTTTCACTGTCCTTTTCTCCAATTGAAATGTTTAAAGCAATACAAAATACAATGTTATGATATTGCAATGTTTGTATGCAAGTGACAGACCTGATTAAACGGACTATACATTTCCTTGTTTAAATGTATAGAAAGTAACTTCTATCTCGGAAATGTATGACGACATTCACAATACTATTAACAACATTGACTGCGTCACAATATACAGTATCAAGCTAACCAAACAAGCCGTTGCTATGGTAAGTTACAACAGTTGTATTCATTGTGTGACAAGTCAGTGACATGACCAACATTGTTTGCTCCGCATATCTTCATACAGAATACATGTTAGCTGTCCATGATACTTGTAACAGTGTCCAAACAACAAACTATATTACGCCTCAAGCATCAAGATTCCTTCGTCCATGATAACATGTTCAAAACAACAAACTTTATTACGCCTCCAGATTCCAACGTTGTTGTCAATGCTCATAATCTATATTAATGAATTTAAAAGTTAACTCACGTTTCTAAATATTTATTCAACTTCATTAGAAGCTTTGATAAACTTACTGTTATCAAGTTAAATGCTTTCCTCTCGATAAGAAGAACTTAGACGTAACTTAAGGCTACAAATCCAAGACAAAATTTCTTCGCTACAAAAACAATAATAGCTGTAAGAATTTTGTTTCGATACTGATTTCTATGAAAAGGGAAACAATGTAAGCTTTCCACCACAAAATGTAGCAGCCCTATCAACAGCTGTGCCGCTTCTTCCAGCACCATGTGTTACCTTGGAAAAGAAAACGGCTTGAAACCCTAAAGGTTTCACTGGATCCTGGAACAAATGGCACAGCAGCTGAAAAAAGATCCTACATATCATGGGAAGCATATATTTTCTATTTACCCTTAGAATGGAGTATGGTTATATAGATTACTTGCGGCTATTTTTGTTTTCGAAGCGAAGCAATTTTGTCTTGGATTTGTAGCCTTAAGTAACGTCAAAGTCACACGGTTGTGCTACACTGTATACATACAGTTACCACACATTGTAATAGATAATCAGGCATTATCCTGGTTAAAATAGTATATAATATTAATAATATTTCAAATGCCATAATTTAAATAACTGAAAACAAGTTAGACAACTCCTCATAGACCATTGACTTTAATTGTACATTTTGGATATTTTCCTGCATTGAAGAAAGGTAACTCTGTCTATACTATTATGCTGTAAAATATAGTCCAACAAGTTACTTCCCTTGGTAAATCAATACTGGATAAATAAGATTAACTTGCTTCTTCTTTATGCCTCAAGAGCTCAATTAACCAGCGTGCTTGCCGTCTAATCTGGTGACCCTGGTTCAAATACGGGTGGAGGCACTCATATGCCTGCCATATTTCAGCAGAATTAAAGTTGACTGGCAAAAAGGCTATGCTCGGCATTTAAAAAGTTTAAATTTTTTTAAATCTTCCGAATCCTACATAACATATTTTCATCTGTAAACGAGTATCTAGACAAGATTACATAGGAGGCACAGAGATATTGGTACATACTTGACAGGATAAACCCCCCCCCCCCACCCTCGCTAGTCAACAGTATTCTTTCAATCACATTGCTGGCTTAGAATGAGAAGGTCGTAAGTGTAACCTTGCCATTCTAAGCCAGCGATATGGCGACTGTATATAACCCTTTCACATCATCCTGACACCCGGCCAACCAGCAGTTTCCTGGAACTACCACTCATATGTGACGTAGGAGTGTCATATGAGTATCAAGCAAGAGAGAAATACCAGTATACCATAATGCACCAGTCAATATTTTGCCCGCCCGGGGGAGCGGGGGGCGACCCAGGGGGAATTAGACATTTTCAATTTTTTCATGTCTAAATTCCCACCCCGGAGACAATGCTTACTGTCTATATTGCCACCGTGGGGCATAGTCTTTCATCCGGGTAATTTAATTAAAACACGATAAAAGTATCACTGTCGTCTTTCATGGTGTAGAAATTCCATTACCAAGGTTAGACACTCTAACCACACTCAGACACCGAGGATTGAGGGCCAAACATCCCTTATTCTGGAAATATACTGTGTGAAGTTTCTGTAAACAAACTTTTGTATCTTAATTTATAATTTACAAAATAGAAATCCTGTATCAGCCTCTCTCCTTGCTCTAAAATGTTAAGACATTTTCTTCACAGCAGCTGCTTTAAAATAAGACAGGATAACTCAAGGATTGTGCATCAATTTATCCTGCATCAATTTTCTATTACCAGACTACGTTATGTTATTAATAGAACTCTTATAGATTTTGCATAATTCCTGGCTAGATCATGACAATGCATAGACTGCATATTAAGGTAGTAATGCCCGGCAGACAACCATGCGGCTTTTTCCACGCAAATCAATATTACGCAATAAAGCAGTCTATTGGTAATATTCAATTGATCTTGGAAGATGAACTTAAAACAATTACAACTGGAATAGAACTAGAGCGACCTAACATATATAGGCTTGTGAAGAGCGATCTAATGTATTAAAGCTTGTGAAGTAATGTTATTTACTAGAACCAGATTCTAGATGCCTGAGATAAAAGTTACTGGGAGTATGAACATCTATGACCGTGTGATAAATAATTTATTCCATTCATGGTTGACAAGTTCTGGTTTTCTCCTGATATCTTTATGTCATCATCATCAATTCCCAGGTGACTTCAAGAGCCTAATTGAGATAGAACATTTCAAGTTTTTGCCAAGGTTTGATTGTGTGTCATGTGACATCATAGAAATAGATCTATGATTATATACTGGCAATGGTATGTTGTTTATACAGGCATTGACACGCAACTATCACAGGCAAGTGTGTGTCACATGTTACTTTGAGCATTTATAACAGGGTTTGCTCGATGCTAAGGTGGTCGCTAAGACTCTGTGCCTTCACATTATTGGTAAGAATTGATCTTGCTGCTTTGTATTCCGGTATCCTTGCTTTGGATAATTTATTTGTTTTCTCACCCTAGCGGTGTGTCTGCTGCGGTAGGCGTTTTTGTCTAGGTTCCCTCTCTAACACAGTGTCGGCGGAGGTGGATGAGCCAAGGGTTAGGTTGCTGAAGCTGGTGCCGATGCTGTGATTGCTCTGAGTCTGTTTGGGATTCACTGTGTTATTGACTTCCGATTCGCCACCAGGCTCCAACTAGGGTTGATCCTAAAGTTTGGTGACTGGGTCGGAGCCTAAGGATCTGAGTCTTGTTGTTTAGGATGGCGCATCGTCAACAACCAACTCAGATCCTTAGGCTCCACCCCAGCCACCAAACTTTAGTTAAATTGACCAATCAAGGGCAAGGCTGACCAATCAAGGGCAAGGCTGACCAATCAAGGGCAAGGCTGACCAATCAAGGGCAAGGCTGCAATTTATTGTTTTCCGCCTTTAAGTTAAATTTAGTGTTGTAAGACCTATAACATATCGGACCACTATAATAAGTAACAATTGTTTTATTATTATAGTGTGCCACACCTTTAAAATGAAACACCAATTTTCTTGTTAAAATATAAGCAAATTCTACAAATTCCCCAACTTTTTACACATAAATGACACAACTTAATTTCTTCATAGCAAAAACAACAACAACGCAAAATATCAACAATAAAGTCATTATATTATAAATGTCAGCCCAAATATGCAGTTTTAAATTAAGGCCTTACATGATTTTAACGTTTACTTTGCATTACTGTAAGAGCTGAATAATATTATACAATCAACTTCTGGAAATTAACCTGCCTGGTAAAATATGATTCAAAGTGACAACTTTTCAACCGGTATCTGAGTCTGAAAGTGTAGCAAAATTTTGTGTATCTGTAACAAGGTTTAGAACCGGTGTAGCAGTCAGTTTTTTCCCCCATCTATTTTTTCCCCGGGGAAAAAACTGACCAGTCAATTATTTCCCCCCTTAGTCAATTTTTTCCCCCTTATGAAATTCTTCATTTAAAGTTGACTTTTCAGTTTTTTCCTGGGGAAAAAAGTGACTAGTTATTATTTTCCCCGGGGGAAAAAACTGACTAGTCATTTTTTCCCCCTATGAAATTGTTTCTTGAAGTTGACTTTTCAGCTTTTTCATGGGGAAAAATTGACTAGACTGGGGGAAAAACTGGACTGTTACACCGGCATTTCGCTTTCAAACTTCAATGCTATATTTTATAAAAATCATATGGATTAATAAGACTTTAATTATTAACTTTACTAAAATGCACTTTATAGCCTTAAGCTAAAAGTCAGACTCTTATTAGATAAGGTCTGTGGTTTTAAATAATTATGATCCATAATTTACACATGGCAACATAATGTCTACTGATAAGAATCTCAAGAGCAGTCCAGCTTTTGTTTCTAGAAACTGCCCATGGTCAAATATTATTGTTACAGTCATTAGAATTGTCACTTAATGACCTTTATCAAAACTTAATATGTTAATATTTTATATAATAAATAGAGACTTTTGATTGGTTAAGAACACTTGACCAATCAGGTATGTTGAAATAATTTAATGTAATTTTAAAATAATAATTATTGAATTAGTCTTAAATTGAACAGTTAACATCTACATTTAAATTAATTGGTGTTAGCTTATAGTCATCTGGTTTTTAAAGTAATAGAAGTTGTTATCATTGGAACTGTTGAATACATGTAAAGAAATAAATGAAGAAAACTTAAATGGGACTTGTCGTTATAACATTATAACATGGTAATAATATTGTTGAAAGAATCAACATTGGAGAACTATTTCATACTCATTGGAGAACTACTTGGTACACATTGGAGATGCTAATACAACATAGTACATCTACCATTACTGATATACTACAGCCAACATCACAACTTTAGCTTTAAGTTAACATTTGAGAACACTGCACGACTGGAGGTTTGGAATACAACAACAACAAGGTTACGGGTGGTGATCGACTAAGACACACTAAGCGAGTTTCCCAACAAAAAGCTTCACAGTCGACGCCTCTGCCCAACCTCCGGTCACAGCTGTTTATCTCTGTTTTGGTCTCAGAAATTTAGATTTTGTCCGTCCAAATATTGATAATATGTTTTTCAAAATACTGATACAGTCTTATATGCAGTACTGTTACAAAATCATCTATTTTCACGAAGTAAAACTTTTGCAAATTTGTTATTTTGAAGAAGATCAAAAGTTAAAATGTTTGCAGTTTTTTTAAAGTTCAGAAAAACTTTCTGTGTTTTGCTACTGTTGTTGAAGTTCACTAGCATAAATTTTCACAAACTTTACGAACTTGCAAATTATTCTATTTAGTGAAAATAAATTCCTTGTGAAAATATCTGATTTTACAGGATAGTCGTATAGATTTGTGCTTCTGTCAGGAAACTGTCAGAAAATATAGTCCGCCAATGATAACACGAGCCTTTGTTTACAAATAAAAATGAAAATTAAATGCATTTTCGATGTACATTTTTGTTCAATCTTGTGCTTATAATCACTTTTGATTAATAGAAATACTTTTTCAATCTAAGCTGTTAACAAGCAGGCGTGCAGTGATTATATTATCAATGTTTTTTTATTGATAGGTTATTGAGTTATCTCCAGCGAACTATAGGTTGGGAAAGTTAGGATTTCATACACAAGTAGGAGAGGGCTTCCTAATCTAAGCTGTAAACAAGCGGTCAGTCGTGTCAAGTGTTTATATTATCTATGTTTATTTATTGATAGGTTATTGAGTTATCTCCAGCGAACTATAGGTTGGGAAAGTTAGGATTTCATACACAAGTAGGAGAGGGCTTCCTCTATATTATAGCATTGTCCACACTGGAGGGGGCTTTCTCTATATTATTGCATTGTCCACACTGGAGGGGGCTTTCTCTATATTATAGCATTGTCCACACTGGAGAGGGCTTTCTCTATATTATAGCATGGTCCACACTGGAGAGGGCTTTCTCTATATTATAGCATTGTTCACACTGGAGAGGGCTTTCTCTATATTATAGCATTGTTCACACTTGAGAGGGCGTTCTCTATATTATAGCATTGTCCACACTGGAGAGGGCTTTCTCTATATTATAGCATTGTTCACACTACTATCTTCATTTAGAATCTTCACATTATCTTGCTAAATGTCATTATTCTAACCTACAATGCTCTCGGGCAAATTGTTATGGTAATGTTTTTATCTGATCAAAGTTAGAGGTCAAGTACACCCTAAACTGGAGTAGCTAAAATCTTAAACAAACAAAGTGATATTGTATATCAGACTATCAGTACAGAAGTGGCTTCGATCCATAGTACAGTTAATAATTCTGGATGTGTTTATATATATAGTCCTGGAATCAGATATGACCTGGCCAGGTCAATCCAAGGGCCAATGGAAGCGGTTAAAGATTGGACTTGACAGTGTTTTGGTCCAAATAGGCATAATTGGCCAATGACTTCCGGCTACCAGGGAAGAGGCAGAAAGTTTGTGTGATACAAGGAATCCCGGTGAGCTGCACTAGCTCTTTCCGAACAGACTCCTTGGTACTTTAACATGTCCAGTATATAGTACAGATAAACGTGAGACTACCTCTGGGTTTCAACCAGTTCATCCCTAGTTGGGTGGGAAACACTCAACACTAAAATTTCCAGTGCACCGGCCGAGATTTGAACTAGGGACCTCTAGATTGGTAGTCGAGAGTGCTATCCACCCAGCCGTTGCTCAACCCAGGTGGTTGCTTAAATCTGGTGAATATACACTGCACTAACATAATTTGCAAGGGTCTCACAGCCTAGTCGCAGGTCTTGTATTTTGCAAGGGTCTATTAAAGATAACTCCAGACATTACCAGCTAGAATAAAGTTACTGATTTACCGCACCAATTACGCTAATTTTTGTTAACGACAATGACACCCAACCTACAACAACAATCATCCTTCACTAATAGACTTCCAGGCATTGGGTGAGATCTACACAAATAGATGATTCATTTTATATGCAAATATAAATTGAGTTGTACTGACAAAATGCCAAGATACAAGTATCAACGAAGAAGCCTACAGACTGACTTGGGAGTATAGTAGAATCTGATATGTCAGGCTTTATTGTTGATCAATAATTACTTGACAGAAAACATGGTGTAACAAGTTCTTATACTACTCATCGTTATAGCAAGGCTTGGCTTCAAGATAATCCTTCATGTTTTAAGAACTTTCCTCTACTGCGCCCAATACTGGATACCATTGTGAATAATTCAGTTTCTATTATATTTTATGAAAACAGATTTTGAAACTATATACATGTATATTGGCAAAGGACAGGAGGTTGAACTTGAGATCATATATCCATGGGTGAAAGTTCGAAATTTTGAAAAACCTGAAATCTTCAAAAATTGACAATTTATATAGGGAAAATAAAGAAAAACAGGCTTTTTGGCACTCTCAAAAACCTGAAGTTCAGGCAAGTGCCTGAAAACTTTCACCCATGTATATCTGTCATACAAAGTTCATTCAGCTTATCTGAAACAAGTATTTACAACTTGCTCACCATAATATGAGTATGCTTCTTGAGATACAGGAATGATCTCATTATCAAATCTGACATCTTGAGATCCAAGGATATTCCATTGCATGGAACTGATAACTTTGCGACTCTGACGGATCTTGATGTACACAACTTCTCATTTCTGTCCGAGGTTTGTGTACTCAATGTTAGCAGTTCCGTCAAAACAACAGAAAAACTGCATAAACCTCTGACGGATTTGGGAAAATGTATCTTGGTCAAGTTCCATCAGAGAGCCATGCAATTTCTAGTTTTGTGGAAAGGAATATTCTTTGATCTCATTTTTAGCTGCCGAATTTGATATTAAGATCACTCCTGAATCTCAAAATATATATAATCTCAAAGATTTTCTGAAATACTGAAAAGTAACATTGAGAATACACTCACCTGATTGTCTAAAGTCGCCATGGTTACCAACAACATGAGTGCCCGATCTTCTTAAAACCTTTAATTCACCACCTGAAAGATAATAAAGGAGCTATTGTAGAACTCAGGTTCTTAAGTATGATAAAACCTGCAGTACAATCATAGACCATGGTTATATAAAATGATCAAACCTTAGCTGACTGCTAAGTAATGGACCTTGGTTATATGATCTCTTACATTGTCAGCCCATAGTTATATATGACCCGATAGACCATGACAGTAATTATTATAATAATATATAATACCAGAATATAATAACATATGACCTTCTAAGTAATCTACATCCATGATAATAAATGTGACCATGGACCATGACCTCTAATCTATGTCCATGATAATATATGTGACCATGGACCATGACCTCTAATCTATATCCATGATAATATATGTGACCATGGACCATGACCTCTAATCTATGTCCATGATAATATATGTGACCATGGACCATGACCTCTAATCTATGTCAATGATAATATATGTGACCATGGACCATGACCTCTAATCTATGTCCATGATAATATATGTGACCATGGACCATGACCTCTAATCTATGTCCATGATAATAATGTGACCATGGACCATGACCTCTAATCTAAGTCCAATGCTAAACAATCTTCTTAAGATACAACAGACCAAAACCATCAAATATATATCATTGAAGTTTCATCAAAATCCACTGAGGGATTAAGAAGAGAAAAACAATGTTCATTCCAAGTACAAAACATTTCAGTCAAAGTAACAGAGATGGGAAATAGTCTCCTACCAAGGGCCATAACTCTGGCAAAAATTATCTGACCTAAAATTCCAGACAGTATAAACCACAAGACTTGGTACCAAATAATCTTGCGAAGTTTCATTGAAATCTGACCAATTGTTAACGATTACAAGCGCAGTCAAACTTTGTGACAACAATTTTTATCCAGAACAAAATCAATATGACTGCCACAATACGTAAGTAATATGTGGATGGCAAGATCACCTCATCGCGAGACATTCGTATTTTACACATGAAAGCATTTATTTATTCTTTAACTCAAGTGTTCCAAATACCAACAAAACCATTACGCAGTACTAACTACGCCTTAAGTAAAGTTCTTCAAATAAGGTTCTTCGTACAGAGAAATAACTTCCTTATGTACCGATATATTACATTAATTGGCCACAAACTACTTCACAGATCTCACAACACTCAGCCTCTCTGTATGTTCCTTAACATTGATCACAAAATGCCGATACAGATAAAGCTAATTGACACTTATTTAACTGGCATGCCATGCAGCAAATGTAACCGCATTCTTACTTATTTTACTCAGGGGTACTGCATTTTGCATTTTCGTGTTACTGCCAGTACCTTATTCTTTGACACTCAAGTTGTCATTTGAGTGTATACTGTTTAATTCCCTTGACTGGTTGTTCAATATAGACCAGGGTTGGTATTCAGTACTGATCTTACTTGACTTAAGGATAAGGACAACCAATCAGATCACACCATATTGTAACAGGCAATATGATTGGCTATCCTTATTCTCCAAATAATAGAGATCAATATTAAATACCACCCCAGACCACCGCATATTAACCAAATCAAAAAACTTCTTATCACTGTACGACTTATTGGGATACAATATAATTCAACTTGTATGACTTGTTGTGATTGAAACATCTGGTGATTTCCTATCACTGTATGACTTATTGCAATACTCTATAATTCAATATGTACTCCTTATAGCGATAACCGGAAGTTGACTCGTTTATACACTGTCCTCCTTATAGCGATAACCGGAAGTTGACTCGTTTATACACTGTCCTCCTTATAGTGATAACCGGAAGTTGACTCGTTTATAGACTGTCCTCCTTATAGCAATAACCGGAAGTTGACTCGTTTATACACCGTGCAGACTGTAAATCGACAGCGAAGAGCTCACAATAAGCCATGTTTGTTACATGTTACTTAAAGCACGTACACCATCATAGGAATTGCATAACCTATTAGTATTTTAGATTATTAAAGAGTTTTGACAATCGGCCAATTCAAATATTATAGGAGGAATTTTATGTAGTTAATGTATGAACTTAATGCATTCCAGTGACTCAATATCTAGTTTATTAAGGGAAAATCAATTGTTACTTTTGGGTAAGTGCAAAAACCATATTGAAATATCTAAGCATATTATTGATGCCAGCTCTCATCAGGGACGGGTTTTCCATGAAATGCGTTTTTATTTTGGTCATGATCAGAGTAGCAATACCATGTGAGTTTTTGCTACAGTTACAAGAAGAAAATTGTAAACATTGGAACACAAATATAGCCATAAGTATTTTAATTCTTCATCGATTTCTATAAAATATACGCCACGCTAAGGGGAAAAGTATTATCTATCCGTGAAATATAAGATCTTTTTCAGCAGCTTTACCGATTTTTCAATTACCCTGTGAAACCTACTAGTTCCACAGTTTCACAAGGTAATGGACAAAACGGCACAGCCGCTGTATAAGATTTTATATTTCATGGAAAGCAAATGATTGTCCCCTTAGCGTGGCGTATATTTCATAGAAATCGATGAAGAAATAAAATACTTATGGCTATTTTATTTTCCAATGTTTACACATTTCTTCTTGTAACTGTAGTCAAAAGTCACATGGTATTGCTACACTGATGATGATGCATTTGAAATAACCTCTATCTTTTACAAGTGATTTTAAAAACTGTACATCCCGGTGCAACCAGTACAGTATCATACGTCAGTAATTGTTATGATAGAAGTAATTTTCTTTTACGTCCTGGTTGTTATAATGATGCTACAATATACATAGTTTAATCACAACTTGTGCATTATAAAGCATCCATTTCAAATACAAAAGCTTGGAGTTATCTTCTTTTCAAATTTTTATTATTATAAAATTATGATTTATTTGTCATTCTTAAAATTCTAAAAGGTGCCCTTTGATGTCTACATCAGTGCACATGTTTTTCTTGTTCATTATGTCCAGCGTCAGTATTAATAAAACAGTTGTTTGATTATTTTTATATTAAAGACACTTTTATTATATTATAAGCAACCACCTGTTTCAAGCATCATACAAGTTTCAAATTCTGGTATAACACTGAATGTAACTCGACAGGGCCGAACTTAAAATATTCTTTGTTTCCCCATCCCGACCCTAGCAGATTTAGAATGAGTAGGTAGGTAGGGTAAATATTTTTTTTAATTGTTTCAGTATGATAGTTATTAGTTTAAGCATAAAAATAATGAAATTTAGAATTAACTCAAAGGTGAAAATCAACAATCCTAAATTTAATCGTAAGAAAGAAGCCAGTAAACAAAAAAATAAAATTTTCACTTCCAATTTTTAATAAAAAAAATATTATTTTAATTTGGGCAAGAAAATATTTTGGGTAGGGCCCTTTTTAATCGGGTAGGTAGGGGATGGGGAAACAAACAATATTTTATTTTAGGCCCAGTAACAGAATGATTGATTAACGATGTTATACATTTAATGATTCAATCATTCCTTGTATTTCACCTTGTGTTAATTAAGACCAAATGATCATCTGATTGCAAATGTCATACATTTGATCAACAGTTTGGTGCAATAAGGTTGTACCTCACTATACAGTAATCAGTAAGATACAACCTTGTTGCACCAAAGGGACGATTACTGACTAGTGACGTAATGTTGTGTACTATGTACAGAGCCTGGGTGAGGTGTCAGCACCTAACATTAGTATGACATGTAATGTCAGCCACCAACATGGTGAATCTAATGGCAACAATCAAAAGGCCACGGATACCTTAACAATGAAGATGTATACAAAAATGTCACAATTACCATAATTACCAGATGTTGGACATGTCTGATGATGACAAGGTGTTTACAAATGGGGAAATTGCTGCACGGAAATAGAGCAAGTTCTATTTGGCGAAATTGTTGTGAAACAATTTTGTTGCCATTGCAAGACTAATACACTTGGTAAATTGGTTGCATGCATCACTTTCATTAATGTAAACTCAACTTTAGCTTAGTCTTATCATCATATTTCAACTTCAGATATAACCTGTGTAGTGTTTAAGTGGTCACCTCAATTACACTAGCACCTGTGTTAAGCAACCACCAGTCAATATTATAAAATCCCAATTAGGCCTCAGGCTTCGACAAAAAATTTAAAAGCACATGTCCGGCAATACAGACAAAGAAGAAACACCCAAAAATCTTACTGATCCTACTATATAAATAAAGAACGAACAAATTTGCAGGGCAAAGAGTAGATTTATCGAGGCCTGGGCCTTATTATACTAAAATAAAGAGATTCCAAATGTACAACTCACTCAGTGCACGCACTCACACAATGTCATGTGATATCGCAGACTAAATCTGACATTATTACTCACATCAATTAGTGTGACATCACTTACACTATACTTGTATACCAGCTTTGATTCATGAAAAACCACAGAGAATTTGAACAGAATGTTGAAGGAGAGCAATATTGACAAATTGGAGTGATTATAAACACTTGTAGAACATAAACTAATTCATGTTTCAAACTGTTGATAGCCTGTATGTTACAGCTGGTTCTAACAACATAGAATACATATTATAGCCGCAGGCATCGCGGAAACCATCCGTCCCTACTGACAAAATTTGCTTTGATCCGGCGAAAATTGACTGAATGTCGGACCTTTGGACTGACGGTGATTTTGAGTGACGACGGTGATAATCCCACATCCTAGTTGAATATTATTGTAAAGAATGTAACACAAATGTATTTTCGTAATTCCTCCACGAGATGCAATAAGAAACATTCCGAAATCGTCAAAAAATAAAAATTATTTCACAGGATTTTAAAGTTTTCACGAAGCCTGTAGCCGCTATATGATTGATGTCTGAGAATAGTATTTTTTCTTTCCATTCCTCTGTTTGTTTATTGCCTACATGCTAATGTGTTTGTTTATTGCCTACATGCTAATGTGTTTGTTTATTGCCTACATGCTAATGTGTTTGTTTATTGTTTATTGCCTACATGCTAATGTGTTTGTTTATTGCCTACATGCTAATGTGTTTGTTTATTGCCTACATGCTAATGTGTTTGTTTATTGCCTACATGCTAATGTGTTTGTTTGTTGGTTATGTGTATGTTCTTAAGTTGCTCGTTAACGTATTTGTGTGTTGCTTGTTTATGTGTTTGTTAGAGCTCCATTATGTATTTGTTAGAGCTCTCTTATGAGTTTGTTAGAGCTCCTTTATGTGTTTGTTAGAGCTTCATTATGTATTTGTTAGAGCTCTCTTATGAGTTTGTTAGAGCTCCTTTATGTGTTTGTTTGAGCTCTCTTATGCGTTTGTTAGAGCTCTCTTATGCGTTTGTTAGAGCTCTCTTATGAGTTTGTTAGAGCTCCTTTATGTGTTTGTTAGAGCTCTCTTATGCATTTGTTAGAGCTCCTTTATGCGTTTGTTAGAGCTCTCTTATGAGTTTGTTAGAGCTCCTTTATGTGTTAGAGCTCTCTTATGCGTTTGTAAGAGCTCCTTTATGCGTTTGTTAGAGCTCTCTTATGCGTTTGTTAGAGCACCCTTATGCGTTTGTTAGAGCTCTCTTATGCGTTTGTTAGAGCTCCCTTATGCGTTTGTTAGAGCTCTCTTATGCGTTTGTTAGAGCTCCTTTATGTGTTTGTTAGAGCTCTCTTATGTGTTTGTTAGAGCTCTCTTATGTGTTTGTTAGAGCTCCCGTATGTGTTTGCAATGTGCTTGCTTATGTATCAATGTGTTGCTTGCTTTGTTTTAATTGGCTGAGACCTAAAAGTTATTTTATAATACTTTTCAAGGAAATATGAAACACAAACACAGCATAGTACATAATATAACCACTTAATGAATGCAAGTATTAGTAAAACAAAGTCAATTAAATCCTTCATACATGAAGTAATTAACAATTCCTCAGCTTACTAATTAATGCATAATGTATGTGCCACCTACTCTTCCATTGTATTGTTACAGTTATATATTGACTGAATTTAGAAACAAGTCACCACAGGGGACAGGTATGTTATGGCACAGGTGTGTATATGTAGTTTCAATTCATTTTAAAAACAAGACTGTGTTCAATAAACGCTTATGCCCCTTGTAGAAGCTAGCCTTGTCCATAAATAAGTCAAGTCCAAAATTAGGTCGAGGTGAAGGTCAAAATGGGGTTAGGTGATACAGACCGGTGGAGAGTGTTCATAATACAACATCCATGCAAGTATGAAAGCTTTGTAGCAAGCCTTATTAATGCTAGAAGAAACGGTCAATTTGGGTTAACCAAGAATTTGGACCTTCAATAAGTCTAAGTTCAAAATTAAGTCAAGGTGAAGGTCAAAATTGGGTTAGGTGATACAGGCATGTAGAAAGTGTTCATATACAACATCCATGCAAGTATGAAAGCTTTGTAGCAAGCCATAATGATGCTAGAAGAAACGGTAAATTTGGGTTAACCGGACTGACTAACGGACGGACAGGTGAATCACTATATGCCTCCCGATCTATCGATACGAGGGCATAATAAAAGTATAATCACAAGTTTTAATGAATATTAGCTTTAAAACTGTTGACAAACATTAAGAAGAAGCAATGACTGCTTTGGCGTAATGTCAATTAACTAACACATTCACTCATCGAAGGACACCACGTATAAACAAAATCACTGTACAACTTATTGGGATACTATACAAATCAACTTGTTGACTTTTTGTGATTGAAACATACGATGATTTCCTATCACTGTATGACTTATTGCAAGACAGTATACAATTCAACGTGTACTCATTATTGCGATAACCGGAAGTTGACTCGTTCATACACTGTGAAGGATACACCGCCAAGATTACAAAACAAGTTGACTCGTTCATACACTGTGAAGACTAGAAAACCAACAGTAAAACACTTGATGCCTTGTAACAAGGTGATTTGTGACATTCAACTTTTACCCCCTATCCACATGGACGGACCATCAAACAGAATGTCAATGATAAATGAATCAAACTGTAAATGGCCAAAAAATGACATAAAAATTTATCATTTTAACATAAAAGTGGTGATACAGAAAATTTAAGGCCAAACGAAATAGTTAAACTGCCTCAAACATTCACAGTGGACTTATCAACTATTTGTATCACAGTCTTTCTTCAATAAGGTATGATCCACCTCAAAACAAGTGTGTCGATGTCCCAGCGTGGCCTCTGAACTTTACCTTGGGTCTGTTGCCTAAGCAAAGCGCTACCGAGCGCCTTTATTCAGTTACCTCCCGTTCAGTTAAATATAGAAGGCATGGACTACCTCCCATGGAAAGCGCTACGTAGCGCTCGCCCATGTTAACGGTCTCCTGGAAAAGAGAAGAGAGGTATCCTAATGGTAGACTGTGTCAGTGCTTCAAGTAGGTCAGATGTCTCCATTTGGATCCCAGGCCACAACATGCCAATTGCTAACTGGTAAATATCCCTTGCTGGACACTCACATCAGCATGGTTAGTTCCAGGTTTAGTTCATGGTTTATCCAGTAACAGGACATTGAGACTTTAATGATAGTCTCCATATGACTGAAACACTGACTTAACAATGTTAAATTTTAAAATTTTACCTTAAGGAATTTACAGGTCTGCAACCAATAAGCATATTTTTGATGTAATGTAGGAAGGGAAACTGTCAAGGATGATAAATAGAGGACTTCTTTGAATCCACAATAAACTAACATAAAACCAAGAACTGCCTCACCCTAGAGTACACATTTTGTATACTGAAACCAATTTACTTTGCGATTACTAACTTTCGTTTTGCTGATCGTCGGCATATTCGCGACCTACGTATTTTCGCATTTTTAAGTTTCCTGCAATGTCCATATTAATGTTTAAGCACTTTCGCAGCGACTTTATTTGGCAAATTCTACCACACGCAAACTCTGCGAAACTAAATCGCGCAAATTAATTTCTTGGTTTACAGTATAATTATCACACCATATATATGATAGGACTCCTAGAACAATAGATAGAACAAAGTTTACATGTTATCAGTAGGGAAATAATTGAGAACATGTATAACATGTTTATATCACACTCAACTTTCACTGATCAGTGTTATAATTCACTCAGCCCCGATACATAATCTCAAATATTTAAAATACTTTGATGATAACTGAAACAAGACTTAATCACTGAAATGAACACCCCCCAACGCGTATAATCCAAATCACTGTACGACTTATTGGGATACTATACAATTCAATTTGTATGACTTATTGTGATTGAAACATCTGGTGATTTCCTATCACTGTACAACTTATTGGGATACTATAAATTCAATTTGTATGACTTATTGTGATTGAAACATCCGGTGATTTCCTATCACTGTACGACTTATTGCAAGACTATAATTCAATGTGTACTCCTTATTGCGATAATCGGAAGTTGACTGATTTATACACTGTGTACCCCAATATACTGCCCAGACATGATAGTCAATTATACATAAAAAATGAAAATTTGACATCCTCCACATATGGAAAAGTTGCTGGTTCCTGTTAGAAGGGCAAGTTAGTATTGGTTATAGCGAATAAATTTCTTCGCAATAAGTCAATGTGTCACGTGGTTTGGTCAGAGTTTGAATTCACTAATGGATCTGAAAATTTGTGTTACAGTCTCGGAGTCACAGAATGATACTGAAAAATGGCCGCCAATAGAATAACAAAAGTTACCTATGGCGTTATTCTGTAGCTCATAAATTTTCTTTTTTATTTAAATGATGTTTAAAAATATTCCAAAAACTCTGGTAGGCCTATCTAAAACATAAATAAGGGAGATAAATACTATGTTGCATCGTACAGCACTTTGATCGACCGCCATCTTGGAACGCTGGGAAAACAAAGAGGAAACACATAACGTGACAGCCTGCATATAATCAGTTATTGATCAACTGATTACACCATGAAAGTACTTGTTTTAAACATGGAAAGTCGTATTATTATACACATAATCAGCGTAGTTACACAGTGAACTTCAAAACGAAAACAGGTTCGTATCGACTTCGTCCTTCGTTACTTCGTACCCAAAAATGTCACAAATTTTCTAATGACTGTACATTTGAGCTATTCTTTAAAATTTAAGATATTATTCGCTAAAATAGGTTGTGCCTTAGTTCATATTAGCTCTAGAATACAGTCCAGGAAAACTGGTCAGGTGACAAGGTCGGAATGTATAACTGAAAGAGTTCAGAAATCGCTGATTAAACAAACAGGATTAACAATTTATATTGAACATGTCTGAATATTATGTGTATGTGCAAGATGTTGGAATTATTTTAGTCGTGTGACATGAAGATCCTGAGTTTTAGTTCATAACCCAAAATATAAGCAGTTTTGTGATATTGGGCCAAATGCATTGAGGAATCTCACATTGTGTATAAACAAGTCAACTTCCGGTTATCGCAATAATAAGTCATACAAGTTGAATTGTATAGTCTCCCAAAAAGTCAGACAGTGACCAGAAATCACAGATGCTTTTGCTCACAATAAGTCGTACAAGTTGAATTGTATAGTCTCCCAATAAGTCTTACAGTGACCATATATCACAGATGCATTTGCTCACAATAAGTCATACAAGTTGAATTGTATAGTCTCCCAATAAGTCATACAGTGACCAGAAATCACAGATGCTTTTGCTCCCAATAAGTCAAACAAGTTGACTTGTAAAGTCTAGCTCCCAATAAGTTATACAGTGATTTGGTTTATATGCTGTGAATCTGAGAGAACACCTTTCAACATTCATTTAACACATTGATGGAGTAAGTTTAGAATAACTAGTCAAAACACAAGTATGTGGAACATGTCTCTCACCAGTTTATAACAACACCATCATAACTATAATACAAAACACATGTTATGTATGTCAATAAAATATTTCCAAGAAAAAGAACCAACATGAACAAAACTTAAAGGGAATTTGGGTCCAATATTCCAACTTTCAGATCCATTATAGGGTTGTGGTGGCCTAGAGGTAGGACGTGCGCTTCGGGTACGAGGGCCCGGGTTCAATCCCCCTATGCGTCACTGCTTAATTTCTCTGAGCAAAAATAACCCACAATGCTCCACTCGACTTAGTTGTGAATTGGTTGTGAGGGCGGTGTCTGTACATGTTCTATATTCCTGGGTGCTGTATATCCATGTCGGCTGCACACCAACCAGGAGAGAAATAGTCTCCCCAGGGAGGCTCGAACACAGGTTTCATTAGGTAGCCCAATGCCCTGATGAAGTTAAACATCAAAGGGTGGCTGATTGGCTGAACTGCTGAAAGGAGCCCTCAAAAACTGGTAACTTTTAGGGGGTCATGAAGTAGCGAATCCATGACCCTCAAACACTGAACAAGTTGACCCCTTTTCTACATACATTCCGCACTTACAAAATCCCTACAGTCTGCAGGGCCCTTTTCTACAATATTGGTAGACTGTGTAAAAGATATGGCATATGCGCTATGTGTATAGGTATGACACATATACATGTATTATATGGAAGACACACATTATGATGAACTCAACAGCAAGATGTATGCAAAATAACTTTCTAGTTTCTACTGATAAGCCTGCGATTGAAAAATCATACATGATAAGCCTGCGATTGGAAAATCATACACAGTATGCCGTATGTCACACACCATAGGGTCTAGAAAATAAAAGTTTCTTCATTCATTTATGAACGCCTTAGTGTTCGACTCTCTTAAACCCCCATTCACCTCAATAAAATTAAAACACTGTGGTCAAAAGGATATGACTTTTTCTGAAGGAGGACACTTATGTTGGCATAATAATTTAATGATCAATTTCTAAGGAGTCAAACCTCTTTGTAAAATGACTTTAATATATTATTTAATAACAAAGGGTCAATATATTCCGTCAACTATCATATACATGTATAGAGTACTGTCACACCAAAATTAGGTGCCTTATATTAACAGAAATTCTGGTTCTTCGTTCGACTCCCAATTAGATGCTCTGACTCTGAGTGACCCATGGCAGGCATCCAATTATTCTAGTGTGACAAAAATGGGACCATGTGTTGTACACAAACAGTATAATGCTTCACTTACAACAGAAGATTCTAGTAGTAGAAGTTGCAAGTATTCCTTTAGCTTAATATAACAATCCAATATCACTTTAATATATGTAATTATGCATGTACCTGATAAATCCTATGATTCCAATTAACAGAGTCTATGTCACTTCAATTAACACTTCCAACAACAGCAACAACAATAATCACACTGAAATCACTATGGATGTAAATTTCTTGATCAATACACTGCCTTTATAAATTATGAATACAGTATCCAACTTTAATTTAAACAGTTAACTTTCTAAATCCGAACACTCAGAAAGCTTCTTCTCCAAAAAAACCCAAATTCTCAGTGTCTGCTAACTGTAAACTACATGAAATCTACTCACACGCTCACACACACACACACAGGCATGTACAACGTATAACCAGAGAGACTGCGCTTGTTTAACAATGAAACGACTATTGTTTATACCATTAAACCAAGCTCACAAAAAATCTCAAGCTGAAGGAAGTTGTCCAGTGTAATTAATCTATGTATATACAATATCATTGTCTGATATATGTATAGATTAAATTACTCACCACTTTTTCTAAATGAAATCTTGATAATTATATCACCATTACACTATTAGTTTTTAGGCCAAGACAAAAATAAACAATGGTAATGTTGTCACATGTTGGCAGTTTTTAGGCCAAGACAAAAATAAACTATGGTTATGTCCTTGCATATTGGTAGTTTCAGGCAAAGACAAAATGTTTGCAAGTTACAACATGGTTCCCACAAACTTTCCAAGACAAAATTCCCTGACTTTTCCCTGATTTTTCCCTGACCACAGAGCAGTTTTCCCTGACTTTTTAGAGCAATCGGGCAACACAGCACCTTTTTGTTCAAGCAAAATATGGCAATAAAATAGAGAAAAAGAGGATATATTTACTTTATATGGAACAAAAAAGTTCAAGGTAGCAGATTTTGAGGCTGTTGATTGACATAAAGTTATTATAATGTAGAATGATTCCGAGCGAGCATAGTGTGCGAGGATTTTTTTTTCAGTCTTAGGTATTACTTCATAGGAAATGACACTTATCGACAGCTTCAATGAAAAATTCCCTGACTTTTGGTAAATTTCTGGATTTCCCTGACTAATTCCAAAATTCCCTGACTTGTCCCTGACCTTGAAAAAATTATATTTTTCCCTGACTTTTCCCTGACCGTGGGAACCCTGTACAAGTTGGTTATTTTTAGGCCAAGACAAAATACTTACTATGGTTTATATGGGTTGCAACACATTGGCAATTTTTAGGCCAAGAAAAAGCATTATACTATAATGGTTATATTATTCCATGTTGCTGAAGTTAACACAGTTTAGACCAAACCAATGCAACAAACGTTTCTTTAAGGTTGGCCTTATGCTGTTCAACATTCGTATTTTCAGGCAAAGACTAAAAGATTTTATAATATTGTTCAATCATAGAACTGTTTTAAATTAGACCAATCGCTAACACATGCTACAAAGCGTAACAAGGGTTCACATTAGTATATTTAGGCCAAGACTAAAATTTATTGTGTGGTTTCATTTTTTCCCACCATTGTTGCGAACCAAGACAACATATGTTAAAGCATGTCAGTAATCATTATAAGTAAGCCTTATTTCTTGAGCTAACCCCTGTAGACATCGCATATAGCACCAACTTCGACAACATGAATTTTATATTTATAAAGCAGAAACAAGTTCCAACAAATGTAATAAAATTCCCAGCATTTATTCACAAATCCTAACCACTTCACAATCAGCCAGTGGGGAAATATTTTCCAGGAAACTTTGTTTACAGAAAAGAATTTGTACCAATATAAAGAACATGTACACGTATTAATAATGAAATGAGTCATCACAGGTCACATACAGGAAATGCATGCTACAAAACTAAAGTAGGGGCTGCGATTATTAAAGCAGCTAGCATGCAGATTTCCATTAAATTATCAACATCTGAAGTTCCTTATTTGCATATTTTCAAAGCAAAGTTCATCTGGGTACATATAATAGCTTATAGGTATCACACTTAATTCTAACTGCAATCTTGCCAGCAACTTTCTTACAGGTCGACACAAGTGGATTATTTTAAATGATGATTATGAATATGTAGACATCCCTAGGTAGAATTTATAAAGCAGCAGCTTAATCATTTCCATGTGAACATAGATGACTTTATACATTAGGCCTCGTACTACTTCAACTGACAGGGGGAGGGGAATCCTTCACCCCTCCCCATTGATCTGACCACAAAACTGCTTAAATCACATAATTGGCTCAGCCCAAAAAACACTTAACTGCACACTCAAATCTTGACAGCATCAATGCTTAAACCATTGCCCTTCATAATACTGATAAACTAATCCCCTCATCCAATTTTTACAAACTTGACCCCTAAACCCCTTGACCCCTGTGATAACCAACGTAATCCCTAGCCGATTATTACCAGATTACATTTCAGAACGAAATAAAGAGAACTTGACGAAACATGGAGTTTTATGTAAACTCTGATACTCACCTTGAGCACATGTCAATAGTTATTTTCTGATAATCTGAGTATAGTGAATTATCCAATTCCTAAAATGACCTTTCATATAGACATTCACTGTAGACATTTACTGTAGACATTCACTGTAGACATTAACTATAGACATTTACTGTAGACATTTACTGTAGACATTCAGTGTAGACATTCACAGTAGACATTCACTGTAGACCTTCACAGTAGACCTTCACTGTAGACCTTCACAGTAGACCTTCACTGTAGACATTCACAGTAGACCTTCACTGTAGACCTTCACTGCAGACATTCACTGAAGACCCTCCCTATCAGCCATCATGATGTCAGCCGACGAAACACAATCTGAGATATCTCCTATGATTCCAAAATTCAATCAATATACATTTCCACAAACCACCACATAACCTTACAATTCAATACAATATCATCATATGTCGATTTTCCGGTTAATAATCCAAAAGTATAGAGAACACACACAAATTATAAATTACGAAGTATATGTTATAACTGTGCCCTCAAAACATCAGATAATTTAAGTTGCTTAAAGCACTGCTTAATTCAACACTGACACTGACTGTATTACATGTACCGAATGTTCGTCTCAATCAATATGAACAGTAACAAAATGCATCATCATATTACCATATGTGATCAGAATTAAGTTTTCCACACAATCGAACCTCAAGGTATAAATGTATTCATAACAACAAACGACTGTTCATTTAAACTATGTGCACCTTGTCAATGAAGTAATCAAACATATTTTACTTAAATACATATGTCACAGACCTCTGGTACAAATCAATAACACCATAAAAAGGAAATTCCGGTTTCAGTTATAATCCAACGTAAGATGATCGACATCAAATTAATACAAAAAGGCCGCAAAACTACAACACACGGCAGCTTTAATAAACAGGTCACTCACTATGTTTATATTATGTTACGTATTGATCGTAACGTGAAACTGTAGCCATCGTAACCTCTGTTACACTACTTTCATTTCTCCTATATATTCAGTCAGACTTCAAAAATCCATGATGAAAACACTGTGGATATAATGGTTGCTAATGCAATTGATCCGTTTTCATACAATATAACTGTACGTCTAATATTACCTGCAATCCTCGATTAAAACAACAAAGATATCTCTGTAATCAAAATAAATGTGCAGATACTGGATAAAATCACTCAAACGGTTAATTTGAAGATATCGATCATAGACCAGTTATATAGTAGATTTATAAATAATTGACTTTAACATTGACCGCAAGGCACAAACTATCAACATATTAAACTCCAAGGGGAAGGAAGTAGGCAATGAGTCATTTGGGAGAAAAAGTCAATATTTTAAATTCAACAACTCACTGGAGAGAGAATTTTGTATGCATTTTCTAAGGAGGGAATCCAGGATGCTTGAATCTATGATACTATGTGCATGTTTTATCTCCCACTAACAGCCTGATAGGGATCCAACAGAGATCACATGACCAAAAACGTGGAATCAGAATGAGGCTAACAAAGTAATCGAAAGTCGTGTATTCTCAGAGTTCTTCGTATTCTGTTAAATTTCAGCGTTATTTTGTATAATATTTCTATTTTAATACTGACTTTATAGACAGTACTCCTACCAGTCATCAAGACTCCACCAACTGTATAGTGGTTATTGGTCTATTTAATTGATTTCTAATACACTGCACACATATCCTGAGGCATCAGGCTATACAAAAATATAGTATGGAAATCAGACTACAGAATCTTTATAAATTTATCTATACATACTAATACACTTAATGCTTTTCCCCCAGGGTACTTGGATACACACACAGACCGAATTTGATTCAGAAAACCATTTTGGCAAGTTTTTGTACTTCAGAATTAGTGTACGTCTCCCTTAAACAAAAATTTCACTTGACACTCAAGAGGATGTTATATTTCAAGCAACAAAAATCCAACCCAATATTCCTGACAATACAAACAACTATTACAAATACTGTAGCGCACAGACAATCCAAAGCCACACAGAAACGGCAGCAGCGCCTAGCCACTAACGCAAAAGTCAGACATAGAACGTACCATCCATATCCCCAAAAATGGATATTTCAAGCTAGCCTATGTACTGGCTCCGCAATGAATGACACACTATGGACTTTGAATGCTGTGCATAATTAACCATAAAGGGAGGTAATTATGAATGATAACTACACTGAAGGCTACAAGACTTCAATGTACCAAATATTTATGCAAAGTTTCATTGAAATCTGAACAATAAATGCTTATTATGCCCCGATGCAAGTCTTGCTAAGTCAATCGGGGGCCATAATTCTGTTGAAATGTTGGATAGTGTTACATGGCATTGACAATGTAAGGTGTTAAATGAGGTTAACAAGTTTTCCAAATTTGAAAGCAATGATTGACTTTGAAAATATTTGAGTTTTGGTAAACATTTTCTATGAAACTTGGACGGGTGAACGGACGGAGGACAATCACTGTATAAGTCAGTCAGGGTTCCCACAAATTTTCTAAGACAAAATTCCCTGACTTTTCCCTGATTTTTCCCTGACCACAGAGCAGTTTTCCCTGACTTTTTAGAGCAAACGAGGGACACAGCATCTTTTTGTAAGAGCAAAATATGGCAATAAAATAAGAGAAAAAGGAGGCTATATTTGCTATATTTCCCTGACTAATTCCAAAATTCCCCGACTTTTCCCTGATCTTGAAAAAATTATGTTTTTCCCTGACTTTTCCCTGACCGTGGGAACCTGTCAGTAGATGCTGCGGCATAAAAACTCTCCTAGTCAATATGGCAAGCATCTTTATAGCAACATGGTAATGTCAACCTCTCCATTATGCATTAATCATTCATAAAGCATCTTAATATCTTCATTTTTTTCATATTAAGTGCCTTTGACAAATCACCAGTATCATGTTACAGTTAGGTTACCATAGCAACAGACAAACCTTGTCATCTTCATACATGTCAAAGTCAGAAATTATTAAAGCTTATGAATGTCATTGCAAGTTTTGTCAACATTTTTCCTACAGTTTATTTATGGTTATTAATATAATTAGGTCTATTTTTGGAAACGTTAAAAACAATTTGACCGCTGAGGTTGGAACAGCCTGACTGACGAATTTGTTTACCAATGTGTGTGGTTATTAAGGTTTTTGACCTTAGGCCGAACTTAAAATATTCTTGGTTTCCCATTCCCCACCCTAGCAGATTTAGAATGAGTAGGTAGGTAGGGTACAAATAATGAAATTTAGAATTAACTCTAAGGTGAAAAACCAACAGTCTTAAATTTAACGGTAAGAAAGAAGCCAGTAAACAAAAAATAAAATTTCCACTTCCAATTTTCAATAAAAAAAATATTATTTCAATTTGGGCAATAAAATATTTTGGGTAGGGCCCTTTTTAATCGGGTAGGTAGGGGATGGGGAAAAAACAATATTTTATTTTAGGCCTTCATGGAAGACACCCACATTGTCTCTTCTGGGTATATCATACAGGGGGAATTGGGGGTAAAGTAGTCTGTCTATACAGATCCTATTTAAGGTAAAGGAGGCAACTCTTCAGTCTACTCTTTTTTTCATAAAGTTATTTCCCTTTGCACCCTCAAACACAGATAATCAACACAGATCCTTCTTTAAATAAAGGAGACAACTCCTCCATCTACTCTTTTTTTCATGAAATTATTTCCCTTTGCACCCTCAAACACAGATAATCAACACAGATCCTATTTTAAGTAAAGGAGGCAACTCTTCCATCTACTCTTTTTGCATGAAATTATTTCCCTTTGCACCCTCAAACACAGATAATCAACACAGATCCTATTTTAAGTAAAGGAGGCAACTCTTCCATCTACTCTTTTTTCATGAAATTATTTCCCTTTGCACCCTCAAACACAGATAATCAACACAGATCCTATTTTAAGTAAAGGAGGCAACTCTTCCATCTACTCTTTTTGCATGAAATTATTTCCCTTTGCACCCTCAAACACAGATAATCAACACAGATCCTATTTTAAGTAAAGGAGGCAACTCTTCCATCTACTCTTTTTTCATGAAATTATTTCCCTTTGCACCCTCAAACACAGATAATCAACACAGATCCTATTTTAAGTAAAGGAGGCAACTCTTCCATCTACTCTTTTTGCATGAAATTATTTCCCTTTGCACCCTCAAACACAGATAATCAACACAGATCCTATTTTAAGTAAAGGAGGCAACTCTTCCATCTACTCTTTTTGCATGAAATTATTTCCCTTTGCACCCTCAAACACAGATAATCAACACAGATCCTATTTTAAGTAAAGGAGGCAACTCTTCCATCTACTCTTTTTTCATGAAATTATTTCCCTTTGCACCCTCAAACACAGATAATCAACACAGATCCTATTTTAAGTAAAGGAGGCAACTCTTCCATCTACTCTTTTTGCATGAAATTATTTCCCTTTGCACCCTCAAACACAGATAATCAACACAGATCCTATTTTAAGTAAAGGAGGCAACTCTTCCATCTACTCTTTTTTCATGAAATTATTTCCCTTTGCACCCTCAAACACAGATAATCAACACAGATCCTATTTTAAGTAAAGGAGGCAACTCTTCCATCTACTCTTTTTTCATGAAATTATTTCCCTTTGCACCCTCAAACACAGATAATCAACACAGATCCTATTTTAAGTAAAGGAGGCAACTCTTCCATCTACTCTTTTTGCATGAAATTATTTCCCTTTGCACCCTCAAACACAGATAATCAACACAGATCCTTCTTTAAGTAAAGGAGGCAACTCTTCCATCTACTCTTTTTGCATGAAATTATTTCCCTTTGCACCCTCAAACACAGATAATCGACACAGATCCTTCTTTAAGTAAAGGAGACAACTCTTCACTCTACTCTTTTTTTCATGAAATTATTGATCTTTGCACCCTCAAACGTGGGTAATCAAGCCCAAAATAAAATCCATCTAAAATTGAAATAAAGTTATGAATTGAGTGACAAAATATTATCTAGTCGTGTAGCCTGAGACTAGGGGTAAAGTTGAATACTCAAAATACTCCTCAAGTGTACGGTAATTAAACCACTGCGTTTACAGTGGCGTCACACAAAGCAATCGGGCTACAACAGAAAATGTCTTTACAAAGCATGCAGCTTAATAGTATAAGTATGAATAGTGGTGTTTCTTATATACAAGTATTTATGCATTCATCTCCACTTGTGTTTCAGCTAGAATGATCCCTCCAACATAATGTAAACTCCACGTAAATCAAGAGAGAACAATATTGATGCCACTCACCAAAGCCATTCTAGAAATTTACAAATCTAATACCAGTAACCCCCACTGTGTCTAAAATCATGATAATTCATCATTACAAATACCTGAAAAATCCACCTGGATTACCCAATTAAATACCAATTAGATCAAAGATCAAACATAAATAAGTAAACACCAGGTATACTGATCGTTGTTTACAATTATTTAGCTACATTTACACTTCAGGGTACTGTTTTATCAAAGGACTTACGGAAATCGTAAACTTACGTTCAAATTTAAATTCTTTATAATTTGTTCACAATTATTAGGTGTGGTAAATGGAGCTGCAATACTAATACTTATTCAGTTAATAAACTCCTACAAACCATATCCGTCACCAGTTTGCAGTTGTTAAAGAATTATAAAGAATTTAAATTTGAGCGTAACTTTAAGATGTGCGTAAGTGCTTTGATAAAACAGTACCCTGGTATACTGATCGTTGTTTACAATTATTTAGATCGTTGTTTACAATTATTTAGCTACATTTACACTTCAGTGTCCTATTTGAATGTTCATTTTGGTCAATCTTGTGCATATTCACTTTTAATGATATACCTGGTACTCTTGAAATCATCACTGTAGATAAGTGGTCAGTTGACTTTGCGGTGTTTATAGTATGCATGTTTGTTTATTGATATGTCTAGAGTTATCTCCCAACTCTGCATGTTTTCATTGTTGTTGTTTATTATGCTGTTTGTTACTCAGTTTTCTTTTCCAGTGGACCATGTTGAAAATTGATATATAAACTGTCAAATATGTAATCCACAATAAATAAAGTCGTTATTATTATTATTACTATTATCTTACCCACTAAGAACATCACCATCATATCTTTATCCTTATGTTCGTCTTTATTTGCTTCTTTGTTGATAGCTTCAAGCACAAGATCAACTTTAGCCTTATCCAAATTTGGAGCATCGGACAAACCACTTTTTAACATAAATTCATCAATTAATGATCTGTCAAGTTTTAGATTCTCAGCATTTTCTACTTCAACAAATTCATCAGGCACTTTATTTTCCGCCTCATATATTTGTTCACAAGAAATTGCATCCATAATATGTAGAGACTTTGCTTTAGTCAGATGTGTTTTATTTGAATTACCACCAGTATTCTGACTAATAGAATTGACCCCAGGAACTTCATGATCTTTTTGAAATTCGTTATCAGTATCTTCACAAGTTTTGTTAAACACAGTGTCCGTATTTTCATTCTCTTGCTCAATAACTTCATTATTAACAGATTGGTCACAAACATTTTCTGTATGCTTATTTGATAAAACATATTGTTCACAACCCATTTTGTCAATGCCAAGCTCACAATTAGCACCAGCTTCATTTTTCAACACTTCTTCACCTTTTTCCAATTCTTGTCCATCATGATCACTTTCAACAGAAGTGTTATCATTCTGTAGAACTGCATCAAAGTAGGTTAGAACATTTTCAATTTCGAATTCTTCATTTTCATTATTAATTTCCTTTCCTACATCTTCAAGATTCAGAAATTTTGCAGTTGAATCATCATTACTAGTTACACAATCAGTCACCTCCAAGTCAACATTTTTTAACGATGCTTTGTCATCTTTAGTCCCCATTATGTCAGCAGCCAAGCAATTAGCGTTACTTCCACTTTCATTGATCTGAATTGGCTCACCATCCTCAGACTTCTCAGCTGATACACTTACTTCATCAGTTCTGTTTGCTTTCTCAAGTACGGATTCATTTCTTGAGTAATCACATTCAGTATTATTTGTTTCCTCAAGATCCATTATCTTACCTGACAGAGTTTGCTTCTCAATGGCGACATCTAAATGATCAGAAGTATCTTGTTCTTCTAATAATTTCAAATCTTCAATTTTTGCATTATTTTCAGTTTCATTCTGATTAACCTCTTCACAGCCCGCTGAAACATCTGTAGTATATCTATCGACATCACCTTCATCAGGCATTTCTAGATCATACATTCCCTGGTCAACGTCTGTCCCTTCATCATCATCTACATCAACATTTTGGTCAATTAAAGAGATACTCTTCAAATTTCCAATGTCCTGTCTACATTCCTTTTCTGAATTTTCACAAAGAAGGGCAGAATTTGTGTCATCTGACAGCTTACACTCAAGCACTGTAACTATGGTCGATGTCTGTTGATTATTGGTAGGTAGATGAAACAAACAACCGAAAATATCATTGGATACGTTACCCCATGTATTTGTATGTTCACCATTTGAAAATTCACCCCCTGTCTCTATTGGTTCATTGTTTGCTAATTCAGCCCCTGTCTCTAGCAGTTCATTGTATGAAAATTCACCTCCTGTCACTATTGGTTCATTATTTGATAGTTTACTCCCAGTCTCTATAGGTTCACCACACTTGTCTGATTCACAATTACTTTCAACCACATGTTTTTCTATTGTAAGTTCCTTTTTGCCACATTTGTTGTCACCTTCAACATCAGAACCTGAATCGGAAGTTTCATGCTTATCTGCTCTTTCAACATCAGTGACTGCAAGTTCTTGTCTCACTTCTAGATCGCTTTTATCATGTTGTTCATTAAGCTCTGATATATTGTTAGTATTCTCTGGAATGTTTGCTTCACTTGATGTGATCTCAGCAATTTCATTACTGGCTTCACAAGATGCCACTTGCCCAAAGTCATCAGGAATGTTGTACAACTCATTGTTGATGCAAACTTTTTTATCAGTCACGACAGAAGCATATTTAACCATATCTTCAGACAAATTTGTTACAATAGACAAAATTTCAGAATCAATAAATTCATAAACAAGAGATTCTATTATATTCAAAACTCTTATACCAGTACTCTCATCAATATAGATCTCAGTTTGGTCAAGGGAAATATCTTTACTAACAGACTCATCAACACTTATGGTGAATGCTTCATCGTCTCTAACATGGCTGACAACCACACTTCGTTTGATGATATCTGGTGTGTTGGGCTCATTTCCACTTGATACAGAACAAGAGCTAAAATCATTGCAACTTGATGGTGGTTGACCTTCCGAGGAGGTTTCCTTTGGTTCATGTGTAGATTCACTCTCTTCTGAGCTTTCAATATCAGAGAAATCTAAGTCAGTATCACAACAACGCAATGAGCTGTGTCTCTGTCGGTAGCTGTAAAGTCTCCTACGTTTGGAAGAGTCTGCGGAACGACTTCTATGTACATGTTTCTTCCCATTGCTATCCTTGTTTTCAATATTCTTAACTGCTTTTGAAGGCAATGGTTTCTTACCATCGCTATGAAGACTACTAGATCTCCCAACTTCACTGTGTGATCTTCTAGAATCGTACGAAGGAATGTTCCTACAACTTTTACATGCTCTAGCGTCTCGCCGTGATACAAAATCCTCAAACGACATACTTCTACTCTTTGTTGAAGGTGTCGAAGTTTGGCTATTCATTTGTGAAAGTAATTTATCCTGCCATGGCCTGTTAGAATGCATAGCAACTTGGTCAGAAAGTCGTCTTCTTGCTAAATAAAGTGATCTTGCATCAGGCTTAGCATACAATGTGCGGCACTCAGCGGATGTACTTAGAGAATATCGTCTTTCTGCGAAGCCGGAGTACTGAACATCTTGATAGGTAGGGGACTCAGAAGGCAATTGCAAGTCCCAGTAAGAGGTGTTTAGTTCTTCTTGACTATCAGTACTATATAGGCTTTTCCTATCATTTCCATGACAACGACAGAATGACATGGTGCAGCCAAAACTTGTATCCGAGTAGCAGGTTGAACTACTGAAGCTTGAAAGTCGTGATCTGTTTGAATCGGAACCTAGAAAATCTTGACTGTTTAATACATTAGGTACAGCCCCTTTCCCGTTAGTATCATCTGAACTGGTGGCAGTGCCTTCTTCAGGTAAATTAGTTAAGTTTCCATTGTTAGTATCCAAGCCATCATTAACTTTCAAATAATCCTTGATGGAGCCTAATACATCAAAACTGTGACTACAAGCGTTATTCTTTACTGACCTCTGTATAGGAATCACAACAGATTTAGTTTTTTCCATAGTGTCCTGTGCACCTTCTTTAACTGTAGCTCTAAACACACAATTTTCAACTGGTGACTTGGATGTTGAATTTCTAACACTCCAAACCCTGGCTTTACCCGATTCACGTGTAAAACTTACAGGTCTCGACTTCGAATCTGTACCATGATTCATATTGATAGATTCATACAATTTCTTCTTCTTATCAGAACTTCCATGTTTTAAAGAGTATGATTTCTTTCTATGGAACAAGTTATGAAGACTTTGAGACAAGCTATGTTTGCCAACTCTTGCAACATCACCAACATCTCTAGACTTCTTGCTTCCAGAACGATCACAGACATTCTCCCCTGCACCTTTCCTGGAACTCATGCTACAGATTTATTTTATCAAATCTATGATGGATGCTTCAACCATAACCATTAACTCCAGTATCTACGTTATTAACTCCAGTATCTACGTTATTAACTCCAGTATCTATGCGATATTAACTCCAGTATCTATGCGATATTAACTCTAGTATCTATGCGATATTAACTCTAGTATCTATGCAATATTAACTCTAGTATCCATGTGATATTGACTTATGTCCTCCTGTTATTGTTGCTACTCCCTCTGAAGCACATGGTATTTATGCAACACAAAAAACAATGCACAATTGGCATAATTACGGATTTGAATTAAAATTTCACTTTCAGTTAGTTGACATTGTGTTCAAATGTAAGAATTAATTTCCTTCCAATAGTTTGTTCTAAATAAATCAGGTTAACAATCACGATTTAAATCAATTCTGAACACAAAAATAATCCTTCTTCACACTAACCAATCAAATATAATTATATATATACATTCAAATAAATCACCAAAAAAACCCAGTGATTTTATGCAGTTTTCCAAATAGTTTCCCATCCAATTCCTGGCAATACAAAAGAGCTATTGAATGTAGAAAATTCACTTAACAATATTAATTTCCTTCATTTAAATAAAAGCCACTATCAATATAGTGTCAAAAGCTATCCATTGCCATTAAAATTTACCATAGTTCCAAGTAAACAGCAATCCTTAAATAATTAATAAGTCCTAACGATAGCTCACCACGAACACTGAAACATCCCAATCAAACGGGAAGTCATTTTCTGATTAGTGCAAAAAAATGCAAAATAATGAAATAAAATCCTGAATATAGCAAACAGTGCCGTAAAACTGTTAGGCACAAAACCACAATGCATTAAACGGGAGTCTGGCCGACTAGTCATGTGACCAACGTACATTGATAAGTTGTTATTGTCAGTCAAACTGGAGTTCACATATAAAGACAACTGTCACTAATACAGGGAGGTTGAATATAATTAACGATAACTGTACATGTCATATAACATATAAGTGTAGTCATCTGTCACTATATATCTTATAATGATTGCAGATTGCTGGACAAATGTCACATGGTGTGCAAAGAGTGAAAACAAAAGCATAACATCAAGTCTCCAAAGCTCTTGAACTACATTTGTAGTTGTTTTTGTTCAATATTGTTGCTTTTTCATCAGGTTTTTTATGTGATGTTGTCAACAAGTTTTTAGTAACCTATACGACAGGCAGGTAACCTATACGGCAGACACTCACTGTTGACTTAACTGTAGTCTAGTTGTCCTGAAATTAATTAACAACTCAATTAAGATCTTTGAGGCTTGCCAACTTCCATAAGCAAAACAAACATCCTCTCTATATATGGAGGCGGGGCTGTGTATGCAATGGGATCTCGGTAAAATCCAGTATGCAACGGTATCTTGCCAAATCCAGGAAACAACTAATACAAAGAACCTGGAATTCCTCCAGTTGACACTTTAACACACTGTAACCAACAGCAGTATGTATACCAGACATACTTTCAATTATTCTTGAAGACCTGTCAATTGTCAACACATGTCACATACAAAACATGCATTTTTCCAAACTATTGACATATAATTGAAGTTGGAACACAACTTCAACTACCGTTAAATATATGTAATATTCTCAAATCCTCAGTGATTCATCATGTACTTATTCTTAGTCTAGGTCCATACACAATGGCATTAAGTTCATCAAAAAGTTCGCTAAATGCAACAAACATATTTATCCCAACATATGGTACAGAAGCGGAAAAACACATAATATGTATACCTGTCCGATTTCAAGGTTGTAGCGTATGGAAGATTGATGGACTCCCAGACAATAATAGTATGTACACCATTTACCGCGTTCAGTGAACTGTACACCTAAACACCGTATATAAGGCTGGTACATTTATGGTCCAAACAACAACATATCAATGCTTCGTAACAAACACAAACACCAAATAGTGTACGCAGAAACCTGAATATATTTCAACACAAATTCTTAAATAACTTTTAAAAAAGCTGCTGTAAAATGAAATACAGTAAGAAATACAACAAAACGAAACATACCTTAAATGCATCGCGTCTGTTTTCAGCAACATCGCAAACAACTTTTATTACTGATTCAACTTGACCAAAGGTAGATAAACATAATAAACTTATAAATAGCTTCTTGACAGACATATATAGTCATTAATGCATGATTATTATTAGACGCTTATAGTAATGTTTCTTTGTTACATTTTGTTTGCAGGTTCCGTGTTCTCCCGGTCACCACAACTTGTTTTTGTCGAACTTAGAAATTGAGTTGAACCTCTTAATTTTCCGGTCATGTTCTGTAAATTGTGATATTTTCGTGTGATGGTGATATTTTCGTGTGATGTGATATTTTCAAGTGATGAAAATTTCACAGTTTCGCAATTTCAACACACAACAGTCTAATTTGTGAACAGATGAATTTTCACAGTGTATAAATGAGTCAACTTCCGGTTATCGCAATAAGGAGTACATGTTGAATTGTAGTCTTGAAATAAGTCATACAGTGATAGAAAATCACCGGATGTTTCAATCACATTAAGTCATACAAGTTAAATTGTATAGTATCTCAATAAGTCGTACAGTGATTTGCTATTTACGTGGTTAATTTTGGAAAGGGCAACAAATATTTTCGGACACAATATTGGTTTGGTCACTGATGGAAAATATCAAAAATTCATAGTAAAAGTTATTACAAAAGTACAAAATCAACGTTTTGAGAAAACAAGAAAAACCTGTCTGAAAACGACTCTCTACTTATGAAAAAACAAGTTTTTTAAACTTATGTTTGGTCAACATGACCACTTCCAATGTTCATGAAAATAGGCTCATAAGAAGCACCTTGAGATGCAGATTTCAAGTTGTACTTACGACCTTCTAATTCTAAAGCCAGCGTTATGTTCAAAAGGTCAATCTTGTGTATTTTTGTCTTATTTACTGGCATTTACATTAAAGGATATAATTCATGATCAGCCTTTCCTAACAATTTAAAGTGAAAACATAACATGCAGGCCATATTAGACAAACAAAAATAGCAACCATAAAATATTATAAATAACATACATTAATGGAAAAAATGTGTTGCTAGGCATCAGTAATGTAATACAAAAGTGACTAAGTGTAGGGAGCAAAAATTGCATAAAATAGCAACTGTTGAACGTCCTTTCAAATTGTCAACATCTGAGGTATGACAGTTATTGTCAGATATGACAGGATTTATTTATATACTCGTACATGGATGTTCCTTAAATCTGAACATGTACGTGTAATGCTAGATGATACATCTCCTTGTCAAGAGATATTCGTTAACTTTAATTGAAATCTGTTGTTCCGTTAACTTACCATATATTGTTACGTTAATTTACCATGCAATTTGCTTCGGTCACATTAGAGGGTTGGTATGTAGGTTTTTTATGGTTTTATTTCAAGTGCAATTACTAAATGTGGCATATATATATGATTGTGAAGCCATTAAATTGTATAAAGGTAGCATAAACTACTAACTTTCTTAGCTTTAACCAGTGACAATGAAGAAGTTTGCCTTATTGTACTTAAGTAAATTCAGTCCTCAAAAGGTTTTAATTGAAGCAATGATGCAAAAAATATTAATACATTTGTAGACATACCAAATGTGGTATTTGATCAATGTCATGAAAATCAGACCCTAACATTTGCTCCATTCTATACGCTATATCAGCATAAAGTAGTGAAGCGTAATAAGGGTCTGATTTTATTGAGATTGGTATGTGACCTAACTTTTGGCTAAGACTGCAAGAAAAATCTGTCAAATCAAGTGTAAGAACAACTGTAAGTATTTTTTTCTTTGACCAATTTCAACGAGACATCCTCACTATTCTCAAGCTGAGAATGGGTACCGTCCACTCAACTTAATATGTTTTTGCATAAGGTCGTAGTTTTTGCCTGAAGCCAACTCAAAGTACTTAAATGCAGGCAGTTGAGTTGCTTTCCGACAAAAACTGATTAAAAAGTCCAAGTACCTAGTTGACCAATAATAATTATTTTATTCTAAAATGTAAATATGTTGAGGCCCATATGGAAGATTGCCTTACTGTAAATATGTTAGCCTCGTAAAATAAAGACTTTACTTACTTACTTACTGTTTACTTACTTACTATTCTGGAAGTAAACTAAGCTACAACAAGACTGCGTTCAATAAACGCTTATGCCCCCTGTGGAAGCATTGTCCATAAATAAGTCTAAGTCCAAAATTAGGTCAAGGTGAAGGTCAAAATGGGGGTGAAGGTCAAAATGGGGTTAGGTGATACTGGCGTGTGGAGAGTGTTCATACACAACATCCATGCAAGTATGAAAGCTTTGTAGCAAGCCATATTAATGCTAGAAGAAACGGTCAATTCGGGTTAACCAGGACGGACGGACGAACGGACGAACGGACGGACGAACGGACGAACGGACGGACAGGTGAATCACTATATGCCTCCCCATCTATCGATAGGGAGGCATAAAAATTATGGCTGTTTGAATAATTTTGACAAGTGTTAAGGTGGAATGGAGCTCTGTACAAGAAACATAAAATGTGACTGTTAATGCAATACTCGGGTGTATATTTGATATGTTCATAGATATTATATCATTAAGGAACTGGACAGGTGGTTGTTTAAATGAGGTGGCTACTAGCACATGTGTGACTGTCGTGATACACCTTGTGTCTGAAGCAGTATGTCACCGTTTCATAAAAATCTTATACCCAGGACAGGGCTCGAACCGGCGACCTCCCCCTTGCAAGCCAGGTGCTTTACCAACTGAGCTACCCAGGCTGACGCAGTACAAGTAATTGTATCAGTCAAATACTGGTCCTGTGACAAGTAATATATAAATTGACAGACAATCACGAAGGTAGACACATGTTATTGTGTTAATTAAAACAGGTAGATTTAATCAAGCCTCTGGATGCTCACATATTTGTGTCAATTTGATGGCTGGAGGGCGTCCGATGAGTAACATGTATAGTAACTGTATACATAAAACATTATGATCTGTTGACATCATTAATTGAAAAGGCAGACTGCTTAGTACACAAGATATTAGTTACAAACCAGGTCCAATAATGCTTAAAATACCGGTATTAATATTTGGGAACAATTCCTAACAATTAAAAGAAGTACGTTTTTTTCATCATAAGTAATATCAACAACGGCTTATTATTGAATTGTTTATTGTAGCTGTCAGTGTTATAGAAAATTAACAAATCTAACACAACCAGCCCTATGTTCAAGGAAAGCTACCTGCAAACATGTTTAAAAATCCCGGGTTTTTATCGCAATAATCTTTCGTTGTACACTTCGTTCGCGGCAATCAAGAAATAACCGTTTTTTCCATTCTCAGTTCAAAATATGTACGGATGCGCAGGTTTTACTATTCTGTACTTCCCATTCTTTTGTTTGCCTCTGTCCGCCATTTTGTTTAATTACCAAAATACAGACACACCACCTCCGGATATGTTTAGCCAAACTTGGCGTACGTGGCAACGAACAGCAGGTGCGTACTAGGTGCGAAACGTATGTCACGTAATGTTTCCTTGAATTCAAGGCAGCTATACACACAGAGGAAGCGAAACCGTTAAAGCACAACTAGGGAAAATCAAGCAATTATAGCGTTTCATGGTAGAAAGTTACGTGCAACGGTTAACATGTCTTGTACCTTGTGTGTTTTTTATGTTTTCTGTGCTCGGCTGTTTAAGCTGAGTGCTGCCTAAGGCACCCTGTCTGACTTAATATTACCTTTTTGCTGTATTGTTCAATAATGAAGTTTACTGCAAAAGTTTCAACCAAAATAAAGCTGTAATGAGCGTGATGTCATGACGATGTTGGTAATCACCCTGACAAGCACAACATTGATTGGCTAACGTCACATCAGGCTATTTTAAAGATTTATTGTACTGTGCCACTCTGGGAATCAATTTATCATCAGAAATACTTATACAAGATACGGTCCTTTGGAGTAAGTTTTATTCTGTTAAGTAAATGCTACATAAACTTTCAAACCCTATGATAGTAACACTCAGGATGTCTAGTTTTTCCTTATTACACACACAGGACCTACTTCCTAATTCGTGAAAAAATAATGTCGCATATGTAGCTTGTGAGCTGTAACTTTAGCTTATACCATCATATTATAGCTTATAGTCCACTGATGGTAACACTAGCCTTAGTTTACAAAAAAAAAATTTAAATACATTTTCGATGTACATTTTTGTTCAATCTTGTGCATTATCACTTTAAATGCATATCATTTAATATTCCATCTATGCTGACAACAAACGGCCAGTTGACTGTGCAGGGTTTATAATATCAAGGTTTATTTATTGATAAGGCTAGAGTTATCTCCGGTGAGCTATAGGAGAGATCATGTTTGTATACAATTAAAGGCATCCATACCACCAGCTGGCTATTGGTGAATGGCAGGTTTTTCTTTTTATTCATCCAATAGATTGCTTGTGGGCATTTTGCATATGAATATGGTGATCTCTCCTGTAAGTGTTCCCTTGAATTCAGTCAATCTAAAGTTTATAGCATGTTTCATAATATAGACCATCTACACACAATATTGACTCGTAATGATGATCATGCATAATTTAATGCAAATATATTCTATAGATACAAAATTTCCATTTTTAATCCCTAATTGTAGAAAATCCAAAGTTTTTAAATTGACGACTGAGAAGTGTTTATCATGGACCAAACTTTATGCTCACAGAACTCATCAAAATAAGTGATTAAATTATGAAGACTGACCAAAAAGTCACACATACCGCAAATGGAGGATATTTAGTAAATAAATGTCCGAAAGATGACCGTCATCAGGTCACCAGATAAAGGCAGTTTACTTATTCAGTGTCAATTGAGATCAGTCAAGTCAGAATACATGGTGGTCCCATAATTAATCAAAACTAGAAGTGATATACCTGAAGTTGAATGTGTAATTGCTATATAAAAATGATGACCTAATTACTGTAAACCAATTAACTTTCGCATATATTAACTTTCGCGATTTGCTGATTGTGGGCATATTCACGACTACAAATTTTCGCGGTTTTAAGTGTCCTGCAGTGTCCATATTAATGTTTTCAGCACTTTTGCGGCAACTTAATCACGCAAAATTCTACCATTCACGAACTCCGCGAAACTAAATCGTGCGAAATAATTTCTAGGTTTACAGTAATTGGTGTAAAATCTATCACTTTGAAAACCAGTCTAAGAATGCAGCCACTCCATTGGTCTATTTCAAACCCTGTTCTCAAAATTAACCAATCAGATTTGTTCAGTGAGGAGACCAGTCTAAGAATGCAGCCACCCCATTAGTCTATTTTAAACAGTTCTCAGAATTAACCAATCAGATACGTTCAGTTTCAACACCAATCTAAGAATGCAGCCATGTCCTTGGTTGTTACCCAATCAACAAGGCGCCCAAATGGATGACCAAAATAACCCCTGCACAGACTCACCGCAAAGCGACAGACAAACACTTAACCAACATGACACGGACCAACATGGAGTCTACACAGACTGTACCGGCATGTTTGGTATAACAGCCATGAATGGTCCATGAAGGCAGACAACCATGCTTCTGCCATCATAATCCTTAATGGTCTGGGATCAGAAATTTGCTCTCAGACTCAAGGATATACAAGGACCAATATGGCAGCGATACAATTGTCCCCGGATCATCAAGGCAGAGATTCGGATGTCTCCGGACCATCAAGGCAGACATTCGGATGTCTCCGGATCATCAAGGCAGAGATTCGGATGTCTCCGGATCATCAAGGCAGAGCTACAAATGTCTCCGGACCATTAAGGCAGAGATTCGGATGTCTCCGGACCATCAAGGCAGAGATTCGGATGTCTCCGGATCATCAAGGCAGAGCTACAAATGTCTCCAGACCATTAAGGCAGAAATTCGGATGTCTCCGGACCATCAAGGCAGAGATTCGGATGTCTCCGGACCATCAAGGCAGAGATTCGGATGTCTCCGGACCATCAAGGCAGAGATTCGGATGTCTCCGGACCATCAAGGCAGAGATACAAATGTCCCCTGACCTTTAAGGCAGAGATACAAATGTCCCCGGACCATCAAGGCAGAGCTACAAATGTCCCCGGACCATCAAGGCAGAATTACAAATCTCCCCTAGACCATCAAGGCAGAGGTACAAATGTCCTCAGATTATCAAGGCAGAGATATGGCTATCCTCGAACCATACAAGGCAACTACTCAGACCTGTCGGGATGTAGCAATCTCCATTGAACTACCCAAATCACGGACCGTCACAGAGCTAGTCAGTTCACACGCCGGAGTGTGTTGAATGAGATCTGTGTTAATTCGGCACCTCTTTGGGACTGAGGCTTGTGTAACAAATGCAAACAAAATAGCGGAGAAAGCAGTAATTCAGAGCTAAACTATATATACGATAACTACACAAGCTAGCTGCTGAATCATATAGAACAACTTGAGGCTCATCAATTGATAAATTTGTTACAGCATAAATCTGATTAGCGGAGAAAGCAGTAATTCAGAGCTAACTACACGAGCGAGCTGCTTAATCCTATAGAACAACTTGAGGCTCATCAATTGATAAATTTGTTACAGCATAAATCTGATTAGGGGAGAAAGCAGTAATTCAGAGCTAACTACACGAGCGAGCTGCTGAATCATATAGAACAACTTGAGGTTCAACAATTGATAAATTTGTTACAGCATAAATCTGATTAGGGGAGAAAGCAGTAATTCAGAGCTAACTACACGAGCTAGCTGCTGAATCATATAGAACAACTTGAGGTTCAACAATCGATAAATTTGTTACAGCATAAATCTGATTAGGGGAGAAAGCAGTAATTCATAGCTAACTACACGAGCTAGCTGCTGAATCATATAGAACAACTTGAGGCTCATCAATTGATAAATTTGTTACAGCATAAATCTGATTAGCAGAGAAAGCAGTAATTCAGAGCTAACTACACGAGCGAGCTGCTGAATCATATAGAACAACTTGAGGTTCAACAATTGATAAATTTGTTACAGCATAAATCTGATTAGGGGAGAAAGCAGTAATTCAGAGCTAACTACACGAGCTAGCTGCTTAATCCTATAGAACAACTTGAGGCTCAACAATTGACAAATTTGTTACAGCATAAATCTGATTAGCGGAGAAAGCAGTAATTCAGAGCTAACAACACAAGCTAGCTGCTGAATCATATAGAACAACTTGAGGCTCAACAATTGACAAATTTGTTACAGCATAAATCTGATTAGCGGAGAAAGCAGTAATTCAGAGCTAACTACACGAGCGAGCTGCTTAATCCTATAGAACAACTTGAGGTACAACAATCGATAAATTTGTTACAGCATAAATCTGATTAGTGGAGAAAGCAGTAATTCAGAGCTAACTACACGAGCCAGCTGCTTAATCCTATAGAACAACTTGAGGTTCAACAATCGACAAATTTGTTACAGCATAAATCTGATTAGCGGAGAAAGCAGTAATTTAGAGCTAACTACACGAGCGAGCTGCTTAATCATATAGAACAACTTGAGGTTCAACAATCTATAAATTTGTTACAGCATAAATCTCATAACAATCTGTTTGGAGAATGCAAATTTAAATAGCATATAAAGCAGTCACCTTCCTTAGCAACCAGTGCTGTAGTACCGTAGTGAATAATATCATCATCATTACATGGAGTGGTCAACATTTCATCATCATCAGGTAGCCGTATGGCAGTGTTACATGACACCTCGGATATATCGGCAAGATTGCCACACATTGTATCACATGATACCTCAGATATATCAGACAGATTGCAACTTATTGTGTCACACGACACCTCAGATATATCCGCGAGATGGCCACACGTTGTATCACATGACACCTCGGATATATCGGCGAGATTGCCACACGCTGAGTCCAACCCTTCATCATCGTCTAACAAAAACACCATTGTCTCGTCTGCGACACGATAATTCCGATCCAATTTCACCAGAACATAATTCTCAGAAATGTTGTCATTTTCTTCTATGCTATGAAAGGTTTCCATGGTAACAAGGCAACAAGGTCGAATATCAACCAATTTGAACCATATATATTCCAAAATACACATATCGATAGAATTTTGTATCCATATCCAAATAATAAAGATTGCTATAAATATTTAAATTTCCACACAAAAAACTACTTTTAAATGTTTAAGTTTCCATTTAATTTAATAATTATCCAGATAGAATTTTTCAAATTATGAAATCCAAATTATTTGCTAATTAAGGAAAGCAACCCAAAAGTGATGAAGGTATTTGATTAGATCATAAAATTTTTGGTCCTAATTAATCAGATCTGTCAATTAGAGAGTATTTATCCTAAATAGTGTCCATATTTTTTGACAGGTTTATAGTATATTTATATCGCTGGACATTTTAACCAGTCATGACCTTCGGGGTTAAAATTGTCAGTTTTAGTGAGTGTACAGTACCCTTAAATTACTGTTATGACTAATTATGACTAATTATGATAAATTATGTAAAGTACTTTTTACCCTTTTAATGCATAGTAATACACAAAAGTCTTGTATACCTTATCCTTTGCTCTGTGATCTTGCATTTCTGATAAATTATTTTTTCCATGCATATATTGCTGGCTTAGAATTATAAGGTCCCAAGTACTACTAACAACTTTACAAGACTCGTGCATATTTGAAATCTGCATATCAAGGTGCTTCTTATGAGCCTATTTTCATGAAAACGGGAAGTGGTCATGTTGACCAAAAGGAAGTTTAAAAAGCTTGTTTTTCCATAAGTAAAGACTAGTTTTCAGACAGTTTTTTCTTGTTTTCTCAAAATGTTGATTTTTTTACTTGCGACCTTCAAATTCTAAGCCAGCGATATGTCAGTGTAGCCATACCATTTGACTTTCATGTAGCGATACCGCTTGACTTTCAAATCAATAAAGGCTACAAATCCAAGACAAAATTGGTCAACATTGAAAAACAAAAACACTTGTTAGTATTTCATCTCTATACTGATTCTTCGAAACTTATGCCAATATAATGGAAAATATGTAAGCTTTCCACGAAATGTAGGGTTCCAATCAGCAGCTTGGCAGTTTTGTCTGGCACCCTGGAAATTCAAGGCAATCTGATTTTTCCACACAAAACCTGTGGTACAAACAACCTTTACTGTAAGTTATAGGACTGATTTCTTACGAGTTAACTTCCAGTTCTCGCAATAAGTGATACAAGTTGAATTTTATAGTCTCCCAATAAGTCATACAATGGCCAGAAATCACAGATGCTTTAATTTGCTCACGGTAAGTCAAACAAGTCAAATAGTATAATATCCCAATAAGTCATACAGTGATTAGGTGTATACCTTGTGGTTAATAGGGATATGAATTGTATAAAAGAGATAAAATAGCTCATAAAGTCCATGACAGAAACACTGATTCAAAGGCTTGGGTGTATCCCTTAATTACCATGTTAAAGATAAACGTTATTAAAAAATAACAAAAAATGAGTGTACATTTCTTCAAAAATCTACATGTTCATTGCACTTAGCAGTACTTGACAAGACTTTTATAACGATTTTAATTTATACTTTTACACACAAATTTTAAGTCTTTATGATAAAGAAGGGGTTCAAACAACTGTAGGACGGAGAAGTTAACGTGATCCTGACCTTCATGCATAAATATATTACAAGGTTCTTGCGTTGAATATACTAATTTCCCCGAGCAAATTATGCAATATCGGTCCTTCAGATAGGTACTTACACCTAGAGTGTTTCGAGATACTTCGATTCCTGCTTAAGAAAACCAACAACCGGTATAATAAAACAAGACTGCGTTCAATAAACGCTTATGCCCCTTGTCCATAACAAAGTCAATCAGGGGCCATAATTCTGTTAAAATGTTCAATAGTGTTACATGGCTTTGATAATGTAGGGGCTTATGATGGTAAACAAGTATGTCGAGTTTGAAGACAACACCATGATGTAAGACGAAATTTGGGTTACAAGAATTGTATGCTTAAGTCTAAGTCCAAAATTAGGTCAAGATGAAGGTCAAAATGGGGTCAGGTGATACAGGCGTGTGGAGAGTGCTCATATACAACATCCATGCAAGTATGAAAGCTTTGTAGCAAGCCATATTAATGCTAGAAGAAACGGTAAATTTGGGTCCGAACGAACGGACTATCTATCGATATGGGGACATAAAAAGATAATATATCAACTGTTAAATTGTGCTTATAGTAGGTCGAGAGTCGTGTCTAATTCTCCGTACTATAGTACTTGACAAGATTTAACGATATTTTTTTGTACAAAAAAGTCTTCTAAGATCAGAGGAGTTCAAACAACTGTAGTAATGTCATTGATCGTTTACAGCAAATGATCTGTAAAATATTTTTATGGTAGAAAATGTTTTTCATGACTTAAAGTGACACATTAACACCCCACAAATAATGATAATAATAGTTAATTCATGTCAGGTTAACATCTGATTGTGTAAGAGTTACGGCCCCTTTTGATGTAGCTTCTATAAGTCACAATAACTCTTATAATTCAAATTATAAAGTAATAAGTAAGTTAGAATTATTTTATTTTACATTTGTTGAGCAACAAACTTTAACATATTAGCTAAAATACTTTTAGAGATATGTACAACACATTGAAATGGTGATGTTGGTTTGGCGTTTCAACAGTTTCACGACAACTTTGCAGTTATATACGGCAATTGATTCACCATACCAGTTTTCATGGACTGTACCAAATCCTAACCAAGATTAACCTGCCCTTCAACAAGTAACCAGCGACTACTCCACAAGTGGAGGATGATCAACATTGTAGGGGAATTTCATGGAAGCGCCTCCTCGATAGCCTAGTGGTTGAGCCTTCGCTGCGAGTGTGAAAGGTCTCGGGTTCGAACCCAGGCCGTGTCATACCAAAGATGAAGTAAAAATGGTACCAGAAATTCCCTTGCTAGACGCTCAACATAAAAGGGAAACTGGCTTCTCTTGTCTCATACCCTCGTGGCAATGGATAACATATCAGGAATGAGGTTGTGGACAGTGATTAATGTAAGTTTGAAAAACTTGTTTCACAATCGACTTTAAATAAATAAGTATAAACTAAGCGTTTGATATGCTGGAGCCGGTAATCAAACACTGATATGGCACACTAACCATGGCTGAGATTTAACTTTTTTCCCTTAGAAAAACCCAGTAAATAACTCAGATTAAAACGTGAATGTGAATATTCTAAGTTTCTGCTCATCTTTGTACAACTTTACTGTACCTGATATATTATATGTATCATTTATAATACCTACCTGACATGTTTATGTTAATTGATCATTAGCAGTGATTGGTAATTAATTAAAAGCAGTTTGTATTTGATATCTAATTAATAAGCCATAACCTAACTACATGTTAGACAACTCATACATTATTAGCAATAATCAAACCCACCAACAAGATAAAGCAGTGCACCTACGTCGGCCAGTTTTCAGGTAATCATAACGCTTGCTTAGAATGAGAAGGACATAAGTACTACTTACAACCTTATATGACTTATACATATTTGAAATCTGCATCAAAAGGGGCTTCGTATGAACCTATTTTCATGAAAATCGGAACCAGTCATGTTGACCAAAGCTTGTTTTTCCATAGAGTAGTTTTCAGACAGTTTTTCTTCTTTTCTCAAAATATCGATTTTGTTCTTACCACCTTCAATCTCATTCCAGGGCCGGTATTTATAAAGCATCTTAGTAGAAAACTAAGAATTTTCTTAAAATCTTAAAATTTCCTTCAGACTATCAGCTAAATAATACAATTCTGATTAAGAATTATTTACATACATTTTATGTATTATGTAGAGAGCTACTATAATCACATAGGGAACATGAGCTATTCTTCAATTTGCAGGAAATATGTGCATTGTAAATTTTTTACTTATGTCAAAATATTTAAGTTTTCCACTAAGATGCTTTATAAATACCAGCCCAGGCCAGCGATTTGTACATACAGTAAAACCTGTGTTTGTGGCCTAACCACCTGTCTTAAAACTACCAGTTAATTGTATATCCCTCCAAGTTGGAGGTCACTGACCAATCAGGCAGGGAGAAAACCAAATGACCAACCACTGTCTCTGTTGCAAACAAACATTACTAACAAACATTGAAACACTATAATGGCAAGTTTTATGCTAAAACCCCATTTTAAAAAGTCACAGCATTACTAAATTTATGAAAGTTTCATTTTTATCAAGTAGAGTTGCTTCCCTTGTATAATAAAATCATTTTTTTATTAGTTAAGCTAGATTCACCTCCCTTGAATAAGTGGTAATGACATTTCTATTTTAATTTACTTATAGAGTTACAAGTTGCCTCGCTTGGAATCAGATATTATTTTCATTTTCATACATGAAGATGCTCTATTCACTTTATGAACAGCAAATCAAATTTATAGACCTTATAAATATTGAAATACTGAAAATTTATACAGTCAGAAAAGCAACTGCAAACTGTTTTGAGAAATTCTTGTAGTTTTTATGCAGTCTGTCGATTCTATTCTGTCGATTCTTTACGTAGGTGTAATATTCAATACAGTATTGTATAGACAAATGAACATCGAAATGAACAAGATGTTACGCTATATATTCCAATGATATGCCAGCTGTTACGATGCTGTTTCAACATTGTCAATGTTTCTATCACCTGATACCATGGTTACTGTTTTTTGAATAATAAATATACATACATATTGTATCAAGATCAATAAATCATATAAACCTACCCTGGTTATTATTACAGTTTCATAGATACAGGTATATTTCACATTGACGATTTGGAGAAGATCTTTGAGGCTTTCCTTATTACCCAATTCACTAATCGAATGTTCTATGTTTTAAGGGAACAAATGAAGAGTAATTGCTATAAAAATTTCCAGACAAGAATATGGGAACAAGGGAAGTAAGACAGAGTTATGGTTCTTGTGTAATATTCTAAGTGTCCAATGTCAACAAAATTCATTGGAACAAGGGTATTGGGAGTTACAAGCTACAAAAAATATTTGGTGAAATGATCAAACAATTAAGTTGTAGTTCTTCCACATTGCATTACCCATTCTTCCACATTGCATTACCCATTCTTCCACACTGCATTACCCATTCTTCCACATTGCATTATCCTTTCTTCCACACTGCATTACCCTTTCTTCCACATTGCATTACCCATTCTTCCACATTGCATAACCCTTTCTTCCACACTGCATTACCCATTCTTCCACATTGCATTTTCCATTCTTCCACATTGCATTACCCATTCTTCCACACTGCATTACCCATTCTTCCACATTGCATTATCCTTTCTTCCACACTGCATTACCCATTCTTCCACATTGCATTACCCATTCTTCCACACTGCATTACCCTTTCTTCCACATTGCATTACCCATTCTTCCACACTGCATTACCCATTCTTCCACATTGCATTACCCACTCTTCCACACTTAATTATCCTTTCTTCCACAGTGCATTACCCATTCTTCCACATTGAATTACCCTTCCTTCCACAGTGAATTACCCTTTCTTCCACATTGCATTTCCCATTCTCCCACATTGCATTACCCTTTCTTCCACACTGCATTACCCATTCTTCCACATTGCATTACCAATTCTTCCACATTGCATTTCCAATTTGTCCACATCGCATTACCCTTTCTTCCACATTGCATTACCCATTCTTACACATTGCATTACTCATTCTTCCACACTGTATTACCCATTCTTCCACACTGCATTACCCATTCTTCCACATTGCATAACCCTTTCTTCCACACTGCATTACCCATTCTTCCACATTGCATTACCCATTCTTCCACACTGCATTACCCTTTCTTCCACATTGCGTTACCCATTCTTCCACACTGCATTACCCATTCTTCCACATTGCATTACCCACTCTTCCACACTTAATTACCCTTTCTTCCACAGTGCATTACCCATTCTTCCACATTGAATTACCCTTCCTTCCACAGTGAATTACCCTTTCTTCCACATTGCATTTCCCATTCTCCCACATTGCATTACCCTTTCTTCCACACTGCATTACCCATTCTTCCACATTGCATTACCAATTCTTCCACATTGCATTTCCAATTTGTCCACATCGCATTACCCTTTCTTCCACATTGCATTACCCATTCTTACACATTGCATTACTCATTCTTCCACACTGTATTACTCATTATTCCACATTGCATTACCCATTCTTCCACATTGAATAACCCTTTCTTCCACAGTGCATTACCCATTCTTCCACATTGCATTACCCTTTCTTCCTCATTGCATTTCCCATTCTTCCACACTGCATGACCCATTCTTCCACACTGCATTACCCATTCTTCCACACTGCATTACCCTTTCTTCTACATTGAATTTCCCATTCTTCCACATTGCATTTCCCATTCTTCCACATTGAATAACCCTTTCTTCCACAGTGCATTACCCATTCTTCCACACTGCATTACCCATTCTTCCACACTGCATTACCCTTTCTTCCACATTGCATTTCCCATTCTTCCACACTGCATGACCCTATCATTGTATGGAGTTTCAAAACAATCAATACAGTAGGTTTGGAGCTCTAAACTGAGCCTGTTTTAGAAGGCAGGTCATGATCAGAAAGGCCATTACAATTCCCCTAGACAGTGTCCACAACTGTAAACTTCAGTTTGAACACCCATCAATCTCAGGACGCATACTTACCTTTGGTTGATATTTTTAACTGTTTTCCAAACTGACCAATCACATCCCTGCGTTATTAGATAGGTCTCAAAACTAACCTCAGGCTAATTTATCAACCGATCAATTAAGACATTTTGACAGTCATACTTGTAATTGTATTTTAGGTCACGAGCAATTTATTGTCAAACAAAAAATAATGAAATATTTAGACTTTTTATAACAATTATAAATTGAATCAAATACTAATTGCAAATTTAACCTCACCTGTGAGTCCCCTTGTAGGAGCTTTCTGGCCAACATTGAAGGTCACAGACCTTTTTATCCCCTTGAATATTTTCGGCTTGTGGTACATGACTTTAAAACTCTTTCAAAACTCCATTAATTGAAACAACAACGACAACAAAATTCTTCGTTCTCAATAACTATTAATCCTATGGTTTCACCCAATAAAGTGAAATCTCTATTGTTTCGTGTAATATATTAAACAATCAATTATCTAGCTTTCATAAACAATAAATATTACTGTTTTCTGTATCCTGTTTTCCATCAAAATCCACACTTAACAACACATAATTCAGCTGTCCGTACAGAAACAATTATTATCAATACATCTCCATAGTAACTAACACGTGAAATAAAATTACGGATATTTCAAACAGTCTTCTCTCTGTTCGTAATCCTTTGATCGGTGAGATTTAACGTCGTCAGTGAAATTGCACAAAAATCACAAGTCGGCACTTAATACTGCAATAAATAAATTATTTGCGTAACTTAAAGTTAAATATCGTGTAATTACCCCACACACATCGCAATGATTAAATTTCTTTTTTTTTACGTGAACATTTGAACGAAAATTTAAATAGCTCACATCCACGAGGACAATACATAAACTTGAAATCTTTGAACTAACATTCTAACCTAAAATATCACCCCATTTTATCAACCATCACTAAACATGTCATAAAAATCAAAATTAACGAAAAATCCACCGCCCCCTAAAAGGTTGAACTTCATTCAAGACACAGAAACAATTAAGTTTTTGTATTGAAATATGAAAACTTGGACACTGAGCTGATATCTTAATAAGTGAACTTTTATGATTTTTTCCACCAACTTAATGAACTTTAAGGTAAACGCGTACCCTGCAGATCAAAGAACTTTGAGAAGGTACATTACTAATATTTATAAAAATAAATAAAAACTCGAGACCATAAATTTTAATCCAATCTATACAGTAATGTTATCTTCAACGTAAATATCATTTAAATGCCACAAAAATATGTCGTAAATTATCCCAAGTGGTATTAAAATAATTTTCCTTGAACAAATTATGAAAAGTGCCTTGAGGTTGTATAGTGGTAACACTAAAACTACCGGTAAGTATTGGAAAAATAACCGTATTGAAATGTCACCGTGATCGACTAGGTGTTAATAAGGGAATTATAAAATCTGTTCCAATAATTCTTGATTCAATTATTCTGCCTCGCCAGAAGCTTGATGCAGCAGATTTTATCATCTGTGTCAACTAGATGCTTGCGTAAATGATAAATGAATTATTATGTCAAAGTAAACACTCTATGTGGAAAATTTGAACACCAATTTGTCAAGCTAAACAAAATTGCAATAAGAATTGTGATTTGTCTGAGATATACGTATAAAATTTTGAATTATTTGAGACAAGAAGACTACACCAGGTCCTGAAGATTTTCTAATAATTTATGAAGTTCATAAAGTATAGAGACCATATACAAGCCTGAACAAATATTTTTAAAAGCACTCGTCCTGCAATATAGACAAAGAAGATAACCCCAAAATCTTACTTGTCCTGCTATATAAATAAAGAAGGAAAAAATTGTGCAGGACGAGCAGACAAGTGGATTTATTGAGGCCTGATATAATAGTCATTTGACTATATAAACTATATAGTTTTTTAAGGTCCTTTTTTCACTTTTCATTTATTTTCCTTTTCTATTCCTTCCGGTTCCACACTTGTTAGTTTTTTCACTTTTTCACTTTATAATCAAAGACAAAACCACCTTCTTACAAAAATGTTCAATTCCAATGAAACTTATTAATTATCAGTTTAATTAGCACCATGAGAATGTTTGGTCTGTATTCAAATACTTAAGTTACATTATCTGAACAACAAATGTTTAAATAAAATTATTAAAGTGTTAGAAAACAACTCAAATTTCAAATCATGGTAGAAAATATTTTGAATGTGAACTTAGAGTTTGCAGACGATTCTGAAGCTCAAACATCTGATTGGTAGTTTCCGAGCTCAATCTTGAAATTGACCAATGAAAAGGCAGCATCTGTATAGACTCGTTTCCTAACTTAGATCTATAACTTTTCACTCCACATTCTAATCATTTTACTTTCTAGATTTTTATCTCTTTTTTATTTAAATCAACAAAAATTAAACTCCCTCGAAAAATAATGCTTTTACAGTAATATAAATTACTTGACTAATTTAAACTTTTTCAAAAAAACTTAACACCATCAAACATGACATTAAAAATGACACTATCAAACATTAAAAATGACACTATCAAACATGACATCATATAGATATCATATCCAGAAACATTGCTCATCCCCAAACAATTTCCTGAAATTTAATATGAACAAACTAATAATCCTCTCCACATGCAAAGGCACATTTTATGAATCTCATTTCACTCTCTATCCATATATGGTAAAATCTTATCTACTTACATTAGACCAAATTTGGTTTACAAGATGAAGAGTTAAATGACCCGTACTGATGCCGAAATAACTGACCGTCCCATTTCACAGGTGTTAAGAATATCCAAAAATCAAAAAAAAAAATATCTTAATTAACACAGGAGGCAAATATTATAGTCCAAGTTACTGTAACATATCAAAGCACTTACGGAAGTATTAAACCTTAAAATTTAGCTTAAATTTATATTCTTTATCATTTTTTAAAACCTACAAATTGGGCACAGATATGGATTTCCCGAGTTCATTAACAGAAGCATAATGAATATTGAACAACCTTTTAATTACAATTTGTTGAATTACAAAGAATTTAAATTTGAACGTAAGTTTAAGATTTCTGTAAGTGCTTTGATGCCCAAACTGTGTAGCCACACTTAAGATACAGTCGACTGAAAGCCACACTTAAGATACAAACATGAGTCAACTTTAGGTACCAAATAAGTCAAATAATGAAGCTCATTGTCAGCATCTGAATCTAAATACAGTTAGGATATTTCTTTTTATTCTGCCATTTAACAGTCCTTCCAACTGTATTGTGACAGTTATATTAAGATTACCGGTACCTTATATGGCCAAAAGGGCCATCAACCTGATTCCTGGAACTTAACCCTGCTACTCTCGACAAAAACCAAGGATGCCATACTAAATTCAATTATTCATAATTTATTATTAATTTGTTTAACACATTCAAGGATTCAATCTATGCAAGATCTTCCACTAAACCACCAGGACTCAGGTCCCTAATAGATTGATAGGGGACACACTTTTTAAAGCTCAAACATCATGTAATACGATTATGCCAGGAAAGGGATGTATTATGCTTTATTAATATTGCCTTTTAAGTATAAGTTAGAGGAGTTTGTAAAACAATTTCTTCAAGGTAAAGTAAATTAACTGAGCAAAGTCATACACCGTGGCTTGCATGGCCTTCAAAACCCAGCGAAGTCACACATCGCCGCATACATGGCCTTCTACACAAAGCGAAGTCACACACTGCAGCTTGCATGGCCTTCTACACAAAGCGAAGCCACACACTGCATGGCCTTAAACACGCAGCAAAGTCACACATCGCCGCATACATGGCCTTCTACACAAAGCGAAGTCACATACTGCAGCTTGCATGGCCTTCTACACAAAGCGAAGCCACACACTGCATGGCCTTTAACACGCAGCGAAGCTACACACCACCGGTTGAATGGCCTTCAACACGAAGAGGAACAGTCTATAGGCACTGTAATGTGCAAAGGTGTTAAATTAATTCTTGGAGAAGATGCATTAAATACTTTGAAAATAAGAACATTCTTCTTAGACTACAGCAATTAAGCCCACTGATTGGTCGAAAATGTCGAGCAGACATGAATCAGTGCTTCCCCCCCCTGTTTTTGTATGAAAAATTGAAGAGTATATCATACCTGACATACCGCAATATTGTATCATAAAGAGAACTAAACTGTGGAGCACAATATTTTATTTGCAGCCCCAATTACATAAAAAAAATATTGAATATTTAATTTGCTCATTAATTCAACAGAAATTTGATTTTATCAAAGTTATGAGAGTTATATGAGTCATGATAAACAACATCTGTTGTATTTTCTACCGACAGCTAGGAGATATTGATCCAATATGTTGTATATAACATCAATATGCACTTATAATAAACCATCATATTATTCAATATTTCTAAAACAATATCACATATTTTACCAACAGCAGGAAATTGCGTACAGCAAGTTATGGAAAGCCATGATCATATTATGTTTGTTTGCATTCGACTTAGACTATAGTAAGTGCATGGTCATTTGTTTTTTCCCCTGCCGGAATGGCTTATAATGGCATATGACTCAGATCTTCAATTTCAAAAGATTGTGTATTTCAGTCAGAATTATTGTGCCTCCTTAGCTCAGTGGTTAGCGCACTTGCCATCTAATCTGGCGACCCAGGTTCAAATACAGGTGGTGGCACTAATATGCCGGCCATGTTTCAGCAGTGAGCTGACTGGCAAATAAAGACTATGTGTGCTTGGCATACAAGTTATACAAGGAAACCAGGTGCCAATCTTTTCAGAAAAGACTCCATGAATCTTTTGAGTACCCAGTGTACAGCATCAATACACCAGAGACTACCTCTGGGTTACCAACCAGTTCATCTCTATAGTTGGGTGGGACACACTGAAAATCATATAATACTTACATCAATGGCAAGCCATAATTCAGGGCTCGACACTAACACTGGTCCGCTGGTCTGAGACCAGTGAAAGTCTAGAAGGACCAGTGAAAATTCTGGAGGACCAGTAACTGTCCTATTTACAAATTCGGCGCTTTTGCCCTGTCGGACCAGTGACCAAAATAGTAAGTGTCTACGCCTGCATAATTGTCTTCAATATAATTTCACTGACAAAATAACATAAAGCTATAACAGTCATGCATAAAAGGGTTGTAAAACTAATGCAAGAAAGTAACAATCTGCAATCATCAAATATTTAGAACAACCATCTCTTATGCAATATACTCAGTGTTGTTTCTGCAATTAATACATTAGGCCAGAGTTGTTTCTGCAATTAATACATTAGGCCAGATTTGTTTCTGCAATTAATACATTAGGCCAGAGTTGTTTCTGCAATTAATACATTAGGCCAGTTTTTTAATTTTTTGTTACTCAGACTTTTCTGTGCGAAATGTCGGCAGGAGAAGGGGAGAGGATTTATGGAGTCAAGGGTCAATGACTCCCTCATTCACAGCATCAACCACATTTTTAGGTAGCTATAATAGTGGTCAATTTTAATTTTGGCTAACCAAATATTGACCCAAAGTTACGAAACAATCTAGTTCTAATTTGTCAACAAACCAAAAGTTATAAATGGATTATTTAGGTCGGTCACTTGTTTACATAAAATTATGAACATAAACATTGCAATTTCTCTTATTAAAGTATTATTTCAATATATATTATATGTATAAGTATGCACCTTAATGAATAAGGTATTGGTTTTCACTGCCTTTTTCTCCAATTAAAATGTTTAAAACATTAAAACTACAATGTTATTATATTGCAATGTTAATATACAAGTGACAGACCTAATTAAACGGACTGTACAACAACCAAGTTTATGTCAATATAATGTTGATCTAAATAATGTGACAACTGTCAATACATCTTTACACTGATCAGCAAAAAGATAAATAAGTTCAACACCTCCGATCAAAACACAGACCGAATTTCCAACCAAGCAAACCGAGAAAAAAACAAATTTTTGAACAATGTGTTATTGGTACAGAATGGATCCAGGCGATAGTTTAAATGTAATTTATACCAAGATAATGATGGTTAGTAATCGACTGACACCAACTTTATACTATATTTCAGACTCAATGATTTGGAAAATGCTGAGCTATGACTTGATGTCTTACTTTCAAGACGCCAATTTTCATATCGTGAACATAAAATATAAATATTTTTTGAGAATATAAGTATCTTGTCATTATATTGAGATGTTTTTGATAATTTACGAGAATGACTAAGGTACACAGCGTGGAAAGAATGTTGATAACCAGTCTGAAGTCACATAATATTCTGTTTGCGCATAAATGATGCTAGACTGAATTATAACATAAACCTAAATCACTCGAACTGTACAGATCTACTGATAAGCTTTATAATGCATAATAAAATTTAGGAAATATACATTAAAATATATATTGATATTTTATGTAACTGAACAAATTGAAAAATTACTGTTGCATTTGAATGGTGATTTCGGTCAATTTCTGCACCAAACAACAGGGCAAGGAATGTACGCAACATTGCTGATTCTCTTTTTACATATATAACTCTATAGAGATTCACCGCAACATAATATAGTGAAATTAAACAGATATCAAATTTCGTTGCATCTAATCAAAATGACTGAAATTTGGCACTTTTTATAACCTCCCTTTTTAAACAAAATGTTTACTTTCGTTAAAAATCTTATAAATAAATCTTTAAAATAGTGAATGTATGCTTAAGCTTATAAGATCAGTAAAATCAAATGGACATGACTCGAAATGTTGATACTTTTATTTTACGATGGCAATATGAAACCGATATCTTCGAATCAAGTCTTGGAGCCACACACTGCTTTCTGGATAAGTTAGACCAGTTTTTTGGGGGGCAAATTAAGACAGTTTCAACTGTAAGTTGGACTGCTTCCTGAATAAGATAGACTGCTTCCTGGATAAGTTAGACTGCTCCCTGGATATGTTAGACTGCTTCCTGGATAAATTAGACAGCTTCCAGGATATGTAAGACTGCTTCCACTGTAAGTTAAGACTGCTTCAGGGATAAGTTAGACTATTGCTTTGGTAAGTTAAGACTGCTTCTTGGATAAGTTAGACTATTTTTTGGTAAGTTAAGACTACTTCTTGGATATGTTAGACTATTTCTTTGGAAAGTTAAGACTGCCTCATGGATAAGTAAAGACTGCTTCTTGGATAAATTAAGACTGCTTCGTGGATAAGTTAAGACTGTATCCTGGATAAGTAAGACTGCTTTCTGGATAAGTTAGACTGCTTTCTGGATAATTTAGACTGCTCTCTGGAAAAGTTGGACTGCTTCAAGGATAAGTTAGACTGCTTCATGGATAAGTTAGACTGCTTTCTGGAAAAGTTGGACTGCTTCAAGGATAAGTTAGACTGCTTCATGGATAAGTTAGACTGCTTTCTAGAAATGTTTGACTGCTTCATGGATAAGTTAAGACTGCTTCGTGGATAAGTTAAGACTGCTTCGTAGATAAGTTAAGACTGCTTCCTGGATATGTTAAGACTGCTTCCTGGATATGTTAAGACTGCTTCTTGGATAAGTTAAGACTGCTTCGTGGATAAGTTAAGACTGCTTCATGGATAAGTTAGACTGCTTCTTGGATAAGTTAAGACAGCTTCCTGAATAAGTTCAGAGTGCTTCCTGGATATGTTAAGACTGCTTCCTGGACAAGTTACACTGCTTCTTGGGAAACTGGGGTTACATGGATACAATTTTCAGCAAAGATAAGCTAGTTTTATGCTCAAACTCTCAAGCATAATATATATTTAAGCATATTAATATTTTTAAGTCAGAATAAATGACAATGCAATATTCATGTATTAAAATAAATATAATAATTATCTTTTTACAGCAGTATAGCATTCTATAGTCTATATATGATTATCTATATACATTTTAAATAACAAAGAAAAATATAACCTCAACAGTTTTGAATTTTTAATATGTACCAGATTTTATCTCTTTTCTGAAGATCTTAATATACTTTCAATATTTTCAATACTACAAAAATAAATCGTAATACAAGAAATATGATTATTATTTTATGTATTTGCAAGTCTAACCACAAATTAATTAAATAAATATTATCACACTACTATTGACAGTTAGTCATTGGACATTGTATAAAATTATTACACGAGGTCATTTGCTAAAAAGATATGTACCCGTTCACATTAAGATGTCTAATAGGCTGTAAGTCTTAAATGTAACACGAAATTATTAAAGTAAATATCCTATTTCTAATTAACACAAACGGTGTTATTAAATCAGGTACTACCCAATTAAGGTATCCAGTGTACACTGTACATGCAGTTTTCACAGGTATGAAATAAGGAAAGAATACAATTTAATTACAATACTAATTTATTCTACGCTACGGTCACAAAGCTCGTACTATATCCGCACAAATTTATCAACTCGTACGAGTTCACAATTTTGGAATTCTAACGGTTTTTGTATGTTCGTGGCGTCTGGTTACAGCTCGTACACTGACCACGAACGATCTATAGAGATGTACTGGAAAGATATCCGTACGATGCTCGTACGTGTTAAGAAAATCCGTACGATGCTCGTACGAGTCTTCGGTGTCCGTACAGACACCCTGCGAGTTTGCCGAAATCAACTCGTACGTAGCTCGTATGGCAAATGTGACCTTAGCATAAGGTGAAACTAATTATTTGTGTAACAAGCTCGAAATATTTATAACTCTCAACACCTCATTCCTGATGGTATCCATCCCCAAGAGGGTATGAGAGATAGAAGCCTGCCTTTCCTTTTATGCGGAGCGTGTAGCAAGGGCATTAAATGTTGGAACCATTTTGGCATGATGAAGCTTGGGATCAAACACACGACCTTCAGCATTCCAACCCAAGTCTGGGAGGCTTTATTACTAGGTATTCCTAGATATATATTTCCTATCTACTTCCAAACATTGTTGTTTTTTTTAAAAAAAAAACAATTCAAAATCAACTGTTATACCTTCACAAAATTTCACCATTCTAAGATAAAGACTGGTGATATACTGTATTAATTACAACATTTTCCTATAACAGTCAAACCTGTCCTAGTTACGTCCCCTGAATAAAGCAATCACATGTCTGAAACACTCAAACCTGTCCTAGTTACGTCCCCTGAATAAAGCAATCACATGTCTGAAACACTCAAACCTGTCCTAGTTACGTCCCCTGAATAAAGCAATCACATGTCTGAAACAGTCAAACCTGTCCTAGTTACGTCCCCTGAATAAAGCAATTACATGTCTGAAACACTAAAACCTGTCCTAGTTACGTCCCCTGAATAAAGCAATCATATGTCTGAAACACTCAAACCTGTCCTATTTACGTCCCCTGAATAAAGCAATCACATGTCTGAAACAGTCAAACCTGTCCTAGTTACGTCCCCTGAATAAAGCAATCACATGTCTGAAACACTCAAACCTGTCCTAGTTATGTACCCTGAATAAAGCAATCACATGTCTGAAACACTCAAGCCTGTCCTAGTTATGTCCCCTGAATAAAGCAATTACATGTCTGAAACACTCAAACCTGTCCTAGTTACCTCCCCTGAATAAAGCAATCACATGTCTGAAACACTCAAACCTGTCCTAGTTAGGTCCCCTGAATAAAGCAATCACATGTCTGAAACACTCAAACCTGTCCTAGTTACGTCCCCTGAATAAAGCAATCACATGTCTGAAACACTCAAACCTGTCCTAGTTACATCCCCTGAATAAAGCAATCACATGTCTGAAACACTCAAACCTGTCCTAGTTACGTCCCCTGAATAAAGCAATCACATGTCTGAAACACTCAAACCTGTCCTAGTTATGTCCCCTGAATAAAGCAATCACATGTCTGAAACACTCAAACCTGTCCTAGTTATGTCCCCTGAATAAAGCAATCACATGTCTGAAACAGTCAAACCTGTCCTAGTTACCTCCCCTGAATAAAGCAATTACATGTCTGAAACACTCAAACCTGTCCTAGTTACGTCCCCTGAATAAAGCAATCACGTGTCTGAAACAGTCAAACCTGTCCTAGTTACGTCCCCTGAATAAAGCAATCACATATCTGAAACAGTAAAACCTGTCCTAGTTATGTCCCCTGAATAAAGCAATCACATACCTGAAACAGTAAAACCTGTCCTAGTTATGTCCCCGAATAAAGCAATTACATGTCTGAAACACTCAAACCTGTCCTAGTTACGTCCCCTGAATAAAGCAATCACATGTCTGAAACACTTAAACCTGTCCTAGTTACGTCCCCTGAATAAAACAATCACATGTCTGAAACACTCAAACCTGTCCTAGTTACGTCCCCTGAATAAAGCAATCACATGTCTGAAACAGTATAACCTGTCCTAGTTACGTCCCCTGAATAAACCATTCATATGTCTGAAACAGTCAAACCTGTCCTAGTTACATCCCCTGAATAAAGCAATCACATGTCTGAAACAGTATAACCTGTCCTAGTTACGTCCCCTGAATAAACCAATCATATGTCTGAAACAGTCAAACCTGTCCTAGTTACATCCCCTGAATAAAGCAATCACATGTCTGAAACACTCAAACCTGTCCTAGTTATGTCCCCTGAATAAAGCAATCACATATCTGAAACACTCAAACCTGTCCTAGTTACGTCCCCTGAATAAAGCAATCACATGTCTGAAACACTCAAACCTGTCCTAGTTACATCCCCTGAATAAAGCAATCACATGTCTGAAACAGTCAAACCTGTCCTAGTTACGTCCCCTGAATAAAGTAATCACATGTCTGAAACACTCAAACCTGTCCTAGTTACCTCCCCTGAATAAAGCAATCACATGTCTGAAACACTCAAACCTGTCCTAGTTATGTCCCCTGAATAAAGCAATTACATGTCTGAAACACTCAAACCTGTCCTAGTTACGTCCCCTGAATAAAGTAATCACATGTCTGAAACACTCAAACCTGTCCTAGTTACGTCCCCTGAATAAAGCAATCACATGTCTGAAACACTCAAACTTTTTTTAGTGGTCACCTGTATTCAGCAACCAGCTACCTTATTCAACCAATATTATTGAATCATTAATTTTACATTAAATACACTCTATGAAACAACCACCAGGCCCCAATCTCCCGAAGGATCTCAATCCGACCTAATTCTCATCTCAAATATTGTCATGAGGGTTTAAGTGATATTTCATGCGAAGCAGGATTCAAAATTAGAATCACTGCAAGTTTATTACAGTAAACTTTCAAGAGCTCGATCTTCAGATTTATCTCAAATTCAGAGATTTCTACTTGAGATGTTTCGGGAGACTTTGGGCCTGCTTGGAGCAACCATATTAGATGCAGCACTTACATGTCCAAGTCAACAACAAGTTACATTGTAAATAGTTTACTCTAATAGTCATTAAATCCAAATTGTTTACACTGCTAAAGGTTGTAACGCTTCTTAATTGTCGACAAAACAATATATTAACGTTTAATGCATTCAAAATATATCCCAGTTTCTTACCTCCTAAAATTGAAAAGCCATTAGCACACTAATGATTTTACGCTATCTTCATTAAGTGCTCTTAAAATCTCATTAAACCGTAATGTTTGATTTTTTTGCATTTTCTAATCTGCTGAATACTGATAAAGTATTGTTTGCAGCAAGAAACTGCAATACAGAGAATTTGACAAGAAAGGGGAAACATCCAATGATGCAGGTACATTACCCACAGCATATAAACCTAATCACTGTATGACTTATTGGGAGAATAATTATAATACCAATCAACTTGTATGACTTATTGTGAGCAAAAGCATGTTTGATTTCCGGACACTGTATGACTTGTTGGGAGACTATACATTTCAACTTGTAAGACTTATTGCGAACAAAAGCATGTGATTTCCGGTGACTGTGTGACTTATTGGCCAACGGGAGTCACTATACAATTCAACTTGTATGCCTTATTGCGAACAAAAGCATCTGTGATTTCCGGTGACTGTATGACTTATTGGGAGACTATACAATTCAATGTGTATGACTTATTTGATAACAGGAATTTGACTCGTTTATGGGGAATGTTGTCAACTTACAATAATAATTCATTCATTTTAGACAACAGTATCAATAAAAACAGCAGAAACAACATACTATGTTTAATAGTATACAACACTAAACAACACCAGTCAGGGTGGTCCTACTGAGGCACATAACGCCCAATCCTGAAAACACGGCCCAAGTCTTCTTTAAGGGCCAATAATAGCACATCTCCATACATCAAAAGTCTGTTTCTAACAATGATGGTCTTTTGTTTAAATCCAGCTTATTCCAAGGGCAATAACTCTGTGATGCCTTCAATGACACACATGAAAACAGTATCATACATATAATACTGTGTCAAGTGATCGGACCAAGGGCAATAACTGTGATGCCTTCAATGACACACATGAAAATTGTATCATACATATAATACTGTGTCAAGTGATCGGACAAAGGGCAATAACTGTGATGCCTTCAATGACACACATGAAAATTGTATCATACATTTAACACTGCATCAAGTGATCGGACCAAGGGCAATAACTCTGTGATGTCTTCAATGACACACATGGAAATTGTATCATACATTTAACACTGTGTCAAGTGATCAGACCAAGGGCAATAACTCTGTGATGCCTTCAATGACACACATGAAAATTGTATCATACATTTAACACTGCATCAAGTGATCGGACCAAGGGCAATAACTCTGTGATGTCTTCAATGACACACATGAAAATTGTATCATACATATAACACTGTATCAAGTGATCGGACCAAGGGCAATAACTCTTGTGATGCCTTCAATGACACACATGAAAATGTATCATATACATCTACACTTGATGCAGCTATGGGTATAAAGTTTTATTGAAATCCTTCATAATCTGGGTAGAAGAAATCTGGGCTCGATCAAAGGACTGACCCACCCACCAACCAACTGACCACATATTACATATTAATAGTTTATAGGGATAAAATTAAGGAAGTGTAAGAAAATAATCTGTAGTAGCAACCTTTGATGTGAAGTATAGTGGTTGAAATGTTTGCAGCTTCAATCTTAAATTCATTCATAAGATTTGATGTACAGTTTGGTATTACATGACCACTGCCTAGGATGGTTCACTGGTGATATCAATGTTGCCACAGGTAAGCGACCTAAAGTACACAAACCTCGACAAGTCCATAAATATTAATGACTATAGGATTTATTTATGGCTTAATTAGAGATTCGTAAACATATGCCCTGATAACAAGATTAATAAATTTATTACAAGCATTTTATTTACACATTTTTTAGAAGAATCTGTAAATATTTGACATTTTATCAAATATTTATCTCCTGACAAGACAACAGAAATATTTTGTTTCTATAAAATTGCTTCAGATTTTTCTTGAGTCTTAATTTACTGACAATCAAGGGAGACAAATAATACCAAATACTCAAATTTTTTTATCTTATTTTTTCACAAATCAAAGGGAGACAAATCTAACAAAATTAATGAATATTTATTTCATGTAAAGTTACTTCCCTTGGAAATAAATTTGTCTTTCGAACAACTGAAAAAACATCAAATATACATTTTGTCTGATTCATTTGATCAACTATACATACAAAACAAATGTTGACAAACAAAATTCCTGTTTCCTGATTTACAAATTTCATACTCTATAATAACAATAATGGTTGCCTGCAAGACTGCAGTACATCCTTCTTTAATAATAAACAGTTCAGTGATTTTTCTTGAACAAAATTAAACAGCCTGTGCCTTTAAAATTGGGAAATTAAGCGCAATTTGGGAATTATTAAAAAAGATTGGTTTTTGAAATTGTTCATAAATTTCTACTGATAATACTCTAGTCTGGTAACAACGACTTTTGCATGTTTGAAAATACATTGTTTTGACTTTAAAACAGCTATATTGTAGTTGCTTTGAAACCAGCGAGCACAAAAGGGGGAAAATATGCATACTTTTTGGGAAAAAAATATGATTTTTTGGGAAAAATGAAGGTTATTTTGCTAGGGGAAGGGGCCTATATTCGGCCCCAAAAATAGCCAAAAAAAATCACTGCAGTTATGACAGTCTTGCGGGCAACCCTAGTCATGTCTATGACTGATTTTACAGTACTTAATAATAGGACACCCTTTTGGTACAGTAACTTGTGGAGATCAATTTATTCACAAATTGGTATGCTTCAACGACTACACGAAATATAGTCTAACAGACAACAGGCTGGCATGTCATTTCGATGTAAATGAGACAATTGTTCGCAATAATGTCTACGAGTCATTAGCCTCGACAAGTAAAGGAGGTAGACAAATTGGTAGGTACATTTTATAGACATCGACAACCTGCAATAATTAGTCAGTACATCACATTACAATGTAAGCCGTCCCATACACTACAGCAACTTGCATGAAGGGTACTATCCTCTGGAGATATCAACATGATCCTGACATTCATGCATGAATATATATTACAACGATTTATATGCTACTGTGAAATTGTAGTACACGACAACAACAATTTTAACCTCAACAAAAAGACCAACTCAATAAGAGAACCACCGTCTTCCAGGGCAATATATAATGTATACACAGTCTTTAAAAATTGATTTTGAGACCACAATTTGCTGTTTCTATGGGCGGTCTTTACAGAAAAGTTTGACTGAGTAGTATGTATAAATCATGGCAGCTATACTGTAAGCCTAAAAGTTATTTCGCGCGATTTAGTTTCGCAGAGTTCGTGAATGGTAGAATTGTGCTAAAAGTGCTAACTAAAAACATTAATATATACCCTGCAGGAAACGTGAAAATTTGTAGTCGCGAATGATGCTGATGATGCCCTGGGACGATCAGAAAGTTAGTAATTGCAAAAGTAAATTGGTTTACAGAAGTCTGCCGATGCCTAACACTGTTTACAAATAAAAATAAATTAAATGCATTTTCTATGTCCATTTTTTGTTCAATCCGGGTGCATAATCACTTATAATGCATAATTATACTCTTTCAATCTACACTGATAACAAGCGTCCAGTAGACCGTGCAGAGTTTATATTATCCATGTTTATTTATTGAAACGGCTATCTGGGGCGAGCTATAGTCAGTTGAATTTTTTTAGTAATTTTATCATTCAAACTGATTGCGGTATTTCATGATCAGCCCCTTTTTTAAACGTTGATAGACGAAAGTTTTGCTCTGTAAAGTAAAATCAAGACCAAATAAACAAACTTTTAAGTATGGTTGCCCCCAATAACTTGCACTTTTTGGCATCGTTAGGAAAACTACAACCAGGACATCTTATTTACATGTTTAGTTGAAAAGAGAGAAAACAAGAGACCTAGAGTAACATAGAATAAGGTTTCTGTTTTGAGAAAGCCGAAACCTGAATAAATATTGTTTTTGGCTGTCAGAGTCTGCCCTTGCTAAGATATAAAACTATCATACAAAATAATACACGTCAGTAGGCTTTCATGATTTTATCAAACATCTTCCATCATCAATGCTATACAGTTTTAAGACCATCCTTAAAAAATTGTGAGTTATTCAGAAATATGTAATTAACAAGTCTTTAAGAATTGCAAGCATTACAGAAGTCCCCTACCGGTTTTACGCCATTTTCAATGTTTCTGTTGCCATAGCAACCACAATTTTGGTCGGAATCAAAATATTTGTGGACGTGCATTATTCCCTTATTGCCTCCTATCCACATACCGAGATTCATAAACCTAGGATCCAGATTTTTTGACGGACGGATGGACGGCAAACCTTTAGTACCCTCCGGTCACAAACCGGTAGGGGATTAATTATGTCTCCCACTTATAGTGGGGGGAGACATATTGCTTTTGTGCTGGACGTCTTCGTATCTGTCTGGATTGAATGTCATGGGTTTGTTCTTCTTGACCATTGGTCAGATTTCAATGAAACAAAAATTCTTGGCACCATGCCTCAGCTGAGCAAATTGTCAGGTATTGTAGGTCCTTTTAGGATAATTTTTGCCCTGAGTTATTGCCCTTTCTATGAGACATTCATTTTTTGTCAAAAACCTTTCTGGATGCAGATGCCAAAAGGACAGGCCACTCCTGGACCAGTCTGCGAAATTAGCCTTTGTCCGGTTGTCTGGGACAAGTTATTGTTGATTAAGGCAAGTAATGTCTGCAGTAATTATGCATAGAGTATATAGGAAAACTATTCAGTTTTGCCGATTCGGGCAAGTAGTTTCAGATCCTAAATTCACAGACTGGCTTGTATAGGACCGGGATGTCAGGAGAACCCACGTCTTATAATGCCGCAGGTGGAGTAGTAGGTGTTAGTAAGTAATTGTAGGTATAAATAGGTTATAAAACACATCTATGGAGTAATGGATGAAACATGCTAGTCACAGTTTTCACAGAAAGCAGAACATATAATATATGGTGTGCCAAGTTTTGTTTGGTATCGATGACAGTTAGAGGGTGTAGAACCAATTAAGTGTTTATTGATTGCCTTTCAAGTTACAGATCTATTTCAAAAACAGTTCCTTCATACTATCAATACCAATCAGAGAAGAGATCTAAATAGCCTAATACTTATAGCAAATTAGCTAGACTCACCTATCTCCACTCAAACAGATGCAGATTATATAGCCCCCTCTTTCAATCCATGTAATTAACTGCAAATTAAATGTTTCTCAAAAACATTTGGATAGCTATTAGGTAATGAAACAAATATAGCATAATAATAAGTATTTTACATTAGTTTTGTTTGATAAAATTTCTATGGCATCCATTAGAGTCAAACTGATCATTCCAGAGTATTTTGGCAGACGGACAGACAGATACACAGAAAGATGCATGATCATAGGGCTGCCAGACACCATCACAGGTAATATAAATAAAATCGACTGATTGGATATTTGAATTTCAAACCTATAACTTTGATTGGAGTTTTGAATTTCAAACCTATTACATATTTTACTATCAGTATTCTCAGTAGTTCTGAGTTGAAATGGATGTGGTTACTTCAATGCAAGGCCCCTGCTTTGTTGCTGAGGTCGTGTGTTCAAATCTTATCCATTGGGTAAGGGTTCATGGAATACTTTTAAAGATAACTCAATATACTTATTTGCCATGACCTTTCATGTAACGACCTTAAGGCAAGAGCACCTGTTTTCTTTAAACATCTTCCACAACTTAGCTTGATAATTTAATGGCAAAAATAAACTTTGAAAATAACTGCAAGATTTGATTTTCAGAAGATATCCGATAAACATGCATTCTGACAAACTTCAGTCAGATTTATATCGAAAATACGAAAAATGTAAAAATTGTATCAGTTTTTCATCTTTGGTATCATAACTGCTATCTTTTCGTTTATTTTCAATACATGGGGTTTAATATCTGGATCTTACAGCGCATAGAACCAGTCAATCACAGAAGAGTTCTCTAGTTATGCTATTGATCAAGTAGTTTTTTTAAGATCTTAAAGGAGATACAACACAAACATTAAAACAATTAAGTAATTTAAAGTTTGAAATTTTGACCGGAGGTTGGGCGGCGGCGTCGACTGTGGCGTTTTTTGTGTGGGGAAACTCGCTCAGTGTGTCTTAGTCTATCACCAACCGTAACCTAGTTGTTGTGTCCCAAACCTCCAGTCGTACAGTGTTCTCAATGTTATGTTGATGTATGAAAATGTTCGCTATGTACATCTGTACTGATGTGATGTACTACATTTGTATGTTGTTGTTGTCTCCAATGTTCCCATGTATGGTATCTCCCGAATGCATCAAACATGCATCAAGTAGTGTTGTTTGTCCAATGTAGCAACTGACCCCATATTGTGGTGTCAAAATTTCTGAGATCTAGGATGTAAAACCAGCCCAAGTCTTTATCCAAGATAAGGGTCAAAAGTTTGTCAAATTCATGCCTGTTGGGAATGGTCATCTGACTTATTTCCTGTGTTTGCTCCCCCTCCCCCTAATTGAGGTAATTGGACACTCTTTAGTTGAGCGGAAGTTTAGAAATCGGTGTAAATTAGACATATTGAAAGCGTCTGACTACCATGATGATAAAATAAGAAAAACTTAAAATTGATGTGTCAGCATGTTCTCATGTCTTAAAATCGCGCGTTTACTGTATAGTTGTTACTATATTATTCTATAATAAGCTTGCAGAGTAAAACTATAGCTGAAACTTTATGTGCCATTAATTCCAAACGTTGAAACACCAACACTCGCGAATACTAGCTACAAAGTATGTGAAACGTAATATAATGCGCCCACACAACATTTTATCCAAGTTTTAACATTTGTTTAGCAAGCATCCTGACTACTTTAGAGGAAGGTTAGTTTGCATTTATTTGGTAATAACATAGACTAGCTTATACAAAAGAGCATTGGTTCATCTTTAAATATACACATTTTTCAAAAACAAATTATCGTGAAAACTGGATACAACGTATTCAAAACGTTGATGTATTTTGTAAACTCTCCTGGTTTTCGACATTTCCGAAATCATTAAAGTGTCAGTTAAAAAAATCTACCCGAGCAACTGCCATGAAATTTGGGACAAAACTTCTATAATAGTTACTCTACTGGATGCATTTACGAAATCAGTATGTTGTTCAACTATTTTTTTCGTATAACTTAAAAATGAATAATCACCTATTTTAAAATATCATTTAAAAATACATATAACATACATAGTCTAACACAAACGTTGTCGTGTGATTCCGTATATACAAAATTTCGTGCATGCCAAGTTTCATGGAATTATATGTCCAACTTTTTCGTTGAAATGCAAGTATCCGTTTTTAGGGGGGTTCCCCAAAATCTAAAAATATTTTGAAAACTAGCCGAGCAAAACTGTTGTACAATCATTATCATAAGTGTGTTCTTCATAACAAGAGGGCCCAAAGGGCCCTAGGTCGCTCACCTGTTGTAGCAGTACATGCAAGATCTGTGATTGGACCTAGTGACCTAGTTCTTGGTCCCATATGACACAATATCGCACTTCACCTAGATGTTGCTGAGATGATCACTCTGACCAAGTTTCATAAGGATTAGGCTAAAATTGTGACCTCTAGTGACTACACAAGGTTTTTCTATGATTTGACCTTGAGACCTAGTTTTTGACCCCGGATGACCCAATATCAAGCTTGACCTAGATTGTGTTGTGATGTTCATTGTGACCAAGTTTCATAAAGATTAGATCAAAATTGTGACCTCTAGTGACTACACAAGGTTTTTCTATGATTTGACCTTGTGACCTAGTTTTTGACCCCGTATAACCCAATATCGAACTTGACCTAGATTTTGTTGTGATGATCATTATGACCAAGTTTCATAAAGATTAGGTCAAAATTGTGACCTCTAGTGACTACACAAAGTTTTTCTATAATTTGACCTTGTGACCTAGTTTTTGACCCCGGATAACCCAATATCGAACTTGACCTAGATTTTATTATGATAATCATTGTGACCAAGTTTCATAAAGATGAGGTCAAAATTGTGACCTCTAGTGACTACACAAGGTTTTTCTATGATTTGACCTTGTGACCTAGTTTTTGACCCCGGATAACCCAATATCGAACTTGACCTAGATTTTGTTGTGATGATCATTGTGACCAAGTTTCATAAAGATTAGGTCAAAATTGTGACCTCTAGTGACTACACAAAGTTTTTCTATAATTTGACCTTGTGACCTAGTTTTTGACCCCGGATAACCCAATATCGAACTTGACCTAGATTTAATAGAGATGATCATTGTGATCAAGTTTCATAAAGATTAGGCTCAAATTGTGACCTCTAATGTGTTCACAAGGTTTTCCTTTGATTTGGCCTAGTGACCTAGTTTTTGACCCCAGATGACCCAATATCGAACTTGACCTAGATTGTATGAAGATGATCATTGTGATCAAGTTTCATATTGATCAGGCTAAATTTGTGACCTATAGTGTGTTCACAAGCAATTGTGAACGGACGGACGGACAACGGACGAAGAGCGATCACAAAAGCTCACCTTGTCACTTTGTGACAGGTGAGCTAAAAATCAGGTGTTTGATACCTCTTGTACAGAAAGAATTAAGAGTAAGGAATTACCTTAAATTTGAAGTTTTATTTAAATCACAGTGGAAGAAATGTTGCTCAACAAAATGTTCTACAACAAACCATGGCAACCATATTTAATATATGGGGTATAAAATACTGAAAAATAATAATTTCTACAAATGATTCAGGTTTGAAGTATCAGCCAGATTCTTCCTAGAGTATTCAAAACCTCATCAACATCAGAGCAAACATTCTATCACATGATCTGAGGAGAGTTACAGAAGAAGTTACAGAAGAAAATGTGCTGATACAGCGATAAAATTCTCAATGTAATATATAACATGCAGATCGAGTATAAACAGACATGTAAACATCAACAAAGACATCACAGAAATCTGTACATGTTGAGTAATATGAACATTCATGCAAAACTGATATCTTGACAATATATCCATAGAGAAAAGTTTTGATTGATACAGTCGTGTTTTTTATTTTATAAACAGACAACTGGTACATTGCAGAACATGCAGAAGAATTGCCAAATCATTGCCGATTGCATGAATGCTGAAATGTTGCGGAAGGAAATAAATGATGCTTAGTTGGACACTTTCATAACGGATGCAAGACGGCTTCCATCTTGCAATTCATGTTCATTTCCAAGCAAAAAGGATGCAATGCTTGCAATGGTATAGAGAAGAAGAGAAAGTAATGGGGGAAAATAGTAAATTATCCCCCCTTACTACTCTCTAAAACTCCACCGGTCCTATCATGTGGATTACTCTGCTTTTATCCCTGTTTTGTTTGTTGCACATGGTAGTAATTAGGCTAAAATATTTGCAACATTAATTATCAGATCAAATAATAAATTTGGCTACATGCTGTTTACACACCATGGTATATAAATTTTTATGGCCCTAACATATTAGGTAATACAGAAGTGAGAAATTTCATATCTAAAATCAATGATATTTCAGTTAAAAACAAGGATAAAGTCAGAGGATCTCAACTAGTTAGGACCGGTATGCTAATTGGTCTACCTCGGGCTTTATCTTACAAGGGAGATAATTTATATGTCACTTATGTCTCTCATTGATGTGGGACTGCAGGTGGTATCGTGTTCTCTAGGGACTGCAGGTGGTATCGTGTTCTCTAGGGACTGCAGGTGGTATCGTGTTCTCTAGGGACTGCTGATGGTATCGTGTTCTCTAGGGACTGCTGATGGTATCGTGTTCTCTAGGGACTGCAGGTGGTATCGTGTTCTCTAGGGACTGCAGGTGGTATCGTGTTCTCTAGGGACTGCTGATGGTATCGTGTTCTCTAGGGACTGCTGGTGGTATCGTGTTCTCTAGGGACTGCTGATGGTATCGTGTTCTCTAGGGACTGCTGATGGTATCGTGTTCTCTAGGGACTGCAGGTGGTATCGTGTTCTCTAGGGACTGCAGGTGGTATCGTGTTCTCTAGGGACTGCAGGTGGTATCGTGTTCTCTAGGGACTGCTGATGGTATCGTGTTCTCTAGGGACTGCAGGTGGTATCGTGTTCTCTAGGGACTGCTGGTGGTATCGTGTTCTCTAGGGACTGCTGATGGTATCGTGTTCTCTAGGGACTGCTGATGGTATCGTGTTCTCTAGGGACTGCAGGTGGTATCGTGTTCTCTAGGGACTGCAGGTGGTATCGTGTTCTCTAGGGACTGCAGGTGGTATCGTGTTCTCTAGGGACTGCTGATGGTATCGTGTTCTCTAGGGACTGCAGGTGGTATCGTGTTCTCTAGGGACTGCTGGTGGTATCGTGTTCTCTAGGGACTGCTGATGGTATCGTGTTCTCTAGGGACTGCTGATGGTATCGTGTTCTCTAGGGACTGCTGATGGTATCGTGTTCTCTAGGGACTGCTGATGGTATCGTGTTCTCTAGGGACTGCAGGTGGTATCGTGTTCTCTAGGGACTGCTGATGGTATCGTGTTCTCTAGGGACTGCTGATGGTATCGTGTTCTCTAGGGACTGCAGGTGGTATCGTGTTCTCTAGGGACTGCTGGTGGTATCGTGTTCTATAGGGACTGCTGATGGTATCGTGTTCTCTAGGGACTGCTGATGGTATCGTGTTCTCTAGGGACTGCTGGTGGTATCGTGTTCTCTAGGGACTGCTGATGGTATCGTGTTCTCTAGGGACTGCTGATGGTATCGTGTTCTCTAGGGACTGCTGATGGTATCGTGTTCTCTAGGGACTGCTGATGGTATCGTGTTCTCTAGGGACTGCAGGTGGTATCGTGTTCTCTAGGGACTGCTGATGGTATCGTGTTCTCTAGGGACTGCTGATGGTATCGTGTTCTCTAGGGACTGCAGGTGGTATCGTGTTCTCTAGGGACTGCAGGTGGTATCGTGTTCTCTAGGGACTGCTGATGGTATCGTGTTCTCTAGGGACTGCTGATGGTATCGTGTTCTCTAGGGACTGCAGGTGGTATCGTGTTCTCTAGGGACTGCAGGTGGTATCGTGTTCTCTAGGGACTGCTGATGGTATCGTGTTCTCTAGGGACTGCTGATGGTATCGTGTTCTCTAGGGACTGCAGGTGGTATCGTGTTCTCTAGGGACTGCAGGTGGTATCGTGTTTTCTAGGGACTGCTGATGGTATCGTGTTCTCTAGGGACTGCAGGTGGTATCGTGTTCTCTAGGGACTGCAGGTGGTATCGTGTTCTCTAGGGACTGACTGAAGCAATCCCTTATTGGGTAGGTTACTCTTGGCCTTGCACACTATGATGCTCAGTATAAAAGGTAACAGTAGTGTCCACCATAAAATCTATCAACAAACTAACGAAATTGCTTCTGATGTGACTGTGAGTTTCATGTGTTGGATAATAATGCCTTTTTGCTTAAGCCAAAACAAATTAATTATGTGGTTCTAGTAACATGGTGAAAAAATTAGAATGGGTCAGAAGGAAAACATTTTATTTTTTAAAATTATTTTATTTTTCCGACCCCAGCTGGCCATCGCGAAAACCGTGGAAGAATCATTAATTGCGGTACGTGAGAATAACAGTTTAACACATCCGTAAAATTGGAACCACTAAATGCCCAGGAAAGTTGCTGATTCCGCAGGTTAGGGTCGGTCAATTACTAGAGCCACATAATTAATAGGTTTAGGCCTTACAATCTGTGACTAAGGTTTAACTCACAGGCCTAAGAAATAATTATTATATCACAAAATACAGAGTTTTTAAATTCCCATCATCCGGTCATTATTATTATATAATGGGGAATTTCAAAACTCTGTATTTTGTGATATAATTTCTTAGGCCAGTGGGTAACTATTCAGCATTTTTAATCTTTCAGTGGATTACAAAGATCATGCTGATCAATCATGCAGATTGTTAGCAAAAGGCCAGCATTTCCCGGCATATAAAAGAGTCACTCTGAAAATTCACTTGAATGTAACCTCATTATATTAAAGTAAATTTTCAGATTGTAACTCAAAGTACTGAAAACCAACCATACTTAAAGGCTTGGCCTTACCATTATATTAGTTATATATCTATATACTATATCATATGTGAGCTTTGCATCAAACAGATTGTTCTATCATTAAGGTAACATGGGTAATTACATAGCCACCTGATCTAATTAGTATGAGAGAATAAAATCACACATTTTCTAGGAATTATTCCACAGACAGAACAAACATATAAAACTGTCCACAAACTAATGAGTATTGTCTGAGTATTGTCTGTAAACTGGCTTTTAAATCAATAATGGCTGATTAGTGTCCATCTTAAAACAGCTAATGGTCAGTTAACTGCCTCAACTGCCTAGCTGAATTATACATCGTAGTCTCAGAAGATGTCAGATATTTCCCTTTGTTTCCATTTAATTTTCTTGATTTTTTTTTCAATTCATACATTCAGCATCGTCAAAGCTATAGCGGCCTTAGCTGATATAATAATTATGGATGGTCAAAACAGCCTGAAAAGCATTCTATGTAGTGCCGAGCATAGCCTTTATTTGCCAGTCAGCTTTCTGCTGAAATATGGCAGGCATATATATGTGTGCCTCCACCCTGTTTTGAACCCGGGTCGCCTGATTAGACGGCAAGCGCCCGACAACCTCTGTACAACATCAAAAACTTTGTGTTTCCAATGGGTATTGCTCTAAAGGTTGTGTTCTGCAGTTGTCTTTATTCGCAGGTGGCTTTATAACACATGTTTGACTTTATTTATTATTTCATTTACAAAGACAAAATTAACTCTGTCTTCTATTCTCTATTACATGCCACCATGTACCCAACACATGAACAGAGTTATCTCTAACGAGCTATGTGTCATTCACACCCTACCTAATTGTCAACAATTGAAAGCATTGATGGATACAATATTATCAACAAACTATTCAAAATTATCCAATTATCAAACATCCGTGTTTCTATGTCAATATTTACAGATGATAATCACATAATGCTGAGCAATCCTTTCAGTACTTTGATCCCTTGTTATCATAATCTTGAAGTTCTCGGAGCATTATTGTTGTATCTACCCTCCCCTGGCATCTGTAGTTACAATATTTTAGCGTTAAACCCCTGAAAATATTAAAGTTGACTCTTCAGTATCTAAATAAATAAATTATCAGAAAATGACAAACAAACCCTGTATCATTGTAAATAATATTAAATACCATTGGTGATTTTAGAGAGGGATGGTGGATGCAGCCTACGCCCTCTCCCCTATTCTATCTGAGGGAAATGTTGAAATTGGAGGGCATTTTTAGGATGCTTGTTTGTTGATTGCGGTTGGACTGAGACAGTCGTCAAGTATCTACTCGGTTCAAGTTCTACTGAGACAAAATGTCTAATCCTGAAAATAAGGCGTCAATCTGTTTCGGGTGCCATTAGGACACATCCCTACACCAAAAATCTGCTTCAAATACTGTTCAATTATTAAAATTCAGCATAATTGAAATTTAAAATGACCATAACTCAGTCAATACTAGGTATTTTTTCATGAAATAACTTTTTTTCGGCATAAACTTAATTCATTCTAGTGCCAAGTTTCTATGGTAACGGGATTTCCGGATTATTCCGGAATTGTAGGACCCCTGAAATACGTCATCATTCCGTTTTTCCCCTGTCAGTTTGGACAATGACCTTCGACTTTCAGAAAATTCAGCCTGGAGACCAATCTGGTGATTGAGTATCATAGACTACATGCTATAATTAGGAACCCAGCATATCGAATACTTCAACAGCATCAGTACAAATCATAAGTGGGTATAGCTCTAAGGAGAAGATAAAGAAACCACTTAAGTGAGGAAATTAAAAGATGTCGACAAAGAATAAGCTCCGCAGACTGCAATATCATTAACGACTTCTAGATGTGATCCTAGAAGACTTGGGGAACGAAATGAAGATAAAGTTGATAAGCTGACTGTAATTATAGTCAAACCTGTCTTTAACAGTCAGTCTAGGATCAATGCATCAAATGTGACCTTTTAATGCAAGTGGTTGTCAGTACTACATTCAATTGAAACAAATAAAATTGTGTGTGTAACGAACAACTGACAACGGATGTGTTTATCTAATTTATTTTAACCAACGTTTCGGCTTAACATAAGCCTTCATCAGGGTATGATAATAAAAACATTGCACAATATTTCTCTCGAAGTAAGAAAAAGTGGATCCGTGGAGTCACGTGATCATGATTGTCCAAAATCTATAAATAGATATTTTTGTGTCTAAAAATAAATAAATGTACTGTAAACTTTGAAAATGTCTCGAGTTGTTTATTTAAAAAGTACCATATAATCTGTATACGTAAATCTGTCTTTGTTGTAGTGCCGGTGGTAATTCATCTAATAAGTATGGTTCTTCTTCGTATGTTTACATTCAGTAAAAAACCAGAAAGCATATTTTACCCAAAAATCTATGTCTGTCTCCCACAAAGGTCAGCATAACTCTGGCAATATTCGTCGAACAAAGATTTCTGATAATATCGATGTACATCTAGGATTCAATGCGGGTACCATTACTATTCATGCGAAAGTTCATTGAAATCTTATCAGAAGAAGCGTGCACAAACTCTGGGACCTCCATCCATCCAGACATTTATCACAAAGTCAATATGCCTCAGGTTGGCTAAATTAAAATTCATGCACATGACAGGTGGTTGCTTAATTCAGGTGACCACTTTCCGAAGTTCAACAGTATAAAACAATAGTTTATGAGGGGGTCCTGGATGTTGCTTTATGAATGCATTATGATTACCCTACCTACATCTTGTGGCTTAGGAACATGTCATGCCAGATTTTCTTCCACAAATATCAAAATCCCTGTTTAGGCCAAGTGAACAAGAACCAAATAAATAACCATTTTTAATAACAACAAATTAATGCATTTTCTAAGCTTAGCTAATATTTTGCTCTTCGTTATTAAAGGCAAATTATATCTTATGCCTTATATAAGGCACAGAATGGTAAAAGACATAATTCCGGAGTTTCAATATTTGCTGAATGTCATTAAAGTTTTTGTTTGAAAGTATTTCTTCAAATTTTTAACCAAAATGCAACTAATTGAAAAGGAAATAAACATTCCAGAATGAATAGGATCATGCAGAATGTGGATTTTTACATAGCTTTCAAGGCCCTTTCTGCAAATTAAGGGTTAAAACCTAAGGGTTAAACTTAAGGGTTAAATGGAACCTCCATCTGTATGTATATATTTAATTTAGATTACAGACAAGTTGATATCTATCCAGACCAATAAAATGGTACAATTATCTATAAGTACCAGTCATTGTAGTTACATCAACTCTATTACAGTTTATACACCCCTCTATTTAAATCTTAATTACCATTCAAAATCTTAATTACCATAATTGGTCTCTTTAAGTGCCCATGCAATGTCCTCATAAATGAGGTTAATTTAACCGTAATCAAGATGTGACTCATTCCTGAACTGATCCTGACCATCACATGTGAATCCTCCTTTGTATAGTATGGAGAATGTGACATGATCCTCAACCTTCTATTAGCATAATTGAACCGCTGATATAGTGTCTACATTTATAACCCCGGTTTTCGTAGTAGGTGTAGATGCTCGAGATGTTATACAAACACAACTCTTATGGACCAATATCGAATAATTAACTGGAGGATATTGATATATAGATATATTCAGCGCAAGAACCTTGTAATATATTCATGCATAAAGGTCAGGATCACGTCATTTTCTCCGTGCTATACTACATTCTAACTATCAATTTAATTATATAGGCTTATTTCAAATTATTTCAAGACGAATTCGAAGTCATGCCTCTAATCAGATCATTGACCGTTAGTTGGGGTGGATAACATGATTTTTTTTGCGGTGAATGGCAAGGGGTTATTTGGGCCCCTTATCCAGGTATATGGAGTGAAGACCCCTCCTCCGGAACCCTACTGCACTTTCTTAATTTTTAGTCTAAGAAATGTTGCTCAATATTGAGGCTGTTTTCAGATATCTTTTGGTACAAGCCAGGCCTAGACACTTAACTATTTTGGCCACTGGTCCGACAAGGCAAAAGCGCCTAATTTGTAAATAGGATAGTTACTGGTCCTCCAGTTTTCACTGGTCCTTCTGGATTTTCACTGGTCTCGGACCAGCGGACCAGTGTTAGTGTCGAGCCCTGCAAGCGTGGCAGGTTGCATATCCATTACCACCCAACTTCAGCCTTATCTGTCAATGAAACATACATGTATGATAAAATTCTAACTTTGGTCATTGATTCACAAACCAGGGCTTTTCCAACTTTGGGGAATTTGGTATCATTGACAGGGACCCGGATAAGCTGAAATTGGGGCGGAAAAAAAATTATTTCCTGGAAGTGACTTAGTTCATTAAAGGCAATGTTCCAATAATCCGTCTAAATATACATGATATCACAATTATATTGCATAATTTTTTTATAAAAAAAAAAAAAAAAAAATTAATTATAATATAAAATTTAATTATTATATAAAAATACGGAACACGTGTTGTTGTCGAGTTATTCCCAACTAAATAAATGTTTTATGTTATAATAACAAAATTACACACACTATGAACATGACAGTATGGAGGGGGGGGGGGGCAGTCTAAAAAGTACAAAATAATGATCGAAAACAATGATAATTATTATTCAATCAGAAAAAGTAAGCTTACCTCTCGGCAGACTTTGCAATTGATATTCATTTGCCTCACAAACGTCCCAATTAAAACTCCAAGACATGGTTCTATCCACCATGAAAAACTCTATTCAATAACTCCACGTTCACAAATACATATATATCCAATTTCTAACTAATAAATCCTGAGAAATATCACATATTTTTTCTTCACTGTCCATCAATAAATCACACAGTTTTTTTTAAAAAAAAATATTTTTTTTTTAATTTAAAAAAAAACCAACTGTGAGCAAGCTGTTATTTCTGAATATTCACCAGAGAATTATTAAAGATTTTCTAATTTGGCACTATTAAATTCCTCCCTAGATTAACACAAGACAATCTCAAACACTTAAAAAGATTTCACAATGAGAATACCAGAATAATCATTACATATATTTCCTTATTGCTTTTGTTTCACAATACACAATGTCATGTTATAACATTTTTTTCCTGAATGCCGAATTCCATTTTTCTCCTGTTTGTTTTTCAAACAATATTACATGTGTGAGCTAATACACATTACGAAAATAAAAGAATATAGAGAGGAAGTAATAGGGGTATACCCTCCCACTTGACATGGTAAATAAAGTATTATCTGTAACCGTGTATATAGCTAGACAAGTTTATCACCACTGTATAGATATATTTCCCATATATTCCTCAGTAAGAATTTCACACAGTGATGATCAAACTTAATTAAAATGTCCCTCTGGTCTTCCTTCTAGACACCTGCCATTCTTTTACCAGACAAATATAACTATTAATAATATATTTCTTATAGATTTTATTGTTCAAAGTAAAAAAAAAAAATATATATATTTAGCTGCAAAAAAAACATAGACACAAAGACTCTGTGTGGTAGTAACGACGATTTGATATTACACGATTATTAATAAACAAAGCTGGCGACAATTTTAAGCAGAAATTGAGGGAGAGATAAAAACCTTAAAGGGTTTATTAGAAGATCCCCTACATTCAAGAAAGTATATACATATATAAAAACCTGATGTAAAGTTGATTTCATGGAATATATTTCACTGTTTTATGTTAGCAATTAGTAAAAATAAATTCCAATTTAATTCATTATGACCTAAGATATGAATTGCATAATATTCTGCTTATAATTCCAACATAATCATAGTTAAATATTAAGTGGAAATAAAATTATTGGTTTTAAGCTCCGAGAAAATAACCTTACATATAACTTTTAGCAATAAATGTATTTAACACACATACATGAAACACCAATCAGTCAGCTTTCAATACATACACATGTATTATACAGCTACCTGTTGTTAGCAATCATTATTATAGCATCAAGATCAACCATTTTAATCATAAAATGTCCTTGAATGTATAAAACAGCAAACAGATAAATCTATTGACCTGCTGCTTAAGACCAAAGGGGTTCAACATATGAACCTACAAGGATTAAGTTTTTTTCCAAGACAAAACCTTATATATTTTATTTATATTTTTGAAAAACACTTTGTTATCATCTTAGGTTCATGTGCCAAACACCTTTGCTTAAGACAGTTTAGATTATAAATGATATTTAGTATAATCTTCGTTCCGACTAACCCACAAACAGAATCTCATCAAAATGCCTCTCTCCCAGTCAGCGAGGGAAAATGGAAAGTATGTGATCAACAAGATTGACTATAAAACACTGAAAAATGCCGACAGTTTTTTCACAGCTACACTACAAAAAAACACTAAAAAAATGACAACATTTTTTTCACAACATTGTGATATACAGTCAGATCTCGATACAACGACACTGTTTGTTCCCGATCAAAATGTCATTATAACGAATTTGTCATTATACTGAATTTCACTAGTGACGAGAATTTAAAGATGTCCTGATACTTCTACAGTAAACTTTAAATACATTGTATAATGCTCTAGAGAATAAATTGGTAATTCATTTTGTTACTAATTTTACCCTATCGTCTTTAAGAATTGATGAATTAATAAATCAAGTCGAGAAATCTCAATTAACATCGTCTATTTCGTGAACCGCATGATTTCTAAAATAAGAATATATGCGATCACTTCGCTTATCTCCCTTGATTACTAATGTGCAAGCCGTAGTACACATGCGCGAGCCGTAGTACACAAACTGTGATTTGACTGTGAAAGGTTCCACTATTATAATGAAAGCAATTAAGATGATTTTCACAAGTGTAATTACATAATTAGGCTCCTTGCTTAGACAGGGACTTTGTGTAAAGCCGATAAATAGTTCAGGTGTGAAATATAGTCCCTTGACATTGTCAGTATATCGAGTATTAATAACTGTGTAAACAATCAGTTTTGTTCCCATTTTTTGCTGTTTGTGTCGGTAAGTGAATATGTCGTTATAACGGATACAATTAACGTTGTATAGAATTTGTCCCCACCAATTGGTGTCGTTATAACGAAATTGTCGGTATATCGGGTGTCGTTGTAACGAGTCCTGACTGTATATTACTTGTGCATACTACGGCAGCCAAGAGGAATTTCAACATCTGCAGACAATTTGTTTACCAGACTAGAAGAGTGCATAATACAAGTAACACATGAGATTTACCCTCATATACCAAGTCTTACAACAAAACATTAATAATGACGAAATATTCCAGAGCTGTAAAATCATAAATATTTTGTGAGAAAAAAATCACTGAATTTTGGTATTAAAGAGTGATTTGCGGGGTTCGTCAATATACACTGACTTCAGTTTTCAATGAATAAAAATTACACAATAGTCTAAGTGCTACGCTTCACCTCAAGCGTATTTGATTTTGTGTTTTGGGTTGCATCTTAGAAATCCACGAAAATTAGTCCCTAAAGAATAGAAATGATTTTACGGCATCAGATTGTAGATTATTAAAGAATCTTACAAAACCAGATATATCTGAACATAGTGCCATTATTACCTGCTCCCTACCATCTTTATTGGAAAAAATATTACTCATAGTACTCACTGAAGAAAAAGAACTGTACCGTATAACACTAATTATATGCACACTGAAAAACTGCTGAAATTTTTTTTATATCGTAAGATCTGGAATTTAATACAAATTGATTAGCATTTAAAGTCTCATTAGAAGTCAATGGGAAGACTTATTCCCGACACCCGCAGCACAACTTTTACTCATGATCCGTTGAACTGACAGACGGACGGGCAAACAAGCTCAAATCTAAAGCCCCTTAAATATTTGATGGGAGGATAAACAAGACTGCGTTCAATAAACGCTTATGCCCCCTGTGGAAGCCTTGTCCATGAATAAGTCTAAGTCCAAAATTAGGTCAAGGTGAAGGTCAAAATGGGGTCAGGTGATACAGGCATGTGGAGAGTGTTCATATACAACATCCATGCAAGTATGGAAGCTTTGTAGGAAGCCATAATGATGCTAGAAGAAACGGTCAATTTGGGTTAACCGGAGTGACGGACGGACGAACGAACGGACGGACGAACGAACGAATAGACAGGTGAATCACTATATGCCTCCCGATCTATCGATACGGGGGCATAAAAATCGACATATATTTCATATGCTATATGCTCATTTTGTACTTTAATAAAGCCTGCCTGGGATAATGAAGATGTAACTTAGAATTTACCAAAACACTCTCTCTTAATCTATTAAGTTAATTTGAATCAGAGCCCCGAGGACCAAATATGGTTACAGTATACCCTTTACTGATAACAATAGGTTTAGATGAATTTTTATCTCATTACCTTCCCTAGTTATTTAGATAACTAATTTTATACCTCCAGTTATGTTTCGGTACATAATATGTATTGACATTGTTTAAATCACAGTAACTTAATGAAACTATGTATAGCTAACTGGAGATAACTCTATAGCCTTATCAATAAATAAACATTGATAATATAAACACTGAACGGTGAAAGAGTGTATCATAAAAACTGAACATGCACGAAATTGAACAAATATGAACATCAAAAATGCATTTAATTTTTATTTGTAAACAAAGGCTAGATTTATTATCGGCTGAAGAAACCCTGGGAGTTATCATCGGCTGACGAAACCCTGGGAGTTATCATCGGCTGACGAAACCCTGGGAGTTATCATCGGCTGACGAAACCCTGGGAGTTATCATCGGCTGACGAAACCCTGGGAGTTATCATCGGCTGACGAAACCCTGGGAGTTATCATCGGCTGACGAAACCCTGGGAGTTATCATCGGCTGACGAAACCCTGGGAGTTTCCCTGTTGTATGTGCATAATAGAGCATTAGGACGAAATCAAACAAGCTGTATCCCCTTTCAAAGCTCTGTTACAATAAAACCGTTGTTCTCCACAAAAGATCTTTTAATTAGAACGTCCCCAGATCCCCCAAGTTGCTGAATGTCAAATATTTACCCCCCACCCAGCAAACTGAATTTTTTATTTGCACCTAAATCTGCACCTGCAATCAGCAAAACAAACCACAAGATAAACACAAACTTTGCAGAATTATAATACAGGAAGTAATATGTTTAAAATTCTAAACTGCATTCAATTTGATTTACAAGCTATCAACCAGAACAGTTGACCGGAACTATAACTAGTTTACCTGGCATTGATTAACCACCAGTAATTAGGTGTTGCTCTTCCGCAAGCTTTTGCTGACAACTTTCACATGTGGAGAACATGACTGTAGCCACTGTCATGGAAAAAGATGATCTACCCTTCATGGGATGTTCAGTTTCATTTTAGGCACCTGCAAGTGCATTACTATTTAACGCCAATATAAAAATTGGGAAAGTTGAGGTTTTACTGTACATTGGCCGTATTACCGGGAAGGTAAAGTTTTACTGTATATTGGCCGTATTACCGGGAAGGTAAAGTTTTACTGTATATTGGCCGTATTACCGGGAAGGTAAAGTTTTACTGTATATTGGCCGTATTACCGGGAAGGTAAAGTTTTACTGTATATTGGCTCTATTACCGGGAAGGTAAAGTTTTACTGTACATTGGCCCTATTACCGGGAAGATAAAGTTTTACTGTATATTGGCTCTATTACCGGGAAGATAAAGTTTTACTGTATATTGGCCCTATTACCGGGAAGGTAAAGTTTTACTGTATATTGGCCGTATTACCGGGAAGGTAAAGTTTTACTGTATATTGGCCCTATTACTGGGAAGGTTAAGTTTTACTGTACATTGGTCGTACTACGGGAAGATAAAGTTTTACTGTACATTGGTCATATTACCGGGAAGGTTAAGTTTTACTGTATATTGGCCGTATTACTGGGAAGGTTAAGTTTTACTGTGTATTGGCCCTATTACTGGGAAGGTTAAGTTTTACTGTACATTGGTCGTATTACCGGGAAGGTAAAGTTTTACTGTACATTGGCCGTATTACCGGGAAGGTAAAGTTTTACTGTACATTGGCCCTATTACCGGGAAGGTAAAGTTTTACTGTATATTGGCCATATTACCGGGAAGGTTAAGTTTTACTGTATATTGGCCCTATTACTGGGAAGGTTAAGTTTTACTGTATATTGGCCCTATTACTGGGAAGGTTAAGTTTTACTGTATATTGGCCCTATTACTGGGAAGGTTAAGTTTTACTGTATATTGGCCGTATTACTGGGAAGGTTAAGTTTTACTGTATATTGGCCCTATTACTGGGAAGGTTAAGTTTTACTGTACATTGGTCGTACTACGGGAAGATAAAGTTTTACTGTACATTGGTCGTACTACGGGGAAGATAAAGTTTTACTGTACATTGGTCGTACTACGGGGAAGGTAAAGTTTTACTGTACATATGAGATATGTGCCCACATGAGATACAAAACATTTCAACACCACTATATGTAATTATACTGAAGTATAAACAATTTGCACTAATGGTATCAGCATCAGTAGACAACTAGGCACAGAGCAATATATAATGTGACAGTGACGTTGCAGTTTATGTGTACGCAAAAAATAACAACCATTGTTTAAACAGGCAGAGTGTAGTTTAGTATGTTTGTTTAGCATTGAAATTATAGTTTTTGTACAGTATAAGCCATTATAATTGGTTTTACACGTTAAAGCGGACTCGACCCTTGCGTCACTGGATTTTTACCCTGACTGGACTATATCAATCAATAAATACTTCAAATACAGGTTGCGTACCAGAGGTGACTATAAAGATCAACTTGATGATACAACAAGTTTTAAAGGTACTAAGGGTGATTTTATCCTTGAGGTTTTACTGCATTATATTCTTGATTCATTTGTGCAAAAAAATCTTAACTGTGTAGCCAAGATAAAGGATACTCCAAGTGTTCCACATAGGGTGCATTTAAGAATTTCGAACTCAATCAAAATGTAAAATCTTGTCATTCGGTTTTAAGGTTCTTTGAGTAAAAGATTCTATCAGGATTTTCCATGAGAGAGACAGACAATTTGGAAAGTTGGACAGAGCAAAACTACAGTACAGTCCAGTTAGGATATTGTGACAGTGACATAGTCGTTTATGTGTACACAAAAGATTACAACTATTGTCTGAACAGGTAGTGTGAATATAGTATGTTAGTTTTAGCATTGAAATTATAGCTGTCTATTTAAGCCTTTATATTTGATTTACACCGTAAGTGGACTCGACCGCTGTGTCATTCTATTCTTATCCTGACTGATCTGACTATGCCTTTATAATTGGTTTTACACCGTAAAAGTGGACTTGGACTTGACCGCTGCATCACTTTATTCTTACCCTTGTATCATTACCAGACAAGTTAACAGCTTATGCGCACATCCCAGACTCCCCCCCCCTATCAGACTTCCTGTACACATACAATCTATCACTCCTCTGTCACAAAAGTTTACTATAAACTGTGAAGTTAAATTTCCCAGCTGGGTGATTATTCTGTCTGAAGCAATGATATGTTTTCTCAAGATTATGAAATTCAGCAGTTTGCTCAAATTAAATTTTGAGAAAATCAAGAATGTGAAAATGTTTTCCCAGCATCATTTTAACTTTTCCCAGCAATTCTATCAAAACACTGAAGTTTCCTATTCAAATAGAAATACATGCAGTCTACTGTTCTGGGTACTGTTTTATCAAAGCACTTACGGAAATCTTAAAGTTATGCTCAAATTTAAATTCTTTATAATTCTTTATCAACTGCAAATTGGTGACGGATATGGTTTGTAACAGTTCAACTGATCATTATTAGTATTAAAGCTCCATTTACCACACTTTAAAAGTGTAAACAAATCATGAGGAATTTCAATTTGATCGTAAGTTTACGATTTCCGTAAGTGCTTTGATAAAACAGTCATAACCCAGGCACATTTCAATTTCTTGTATGATAAAAGCTCCGCGAGTCGCATGTGTCGCCTGACGAAATGCACATTTGTCATGGAAAACTATCCAGTATAGGGCTACATATCAGACTCACAAGAGTTCTCTAGTCATCTGAACTAAAAACGACAAAGCGATGCTCTGGACAAAAAAATGTCCTGATAAAATCAATCTGAAGGGAATCATTCAAACACTATACAAGCTAGTGGACAAGAAATGCTCTAATAAAATCAATCAAAGGGAAATAATTCAAAAACTATGACAGGTAGAGTTATGGTTCTTGCGCACTGCACTTCAGCTTATTGCAAGGAACATGCATACCAAATCTAGAGTCATTTGAACTTAAGGTGACAAAGTTATGCTCCGGACAAGAAATGCTCTAATAAAATCAATCAAAGGGAAATAATTCAAAAACTATGACAGGTAGAGTTATCGTTCTTGCACACTGCACTCCGGCTTATTGCAAGAAACATGCATACCAATTCTTGAGTCATTTGAACTTAAGGTGACAAAGTTATGCTCCGGACAAGCAATTTGTGACGCCGCTGCCGCCACCGCCGCCGCCGCCAAAGTAACACCTATATGTCGCCTTTTCAGGCGACACAAAAATGGTCTAAAATCAGAGAATTCATTAAGCAAGAGATCCATGCTGCTAAAAATATAAAAATGGTGTGACCTTGATAGTGACCTTGACCTAGGAGATAAGTATATTACTTTGACCTTCAAAAACAAAAATTAAGCTAGACACTGAAATAAATCAACAATAATATCAATTGTGTAAGTTAGTTTTATGAAACAATTTTTCTTGTCTCAAGCATGTGTTTATGTGAGGAAATTGATTATCAAAATTAAGCTTCCCTTCGAAGGGAGTTGGGGGACTTCACAGGCAAGGTATGGTAAGGGGATAGAAAAGGGGCCATAGGCATTTTTATGGACGGGACACATTCCTGCAAGATAACAGAGCCCCAGAAATATCTTTCCCATGCGTGTATTCAAAAGCTGCCCTCTGTTACTTCAACTTATTCGATCAAGATATTTGCACTATGCTGAGAACAGCCATAGAAAACAAGAACGTTACTTAAAATGATTAATGCACAAAACAACAATTCCATCATTTTCACACATCATTTGTTGGAATTCAACAGCATCCCAAGTTCAGGGCTGTAATTTAATAACGGAATTTCCTCTCGGAAAATTATATGTTAAAATTTTCAAACTGAAAATTAAGTATCGTTAATTTGAAAGTTTGCAATACACCATGCAACACTTAAAAGTTCCACTACAAATCGATAGCTGGTATTGCAGACAGCTTCAAAACTAGAATTGTGAGTGAAGTCAAAAACATAATCGAAAGTTGCCTTTAAGAAGTCTTTGATTTCTCAGAGACATTAAACTATGGTCAAAAAAGTGTCTCACAACTGTTAATGAATACTGAACAATTTAAAACAAGTTACATCAAGACCACCATTGTGGCAATAAGTAGAATACAATTGTAAAAATGATCATGCCAAAACGGGCCAAAAATTAACAATAACCTGTATTCTTCTATACTTCAATTCAATTCTATCCTATCCGATTTTATCCTATTCTTTTCAATTCTTTCCTATCCTATCCTATCCTATTCTATCCTATCCTATCCTATCCTATCCTATTCTATTCTATTTTCTATTCTAGTGACCACTGATCACAGGTAATTATGAGATGGTCGATCACTTAGACTGCAATTGAGACTTTACCTTACCCATACTCATACTCACTAGCCAAATGAACATACAATTAGTATAATCTCACCTATCTGAAACAGTCAGTCAAGGGGTACACCAAACATGCTGTTTAAAGCAGGTGTCTGCTTCAAACAAGTGTAATTAATATAAACAATGATTTCCTAATAGTGGCTGCGTAGTTGGACTGGTGCTTTAAAGATCAATTTGGGCCATACATAACAACGAGGTTACAGGTTGCGAGCGAGTTTCCCCACAATAAGCGCCACAGTCGACGCCGCCACCCAACCTCCTTTAAAACCAATGTTACAGTAACCATAACTTCCTTTCAATTTGCAAATTTATAGTGTTTCCATAGATCAACAGTCAATTTAACTGTTTGGAGACCGGAGTCTCAGAATGCAAAATGATTGGTTGATTTTAACACAGTTACTCACTGACAACCAATCAATTGCTTGCATTTTCTGAGTGCGTCTCATAACAAACATCTGTAAGATGTCAAGGGTATACCAAACTGTTAATCATTATTGTAGGAAGTTTTAAAGATTATACATTATTTTATGATTATGATAAAAACAATACAGTAAATTTAGGACTTAAGTGTCTGATAAAATACCTTCAGAATAAAGTAAATATTGATAAGGCCTATATAAAATAATTGCTAACTAATCATCAATTTTGTTATGGAGATACTTAGAATACTGCATAGCGGGTTACATTTGCAGGTTTGATTTTTGCCATAATCAGTGAACATTTGTGTCACACACATACATACTTCTAGTATTCGTTTTTATCCCAAAAAGCACACACACAAAAATGGCTGTATTGGTGCTATACAATGGGCAAGTTAAAGAACCAAAGGGTCCATTCAGAAAGAGCTAGGGTAGCGCACCCGGATTCTTTGTATCACACAAACTTTCTGTCTTCCCTAGATGCCAGAAGTCATTGGCCAAATTGGCAGGGATAAAACCAAATGTGCACTACCATTATTCCAGTCGAACTAAAAAAAATCACAAAAATAATGCTGGAATTCCCCCTAATAAGAAATAAATTATGACCTGCGCAATATTTTGTCAAAATTGCGTAAATATTTCTGCAATATCATACTGATAACAAATCTATGTCATAACAAAATACTTAAGAACATAGATTTTATTACTGTTATTTATTAAGTATGAAATGATTCCAAACACTTAAATTCAACCAAAGATAACACTAAAGAAGAACAATGCCCCTAAACAGATACGTATATTGCCTTAAAAAGTTACTTAGTAAGTGCAAAGGGAAATAACCCAATAAAATATGATCTCGGCATACCATTCGTAAAATGTTTGAGAAATAAAATCAAAGGGCAATAACTATCGAAATAATATTACTAATCCAACCATTGTGCGCCAAGAGTCCACCTAGGCTTGGTACTGACTAATTTAGTCACACAAAGTTTGGTTGACAATAGACTAATGGTTACAGATAAATAGGGGGGTCAAAATCATAAGTTGAAAACAACAAAGGGCAATAACTCCCTAAAAATTTATCAGAACCGTAGTATGTTGACAATAATTGATGCATTACGAGACGAGTAGGTGCCCTTTATTTTACAGATGTGCTTATTATCCTATATTAGATTTTTTCAAGCTGAAAATGGGGACATAATTAAAACTATATTAAAGCTAGAGTTGTGGCTGTTAATGCTACATTTTTGTTATATTGTCACTGTCAATAGGTATAGCATGTTTCATTTAAATACCTCAGAATTATGGCGTTTATGTTATACAGCTGACAGACAGGCAGGGGGATTACCATAGGGCACAGCAAATAAAATTTCGGAGCTCTAATAATTATCAGATTATATTTTATATGCAATAAATTAATTGGCATTTTTAATCAATGAAAATTGATTACATAATTTATTATTTTATATATTACATTAATTAATAATTCTAATGAAAGAAATTGCATTTTTTAATGAAATTAATTAAGTAATTTGATGTTTTTATCATATAAGTCAATCTAATGATTAAACATGTTTTTATTTCTTTGGTGATAACATTGACTTAATTTTTTTTTTTTTTATCTTACGAGTTGAATTAATAGTTATTCCTGATAAATCATTTTCAGAGCAAGATTTCATGGCCTGACATTAGTCACAACAATTAACAAGTCAGAAAATAAAAACATTATTCAATCCAAACACATTTCAAGTCTGTGCCTATGAAACCATGAAACCAAATTAATAAAATCCACACAGAGGTTCCTCACATAACCACAATAAAATAGAATCCACATTAATAATTCCATCAATAAATTACTTGGCATAATTCTGTCATGATGTTAGACTAGACACAGCAAGAATACCACTAAATGCTACACTGTAGTCGTAAACATACATCTCATATAATACATCCTATATATCATACCAAGCTGTTGGTATAGAACCCTCTCATAGACATCAATTCTATACTCACCTAAGATTTACCCCCCCCCCCCCCCCCCCCCGCGTGCCTTCACCGATTACTAACTGATGAATCAAATGACTATTGGAATGCTAATATAATGTTTTCATAACAGTGAAAAAGTATACAGACATCCTCAGCGAACATTCTGTCGACAGTGTTAGTCAGAAAAATAACAACTCACTGTCGACATGAATTTATGAACATTGATGAGTATAGACAAAATTGTGTTGGCACCAATGGATTAAAACATGCACGCCTTCCTGTCGACAGGAAAAGTAATTATAAACAATAGAAAACTAATAACATTTAAGTAATGTCAACACTACTTAAGTGTTAATGTATCGTAAAAAGTTACAAACAATTACGAGTCCTTTTAGTACCAAACAAGACTGCGTTCAATAAACGCTTATGCCCCCTGTGGAAGCCTTGTCCATAAATAAGTCTAAGTCCAAAATCAGGTCAAGGTGAAGGTCAAAATGGGGTTAGGTGATACTGGCGTGTGGAGAGTGTTCATACACAACATCCATGCAAGTATGAAAGCTTTTATAACGATGCATATTTTCACAATATTTCTTGTTACAACTGCATAATTATAAAGATTTATATTTCTTAATATCTGAAGTTATCAAAGTATTTATTCATTCATTTGGTATGATATATAGACATATTTAGTATCAAAATTAATGTTGTTTTATAAGGAATATGAATTTAATAGTTTTAAGAAATAAATGTTGAGTTAATTTCAATATTTTAAAATAGTTTGATAAATTGAAATATGCTTAAGTACCATATTGGTAGAATATTGTATAACCATAAGTATGTATATTTATGCCACATGGCTTTTCATTGTTTCATCAACATTTCCTGTTCAGTTGAGACAGTTTGTCACCAAATATATTTTATAAGTGTTAAACTTGATTAATACCTATTGTGTTGAAACAAGCTGTTAAATTGAGAAAGATTTAAGTTGTTTCTCAACTTAGACATAAGTAATAGATTCCATCTGTCAAGTTAAGCCTGTGGCTTCTGGCTATGATTGGTTAAGTAATCAATAGGTTGAACCAATGCAATGTAAATGTTTAATTGAATTGATTTCCCAACCAATGAGATTGTTATATGATATTTAGTAATTTTAAAAGTAAAATAAAATAATGTAACTTATATAATTAAAAGAGAGACTTTTTAGATACCTTTTGGAACTTGTAGAAATAAGATTACTGTGTGTAATAAAAGAAACATTTTGACTTTATAAGAAATTTACAAACAAGATAACTTTGTGTATGACTTTGTGTCAATTTACTTCAAGTGTTAAATTAAATGAACTTTGTGGATATTGTATAAAAGTTGTTATAGACTGTAATAAACGTCAAAAACTAATTACAACGTTGTGTTCATTTGGGACAGTATTGAGTATAATATATAATAGAACAGCAGTAATACGCAGAAGTTGGTAGTCATCATTAATAGACACCAACGGCATACTCCGGAGAGCAGGAACATTGGCGCTTCATCAACACGAATAGCGCAAAACAATCCACACACAGCGTTCATCAGTTGCGAAGTAGTCAGCGCAGAGCGACACTTTGTAATAGTTTGGTGGAGAATCCGGGTACAACACTATTCAGCTGTTGCAGCTTTCCCGATACCTCTACAGTACAGCAAGCGAGTAATTCCCACATTGGTGTTGAGAGAACTGACAGCTATCGGAAAGAAACACATTGAAGAAGGTCACTCTACAAAGGATCATAGACGCATAGCCATGATACCAAGAGGACCATTCAAGTTTTACTATAATAGGCCTGCAGTTAATATAGTTCAGATGCTTCTACAGCCAGAATGGCAGAGGACTGGAAATTCTAAATGTGAACGTTGTGGTGAGATGCATAATCTTTATTCTATTTGTAAAGCTTTGCACCGGAGATGCTATAAATGTAGATCATATGGTCACTATTCAAATTTATGTAAAACCAAGATGACCAAAAATCAACCCGACCACCAACCAGAAACAGCTGAACCAACCATCCTACTGAAAGAAGATCCAGTTGTAAATGAAAGGTCATATGTATGTTCTTTAATGCCTTTCAGTAGTGTGGAAAGTGTTAATTTGAAGAAATTGTGTGAATTTAATTCAGCTATTGGAAATTTAAATAAAGTTAAAAAGTTACAAAGCAAGCTTGATCAAGTGTCAAACGAGTTGAAAGAGCTGAAGTGTACTTCTCCAACATCTGAAGTAAACACAGTGAACAATATAGAAACACCAAGAAGTGAACAGAACAAACAACCGGGATATGAGTCAACTACACCAAATGAAATATATGAAATTTTGATTGAAGATATAAAATCTCTGACAACATGGTTTAGTGACATTGTGGTCCATGAGAGAGTTCCAAAGCCTTTGATAAATTATTTTCAAAACTTGCCTTTCAATTGTGAACATTGTGGCTCAACTAAGTACCATACAGAACATATGTGTGCAGCATTTGTAATGCGAACATTGTATGATAAGACATGCATGTTTTGTGATATTGGTCTTTGTGGTAAGACATGGCACCTGTCAGCATTCTGTCCAAACAAACCATTTTAATATGTACATTATTTCTTGTTTACTTTCGGGTCGAAAGTTCAAAAAGCAGGGGAGAATTATAACGATGCATATTTTCACAATATTTCTTGTTACAACTGCATAATTATAAAGATTTATATTTCTTAATATCTGAAGTTATCAAAGTATTTATTCATTCATTTGGTATGATATATAGACATATTTAGTATCAAAATTAATGTTGTTTTATAAGGAATATGAATTTAATAGTTTTAAGAAATAAATGTTGAGTTAATTTCAATATTTTAAAATAGTTTGATAAATTGAAATATGCTTAAGTACCATATTGGTAGAATATTGTATAACCATAAGTATGTATATTTATGCCACATGGCTTTTCATTGTTTCATCAACATTTCCTGTTCAGTTGAGACAGTTTGTCACCAAATATATTTTATAAGTGTTAAACTTGATTAATACCTATTGTGTTGAAACAAGCTGTTAAATTGAGAAAGATTTAAGTTGTTTCTCAACTTAGACATAAGTAATAGATTCCATCTGTCAAGTTAAGCCTGTGGCTTCTGGCTATGATTGGTTAAGTAATCAATAGGTTGAACCAATGCAATGTAAATGTTTAATTGAATTGATTTCCCAACCAATGAGATTGTTATATGATATTTAGTAATTTTAAAAGTAAAATAAAATAATGTAACTTATATAATTAAAAGAGAGACTTTTTAGATACCTTTTGGAACTTGTAGAAATAAGATTACTGTGTGTAATAAAAGAAACATTTTGACTTTATAAGAAATTTACAAACAAGATAACTTTGTGTATGACTTTGTGTCAATTTACTTCAAGTGTTAAATTAAATGAACTTTGTGGATATTGTATAAAAGTTGTTATAGACTGTAATAAACGTCAAAAACTAATTACAACGTTGTGTTCATTTGGGACAGTATTGAGTATAATATATAATAGAACAGCAGTAATACGCAGAAGTTGGTAGTCATCATTAATAGACACCAACGGCATACTCCGGAGAGCAGGAACATTGGCGCTTCATCAACACGAATAGCGCAAAACAATCCACACACAGCGTTCATCAGTTGCGAAGTAGTCAGCGCAGAGCGACACTTTGTAATACTTTGTAGCAAGCCATATTAATGCTAGAAGAAACGGTCAATTTGGGTTAACCAGGACGGACGGACGAACGGACGAACGAACAGACAGACGGACGAACGGACGGACAGGTGAATCACTATATGCCTCCCCATCTATCGATAGGGGGGGCATATAAAGTTTTTAACTTTTAAGATTAAAAGGTTAATGTTGGTTATTATTGTCAGCATCAGCAACGACACAGTTTTACAGTTATTGAACAAAGTCTTCATTCTTCACCTGCAAACACCATCTGAATGTATTGACAAGTGTAAATAGTATTATAATAGTGTATCAGTTGTCAACTGTCGACAATATATTTAAGTAAAGTGTATCAACTGTCAACAGTATATTAAGTGCATCAATGTTGACAGTTTAGTAAAGTGTATCAACTGTCAACGGTATATTTAGTGTATCAGATGTTTACAGTTAAGTAAAGTATATCAACTGTCAACAGTATATTTAGTGTATCAATGTTGACAGTTAAGTAAAGTGTATCAACTGTCAACAGTATATTTAGTGTATCAATGTTGACAGTTTAGTAAAGTGTATCAACTGTCAACGGTATATTTAGTGTATCAGATGTTTACAGTTTAGTAAAGTGTATCAACTGTCAACAGTATATTTAGTGTATCAATGTTGACAGTTAAGTAAAGTGTATCAACTGTCAACAGTATATTTAGTGTATCAGATGTTGACAGTTTAGTAAAGTGTATCAACTGTCAACAGTATATTAAGTGTATCAATGTTGACAGTTAAGTAAAGTGTATCAACTGTCAACGGTATACCATTATAACTAAACTATAGTCCAGTTAGGATATTGTGACAGTGATGTTGCAGTTTGTGTACGCAAAAAATCACAACCATTGTCTAAACAGGGAGAGCGAAGTTTTGTATGTTAGTTTAGCATTGAAATTATAGTTGTTTGTACAGTATAAGCCTTTATAATTGGTTTTACACCGTTATAGTGGACTCGACCGCTGCGTCACTGATTTTTATTCTGACTGGACTATACCACACAACAGACATTTCATTACCAAATGCTTGCTTAATTACCTGTTATCTAGATTCGTTGAAGAAAATTATGTTGATCTCCAAAGACAACTCATGACGGATCTTATATATATCTTTCAGTGGACGTCGAAATGATACAATTTTTGGGAGAATTTCAGACCTTAGAATATAAGACAGACAATGAATTTCATAAAGATAATAAATCATTTTAGAAGCAAATCAAATTTTAAGACAGAAGTCATGTTATTTCCAATACATCTGGAAGTTTTTAATCAATACTGCAAGTCTTTGTAAAATCATTATCATTGATACGGTTTAATTTTAATAGTTGGATTAATTTACCCTAGAAATACAAATCAGATGCTTAAAATCCCATTATGCCTTAAATGGCTATTTTCAAAAACCAATAACTTTGCTAACCGTCTGAAAAATGATGCATTTTGAGCACTTTAGTTGAGTCCCAAAGGTGGAAAACACCCTAATATGGAAGAAAACGAAATAAAGCCTCAAGTTGATTTGTAAACAAACTTACGAAATGTAAACAATAAATGCATAATTTAAAGTTAAAGGGGAGCAACTCTTGCAAAATTAGTATTTTGTCATCCATACATTTTAGTAAATGAGATTTTTGGCATACTATTTCGACAAATATAGCTGACATTCTGTGGTCAAGTAGAGGTTGTTTGTGAAAAACATACTAATTCTTTGTATTTAGTCTATTTACTGGATGATCAGGAAAAAAGTATAGGGAGATAATTAAATCGACTATTAAATTACGTAAAAATGTGTTTCTCTACGTTTTCTTGTAATGAAATTTGGATTTTACCAAAATACACTAAAATTAAATGAACACAAAAATTAATTATTTTACAATAACATACATAAAACATGATAAATACCAATGTAAGAACAGCTTTTAGAAGAATGATTATTCCCGGCAAAAAAAAATGAATGAAAACAGATACCAATTTTCTTATAACATGTTCTTGGTCTTTTATTGATTACAACTAAGTGTTAATGGTAATTACTTTATATTAAAAACTCATTAATCAGAGGAAACCGTGTAACAGATATTTGACTACTGTATTATCAATTTATTGTTAAATTATCATCCAATTAGGTCTGAAAGGGGAAGGAATTGTATGTAATTTCTGGGTTCAATTTCCGGACCTTAGGGAAGAGTTCGTTATAAGGAAATCAATGAAAAATACATTACAAGCGAAAGAGAAAGATTTTACGGTATTTCAAAGCGTATCTTCCGTATGATTTTCTTCCTACTCAGACATATTGATTCATACACATTTCCTTACATAGATTTTCACTCGAATCATTCAAAACTAGCCGAAGATTTCATCAAGTCAAATACGTTTCAGCTACGTATCAAGAAAATTGAATCTCAAAATCTCGTTAAGACATTCGCTTAGCAACTAATTTGTTTTAGGAAGACAATACCGTATCAGTTATAAGAAAGTGGCAAAAAATATCAACATACAGTATTCTACAACATGCATTTTAGTGGGCGTTAAATTTAGTGATATTGGTAAAATTTCAATTTTGTAGGGTTGTTACAGAAAGTGCATTGGAAAGGATCTCTTCATTATATTTAGCAGGTCAAACTGCAATAGCATCACTACAATTAAATACTGTTTTCTACGCATTAGCCTAAACTGAATTGAATAGCCCTTATTGATTGGCAGGTTCAGTTTTCCGTATTTGGAAACAGCCAAAATGTCCAACTAAACAGATTTATTTAATGGATATTGTGCCCATTGCAGAAATAAAATGGATTAGTGGTCTAAAAAAATTAAAATCCCTAGCTTTTGATTGGACTAAAAAGTAGGGTAAACTATAATCTGTCATATCGAGACCGAGATGCAAGGGAGATAAATATGATCGTTGACCGGAATGAAAGTTTTTAACATCACTCAATAAGACAAGAGATAATTCGAATGTACCATTATAGCCAAGATACAATTTCATTAAACACAGAAGTCTGAGAAGCAATTCCATTTCGTTCAGTTATATTGTACTTCATAGGTTTTATTCATCCCCATATCATATGTCTATTGCTATGTTAAGTGATATGTTTTATTTCAGTCATAAACTGATGGTGAAACCGATTTGCTAAATGACTTTAATCTTCTTAAAGCACACAGGCATTATAAGTCCTGTCTAGGGACAAATCTCCGCACCACTGTCGCAAAACATATAACTAACGAAAATCTCTGACAATAGAAGTCTGTTAACCTAGCAAAGTGTTTCATTATCAAAGTGCTTTTCAAGGGAGGTAATCAAAGTCTACTTTATTTAATCGAAACAGAGGTAACTGAATAAAGGTGCTCAGTAGCAGTTTGCTAAGGCAATGGGCCAATGGACCCCCAATGGTACTGTCTCATCAAAGCACTTACAGAAATCGTAAAGTTACACCCAAATTTAAATTCTTTATAAACCTTTCACAACTGCAAATTCGTGACGGACATGGTTTGTAGGAATTCTTTAACTCAATAATTAAGTATTGCAGCTCCATTAACCATACATCGTAATTTTAAGCAAATTATAAACAATTGAAATTTGATCCAAGTTTACGCTTTTCCGTAAGTGCTTTGATAAAACAGTACCCAGGTGTTTCAAATATATAATTTTTTCAGTTAGTCCGGCAGAACTTGCAATGGACCGTGCAATGTCTTCTATACAAAATGTTTTTGCATTTTCATATTCTCCTGACAATACCATAAAATAATCTGGATGATGCCACCTTGTCATCATTGAGCAATTCTCACAATGAGGCCCCAAAGGGGTACATGAACTTTCATGAATTAAGCTGTATTAGTACATTATCGTTTAGACGAAGGTAAAGCAAGACACATTAAATGTTGTTTATATAGTGTTAAATAATAAGTTGCATCAAATTATATATTATTTATAATATTAACATGTGGAAATGAGGCCCTGCTGACGTTTTACGTCTTGTATGAGGCCCCTTTTTAGACAAACATATGAATAAAGTCTGTTCATGATACATGGTACCATGTTTTTCATTATATTGATACTTAACATTGAATTTAGTATCACTGGCAATCATAAACAGCCTACATTGCATTGCTAAATATTTCATTTTCTTAAATTGAGGCCCTATAAATGGTAAATCCAAATATAGAAAAAATAGTGAAATTCTCCAAAATCGATGTCAAGAAATGTTTTATTATCTTATACTTTAAGGCATGCAATTTTGACTGTACTTTTATTGCTATTACCATGTAATCGAACTATTCGTGTGGTACATTTGGAAAAAGTAAAATATGGCAATGAGGCCCTGTATGCGTGTTAAACTAGAAATAAGACAAGAATGGTAAATAGTCCCTGTTTAATTAACCATTTCAACATATCAGACATTAGATTTTACTGATTAATTAAATTATAGTATTGTTAAGTATACATAACTAAATAATACATAGAAATGAAATAATCAACTGAGGCCCGGAATGAGTTGATAGACTCCGGTATTCTGTTTTATCATAGCACTTACGGATAGCTTACACTTACACTCAAATTTAAATATCTTATAATGATTTTACTACTACAAATAGCGGACAGATTTGGTCTGTAGGAGTTAATTAACGAAAAAATTTACAGATAGTCATTTTACCAAACTGTGTCAGAGATGATATGCCCTACCCGGTATGTAATCCTTACCACAGCAGAGTACAACCATTTTATGCATAATGTTCATCACTGCTATTCACTGCAGACACCGCAAGCTATATCGGATTACACACGGCCACGACGTACAGCCACTGCAAGCCCTATGAGGAACTCATTATATGAGAGTGCAACCGTACAATGCCCCATTGTGTACACTATAGTCACTACCGTCGTTTACTGTAAGTGAATATTGATACCAGATTATATACGGTGGTTTTCATGCGAAACACGATCCAATGCGCTTTACATAGTGTTGCAGCCACAAGGGCGCATGTGCATCCTCTACCAGTGCAGATACAGCAGACCGAGAGAAAGCCCAACGGAAGGGAAATTGAGACGTTAGATACAGGCAGGCCCAGCGCTGCATAAGTGTGTCTAGCTCTTTTTTCGAATGCACAGCCCGGTTCTTTAATTTGTCCGATGTATAGCATCGATACACAGCTTTTTGACACCCTTAACCAGATACTTTGCAGTCCATTTGGCCATATATAGCGGGAAATATTACAAATAGAATTTCAGGAATGTCCAGTTCCCATGTCGAGAATTGAACCAACGACCTCTGTATCGCCAGCCCAGTGCATTAGCAGTGAGCTATCGCCGCTATATACTCGAGGCTTCACATAATCCCCTAAGGTCCACCATCAGCAAAATATGCCATGTCACCCATATTTATGGCGAACTCACTAACTTACCAAGTAAATCTATTCCAATCCCATACGATACATCACATAAATATTCCATCCCCGATTGAATCCAGGCACTACTGAGTGCAATATTTGTAAACTGCCACGCAATTATCATTAGTTAATAGGTGATGTTTATGTTGAGCCTATAGTAACCTTCCCTGTCAGATTTGTTATTGCCTTTTGGGGTCCCAACATAACCATGAATGGTTGTGTTGGTCAGTGTTTAGTACTTAAACGTCCCATGCATATGTAGCTTGCAGTGATATGTAGAGCCAGGACTGTACACAGTCGGCAGTGGCAATTCCCTATAAATACTAGTATAAGGCTTGACTGAACTAATGGTAGATGCTTTATTCAAGACTGAATATATTGTATAGCTTGACACTGTGTTGCGTACCTTATCTATGTATGAATGGTTGCACTTGGCGGTGGTGAATTATCCATTGACATGGAATTGCAGTACATACGAAAAGTCATATTTGGTGGTGGCGTAGAGAAATAGCGGTACTGTACATGGCGATCGGAATGGGTTGTCATGGGATCTTGATATAGCTTGGAATTACTTAAATACAGGGGTATTTTGTAGCTTAAAAGTGTTTCATGCTTTTTGTTTCTGACGAGTGCTGTCTTCCCTGTCCGACTAGTATTGTCCTTTTTAAATACTATAAAGGTACTCGCATAACAGTAGTCGGTGATGGTGAGGACCATGTTCAGTATAATTTATAGAGACTATACTGGTAGGAAGATACCAGCCTCAGGCTTGATATCTCAAATTACCTTTATTCATCAAGCCGTATTTGAATTATTAGTAGATTTTTTAATTGCTTGATAACAAGGAAATGTTTGTTGAACTTTGTCTAAGGCTTCTTTTGTAGTTTAAAATCATTAGTAGAGACCCATGTCCTCGTTGTACTATTTTGTAAATAATAACAGTTTCATTACTTGAAAGTTTTGATACATTGTAACATTTAAATTTACCCTTATTATGGCTGCAATTTCATGAAATAAAATATTAAGCCATGCAATTTAGCCATGCTATTCAGGTTGTTTATACTTATCTATGTCATTTACTTATAGGCATGCTACAACACATAGACACTTCATATATGATTTCAAATTACAAGTACAATGTATTATGAAATATTAACATTTGTTTTGGGATAAAAGCGTAATTTATAGTTCAACACCCAAGCAGGGCCTCATTTCCCTAGTTTACCAATTCAGAACATGTTACTTCTATAACTTAATTAACTTATATAACTTCAAGTTATGGTTAACGTTCCTTTTCTAAAATACAGAAGAAATAGAACATTATTTGAAAGATTGTCTCATACATTAACCCTTACCAGGGCCTCGATTGTCATTAACAAAATATTAAGCAATGTATTGCATGTTCCTTATACTTATCAAAGGCATTGAATATATTATTAATTAGCAATATAAAGAGATATTTACTCTACATGTATTCATTTATTTATTTAACTAATACGTGTGTGTAATACCGGGCCTCAGGTTATGTTTAAGCCACAAATGGGGCCTCATTTCCACATTTTATTAGTATAAAAGTTGTATATATTGATGTAACGCATTATCTAACACAATACAATCACACTTAAGGTGTTTTGATTCACATTTGATTGAATAGTAATGTATATATACCGATTAATTCGAGAAAAAAACATATACCCCTTTGGGGCCTCATTGTGAGAATTGCTCAATGATGACAAGGTGGCATCATTCGGATTCTGTTATAGTATTGTCCAAAGAACATGAAAATGCAAAAACATTTTGTATAGAAGACATTGCACGGTTACCATAAAAATTGCCGTTTATCTGCCGGACTAAGTGTATTTTTTCCTTTTTTAGGTGAATACCATTGACCCCTTCAAAGTGATACTGAGATTTAATTTTGAGACTTGTCACGCCACCCCATTCCGTCATCCAATCTCTCCTTTAAAAGAAAGAGTGCCAACACAAGACAAGGGATACTCACACCCACTTTGTCATTTGGAAAGTTTGAAATGTTAAACATACCTTGTAGAAACTTCTCCACGGGGAATCATAAAGTCTTCATCAGTTCATCTGGAAATATAAATAATATTATGATCAATAAAATGGCAGTTACTTACAAATACATGAACTGTATAAGTCAATTTTTTTAGCACCGTGGCAGGTACTTTGACATTGAATATTGATTGGATGGGTTGATGCAATAGAACAGGTAGAGTCGTTAAATGTATAATGGTTAATTTCATACAAGTCAATTACAATTTAAGGGATTGTGTAGGGGCACATACCTGTCTGTGAAATTGGCTGTGTGCATTACTAACGGACAAGCAGATGACCTGCGACAGGTCAGAAAAATCAAACTATATTGCTGTCTTAGAAGAGGAAGGTCTTAAGTACAAACAAGACTGCGTTCAATAAACGCTTATGCCCCCTGTGGAAGCCTTGTCCATAAATAAGTCTAAGTCCAAAATTAGGTCAAGGTGAAGGTCAAAATGGGGTCAGGTGATACAGGCGCGTGGAGAGTGTTCATATACAACATCCATGCAAGTATGAAAGCTTTGTAGCAAGCCATATTAATGCTAGAAGAAACGGTCAATTTGGGTTAACCAGGACGGACGAACGGGCGGACGGACGAACGGACAGGTGAATCACTATATGCCTCCCAATCTATCGATACGGGGGCATAAAAACGCTATTTTGAGAAAATGAGAACAACTGTATGAAAACTACTCTTTACTGATGGAAAAACAAGCATTTTCATCTTCAGTTTGGTCAACATGACCTGTTCCGATTTTCATGGAAATAGGCTCATAAGAATCGCCTTGTGATGCAATTTCAAATATGTATGGGTCGTAAGACCTTCTCATTCTAAGCCAGCATCCAACATCCACTAACCCTGATCGAACACATACAAGTATTGAAAATACCACCAAATGCTTCACACCGAGATATCACAATCTACCATCATTGTCACAATCATTCATGGTAAACAAATTAATGATATTGCTTTCTGACACATAATACAAATAGGCACTCACATATTGCTAAAAATGTGACATCACTACCACCATGGGTATGACCAAACTACACACCAGACTAATATATGCCTTAAATATGGTCAACTTGGACATTTTCCTGATGCAGTAATTTTTCGCAAATATTAGCAAGTTCAATGTAAATACAAGAAATTTGTGACTATTTACCATCATTCAGCTTCTGTCATAGATCTGCAAACAAAAAGATGTAAAATGTGTCTGGAAGTACGCAAACTGCGAAATTAGCACATGTCTGGGACAAGTTATTGTTGATTCGGGCCAGTAACTTCTGCAGCAATTATGCATATAGAGTATATAGAAATCTTAATTCAGTTTTGCCGATTCGGCAAGTAGTTACAAATCCTGAATTCACAGACTGATATTGTATGCCTATCCAAAATTATTCACATAAATTATTCTTCACAAATTCTTAACTACATCAATTAAGTGAGCTGCAGATGTGGTCCAGTGGTATAAAATGTCCTAGATTCGTAACCCAGCGATCTGGGTTTCGATTGTTATTTGTGGCAGGTCATACCCTTCCAGGAAAATTTTACAGTTCATTCTGGAAGTTCAAGTACTGGTAAGGATTTGGTTAAGGAAAACTGGTCAGTTGATCATCTAACTGAAAATTTATTGAGAAACAGTGTTAAACCCTAATAAACAAACAAACATGACATTTTGTGAGAGTCATTGGGTGTGAGATTATGTGCCTCCCTAGCTCAATGGTTAGCTTGCTTGCCGTCTAATCAGGCGACCTGGTTTCAAATACGGGTGGAGGCACTCATATGCCTGCCATATTTCAGCAGAAAACTGACTGGCAAATAAAGGCTATGCTCGGCATTTTAAATTAAAAATAAAAAAATCCTCACACAAACAATTACCAATTTACAGTATGTTTGGTCAATATTTGGGATATCTAGCCTGTAACTTCTAACCTTCATGGATGGGTAACACACCTCCTATCTGTTCTAATCATCTCAGCAGTATAATGCTCCATTTCATTAACTGTCCATTAGTATCATAGTAACCAGAAATAACCAGGCTCATATTTCACAATGTGGTATAACCATCAATCATACTCACACTCTTTCAATGCCATGCTCAGAATGCAACCATCATGGAACATTTGATAGATTTTACTTATAGTGTTGCTTCAAATAGTGATCCGGTTTAATTTGCTCTTATACTCTGAAGTCTGTTTTTTCCAACAGTACTGTAAACCAATTTACTTTTGCAAATACATGAACTAACTATTTCGCATTTTGCTGATCGTGGGCATATTTGCCACTACATATTTTCGCGATTTTAAGTTTCCCGCAATGTCCATATTAATGTTTTTAACACTTTCGTTGCAACTTAATTTCACGAAAATTCTACCATTGCGAACTCCACAAAACTAAATCACGCGAAAAAATTGTTCATGGTTTACAGTATTTTTATACTACATGTATACGGTAAGACATACTTGAGTATATGGTATGACATACCTGATGTTAGTGACGAGAGGTTGTATCTTAGAAGAGGGTCGTACCGGATGTTAGTGATGAGAGGTCGTATCTTAGAAGAGGGACGTACCGGATGTTAGTGATGAGAGGTTGTGTCTTAGAAGAGGGTCGTAACGGATGTTAGTGATGAGAGGTCGAATCTTAGAAGAGGGTCGTACCTGATGTTAGTGATGAGAGGTCGTATCTTAGAAGAGGGTCGTACCGGATGTTAGTGATGAGAGGTCGTATCTTAGAAGAGGGTCGTACCGGATGTTAGTGATGAGAGGTTGTATCTTAGAAGAGGGTCGTACCTGATGTTAGTGATGACAGGTCGTATCTTAGAAGAGGGTCGTACCGGATGTTAGTGATGAGAGGTTGTATCTTAGAAGAGGGTCGTACCTGATGTTAGTGATGAGAGGTCGTATCTTAGAAGAGGGTCGTACTGGATGTTAGTGATGAGAGGTTGTATCTTAGAAGAGGGACGTAACGGATGTTAGTGATGAGAGGTCGTATCTTAGAAGAGGGTCGTACCTGATGTTAGTGACGAGAGGTTGTGTCTTAGAAGAGGGCCACACAGGTGAGAGTACACTGTCAATTATCTTCTTCTTGTTCTTCACTAGTTCTTCACAGCAAACCTTGAGAATCACTGTTAATGATTAACACATGTTTATGACCAGTCTATATTACAGCATATTATACACTTACACAAGTTCAATGGATATATTCTTTACAATACCTTCAGTACTTTGATCTTTGGAACATCGCTTAAGTCTTTTGATCATAAAAGCGAGTAAAACCTCTCCAGGCATGCTTATAAGCCATCAGGCATTTGAGCAACAGTGAGTTAACGGGTAGAAATAAAATCTTCAGATCAAGTTAATGTCGACAACACCTGTGCATCCACCTTATAAGCCATTAGGCCAGTCTGCGAAATTAGCACATATCTGGACAAATAATTAGTAACTATTGCTGGAAATCTGTATGGAGTATATATATAGGATACGTCATGAGTTGTCTTTGGAGATCAACATTTCACGTTAAACACACGTTATTAAGCGAGCCTTTGGCCAGTTTAATAATTTGTTTTCATGACGAGTTTAAGAAATGTTGATCTCAAAGACAACGAATGACAGATTCTTTTTATCACATTACCATAGTTAACAAGTCAATACAAAAAGTTAACGTCAATAAGAATGTATTTAAGCCGGCGACGTTACGTTTTCGCGCCGAAAAACTGATGAGGTCACGCATTTGTTATCACACGTGTTGGAGAACATTGTTACGTCATTTGTTCTCACATGGAATATCAAGTTTTTATGTGATAAAAAGTTTGCTTATTCAGACATGTAGTTACAAATCCTATGAGGCTGATCAATGAATAAATGGATTAAACATAATTAGAATGGTTTTTGACACAAAAACATGTATCTCGTTAACTCTATGCCATACCGCTGACAAAAATCATCCAACCTAAACTTCCTGAAGTAACTGAGCTTAAGCCCCTGTGAAATATAATGGCAGTCATTAATAATGTAAAACAGGATTACCGGCAGCAAGTATTCTACATGGAACGATAATATCTGCCTGGGTGGAGAGAAAAATATATAAACAGATTTCTCTGAGGGAATACTTCCTTAGGTATGAAATATTTTAAGGTATGTAAGCTCAAGATAAAAGATAAAATTAATCTTAGAAAAAAACCTAGATGTTCTATACTTTATGTGAACTAAGATGTCAATGTGATCTTTCACTAATGTCCTAGGTAACACTCTCTGAGTGAAAATATCTTCAATTCTAATAATTTTACCATAAGTCCTGCCTAGGATCTACAGAACATTTTGGAAACTTAAATCTTTTAATTAAGAATATCATTAACCCATATTGGATGGATGTACCGTGTCTCACATAAATCCCAAAACTATGCAGGAAAAAGAAAGTGTGGTGTCCCAAAAAACAACTTGGAGACACACAACTGTGATAGAAATCAAGGCAATTGGTATGACCTGGGATCCTTGACCAGTGTGCCTAAAAGTGTAACAAAGACTCTGTAAGAAGGTAGGTAATCCATGGTTAGACCTCAAAATATTCTTTTCGCCAAATGTTGGAAATAATATTCCAGAATTCAGATTATATTTGAGATCAAAGGGAGACAACTCCTACACTTTTCTTAAACAGTTGAAACAGAAGTTATCTTTCGAATTTTGAATTAACTTAATACATGTTGATATAGATCAAGAACAACAGTTTGAAGTAAATATGTCTGATAGATATTGAGAAACTGTGCTTCAAAAAGAGAAAATTCTTAACTTAAAGTCCCATTACGGCTTAAATGGCTATTTTCAAAAACCAATAACTTGGCTACTTGTCTGCAAAATGATGCATTTTGAGCACTTTAGTTGAGTCCCAAAGGTGGAAAACACCATAAGATGAAAGAAAACGAAATAGAGCCTCTAGTTAGTTTGTAAACAAAATAACGAAATATAAACACTAATAATAAATGCATATTTTAAATTCTAAGGGAAGCAACTCTTGCAAAATTAGTATTTTGTCATTCATACATTTTACTAACACTGATTTTCAATAACTAGGTCCATGCCATGTTCCGTTGTTTTATTAACAAACAAACCGCTAGAAACCTAAAAAATATGTCTCTACAGAAGGTTATTACATCAGCCCAAACACTGCGATAAAATAGTCTCTTCCATCGTCCATAAAAAGTTCAAATTTTCAAAACATCTATCAAAATTTAAACCTTCGTTATTGTCGCCGACTCAAAATACCTAATTAAACAACGTTTTCGTTTTACGGGTAACTCATTGGAGACGGTATTTTTTGTTTTAACATCAAGCTCAAACCTTCCTTTCAATAACACATGAGGCAATCTAATGTCCATTGCCAATTATAGTGTCAAATTTTAATGCGTTTCATGTGTCGCCAAGTTTTTCAATTTTAAAAAACCTTCGTTATTGCCAATTAATATAGTGTAGCAAACTAAGAAATAACTTGTTTATTACAAATGAAACATCATTATGTATACCACAAAAGACTAAATAAGACTATAGGAACGCAGGCATATACGCATTATTTATTAAATCACGAACACCGTGCATCATAAAATATTAACCTTTACTCAAAAGTAATAGCGTAAAACTTTCGTGATCATAAAAGATGCACATTAATACTAAAGCTGACTCCTGATAGGCTATTTACAAAACCAGATATATCATCTTGATGTAATAAAAACGAAATTTATGTTTAATACAGTGTTATACATTAAACTAATTTTAGTTTTGTACACCGTTTAAACCTTCGTGATTTAAACTTTCGTTGCCAAAATTCGAAACTAACGCTAAAAACGCAGAAGATTACAATTATATGACTTTTTGTCAGGCCTAATTGAAGTGTAGACTTACTTGAATGCGAAATCTCCGAGAGATGTCGTAAAACTTTGCTTGTATTTCCAAATAGAGCTGTGAGTATTTTTACCTTACTTTCCAACGAAAATTTTTGTTCAATCAGATTGACTGAGATAGTATCTAACTATGATATTATTCGCACAATGTAACGTTTTTTCTAAGACATACATTTACATAAGAGAGTACGGCTTCCTTTTTGTATAACATTTGTGTCTAAATCTATGAAACCTTCGTTATCCTGCGATAACGAAGGTTATATCACTGCATTTGGTGAGAAACGTTATATTATAAGGTGTATGTACACATTTTACTTCATTGCATTTAAAAGTCTGTTACATGGGTATGAAATTGGTACCATTACCTTATTCGCAATGTGTTCTGTTATTATTCGTTGAAGAGCAAACCGGGCTACGGTAAAATATATAATAGTCTTCGTGTTCTGCAATTGATTGTTAGAACAGTTATCCTATTATACATACGCAATATCAACCTAAGTATTGCTATTGCATGACTTATATCATGTGTTAAGTTTTATAGTGCATTGCTATAATTTCAGCCTTACGATTTGGTTTATAATTACGATAACGAAGGTTTCATAAAGATAACGAAAGTTTAATTTATGATATGCGTTTTTATTACTATGACTAAGAGTAATGCTGAAATCCAAATGGTATATTGTAAGCGCCTGAAAGAGCAAAACAATGAAGACTACCTATGACTGGAACGAGAGAGAAAGTGCCGTCATTATGTACGTTCCTCTAAACTGCCAGAAAGAAGGTGAAAAATGAGAAACAAGCAAAACAGAAAAAGCTGAAAATGACAGATATGAAGACGTTAGCAAAGTACAGGAAGAAAGGGAAAACGGCATTGTGGTTGAAACAAAATATGCAGTTGGTGATCATGTTACTGCTGTGTGCAAAGATAGCTTGTTTATTGATAACATTGTTAATCAAGACGATGAAAAGCATGAAGTGAATTTTATGAAAACAAATACGCAGTTTTTCTATTGACCTAGACATAACGACATAGTTTGACGAAAGTCTTGTTAAATATTGATAACAGTAGATGCACCAAGGGCTACTCGAAAGTCAAAGTCATTGTTAAAAAGTAGTGGTAGTGACAAATAGTGTACTTTGAACATGTATGCGGTGTATACTGAAAAGTTCTGATGTCACTAAACCTTCGTTATCAGCCAGGTTGTTGGTGTTGACGTTTTCAATAAGCCTGTTTGGTATTATGTTTAAGTTTTGTTACAAAGTGTCTCTTGTACATTTCAGCATGCTTATTAATGTACTTACAACTCAGATACTTGCCAATGTTCCGAAAATAATTGTTAACATGTTATATTCTGATTCTCAGAAAACCTTCGTTATCATTGTTATTTTACCGTCTGTCTCCATGTTATAAGTATGTTGCATTATGAAAATGATATCATTACGTGTTTTGTGGTAAATTGAAATCAGAAACATCCTAGAAACGTGTTTTATGTTTGTTTACGTTTGCCAGTTTAACTTTTAAGTGTTGTCCTGATTAATTGCTGACATTTCAGGTATGACTTTGAAATAAGTTTTCTTCAACTTTTTAATATGATAGCACTAAATATTTATTGTAAATGCATGTTATTCATTGTTGTACTTGTTCATCCTTGTTCTGAACATTAAACAATTCTTTAGATTAAAAATATGTTGCTTCTTTTGTATTTAACCATTATAACACAAAACCTTCGTTATTATTTGGTTGATTGTTAATGTTTGGTCTACTTTATAAATTATGGGTAGATGGATCGAAAATAATGGTTCACTTGAATTCTATATACGATGAACAAGTTGCATTTGGGTTGATGCGCGATCACACAATCAAGCATTGTCTGTTTCAGTGAAAGTTAAAGCAAGCACATACTCATATTTATTTAGTTTACAGCCAAACGATTAGTGCAAATATATCGGTAGGAATTCAAACTTGTTATTTGATCATTTCGTTCAGACCTGATCACATTTTGAATCGCTATACATTATAATTGCGATTACAGTGAGTTAAGCAATATTTTTGATATAGTATTTCAATTTAGTGTGCAATTAACATCATTGGGCTGTGATAACGGAGGTTTTGCAAGTACTCGAATTGGTTTCTACCTACCTGTGTTTGCATGATCATAACATAAAAACTACGAAAGTGTTGCATTCAATATTTTCGGGCATTGTTACTGGATAATATATCAAACTTTTAAGGTAAGTTCAAACTGAATAAGGGAAGGTCGCATTTTTAGTTTTTTTCCTTACCATTTGGACCTAGTTATTGAAAATCAGTGTAAATGTGATTTTTGGCATACTATTTCGTATAATATAGCCGACATTCTGTCGTCAATTATAGGTCGTTTGTGAAAAACATACTAATTCTTTGTGTTTAGTCTATTTACTGGATGATCGGGAAAAAATGTTTGGGAGAGATAATGTGACTTTAAAGGGCAATAACTCCATCAAAATGCATGATATAATGGAGTTTCATTTTCTTGTCTGAAATCTCTTTGATAGTGTGTTGGGTTTGAAGTCATTACCTCTGATAATGAGAGATTGTAAGAAAATCCTGATAAGGAAAGGACAATAACTGCATCATAATTCTTGATACAGTTACCTCCCCTTAATTTACATATAGAGGCATTTGACCTAAAGCAAAACTTCTAAGTTGTAAAGGGGCTTTTAAGTTTTATTGTTTGTCATAAATACAATTTATAAATCTAGATCTATATGCAAATTACCAGATCTCAATGCAGTAAATAATTTTCAGTCTCCCTGTGTTTGCTTTCTAACAACACTTTCAGTGCTTTGATTGGACGTCACAGTTTGAGCTCCGTTCAATTTCAGACGCCACAAACAAAATTGTCACTAGAATCGAATATATCTTTTACATGAATTTTCTAGAAATTATTTTTCGTTAAATAAAATATAGATTTTAATCGCACACATCCTTGTAGACAAAATTTTACTCACGAGTTTCCACGAGTCACGCAAGTCTTCCCGACCTTGACCGATCTGATGATGTGAAAATGGCGCGAAAGAAAACCAAGGGAGGCTACTGAGACAATTCTGTCGTCCCAGATAAAGTTCGCATATAACTCTTACAAAAATCTGCCTCGATCGGCAATGGGGTCTGTCTTTTTCTGAATGACTTCGAGAGTAATGGGGCATTCAGCTTGGGCATTCACCTTTTTGATTGCTGAAATTATAGTTCATTCAGTTTTTCGACCGGATAATTTACTAGTTCAGAAAGTTCTGTTGGGCATCGTGCCTTGGGTGTTTTTTTATGTTTTCTGTGCTCGTGCTTGTTAAGTTGAGTGCTGGCTAGCCCTTCCTTGTCTAAAAACGTTTATAAACATTATGAGCATAGTACGTGCTGTGTGCTCATTTTTCTCTTCGTATAATAAGTTTGTGATTCATTTTAGTGTATCAGACACAACAGGCTTAGCACATGTCATGCAACCGGCCGCAACACATTATGCTTAACGAATGTCAACTTATGGGTAGTCTCGTAGTCTAGACATTCCTCATATAGCAGTCAATTTCTCAATGATTAAGCGATGTCTCATTGTGCATTGTTCAATGCAATAATATCGCTGATATTAACTAAGATACGGTCTACACATATGTCAAGGTTCTTAACTTCGACCATAGTATATCACCACGTACAGGCCTAAGAAATTATATCACAAAATACAGAGTTTTGAAATTCCTCATCATGCAGGCCGTCATTACTCTCATTAGGCTACTATATATAATCACAAAACTGTGTGTTTTGATGATAATTTCTTAGGCCTGTGATATCATGAATGAACATTATACACTGTCCAGGTTTTGAAACCAAACTAGATGTACCAATATTGGTCTTTTTAAAAGCATTTTTTCCACCACTAGTGATGACAATGCTCTCATAGTTTGATATTGCTTACACATCATTAAACCGCGACCATGGTCAGTGGTTTTAAAAGTACTACGCGTGATTTGTAATCCGGTGAACCGGATTCGGTTCCTCGTTCATATCAGTAAGTCATATACCCGTCCATAAAAAATGTGACAACAATTTTCCTCAAAATGTGGAGAAGTTGTTGGTTCCTTGTGGAATGGTAAGTTAGTACTGATTAAGATACAGTCCAGTAAAACTTGTTTAGTGAATTGGCCATGATATATAACAGCTGAAAAATTGTTGAAGAACGGCGTTAAACAACCTGAATAAACCAAACAACACATTATCAACACTAGATATATCGCCCTGCAAGAATCAACCTGCAATAATTATTTATTTACGAACAATGCGAAACACTGGTCATCAAGTTTAAGCGTCAGAAAATAAGAACTCCTGAAAAACTAGTATAAGAGTTGCCCCATATTGTACCATCAGCAGGATGAGTATGTTCAACCCATAATTCACTTCCAGCATCCATATGTGTAACCAAGGTAACAGCACTCTGGTAATAAAATTCTTCAGATCTTCCTAACACCCCTGCAAGTCGAGATCCATCTTTCATTATATCAGCAGTCATTTCCGTATGCCGTGGTGCTGCCACAGAGAGGGATATTAAGTATACACCAGTTTTTGGAGCAATGAAAACACCGAGTTGGTTATGGTATCCTCTACCGAGATTGAGAAGTATCTGGTCAAATTTAATATATTGGTTTGTGCCTATATGTGTCACTAAACTTGGACTGAGAATAGCGTGAAACGCTATATCATCTGGTGACTGTCTTTTTGTAATAGTTTGCTGACGTTTGGTTTTCACAATTTCTGTTACTGGTGAAAAAATGTCTGATTTCTCCGACCAATGGGGGAGTTTCCAAATAATCCAGCAGAGTTATCTCTGCACCGCCCTTGTCAAATAAGAGGTATACTCCTGATGCTGGCTATCTCTGTGTATAGCAGGTTTACATTGAATTATAGTAGGAGAATGTGGAGTATTCAATTAACTGACCTTATCTAATTAATGAATTAAGGTTTTTTTGCAGAATAAACTAATTAACACTGTAGGGTTAACGCATGCTTTTTCGGGCTATAACATCTGCAGAGTCCCGAGGGACGGTTGGTGCCCAAGCCCGCCAGGGCGAGGGCACCAACACTCCCGAGGGACTCGGCATATGTTATAAAGCGAAAAAACATGCGTAAACGCTATTATAGCATACAAAACATCAATTAATGCGTTTGTGTTTCAAAATAATGATATTTTGGCGGGAGATTTTGTGACGACGTCGCGAAAACAAACGTTACGTCATACCAGTTATTGTTATGCACGTCGACTTCCGGTATCGACAAATACCAAGAAAACATGGATACTGCGGGTTTGTTTAAATGTATAGTTTAAATATTATAGAAAACTAATTAGTACTTATTAGTACTTAGACATAAAATGGGAATAACTGTTCATATGAAGCTGTACAACCTTTATAGTCGCCGGTGCGGCCCTGAAATGAGCATACGTAAAACTGGACGTTAACAGCGCGTGAATCTTTATGTTTACGCATGGTTTTTGTCCCGTTAACGTATGGGCAAAACCACCGTTTTTATGCTATAATTCAGTTTTAGAAAAGGTGAACTTTAATATACATTACTTACTATTGTAAATTCTCCTTTGTAATGTGTCTGGGGGTTTGATAGTAGAATACATGTAGATCTAATTAATGTGATCTGATAAACTAGAATACATGCTTTTAATATGATAGTTTACGCATCTTAAGTAAAACAAAATCGTTATTTGTGTTTGTGTTTAGTATCTACTGAGTATTTTAATTAGGATTCAAATATGACAGGATGTACATCACGTTTAAAATCTAATGAATCTTCTTAAACGTATTTATATATAGTGTACAAATTTATGTACAAAGCGATATTCGTATCAGTAGTGTTTCACTATAGTATGTATTATTAAATACTCATAGAACAATCTTAAACCTCACAGTAATCATTGTCAAGTTCAACCTTTTGATTCATGATGCCCTTAAATGTATAAGCTATGAAGAAGCAATACTTAAACGGATATACAGCTACCCTTGAACTTAATAGAATACTTTCAGTATAACCTTTTAATACATTTACATATGTATAATGCATTTATTTCTATTGATGTAGTGTGACTATGCTATCATGTGGGCAGACTGACCCGGTGATTCCCAGTTCGCCTTCAAATTTCTTCTATGCCATTTCTTCTCACTGCTTTCCATGTACACATAATGAATTTGCTACAATACATGTATGAAGATTTGAAGAAGTCATATATTCATATATTCCTATTCCTCCTAGCTGTCAACTTGCACTCTTCATCCAAACCCGGAGGCAGGTTACTCTCCAGAGATGCTGCTCCCTCCAGGTTGGGTTGTCAGCCCGTGATATTGTCTCCTTCGTTCGATTGCAATATATTCAGTTCCAGACTAATGTGTTGGACGTTGTCTATCCACTGTTACAGCAAGGTTTGGGGAGATAGGTGTGATCTCTTCATGAAGACTGAAGACCTGCCTGATTCAAATGTAGTGAATGGCTAAGTCTTGGACGTATCGGAACACTAGTTGAAGACTATGTTCCTCACATAGGTTGTACAATTTGTGAAAGCAGTTGTTTGCTTATCAATGTTCTGGTAGATCATCTGCCTTTGAAGGTGTCCAAGTATTTCAGTACATGTCCTTTGTGTATTGAATTTATTGCCAGATACAAAATCAGAGGACATGGCTGCAAGACGTTAGCTGATGTATTATGAGGCCCTCTTTTCCAACAGGACATTTGTACTTCGCTGTGATTGCAATGTTTATCACTTCCTAATATAAAGCTTGTATATTAAATAACTATACTGAATTACGTATAAATGAAACAACTATAGATTTAACCCACAAAATGCTGATTGTCATAACAGTTCAGCCTAAATTATACCATTGAAAATATTAAGCAGTTTATGCTTAAGGCTTAATATAATGTATTAATTGTGTTATATATAATATCTGTAATTTTAAATCTTCCTTCCACCTGTAGAATCCTTCCCTGTTAATTAATTATTTAATTATAATTTAACAACAGACCAGCCGTAATACTTTGAAACCTTCTTAAACTCTATGTTAATCTCTGTTGTGAGCGAAGCGTAGTATAACTTCTATACCTCTTATTTGCTACTTCCGCTTATCAGTAGCTTGTCTGAAACTCCCCCATTTGGTGAATCGCTTTTCGGTTTCTTCCTTGTTTCATTTAAATAATCATGGTTATCCTTTCTTATGATTCCATTGAAAAAAACATTTTGAATGTCACTACTACTAACTGTTCTTTTAGGAGTGGATTGTTCATCTTCCTCAGCCACCTCTGCTTCGTTCTGATACTGCCTTTTAAGATTTAAAGTTTCAATTTCCTGTTGATAACTGTCTAAAAGAGTGTCCATTTCATAAATCTTCCTTTCCAGACTGTTTTCATTTTGCTGTAAGATGATCACCTTGCTTTGAAGTTTTCTGATGATATTTTGGTCAGTTTTTCTATGTATCATCAACTCTTCACTTCTATTCTCAAGACTCGCTATTCTGTCGTTTTTGTTATTGTGTTCAACTTTTGCCATAGCAACTTCATGCTGCAGAACTGCGTTGGTTTCATGGAGTTTCTGTATCTCACCATGTATACTTGAAGAGTGATGCTCAAGGTGTTCTATTTTAGAAATCTGCACAGCATCTGAAGCCATCAAAGATATTTTTAAGAACATTATTAAATATCACTGTGTTAGGCCTACATGTTTGTGATTGGTGTAACCCCAGTGGTAAGAATCTACCAAGATACCTCCCCTTACCACACATGACATGGTTACAGGCTTTTATTGAAATTCATATGGTCCCTAGATTGCGTATCATAGATATTATACACTTAGCCCTTAACCCAATCGGAACGGTCCGTACGGCATTTATCGCTTCCTGACGTCGCCAGATAAAATAATAAAATGGTTCTACAGCAGAATTGTACGAGGTGCTCCGAATGCCCTTAACCCTAAGCCATGGGATAAACGCCAACTATCCATACACCACGTACCATGCGAAAGTGAGTTCAAGTAGTCGAACATGCAAACAGTGCACTTGAAGGTCACCGGAAATGACGATATGACATAGACCATTGCGTGAATAACTTCTTGTTGACGAAGCCGGCCTAACTGCTGCATATTCATGTCTTTTGACCCGACCCTTAGTCTTTCCCCCCATGGTGCAATATTAAACGCAATTCTATGAGAACTGGCAACGCTATGGTTTATAGCCTGTACGTTCTGTTTCAATTCAAGTTGGTATGTTTTATGTGCTTGGCTGGTTAAGTTGAGTGCTTCCTTCCCTGTCGGACTTAATATTATCTTTTTGGTCAGACATCTTGTTGAATGGACAATGGTGCTCAGGCGAGCGATGTAGGGCCGTCATGTCTTTCTTGCTTGGTCTTCACTTTGACCATAGAATCCTGCTCAAGGATGTAAGATTTTAAACTATTTAGAACGCCTTGTTTAAACGTACGTAGCCAAGAACGATTTACTTAACTTTATGAATTACTAACTACATATGGTCGATTTAAGTACGACAAATAAATATCAATTCTTACTTTTTGCTTCAAGTGCTTTGATTCGTTCCAAAAGTTCTTCAGTCACGGAATCAGATCTCCCAAAGCAGACACATGGAAGTACTGCGGAGAAAATGATGGTTAATAGAACGACCATCATGTTAGTAGTAGGTTTAGTTTGTTAAAGTGCTTAAAGTCACAGTTTTATAGGCACACTAATTGCGTTGATCTTATCAAACACTTGTTACCTTATTTGGTTACAATTATAGAGTTGGAGCACGTAAGGTGATTTGTATGTGCATTTCTGTGGTAGTTTTATATTAGTATATATAAACAAGGTCAATATAGCGATCAACAGCCAAACATGCGCAGCTAAACATGCACCTAGGAGAAAAACATGTATTTCAGAAATGAATGTCAATGAATTCAAAAAGATGTTGATATACTTGTTGCGGTTATACCCATGGACTTGCATCACTCATTGACAGGCATGCTTCTCTCAAATCCAAACCATATACTACATGACGCCAAACATCTCAGACGTAAACCATAGGCACATAGTTTCAAATTATCTGAGTCAAAATTATCTGAGTGTACCCTATATAGAGAGAAGGTTGTGTCGCGGCCATGTTTAGCCGCAACGGATATGCCATTTTGTAAGCTGGTACCAAGTTTTTCTACAGTTGTCGTCACAGGAAACATGGATACCAATTCCTGTGACGTTATATCCGTTGCGGTAATTTTTGTTCAGATAATTTGAAACCGGAGACTATAGATAATAGTCTCAGTTGAAACCATGTGCCTATGACGTAAACTGGACTGACAATGAGGACTTACTACAAATTAGTACAAATGTAGTAAGCAAGAAAGTAAAGTCTTTACGAGGCTAACATATTTACAGTACCGGTAATGCAATCTCAAAACTGACAAAATATTCATGAACTGTATATCAACATATTTTTACAACAATTCAAAGTATCCTGTCGATATATAGATAGATACTTTTATTCCTCCAAATATATGAAGAGTATAACATAATGTACAACAATGCAGCAGCATTAAAGATTTACAACAAAAAATTAACACTATTATACAGAATTTCTACAATAAAGATACAAACATATATCCAATTTAGCATATATACACACAGTAACTTACGTGCCTGTACAACACAGTTTAATTATAATTGGCTGACAGTAGTATAATGTGACTACGATCCATACTTAGGCAGTTCTTTGGGCCAGGAGCACATCAGCGTCATAAGAACGGCATTGTCTTTAGATCTTTTACAATCATACAATTTATCATAACATTGAAAATGGGTCATTCACATTTGATAAATATTGTAACATTATACGTCGAATTTGGCTCGGTCAGTGAAATTCCGAGCTATTTTGGATTTGATTTGGCGAAACGTCGAAAGTAATCAAACCAGAATTATACCGTTTATATGAGCAGCTTTAATATATTATGATACACCAATAGAGCCAGGTTTAATGCTCACAGATAGATATCAAACTAGTGATACATTGAACAAATAAGTCTCAACATACGCCAATGGCTGAACATTTTATCTGTCGCCTCGACGGCTAACAACAAAACTGCAGATGACTGTTCATCGATTGATAACCCTTGAAATCGAATGAATCTAGATACACTCATACTATCAAATATTTCAATAATAAGTTTCTGTCTTGCATATTCATGTTTTCTACAAAACCAGAGTGCATGGTTCAAGTCATTGTCAATGTAAAGATCACAATTCTTGCACTTCTTAACATAAGATCGTGATATCAAAAACTTAACATTTGCACCGCCGTCACACAGATGGAAGCTAACTCTGGGTCTTTTCTGGATAACGTCCATAAATGGCACGGAGCGTCTGGTTCAAAAACGTCTGTTAAACTCATGCATGACAATGAAAGATTTTCATACCGATTTTGTCTATTTTGGTGTAGCACAGATCTGGTAAGACATTTTTTCCAGCTATCTTTTGCAGAAAAATACCACTGTCTATGTAATCATACAAAACATACTGCAGATTGTACTTTTGTAAGATTTTAAACACATCCGGGATAAATCCGATATACTGTTCGCCGAATTCACGTAAGATACAAGGCGGCATATGAACATTTTCTTTGCAAGAAATTGAGATGGCAGTCTACACAATTGACCCAAAAACTGAAGTTTCTTGTACCCGACAATGTTTTGCATTGTATCAACATTTAAGGCACACAGCGTAAAATCGGTACTGGAACTGCTTTTGAGTGTCTGCACATTCTTTAAACAGAACCTATGCGCAACTTCCAATCTGTTAAAATCAGTATTTGAATAGTTATTCCATAATTCACAACCATAGGTTGCCTTAGGAATCACTACCGAATTATACACAGTCTTTAACGTTTGCGGATTGAGTCCATTTTCATGTAGCCCACTTTGGATGACACTTAACGAGGCCCCTCTCAATTTTGTCGTGGCTTCTTGAAGTGATTTCCCTGTAGACATATATTTGTCACAAATGATTCCGAGGTGAGTGTTAGAATCTACTTCATTTAAAATCTCATTTCCACGTTTCCACTGTCTTTCAGTTCCACATTGACGAGACTCGTTAAACACAATATTACCACATTTCGAAGCATTGTACTCAAATCGCCATTTACAGGAATACCGGTAGCATATTTCAAGCATGTTATCCTGAGCATGTTTTGAGGTTTTGAGGCGGAGCTACGTAAGCTTTGGTGGGATTTTGAAAAAGGTTAAAAACCACTCAAAGATACGGTCTTCCGATTGGACAAAATGAACTTTTTTCTCCCTTTACCACGATGCACGATGGTATGATGGTAAAGAAACAATGATACGATGACCCGGTGATGAAACCACGATGGCACGATGGTGATACAACGATGGTTACATAGTGTTTCACCATTGTGCCATCGTGTTTTCACCATTGTGCCATCGTGTTTTCACCATCGTACCATCGTTTTTCACCATCGTGCCATCGTGTTTTCACCATCGTACCGTCGTGTTTTCACCATTGTGCCATCGTGTTTTCACCATTGTGCCATCGTGTTTTCACCATTGTGCCATCGTGTGTTCACCATTATGCCATCGTGTTTTCACCATCGTACCATCGTGTTTTCACCATCGTACCGTCGTGTTTTCACCATTGTGCCATCGTGTGTTCACCATTATGCCTTCGCGTTTTCACCATCGTACCGTCGTGTTTTCACCATTGTGCCATCGTGTTTTCACCATTGTGCCATCGTGGTTTCACCATTGTGCCATCGTGTTTTCACCATCGTACCATCGTGGTTTCACCATCGTACAATCGTGTTTTCACCATCGTACCGTCGTGTTTTCACCATTGTGCCATCGTGTTTTCACCATCGTACCGTCGTGTTTTCACCATTGTGCCATCGTGTTTTCACCATCGTACCGTCGTGTTTTCACCATCGTGCCATCGTGTTTTCACCATTGTGCCATCGTGTTTTCACCATTGTGCCATCGTGTTTTCACCATCGTACCATCGTGTTTTCACCATTGCGCCATCGTGTGTTCACCCTTATGCCTTCGCGTTTTCACCATCGAACCGTCGTGTTTTCACCATTGTGCCATCGTGTTTTCACCATTGTGCCATCGTCTTTTCACCATTGTGCCATCGTCTTTTCACCATCGTACCGTCGTATTGTAACCATCGTGTTTTCACCATTGTGCCATCGTCTTTTCACCTACGTACCCTCGTGATTTCACCATCGTATCATCGAGGTTTCACCATTGTGCCATCGTGTGTTCACCATTGTGCCATCGTGTTTTCACCATTGTGCCATCGTGGTTTCACCATTGTGCCATCGTGGTTTCACCATTGTGCCATCGTGGTTTCACCATTGTGCCATCGTGTGTTCACCATTATGCCATCGTGTTTTCACCATCGTACTATCGCGTTTTCATCATCGTACCATCCCGTTTTCATCATCGTACATGCATCGCGTTTTCACCATCGTACTATCGTGTTTTATCCATCGTTCTATTGTGCATCGTGGTAAAGGGAGAAACTAAACGTTATGTTTGTCTAAACGGAACACCAATGAAATAGCTTCAATTAGTGTTTTCTTACAAAATGAACTTATTTAGCTGTGTGTTGGGCATTGAGCCATGTAATTGTTGTTTCTGTTGTTTTTAGTTTTTTTACTATCGTTTGTATATGTTGGGCGTTAACATTTCATATAAGGTGTGTTTCTTGCAATAAATTTGTAGAACATCCGTAATCTCCTCAGAACCGTCGGTTCGTCGTTCCGTCGTCCATGGGAATGGGTAGCTGCTTGTGTTAAAAAAAGAGTAGTTTAGTATTTTGCGTGGATACGTATATCTAAACACATTTTATAAGGTGTCGGTTTTGTTCAGTGTTGTCAGAGTTGTAAGAACAAAAAGTCATTTTGTTCACACAAGGTGTAGAAAGCACCAAACATTTACAACATAACATTTAATAAAATAATATACATGTACATGTATTGGCTTTCAGAAAAGTGAAAGAAACAGGTTCCATCAATTTAAGTTTCAGAAATTTTAAAAAAATGTCCTATCAATTCAACAAAATTAGAACTAGAATGTATACAATAATTATATATCTGATATATTATATAATTCTAATATTATACTTGCTTTATAATAAAAGAAATGTTAGTATACTTATTCCAGTAGTCTATATTGCCGAACAAGACAACTACGAGGGTTGTTCAAATTGGAATGCAACTAAGCCCATAAAACATTATCCTCGATAGATTCTAATGAAACAAGCCTTTGAACCCATTGCAGTATTCATCTCCGATATACAGTGCCCACCAAAAATAAGTATACAGTAAATAAGTGTTGCAAAATTAAACTTGGTTAAATTATTCAATATCGGTTTATCAGACGGTCACAATTATACTAGTTTCTGAAACTACAGTTACTAAGTGAGTCAAATTAGAGACAGAAATAAAGATGAAGACGTTCGGAACTAAACAAATCATGTGATCAAAAAGGCTGAATTTTCCATCTTTTTGCGACAAAGTTACCATTCAAGAGGGACAAAGAAACTTTAGATTTTGCACCGAGGGTACCAATTAATGTATGGTATTTCCATTTAATATGCAAAAATATGCATTTCCTTCAAATATATTGTTGGTTCACTGTTCTACAAATAGTATTATTACAGGCAAGTAAGTGCCGGGCAAATAACATCTGTATACTTATTTTTGGTGGGCAGTGTATATGCGATGTTTCATTCAGTTATTCCTTTTCAGGTGATCCAATGATGTTTATAATATACATATAATTCATTTAAAATACATGTACACGGTAGCTATGAATTGAGGCCATAATTGGGATATTATCACTAATGAAAAAGGGGATAATTTTATCATTGATAAGGCACATCAATAGCATATCAAATTGTATAGCAAATTATTTGTAACTGTGTTTTATAGTTTGTCTCATGTGCGAAGTAGTGTATTGTCTCGATACACTACGATGTTCGACTCCCGCCTGTAACATTGAACGTAATGTCCTATAGTTGAGGTAGAACTTTGTCCACCAGTTTAAGACCACCTTCACACTCTCCTCCTAACAAGTCAGCAGAGAATATGTTCCCGACGATGTATACATCATCCGTTACAGAAGGTTTTCTCATCTTGGCTTCCACGTCCTCCCAGTAATAGTTGGGCATCCAATAGTACCAGGCCGCTCCAATCGGGTACGAGTCCCATATCTGCATTACCTACATGGAAATAAACTCATTTGTATCATAGTTAGTTATATTGTTACTTACGTTTACTTACTCTACAAAGCCAAAAATAAAAACGTTTGAAAAACATTTGGCAAAAACTGACTGAAATTCCGACTTACAGTGCCAACCAAAAATAAGTATACAAATGTACAGTAAAAAAACCGTTGAAAAATTAATTAAATTTGGTTAAATTATTCGATATCTGTTTATCAGACGGTCACAATTATACTAGTTTCTGAAACTACAGTTACTAAATAAGGTAAAATAGAGATAGAAATAAAGATGAAGATGTTCGGAACTAAAATAACCATATGATCATGCTGAATTTTCCATTTTTTACACAGTTACCATTCAAGAGGGACAAAGAAACTAATGTATGGCCTTTTCTTTAAATAAACAAAACTATTTTCTTTTTCAAATGTATTTGTTCTTCACTGTTCTGCAAATAGTATTATTAAAGGCATGTAAGTCGACAAATAACATTTGTATACTTATTTTTGGTGGGCAGTGTAAATCACAGAAAGATCTAGACTTGGATATAACTAGATAAGGCATTAAACTTGTTGCAACTGGGTCATCTGGCTTGGGCGTTCAGCCTTTTTTGTACCTTTTGCAGGCGACAAAATGCAAAAGTTAATTTAGTGTGCAATGTGTAAAGCAGATTTCATTAAGCTTCAGGGTTATTCAATATACAGTGATTCTTAAACCTTTTAGGATATTTTGACACCTGAAGTTATGAATTGCAGAGGTTAGTTTCATTTGCCCGTTCAGTTTGCGTTGGACTGTGTGATGTATGCATATTGTCTGTGCTTTTTTTGTTGGTTCGTTTTTGTGTCTTTCGTGTTGGGCTGTTTCTGTTGAGTGCTGCCTTCCCTCGTCCGATTTTTCATCATATGTTTACGGTAAGTTTCATCGTAAATATTTCACAACTTATTACTGCCATTGGCCGACAACACACACATTTAACTACCTAACGAATACAAACTCTAGCAAAACATTAAACAATGTAGCAAAATATTTATATGTTGCTTTTAAAATCAGAACACAAATTTTAATTTAATTTTTAGATATTGAAATCATCACATATTTTATTCCTTTATGTCTCTACGCTATTCTAGCATCATTGAACTTCTCTGTAAACCTGTATATATGTAGATCTACATGTACTTTATTCATAACTTTGTTAACTATTGACCACACATGCTCATGTCTATGTATATATGTTGGCTATGAATATGTGGAATGCAATTATATGCCTGAATAAACTTTGTATTGTATTGTATTGTATTGTATTGTATTGTAAAAGATTCTGTCAGTTGGTTGCGTTTCTTTTTAAACACCACTCGCAGAACTTAGATTCTTATATAATATAGAGTATGTGATGGAGAGAAAACTAAGTAACTTTGTACTGAAATCCCCGAATACACCTTTTCGGCAAAAGAGGTTTGGAAATATGCACTTGCGTTGGAGTTTGTAAATATTGACTTACTGCTGAATTGGGTTGAGGCATTTCGTCTATCGTGATGTTAAACGTTTCAGCATAATATCTCCTCCCCACATGTACACTTGTGTTTGACATGGATATGGACATATCACCGTCCACATCCCCCTGTATTGGTTCATCTACGTCCATAATGTCTCGCCAGAACGGACCGTCTGTAGAAGATTCAATCATATAATATCAATGGACATTATTACCAGACAATGAGGGGCATTAGTGGGTATACCTTCCTTGAAAACTACATTGTTCCTTTTGAGCGAATTATCCGGCTTTTATCATGGTTCAATCGGGACACCTCGGACAATCTTATGAATCATCTCTCGGGAGTAAATAGTACGTCGCCATTTTTAACGTCTTTCGCCATGACGTCATCATGACAGATTTAAACATTGCTTCAATGGAATACACGCCCATCAAGCAAGCGCTGCGTAGCTGCGTGTTATGCTCAAGGAGTGTAGCGAAATTGTATTGTTTAAACAAATAGAAAAGCTTTTGATATTTCCGCTGCTGATAAGTTACGGTCTATTTTCTTCGGCCCATTTTCTTCTGCGTAGGATTTAAGAAAGAATTCTGCTAGATTCATACGCTTGATACATCCGAGGTATTTTATCCCGTAAATATGCCGTACGGACCGTTCCGATTGATCATGGTTTTGTTGAACATTATCTCCCCTTACTACTCTCTAAAACTACATTGGTCCTATCATGCGGATTACTCTGCGTTTATCCTTGTTTTGTTGCACATTATCTCCCCTTACATTCTCAAAAACTGCTTTTATCCTCTTTTGTTTGCGATGAATAGTCGTAAGGCTGACCATTTTGCACCTATAGTTCGGCTGCAATTTATTTTCATACAACATAAATATTAAAACATCCCAAACATTTGATGCAACACCGAAAGGAAACATTTCTCCAAACTCGAGCTGTCCTCGAACAGCGTGCTCACCTATTCTCCAATGTGCCGATTGATCTACCACGGGCTTTAAATCTTATACAAGGGAGATTATTCATATGACACGAATTTGACACTATAATCTTAAAGCAGCAACTGTACTGGGGTGGTATTCAATATTGATCTTATTTAATTGGAGAATAAGAATAGCCAATCATATCGCCTGTTACTGACCAAGAGTTTAATATGGTGTGATCTGATTGGTTGTCCTTATCCTTAAGTCAAGTAAGATCAATATTGAATACCACCCCTGAACAAGAGTTCATACTTTGGATAAGAATCTCAATAATACTTAAAGCAAAGAACAAGCATCATGTATTCCAATAGGGTATTCCATTGACATTAAATCTGACACTGATTTATGTCCTTTACCAATAACAATACGTTATAGGTCTGCCACTTGTATACAAACATTGCAATATCATAACATAGTATTTTTTATTCAACGGTTATAAACATTTAAATGGAGGAAAATACAGTGAAAATCAATACCTTATTCACCAAGCCACATACTAATACACATTATATCTATTAAAATGAGTCATTAATAAAGAAATTACAATGTTTATGTAAACGAGTGACTGGCCTGAACAATGGATTTATACCTGTGTCTGTATAAGAAGGATTAAGCACGGCTTTCTCCGACGTCTTAGATTGACCGTAATCTTTGGAATGACGTATCGGTGTATTTGATATGGAATGGTGTGCCGCCCAGGGTATGTCTCTCCACCATGCAGTGTCATATCCAAAATACATCTTTGATGCTACCACGGGCTTATGAAAATACATTTGTTAATACAAATAAAAATTGAATAAACATAAAATTCTGAAATAAGAAAACACCTCTCACATCTTAAATGCGTCTCCTGACAGACCCAAATAACGAATAAATTCAGTGTTATGTACCTGTATTACAGTTCAAGACAGACAAGTTTTATCCTTATATGACATTCGGACAAAAGCGGTAAATCAAGTTAAGCAACCTACCTTTTGTTTTCTGATTTTTGTAAACAAAAAGATAATAACTAATCGTACAGGGAAGGCATTTTTCAACAAAAACAGCAGAGCACGAAATGGAAAAAGTGATGCTTTGCAGAAATATACGTCTCTCTTACGATAATGATACTATAAAGACCCCCAAAAAACCAAAACTGTAAGTGTAAAATTGTAAATTTGAACTGATACCAATGTTATGTTCAGCAGATATTTTACAACTTACCATAACGGCATTGTCCAACATATCCCGAACTTCTCCAGTCTTCAGAACTGGCCAATCAAGATGTTGCAAACCCATCTGGGTTATAGCAAGTATAACTTTCTTAGCGCATGTTCTTCTTCTTGGAACATTCTAGATAATTGTATCATAACAAACCATTGATGCAGAGATACAAGGTCGAAAGAAATAGTTGGGCTGTTGCGAGTAATCAGGTATTTAGATATCCATGATTTTGGTAAAAAATGGGGCACGGATATTCGTCATATCTAAGATTGTTGGATCCCGGTCATTGTTATTCACATACATGTATTAGTTTAAGTTACTTCGAGCGTTTACAAGATAACTATGGATCACATTATTGTAAGTTATAGAGCGTCCTTTTGCATTTGCTAACCGAAAGTAAAATTCATTTCATAAGTTAACAACATCCTTACAAATACGACATTCGGATGAAAAATGATTTTGGCCCAAGAACGTCCCATTTAAAGTAACCAAACACAAAAGAAAATACCTATTCAAAATTATAGAATAAAATGATTAATAATATTTTGAATCTGAGCTCTATTTATCATAACAAAACATGTATGCGTTCAAAACTGCTGTCAAAAAAAAAAACGACAAGTATCACTGAAAACCTGCCGAATAATATGAAAAGACACCACATAATTATCTATAACTCGGTAAAATGTGTCCCTTTCCCGTTTATATACATTAATTAAGGATGTCAACGATATATCCGGATATTCGGATATCCGTATTCATTTTCGAATATCCGGATCTTTTGCTTTAAAATTCTTTACAATTTAGAACAAAATAGGTCCACTAACAAGAACGATTTGCTACAAAGGCCAGTCTTATTAGATATACATGTATACTCATGATACCTTGATAAAGCATTCTATATTGTTTATATTGTTTTGACTATATAGGAATATAACATACCTTTACGTCATCTGTTTTACCTTGTATGGTCTCAGTTGGTTGAAAAGACAAGATTTGATTACCATTGTCATGTTTTCTGATCGATTTTAAATGGTGGTTGCGCAGGAATCTATGCCTATAAAATAATAATGAGTTGGTGCTTTTTAACAGATACAGTATTTTGCTTATTTTGTCACTTAATAATGAGGCATAGACAGATGTTTACAGCTGACTCTTCATTACAATGGTTCAATAACCCATGTGGTTACAAAAAGTGAATCAACATGTTAGTATAATTATCTTTAATTAGATCTACGGAACTTCAAGAGTCTGGAAATGCCAAACGTGTGATCGGGAGGTTGTCCCTCGAGGGTATAGGGGACAAAAACCCCCAGATGTCTGCGACACCATCACGGAGCTATTTGAAAATTTCAACCTAGAATAGACTTACAAATCCAGAAAAGATACTGACTCATAATATATACCTTGGACGGACAATACAAATTATTAAAATATATTGAAGGACGAAGTTTCACGTTCAGTACCGATCTTTTAACAATTTTCTACGATTTCTGATGTTATTTAAGGTGCCTGTGACCCGGAGTGTGAGCTTGATCTAGGGCTTCAGTACGTGTTACACACGCATTGGGCGTCACCAGGTATTGACAGGTATGGAACTTACTTGTTACTGGCTGCTAAGAATCGTTCCACCAATTTCTCAGGCATTGCTTGTAAACCATCAGCCAGTGTCACCGAGGGGTTTGGGGTTGATGGTAGGCTCGGTTCTCTGAGAGGTGTAAAGGCACCAGCACTATTTTCAGCATACACACTGTGAAACGAACTGGTATCAGAAATGTACTGCATAGTTTCCGAGTCTAAGAATTTACCATTGTACTCTGCACGACTGGAAGAGTAAAAATTTATTTTATCAAAATAGGAACATGTAAGACGATTTATATTAATTACCTTATTGGATGGCCCTTCTTATACATAGAATACGCCTTGCAATGGACCTACATGTACATATAGAAGACACCTTATAAAACCATACACGTACCTATAGAAGACGCCTAACAATGGTCCTACTTTAAAGAACATTACTCTTGATCACACTATTGTATTTAGATTCTTAAGGAACTTCAGGTGACAGTGATTGTTTAACACACATTAAAGTCACATTATCTCTCCCAAAACTTTTTTCCCGATCATCTAGGGAATAGACTAAATACAAAGAATTTGTATGTTTTTCACAAACGACTTATAATTGACGACAGAATTTCAGCTATATAATTATGTCAAAAAAGTATACCAAAAATCACATTTAGTAAAATGTATGAATGACAAAATACTAATTTTTGCAAGAGTTGCTCCCCTTATTTTGTTTACCTACCAACTTGAGGCTTTATTTCGTTTTCTTCCATCTGATGGTGTTTTCCACCTGTGTGACTCAACTAAAGTGCTCAAAATGCATCATTTTGCAGACGGGTAGCCACGTTATTGGTTTTTGAAAATAGCCATTTAAGGCACAATGGGACTTTAATGTATTATTCACCTTTGTTTTCCTAATTCTACTCCGTCCATTGACTTTACACGTTGTCTGTTATAAAGCGTCAATGGGTTATCGACATCTGGATCCTCTAGGGTGTGATTTGTGAACACATTCCTGTATAATGGAACAAGAAAATAATTGATGTAAAGCGTCAACAGTCGCATTTAAGAGGGAGAAATAAAAAAAAACTACACAATAACTACAATAATTCCATTTCGTTATTACCTGCCGCCCCTCAGGTCTTTTGGAATGCATGAATCGATTTGGATATGGAGAAGCACGTGACCAAGCAACATTGCCCGATTGGTTAATGTCTCAGTATGGCTTTAGATTTAAAGGTTCCAGTCTACCTTTAATATCGCGTATTTTTTTAGGAATTGTATTTTTAGACTATATACTGTACTGGTACACTACTAAGCGGTACATAGAAACTCGGTAAACACAGGAATTCACATGGCGGAGCATTTGGAACACCTTTGTGTCAAATAACTGGTACCAACTTATTCATCGGTAAACGAAGTATTTTTTGAATTTTTTTCGCAATTACTATGAAAATGTGTTCTCACCTAAAGTAAAACCGAATTTTGATTTGAACTTTCTCAAGTCTACTGAAAACACTGTGCGAGAGTTTATAGACTCCGATGATTACTCAGAAAATATCATTTTAACAAGGGACATAACTGTGGCATAATTTGATATTTGTCTAAAGGAAATGAATAACAGGAAAGCCCCTGGTACTGATAAAGTACCAACCGAAACCTGAAATATGGAGGCGAAACCCTTAACAAATATATCGTCAATCTATTTAACATGATGATAAAATGCTCATATGTGCCTAGTGGTTGCAAAACAGGAATAGTCATACCAATATATAAAGACGGCAAGCCAAAAATGACACCGAGTAGTTATCGACCGGTCACACTGCTACCTATATGCTACAAACTGTTCGAAAATATTGTACATAAAAGGTTAAATGAATGGTGCAAATATGAAAATAAACAATTTCCCAATGTCCAACAAAACGCCTACCAGAAATTCCTTGGCCCCATAACGGCATCATTTAACCTACAAGAAACAGTTTCCAGCAATCTTGATCTACAATCACCCACGTACGCAGCTTTCCTGGACACAACAGGAGCATTTGACAATGTGAGACACAGTGCTATTTTTGTGAAAATGAAACAAATGGACTTGCGTGGTAAGTTCCTACGATTAATGATTAATTCGTACGACAACATTCAAAGTTGTGTGATGGTAAACGGTGTGAAGTCAGGTGCGTTTCAGGTTCTCCAGACTGCACGTCAAGGAGGGGTGCTCTCCACTTGGTGCTACTTACTATTCATTGATGAACTATTGGACCAACTACAGAACTCCGATCATGGAGTAACTGTCGGAAGCATAAAATGTGGTAACCCAACCCTTGCAGATGACCTTACCCTTCTGAGTCCGAACCTAACGTCGCTTGAGAGTCAACTCAAAATTATGTCACAATACGCAAACAAATGGGGTTATGAGTTCAACAATGAAAAGTGTAAAATCTTGAATTCGGAAGCAAACAACCCTGCCGTTTGAAGCAAAATTCAATGAATTCACTATAAAATCAAGTGAAAATGTAACCCACGTTGGTATTGTTTTAAATAGAAAATTTAATTGTACAGATACTATTGAATCTCGTATTAGAAAGAGCAGGGCATCGTTATTCTCTCTTCTCAACATGGAGCAGAACACAGGAGACATTCATCCCTTAGTACTCGCGTCTTTGGTGAAAAAGATAACAATTCCATCAGCTCTATATGGGTCGGAGTTATGGCACAACATAAATAATGCGGATATCATAAAAATAGAAACACTGTATCGCTTATGTGCGAAGACAATACAACATTTACCAATATCCTCACGCACCGATATGGCATTGAGCATGTTAGGATGGTACCCGGCCGAGCCCGAAGTTGACATAAGAAAACTATGCTTTCTACAAAAACTCTGCACCATCGCAACTGAAACTATAAGCAAACAAATATTCAACCATCGTGTGAACTTATACGCCGTAAAAGGATTCAGAAATCAGTGCGGGTTTATTCCTGATAGCCTGTACACGGAAACTCAGAAAACACAGGAATTCACACGGTGGAGCATTTGGAACACCTTTGTGTCAAATAACTGGTACCAACTTATTCATCTGTAAACGAAGTATAATGTAGGATTGAAACAAGAAGACTGAAACTAAACAGTAACAAACTTCTAATCTCAGGGGTCAAACTAGTTTAAGCAGCATCACAATAATTAGTTTAAGCAGCTGCACTCTTGATTCATTATTCTAACACAACCTGCAGGCTCAACTGCGTACAAAAACCTTCCATAGTATACAAAATATCTATTTATATATAAATATTGAAAGTGCAGATAGCTGTATACGAAGGTCTACAAAACTGTTTGTTTTTCTTGGAAAAATATACCGGTAATAATAAACGGACGAACTACTGAAACACGACGTCCCGCTATGAAAGACTGCCGCCTCAGTCAGTCCACAGGAACTTGCATTTATAATTTGAAAAAAAATGAAAAAAATAATTTTTTTTGTTCACTAGGCCTACTTTACTACTAAAATATAGCTTTAAAAGCCGATATTAGACGATTATCGGTACCGATCGGTTGAGGTGCGGATGTATTCTGTATTGTTATTAGCCCCATTAACTGCCTAGATCATGTGTTTTAACTGTCAAGTTGGTATAGAGAAAATATTTGTATTAGAATAGTTCGTGGGATACAATCGCATTGCACTCCTGTCTATATTTTAATAGTACAGTAGGCCTAGTGAAAAAAAAATCATTTTTTTTTCAAATTATGAATGCAAGTTCCTGTGGTCAGTCAAACAAATCCAGAGCAAGAACAAGAACATAAGAAGACAAGAATATACCAAATGAGTGACAACACATTAGGTGTGCATGTAATTTCAAAAGATACAAAGCAGCCTTATGCTGGACAACTAAATTACGGAAGGGCACATACACAATAAACACTGTTTCATAAGACTGCGAGAAGTTTATTGTCAAAAAGACTAAAATCGTGTTTTACATACCATAAAAATGTGTTATAGTCGTATCTAAATTCGTCAGGTATGTTGTACGGTGCCGTGTGTATGTCACTCCGCTTTATGCGTTCACCACGTATATAATGCAATGTGTCTGGATTAGCAAAATATCCAGTATAAGAATCATCCACTTCCAAACCCAGCTCCTGTACTACCTCGTTAAACAATGTATTGCCTGTAAAAATGGACATATAAATCAAACATGTGACCTATTATTGAGATGTACAGGTGTTCCATTTTGTAACATAACTCATACGCTACCATGAGTTATGTAAGCTTGACTTGACAATTTTGTAGTTGGTCAATGTTAAATATGATGATTTAGACAAGTTAGTGTGGCCTAGGGTCTTCTTGTTCATAATATATTGAAACCTAATCATTACTTGCACTGAAAATGTCGGGACCATTTCCTGGTGTATTTTGCCTATATAAATGAGATTTTGTATTACTATGAATGAGTTGGAATTGGAGCGCCGAGTCATGAGTGGAGCTCGGAGTCAGACCGGAGCGTATGTATTGAATAAAACGTTGAAACTGCTATACTGTTAAGTGATTACTTTAGCCATATTACGCTACAAGGCTAACTTTTGGTGATCGTGACCAGCACACGCGAGTACGAATCCTATACGATCAGAAAGGTGAGTGAATGTTTGTAAATTTCTTTTTGCTTACAAGTGTAGTAAATAATCAATTTTTAATTATGGCAAATGTTTTAAAAGCTGTAAGTTACCAGGGTGTCGCAAGGGTGATCTTAGAATATGATCAATATAAATCATGGATTAAATGGAAAGAACATATACTTAGTTACTTATGCAGACTATTCGAGGCTTATTAATGAATATAAATGACAAAATTAAGTATAAAAAGGAAAAATGTTAAAATGTCAAAAAAAAAATCATTCATTTAATATCAAGTTGAAATACGTAACTGAAATTGATAGTTACTAATTAAAACTCTATCATGTCAAGTTGTCAAGTGCATATACATCACGTTGTAAATTGTAAATATTAATGCAGTGTTGTTATATAAAAATTGAAATTTAATTAATGTATCAAATGTATAGACTTGAAATAGTGAGTATAACATGTTGTAATAGTCAATAATGTTGATATGATTATTCGTTAAGAGAGTCGGGTGTGTATTATGGTTTTACGGTTGTTGACCGATGTCTACAAATAGATATTATGCGAACATAATTATTTGTAAGAATTTTTGAGTATATTGTTGAGATATTAAGTATTATATAGAAGTCGAGAGCAAATAAGTTGCATATGAATATATTTTATTCATTATAACGACTATTATAATATTGGAGTTTAGATACGAGGGTCGGTATGTGTTATTGTTGTGTTGAGATAAATGTTATGAGAACATAATTAGTAGTAGAGACATATTATATAAGAAGTCGAAGGCCAGTATTTATTAGAAATCAGAAGGCATATGAATGTATTTTGAAACGACTATCTATAATATCAGAAGTTGAGGAAGATCGGTTAGTTGAGGAAGATCGGTTACTTTGGAGTCTTTGTTCTATTGTTATTTTTAACGATATTGTTACGCTAAGTCGATAGCCGGTATTTTTTAGGAAATCATGACACTATGAAGTGCTACAGTAGGTTGTAATAACAACGGTCAAAACTTTTATCCGCTACTTGCATTTCGTTTCGGCAAGTATCAGATGTGAAAGTGATCCATTGATAAATCGCAGTCTTGCATTATTTCGAATGTAATGCACAATGCATCTAAAACTACTTTTCTTTGTCAGCATAAAAAATATATGTTACTGTGCATGTATTGAATGTCTGCTGACATGATCATAAACTCTTGAAATTATTTACATTGTTTACTGCAAAATCTATCCCACTTTATACCGTCTAACTAATAACTCCTGTACCACTTATTGATTGTAATTGAAATTGCTTATACTACTTGTTTGACAATTGTTTATATTACTTGTTTGACATTGTTTATATTACTTGTAACTGTATATATGTTCATATATTATATGCAAATCACTTAACGGTGGAAATAAAGAGTATATATATATATATCATTTATCATTGTAAGGATGATCGGTTTATGTTGTAAATATTGTTTAAAATATTTTTATGAAAAGTATATAAAAACGAAATTATTCGTAGAAACGTTTGACTATATACATATGTTATGAATACAATAATTGAATATGATGAAATCGGTAAAAGTCATTAGCATGTTAGGCAATCAGCAACATAGGAATATTTGTTATTCAATAAAACGACTGTAATATCCGATTATATCAATATTGTTATAGATACGGAGAGTCGATTATGTTGTAATGGTTATCAACCAATATTATTAGATTTAAAATTAAAGTTACACTTCACTTATATTACGCCATGTACACAAAATAATAAATAATGCAATTCATTAAGTTAGACATTAACTGTAGGACATTCAATGATTATATAACGTTAGGATATTAGTTAGAGAACTCAAGTACAAGCAAAGTAGTAGTAAGTTAATTAATTGATTGTAAGCGTATCAAAGCATAAGAAGGAATTGAAACTTTCCAATAAATAACTTATTAAAAAAATCAAAATAGTTACTTTGATAGAAGTCCTTGATAAGTCTTCAACATGTATTTCCATTATGAGTAGTTATAATGATCACCATTGCCGCACTGGGTACCTTAGCAATTTTATTTTGTTAAAAAAAAACGTGTATTAAATTAAAAACACTTGCTCAAGCAAAATGAAACTAGCATTCATGTCACTATATACCTGTCCAGTACAACGGTGAAAACACATCGGACCGGGGAATAAGACGGATGGGAGATGAAATCAAAAATACCTTTTGAGAATTGTCTGCAGGTGCAATACAATTACAAAACCATGTCATATATGGTGTAATACTCCAAACGATGCGAGACTATCAACAATCCCAAGTCCAGTATTCAAGTATATGCCTACCAGAAGATGTGTGCTTCAAGAGGAAACAATACTTCAAGGCCGATTGCACAGGGCATCATTCCGGGTGGAAGTCTAAAACTTCACGGATGGCTCGGTGTATTACGACAGATCCAGATAGATCCAGGAATTATCAGAATATCGAATAATAGTATATCAACTATGTCAACGAGTATATGGGGATTACTTCATCGGTCAAGTAATAATTTGATGATCCATGAAATTATCATGGGTATTATAGAAATAGTTTCAACCATGGCAACTATTGCACGTCGACGCTGGATGGCTATTCATTGAGTTTCAGCGTAGAGAAGTAGAAATGATGTGTCAACAGCTATGCGATGATTGCGGCAATAGTACAACGGGTAGTAAATAAGATGCTGATGGACGCCAAAGTTCAACTGGAATCCGAAGAAGTCATTGTCGATGCCGTATATTAAGTATCTTTGCATGTTTTGGGTTGGTTGTGTTATTGGTTGTGGTAAATTAGCCAAATAACAAATAATAATAGCTTCGCACAGTATTTTTAAGGATGTTCATTCAAAGTAGAAATAGTAATGTTCAATTTTGTTGTATTATTAGAGTGTACCTAACGATAATTATATGTCAAATGGGTACGTCATGATTTTGTCGTAAGATTTAAATTTTGAATTTGAGGATTTTGCCATAAAATTCTAGTATATGTACAACGAAAAATAGAAATTACTTTCATTATCAATATTAGTGAAGATGTAACTGTATTATGATATGTAAAAAGATGTTTTTTCGTGTTGTTGTAACTAGGTGTTGGGTTAAAAATAACAAATTTAATTATTGGGTGTTGGGCAATGTTGAATTAGTTGTATATGTTTATGTTGCAGTTGTTTATGTTTTATGAAGTTGAGTTAAGATTAAGTTCATGGAAGTTTTATAATATGAATAGAGATGTTATGCATGTCGGAGGTTTAATATAGTAAGATGACATTAGAAACCTATCAATTATGAAGTAATTTGCAACTTATAAGTACAAATACGTACATATCATATATTATTTCTTATGAGTAAGTTATCACTGCATATATTGAACTATATATATATATTAATCATGTCAATACCATACATTCCAGGAACTTATGACACTGTGGCTGATAAACACGGACTCACATTGTAACTGGAACTGGAAGACGTCATAAAACAACAAACAGTCGTTAAAAACTTCCAGTGTTCAGAGACGTTCCGTATAAATTTTGTATGAGTAAAAGCCGCAATTTTAAGAAAATCCAAGTGTTTTATTGTGTTAATGTCATGTGTGATTATGTTATTTAGGAAAACGATACTATAGACACTATCTAGCAAGATTCTGATGTATCTGAATTGTTATATCAAAAAATTTATTGTTAATCTTGATCATCCAGAGATATGTATGTGTTTTATGTTTATATGTGATCAAGGTTGTCGACGGTGATAATTACATGGATAAGTACTCCATTTCAATTGTCATCTTCGCTATAAGGTGTAAAGAATAATTAGAGTTTCATGAGTACTAAATTATAAGTACATATTTGGGGAAAGTGAAATTGAGTGTTAAGTTGATAGGTTATTTTCATTTATTCCAAATTAATGGACGGAACAAATTTTATACAAGTATGGTAGCTCAGAATGTTTTTTTAATGATTTTTTTTGGGTAAGAATAAAAGGTGTAACATAACTCATACGCTACCATGAGTTATGTAAGCTTGACTTGACAATTTTGTAGTTGGTCAATGTTAAATATGATGATTTAGACAAGTTAGTGTGGCCTAGGGTCTTCTTGTTCATAATATATTGAAACCTAATCATTACTTGCACTGAAAATGTCGGGACCATTTCCTGGTGTATTTTGCCTATATAAATGAGATTTTGTATTACTATGAATGAGTTGGAATTGGAGCGCCGAGTCATGAGTGGAGCTCGGAGTCAGACCGGAGCGTATGTATTGAATAAAACGTTGAAACTGCTATACTGTTAAGTGATTACTTTAGCCATATTACGCTACAATTTGACTCGGGAGCCGGGGTTTTGACACTCAAAATATTGGTTTCAATAGTCATTTTCTAATTTTAAAATCATGGGTATTTTGCCTGTAAAATGGTTAAATTCAGTCAAAATTTCAAAATGAAACCTTCAGATTCAAAACCTAGTGGAACCACTGGATGTACGTATATACGAGGGGTTATCAATAATTACATGGAGATTTTGCTTTAAATCAATAATAAAATATGTGGACACTGTAAAAGGGATACTTTCTCGTATAACACATTAACACTCCAGGGTACTGTTTTATCAAAGGACTTACGGAAATCGTAAACTTACGATCAAATTTAAATTCTTTATAATTTGTTTACAATTGTAAAGTGTGGTTAATGGAGCTGCAAAACTAATACTGAATCAGTTAATAAACTCCTACAAACCATATACATCACAAATTTGCAGTTGTTAAAGAATTATAAAGAATTTAAATTTAAGCGTAACTTTAAGATTTTCGTAAGTGCTTTGATAAAACAGTACCCAGGTCATTCTGACACGAACAAAATGTTGATTTCTTTGTTAATAATATATCAAAGTTTTTTCAATTACATTACCAAGTATAATCTACAAGGATACACAGTTATGTTTACGTTATAGCTCTTATAAAATAAGGTCTAGGAAGTTGGCAGTTTGTTAGTTATTCATTCAGAAGTGAATTCGAAAATACGAACAGCTAACAGAAGTGTACTCAGAAGTGAAGTCAAAATTGAAACTTTGAATGAACAGCTGACGACTAACTGCAAACTTGACAGACTTTAGAAAATGTCATACTTTTCGGCCTGAATCCTATCGCTCCAAGTTCAACATTGACATCGGGAATACCAGGTAACTTCACGGTATGAATTCTACCACCAATCCGATTCGAGTATTCATACAGAGATACTTTCCATCCACGTTCTCTTAAACGATATGCTGCATAGCTCCCGGAGATACCCGCACCAATAATAGCAACATCGTCACAGGTGTCAAAGTCTAGACCTTCTGCAATAGCATACAAATGGGTATTGGTAAGTAATTTAGAGAAATTTCTCCAGCCTATTTAGCCTGCACCATTATCTTATTTACGTTCTTTTATGCCTTGATTCTTATCATGGACAGAACTTTTCTCTAGCAATTTTCTGTAACTTTTGCTATAGCTCCCAGAGATACCCGCACCAATAATAGCAACATCGTCACAGGTGTCAAAGTCTAGACCTTCTGCAATAGCATACAAATGGGTATTGGTAAGTAATTTAGAGAAATTTCTCCAGCCTATTTAGCCTGCACCATTATCTTATTTACGTTCTTTTATGCCTTGATTCTTATCATGGACAGAACTTTTCTCTAGCAATTTTCTGTAACTTTTGCTATTTGTCGAATCTGTTGTGGTTGGGATTAATTTAAACAATATTTATTTCAGCGGAAAGCTGACTGGCAACTAAGGCTATGCTCGGCATACAATAATTTATCCCATCTTAGAACTGAAACGAAATATTTTAAGACAGATGCTATAAAGGTGAGCTAATAAGGTTCATCCCGTTGTAACTGTACATCAGAACAATGTTGATATTATAAACTTAGAAACTTGGTTGTGCGCAAAAAATGGTTCAGACTAATTTATAAATACAATAAACCTGTGTACTACGAGCAGCGATTATTCGAGAAACCTGCCTAATTCGAGCAAATTTCAAAGTCCCAGCGAACTCGCTCTATATTGTACATTAATTTATCCCTCTTAGTCGAGTGCAATTATTACGAGCATCGGTCTATTTCGAGCGCAGGTGTCAGTCTATTCAATAATTTTCATTAATGTTTTACTGTACCTTGCTCATCACTTCTAGTCGCGTCATCTTTGGTGGTGTCGTTTAATCGAACTGTAAAAAGAGTAAATCAGAGAGTCTGGGTTATTTAAAGATAGAGGGGTAAACAACAAATACGCAAACTTCTTTATTTGTCATACTGAGTCTATAACACTTTATGAACATGTGATCACTCTTTGATTATTTTCGCTGATAAATCTGTATAACACATAATAAATGCTCGTTAGGAATTATTTTACTCCCTGTACTTTTGTTAAAATGTAAAAATAATGACATAGGCCCGAATGACTAAATGGGAAAAACTTAACGATAATTTGTTTTCTCAAATTTGTTAAATTGACAAAATTGCACCATTACTTTTAAAGATATGCAATGATTATGGGGGTTAGGCCTGGACGCCAACTGACTATACTCCCCGATTGGTTTCGTTCCGATCCATTCTGTTTGGTAAAGTACAAATTTAGCCCAATTTGAGTACATGTATGTACAATCAGTGTAGCAATACCACGTGACTTTTGACTACAGTTACAAGCAGAAATTTGCAAAGATTGGAAAATAAAATAGCCATAAGTATTTTATTTCTTCATCGATTTCTATGAAATATACGCCACGCTAAGGGGGGAATTATTTGCTTCCCATTAAATATAAGATTTTTTTCAGCAGCTTTACCGATTTTTCCATTACCCTGTGAAACCTTCACGTTCCACGGTTTCTCAGGGTAATGGACAAAACGGCACATCCGCTGAAAAAGATTTTATATTTCACGGAAAGCAAATAATGTTCCCCTTAGCGTGGCGTAGATTTCATAGAAATCGATGAAGAAATAAAATACTTATGGCTACATTTGTGTTCCAATGTTTACAAATTTCTACTTGGAACTGTAGTAAAAAACCACGTGGTATTGCTACACTGACAATGTAATTATTCTATTAATGGTTTGATAGTCAAATTTAAATATTGGTACACCTTGTGACATAAAACTGAATATAAAATATCAACGCCTCCTCGATAGCCTAGTGGTTGAGCGTTCGCTTCGAGTGCGGGAGGTTTCGGGTTCGATCCCTGGCCGCGTCATACCAAAGACGAAATAAAAATGGAACCAGAAATTCTCTTGCTAGACGCTCAGCATAAAAGGGAAACTGGCTTCTCTTCTCTCATAATCTCCTGGCGATGGATAACATCAGGAATGAGGTGTCGAGAGTGATTAATATAAGTTGGAAAAACTTGTTTCACAATCGACCTTAAATAAATTAGTATAAACTAAAATGTCACCACAAACCGCGGCGAATTTTACATGTATTATAACAAATACGAGAGCTACCCCACTTAAATTTAAATAATGTTTGATATACATTATGTTAGCGCTATAGCATGATATAAATGAAATACTAGCATCTCTTTTGAACCTTGTATAGTAAAGTGTCAGGTAAAATATACACTTACTAATTAGATTTTTTTGAAATTAAGTCAACAATTTTGTACAGGGTGGGTTATTTGGCTTTTTGAAATTCAACCACTCCAATAGAAGAACCCACAACGTGTTGGTTGAGCATGGGTATACCATTTCTGTGAATACGATAAGTAGTTTTCGTCTTAAGGAGTGTGTTCTGAGTTTGTTTTGCTCTTATATCAAGTGAAATTAACTAATTAAATATGACGCCTTCAAAAAAACGTACACATTGGTTATAAGGTATCGAGGAAAAATCCAACAACCAAAAAAACGACTTTAATGTATGTCGAACTCCGGAAAACAACGTAAAGAAGATAAAAGTCTTTAAAACTGTAACTGCTACGACGGAACAGTAATTTCAATAAACTTCGACGAGACTTTGTTTTATCCCTGAGAAATTTACCGTGAATTAACAGGCAGCTGTTAAATAAAGTTTGTTACCCGTAATAAGTTGACATGCGTAAAATACCAAATGTCCGCGGCTGATTTCACCACATTTGCTGCTGGTATCAAGAAATTACTTGATATATAAAATATATTTTGATGTAATAAAATGTCTAGAAAATTAGCAAAATGGCGTCCCATATGCTATGACCATTATAAACCATCAAAACTAAATGGAGTTACAAAAGGTTTGTCATACAACATGGACCTAATTCCAAACCATTTTGCAAAATTATGAATTTGTAGTGACCATTGCTAACTGTCCAAACTAGAAAAGGTTTCAACAACGTCGGTCTTACTGCCTGAACCTACTACCAAAACTGGTTTACGCAAAACAACCACGCCCAAGCACAACTAAAATTTAGCCCAACAACAAGCGATAGTTACAGAAATTGAAATAACAGACTTACTTGCTAATACGACAACAGCAATAATTGCACCAACAAGAAGGACCAATAATACCACAATGGCTGCAGTAGTCTCGCGTCCCATGGTAACGTAAATAAAGATGTTCTATGTGAGTGTGGCAAGTGGACAATGAATATTATTCAATGTACATTAAGGGTTATTCTAAATGATACGGATGACTGCAAATTGTATGTAATTGAATTATTTGAATAGGGTTGTTTTTTAACCTTGGCGTATCAAAGATCATGTTATGGCCGTTCAGTTGTAAGTGTAGTATAGAATATACAACTTATAAAAGTACAGGTTACGAGAAGTAGAGCGATGTCAGGCTTTTTTTATTTGGTCGTGGTTAGTTGGTCGAGGTCACATAGACCACAGGAACTTGCATTTATAATTAGAAAAAAAAATGAAAAATTTTTTTTTAATTTAAAATATATACAGTAGGCCTAGTGAAATTTTTTTTATTTTTTTTCTAATTATAATCACTAGGCCTACTGTACTATTAAAATATATACAGTAGGCCTGCTTTTCATTTTTTTTCTAATTATAAATGCAAGTTCCTGTGCATAGACTATATAAAATTTGTTTAATACGTTATCTAAATACTAGTATTTTGAAAGAGGCTCACAGGGAAGACTGTGCTTGTCCAACTGTGTTGCCTCTATAAATAAAGTTTTTTCATTACATGTATTTATTTAAATAATCTCCGATTGAAGCTTGTCATACTCTTGTTAGAAATGCCAAAATGAACAACAATGAAATATGTTGTATTTATGGACACAATGTGAAGTTTCATTTAGGACAATTACATATGATTATTTCCATTTGAATATGGATGGAAACACTTAGAAGACATTGGACATTTTGGAGTGCATAACTGATCAAAACAGAAGAAAAAGTTTGCAACTAACTAAGGGCTTGATAAACGAAGATGCTGAAGTAACTACATACGTATGTTTATATAATTCAATTCTGATAATCAAATAATGCAGCACGTTTCACGTTGATCAGAATTGATTGAATTATTGCACATTTTGATATTGTTTTCATGAACCTACGCCCATAAACAAACAGGTCATGGGAACAGTGACATTACTTTTGGATATACCCACGTATATATGTATATTGGTTCCAGTAAGGGACACACTCTCAAACTTAGCTGTGATCCAAAATGATATGATGGTCATTGGTGTTTGAAAAAAGGTCTATAGTGGTCAACAAAATGTTTACACTTCGTTGCCTTAGTTGTTGAAAATTAGATTTAGTGAAGATGAATGTTTTGCTGTATCAAAGGTAGGGTCCGTTTGTGGGATGCAGCCTTTGGAACAGTCTCCCTTCTAGTGTCAGGGACAGTACCAATATCACAATTATAACGAGGGTCATTCAATATTTAATGCAGACTAGCATATGTATTCTCATATACAATATTTAGCGTTCAATTTTATTATAATCATTCAAAGTAACTTCCTCGCGGTCGATGATCGACTTTCATCCTTTCTACCAATATTCTACTCCTGTTGCTTGGCACCTACGGACTTATATATACATCCTAAACTGCTCGGTCACGGTCTATTGAACTAACGGTTAATCAGCATGTCGAATTCCGAGGAAATTGTTGTCCCATGTCGGATAGTAGTAGTGTAGCTATATAGGAGATATCACATATTCATATGCAAAATGCCCACCAGCAATCTATTGCATGAATGACCAATAAATCCTGCCATTCACCAATAGCTAGATGGTGGTATCAATACCTTTGTATACAAACATGATCTCTCCTATATCATCTATCGCTTACAGTTTGGATAGAAAGTTTTTCCGTCTACATTAAAGCGCGAAAGTAAGCTAGTTTTATAAATATTAATAATAATAATAACGACTTTATTTATAGTGGATGACATATTTGGTTCCAGACCAATTTTCAATATGGTCCACTTATATGAGTTTGGTGCGACGTTCGGTCGGTTCTGACGTCAAAGTGCACGGCACCAAATGAGCCGAAAATGGCACCTGTTAAACCTGTTCCACAAATGCAAATGTATCGAGCCAAAACGACTGTTAAGTCCATGGGCTATATCTTTGCATGAAAATAGTTGGTCTGGTTTCAAATGATTTCTCACTTTTTCGGTATGACATGGGCCCATTGCACAGATTTTCCGTTTTGAGCGCTAGTGGTATTTAACTGTAATTGTGTCGTTCATATCGTCATTTAACAGTATCGCCACTTTAGAATATGAAAGAGGGCATTTTGAAACAAACCTCTGATAAAGCAATAAAAACCCCCTGAGTTCTTGTTGTCGGTAGTAATATTTTGATAATTTTGATCATAAGACCGTGGTACTAGTTGATCTCATCTGGTATAAGTCCGGTGTACCGAAATGATGCCTGGCTATTCGAATCGGTACACCGGAAAAAATCGGCGTCTTCAATCAATCAAAGCGACCTTTATATTAATAGCTTTCAGTTGGTGGACAGGTCTAGTTTGCACAACGCACATACAAATTATATGAATTTATTCAGTGTTTGTTATACTCTTGACTTCAGACTTTTAATAATTTTGATGAATAAACGCTTTAACACATCACAGCGAGTTCTTGTGTCATATCCTGCGGCGTACGTTCGAATGTATGCACCTGTCATAAAACAAAAAGCTAAAACTTGTAATTTGTACTTATAATTGACAGATTTGCTAATTACACTAATTAAATACGTGATCCATGACGACACTGGACAGGTTCAGCACAGAGTTGAGCGTGAGATACGACTTCACGTGACAGATAATATAATAATATTATAGTAAAACAAAGGGGGAGAAATAAGCGATCACGTGACAATGGTAAATATAGATGCAGTCAATTAGTAAAGTCATGACAATGAGCTTAATATAACTTAGTTAATGACACACGTTTGCTTACATTGCACGGATGTTTGGTCATACTGAATTATAATAAAGATGTAATAAAACAGTTCTTATACACCGACCATTGTTATCACACACGTGTGTCTACATTTTTGTGCGACTTTAGGATTGTCTTATGGATTCCAGGAACAATTAAAGCTGTTAACGTACAATCATTGTCTTAAATTAGAACTTTAATTTACTTCATTGTTACAAAATTCAATAATTTAGGAGAACTACTGCACCGACGTGATATTTTCAAGCAATTCAGAATAATAAAATGTGCACTTATCAATGAAATAAATGCTCAATCTAGATACACATAGAAAAATATAAGACTTATCTTTAGTAAAGCAATAATTTCGCGTTTTAGACCTTTAATGTGATTTGAATAAACAATGAATGAGTGTGCTTAATTATTTATTATGAGTATTCTTCATCGGTAATTAATAACACAGTGTTAGCTAAGCTAAGTGCCTAAACAAATCATTCTGTTCAAAATGAAGTTGGATTTACGGGTATACGGATAAAAGAATCAACGATTGATCATACCAGAAGTTTCGGCAATATTTCATTCACTAATACTTGTGTACGCAATGGAACGCATCTCTACTATCGTCATATTGGTTGCTATAGTAACCTGTGGAACTTCCAGACAACTCATGAATGGAAATAGTGGTTAGTTCTTTTCTTTACATCACCAAGCACGATCTGTGTGTCGTTAGTTTTATTAATATGTTCACACAACTCGACGAAATATAAACCATTTTGATCGACAAAATTGTTGACAAGTGTGCATGGATTGTCTTAGTGTTTCATTTACAATTGTGATGTTTTTTCCTATCATTCAGACTATTTAGTATATATGCAATTCAAAACACGTACTAGTAATTGGAATAGTGTCAAAGTACTCGGGCAAATCTTCTCAACATTGTTCCATTAAAATTAAGATCTCTTATAAGACTATTTGAAAGACAAAAGCGTAGTGTCCAATTCATCGTCACCTTAGGAAAGCAATGCCATAAGCGCAAACACGCTTTTTGAGGAAACAAGAAACGTTTGAAATTGCTCCTAACTTTGCAAAATAAGCTTTTCTACTTAATAATTCTACTTTTAGTCAACATGACCTGTTACGATTTGCATCAAATATGACCACAAGATCCATATTGAGATACCGATATCGAATTGGTTAGGGTCTTATATAAAAACAGTCAAAAATTACCAGCTTTCGAGGGCCGCTTGAATCTTCACTTCAGCCGTTCAACCACACTTATATATTTTAAACTCGCTGGTATTTGGGCTACCTAAGGAAGCCTGTCTTCGAGTATTCAAGGGGAGATTTTTTCTCTTCTGATTTGTGTGCAGCCAACATAAAGATACGGCGCCCATGAATATCGAACGTTTCAGGTACCAATTTACACCTTGGTAGAGTGGAGTATTGTGTGTTATTTTTGCTCAGAGAAATTAAGCAGTGGCACAAACGGGTTTCAAACCCGGACCGTCTCGATTACAACGCACACACCCTGCATGTAGGCCATCGCTTCCCATATATAACTAGCACTTACGACTTAATTCTTCTGAGGCAACGATATATCAATGGAAGTGTACAAACAAATCCGCCAAAATGATCTCCTTGGTATTGTGTATCAAAGCACGTACGGAAATATTAATCTTACGATCACATTTAAATTCTTTTTAATACTCATACAACAATAAATTGTGGTAAATGGAGCTGCAATACTACCCTAGATTGAGATAATGAACAACTGCAAACAATATCCGTCACCAATTTGCAGTTGTTTAAGAATTATATAGAATTTAAATTTGAACGTAAGTTTACGATTTCCGTTAGTGCTTTGATAAAACATAACCCTGGTCACTAACACCACACAGACCACGTGATAGTTTTCAATAAGCCTACATTAGATTTTACAGGGTAGCAATACCACGTGGCTTTTGGCTACAGTTACAAGTATAAATTTGTAAACATTGGAACACAAATATAGCCATAATTATTTTATTTCTTCATCGATTTCTATAAAATATACCCTACGCTAAGGGGAAATTATTTGCTTTCCGTAAACTATAAGATCTTGTTCAGCAGTTTTACCGATTTTTCCATTATCCTGCGAAACCTACACGTTCCACGGTTTCACAAGGTAATAGACAAAACGGCACAGCCGCTGAAATAGATATTATATTTCATGAAAAGCAAAAAATTGTCTCCTTAGCGTGGCGTATATTTCATAGAAATCGATGAAGAAATAAAATACTGATGATCATTTTATTTTCCAATGTTTACAAATTTCTTATTGTCACTGTAGTCAAAAGTCACGTGGTATTGCTACACTGTTTTACACGATTTTCCAATCCCATTACAACTACGACATCATATAGCATCTGCCCTGCGTTCAACTAAGAATTATATGACGCACGTTTCGTACTTGGTACGAACCTGATATTCGTTGAACGGTATGTTAAAAACATGTTTGCCACGTGCGCCAAGTTTGGCTAACCATTTTCGGAGGTGGTGAGCGTTCATTGGTGTAATTTAAAAAAAATGGGGGACAGAGGCAAACAAAAGAATGTGAATAGTAAAACCCGTGCATCCGTACATATTTCGAACTGAGAACGGAAAAAACGGGGATTTATACTTTCGAAATGTTTGCCGCAAACGAAGCGTACAACAAATGATTATAGCGACAAAAGCCCGTGATTTTTAAACATGGTTGCAGGTAACTTTCCTCAAACGCAGGGCTGATATGGGGATGATATGGCATCATATTGCTCACAATAGATCAGTCATCCTCACCGTTCTGACATAAATCGACACCTGCCGCGAGACACTGTTCGCTTATATTTGGTAAATAACCCGTTTCGCACTCTGTATCTCCTATACAGCAATATTTAAATTATATCGAATTCAAGTTCCTGATATAGATCTATTTCTGGTTAGTTTGATATGTCACATGCTATACTTTGTGTCACTTTTTTCTTTTTCAAAAATGTTCCCAAATTTCTCGGCAACGCGGTAGACGCTAAACTTCAAATCATCGTAAAAAGTTCCCTTTTGGAACTTTTTTCTTTTAAGCTAGGGACCCTTGAGATTAAAAAAATCAAAGAGTTTGATAACGTCAGAATTTTTCCGCAGATCACCCCGTTTTGGCCATATTCTACTGGCCTATGAAGTTATGTGCTCTGACACGTTTATACAACTCAACACTGTACTAATATTAAATTGTTTATGTAGAGATTTAATATAATAAACAAAAACTTGAAATGAAGATGTTGGTGATTATAATTATGCGAAACAGGAACTTATAGTTGTCCCCTAAATAATATAGGCCCCTAAAGTGAACAAAAGATGAACACGAGACACAATATGAAAACCATGTATCTCGGACATATCATTTTTATCATTTTAACTTAAGGTAATTCCATACTCTTAATTTTTTCTGTACAAGAGGTATTAAACACCTGATTTCTATGAAGAAGTTTTACTCTGCAAGCGTATTATAGAATAATATAGTAACAACTATACAGTAAATGCGCGATTTTAAGACATGAGAACATGCTGACACATCAATTTTAATTTTCTCTTATTTTATCATCATGGTAGTCAGACGCTTTCAATACGTCTAATTTACACCGATTTCTAAACTTCCGGTCAACTAAAGAGTATCCAATCACCTTAATTGTAGAAAATCTTTCTACGACATAAAGCTGTTTAGGAGAAAGTCAGATCTTTAGATAGAAGGGTACTGTTTTATCAAAGCACTTACGAAATTCTTAAACTTACGTTCAAATTTAAATTCTTTATAATTTGTTTACAATTATGAATTGTGATAAATTGAGCTGCAATACTAATAATGATTCAGTTACTGAACTCCTACAAACCATACCCGTCACCATTTAGCAGTTGTTATCGAATAATAAAGAATTTAAATTTGAGCGTAACTTTAAGATTTTTGATAAAAGTGCTTTGATAAAACAGTACCCATATGTCCATGCCTCTTTTAACATAAAAACATGCTAAATAACGTGGTTATGATACTCAATCCCAACACTGTTTGTTTCAGATACAAGCGGCACAGTAACTATAGACTCACACAGCATTGCAGCACGGTGTAAATTCCCAACGTATCTACAAATACGCCTCAACGTGACAGACAGAAATGTGATTGTGTTTGATTTAAGACAAACACACTCTACAGAGACAGGTGATACCTTTCCTTACCTTACTTCCAGACTGTCACGTGGTAGGAGACAATTATATAACCACAGGAAACAGGTACGTCATGAATATACGTATTATTATCTAGGTTTGTAAATTATTATCTAGGTTTGTAAATTATAAGCTAGGTTTTACAAGCTTAATTGAAACATTCATAATGACATATAATATTACACCATGATTCAAACATATGAGACAATTTAATGATAAAACCACAGGTAACTGTATCATTAATAAAGAGTAAAAACATTTTTATAAAATTTATAATATCTTAGGTAAAGTTCATGATAAAACCACAGATAACTTTATCATTAATAAAGAGTAAAAACATTTTTTTATATTAAATTTATAATTATCTTAGATAAACATAAATTTTATAAAAACATTTTTTTTTACTCTTTTATATCATTGATACAGTTACCTGTGGATAAAATCAGGGGTAATTAATATTTATAGAATAATACATGGCTGAGCAGTGCCATTGAGTGATAATCTACCTTGTTTTTCCATACGTAAAGAGTTGTTTTGTTTGTAAATTATTATCTAGGTTTTACAAGCTTAATTGGTACCTCGGTCCGATTGCTTTCTGACGTCGCAATATACATATTGTCACAAAACCGCTTGTTTACTCAAAATATTGATTTTGCACTAACGACTTTCTTATTCTAAGCCAGCGATATAAGTCTAACGTATACGGTCGTTTGTATATCATTATTTTCATCACAAAATCACATTATCGTAAAACAAGCATGTGTAGCATGCACAGCATGTTATTAAGTCTCGTGTTATTTGATCATATGTCATAGTTTGTTACGTATATACCATTACTAAACGACATTTGATGTTCATGTGTTGCTAATTATGCAGGACTGTTCTAGACCTCCTACGTAGTTATTAGCAATAACTGTTTGTTATTCAATAACTATTCCTTCAATTTCACGGCCTATATGTACTGGTTTCATTCATATTTAGTAACCGCACGTGAATATGAATAAACAAGTGGTTTTGTGACAATATGTATACACGTATATAAGTTCGCCAGAGATAACACTAGCCTTTGTTTACAAATACAAATGAAAATTAAATACATTTTCGATGTTCAGTTTTGTTCAATCTTGTGCATATACACTTTTAATGATATACTCTGTAAATCCACACAAATAACTGGCGGCATTCGACCGTGCAGTGTTTATAATTTGCTTTTTTGTTTATTGATAAGGCTAGAGTTATTCCCGGCGAACGAATACCAATTGGTGCCGGGGTTGTTTGGTATACACGACAGGAACATATTACGTTAATAGAACACATGATGAATGAATGTAGCAGCTTTACGTGGTTATATGACTAATTTGTTGGTTTTATCACAGGAACTTGCATTAATAATTTGAAAAAAAAATGAAAAAAAAAAATTGAAAAAAAACTTTTTTTTCACTAGGCCTACTGTACTATTAAAATATATTTTCATTTTTTTATCTTTTTTTTTTCAAAATATTAATGCAAGTTCCTGTGGTTTTATATAATACTAGTCAAACACACAGGTAACTGTATCATTGGTTAAGAGTAAAAAAATAAAAAAATGTCGTTGTTGTAAAATGTATATATTCATAACAAGGTTGATTACATAGGCATTGAGTCCAACAGTCACTGGGTGCATTCTATTAATATATAAATTTTACATTTTTTTTATATTTGTTTTACTCTCAATCAATGATACAGTTCCCTGTGGGCAAACAGTCATATTTCCATCTGTATAACTGTAAAATAATGTTTTCTGGTCGGGTTCAAAATTTTGGTTCAACTTGACCATACCGGTATTATAGATAGAGAACACAGATACAGATACGAGGTTAATTTATTTAGTCGATGGTCATATACATGTAGTGTCCGTTCATTATCTGTTTTGTATTTCACCAAATCACTGTATGACTTATTGGGAAACTATACAATTCAACTTGTATGACTTATTGCGATCAAAAGCAACTGCGATTTCATATCACTGTATGACTTATGGGGATACTATACATTTCAACGTGTATGACTTATTGCGATAACCGGAAGTTGACACTGTGCATTTGTATTATAGTTCAATATAGGGATGGTAGGTAAAGCCATATCAGTGCAGCTCCTGTTATCGGTGCAAAATTTCAGTTAATGACACTATTACCAGCGCAATGTCGCAGTTATCGCACTATTTTTCCGGCGCTATATTGTAGTTATTGAACTTTTTTCCAGTACCGCATTTCAACTATTGATTTTTTCCGCCCTAATTATGATGGAGTTTTCTTTCTATATTCCTTGCATGTCTAGTTATTTGTCGAGTCCATTGTTCGGAATCTTATTGAAGATTGATTTATAATTTTCCTGGTAAAATAAAGTCTTTACTATTATCATTTATATTATGCATTATTATGCGTTATTATTATTATTATACAGGTATGTATGATTGCACCATTGTCTTTGTTGTGTTCCAGGATTCCATGATGTATTACAGTACACAGCCCGACAGTCATCTCATGATAGAATGCCAACATTCAAAGAAATCCACTTCGAAAATATCAGTGGTAAAATCATTGACGCATTGTCTCTCTTTTAATACATCCACCAAAACGTTTAAGTACACATGTGTTAATTTACCCATATTTTGGTCAATACGTGTTGGATCTTGCGGAAATCAACAGAATTTTAAAATACACATTTTTGCCATGTGTTCATTAGCGTTTGTAAGGTTGCTAATACCATGCACAGAAACAAATTCATGTAAAAATAATTATAAATAAAACTGTTATCACGGAAAAATCATGTGTGTACTTACAAGTTTTGCTGAATATTTATGGCTTGTCCCCCCTTTGTAGATAATATAATATTAATGCAAAAATTGATAAATAACTTCGATGTCTAGCCCAAACTCAGCTTGTATTAAAAGACATTTTCTACTAAGTTGAGTTCGTTTCTTGATCAAATTATTTGGCGGTGAAGCCGTGGTATAGGTTACTATTTTATCAAAGCACTTGTAAGTAAACGGAAATCTTAAAGTTACGTACAAATTTCGAATTCGTAACCATTTTTGTAATTCTTTTGCAACATTTTTACTCTGACACATTAGGCAAATAATGGTTAGTAAGAATTCATTAACTGGAGTATTATTAATATAAAAAATCGCGGGTATTATATCATATTGCTATTTATTTGTTGTACATAACGCTGGTTTAGAATGAGAAGGTCGTAAGTACAAAAATTCTTTATTGAGAAAACAAGAAAACTGTCTGAAAACTGCTCTTTACCTTTGGAAAAACAAGCTTTTTCAACTTCAGTTTTGTCAGCATGACTTGTTTCGATTTTCATGCAAATAGGCTCATAAGAAGCGCCTTGTGATGCAGATTTCAAATATGTAACCATGGGTCTTATAATGTCGTAAGTAGTACGACCTTCTCATTCTAAGCTAGCAATATATATGTTATCCTTGGATTTGGATAAAATATTTCCACATAAGGCCTTAAAGTCACATTATCTCTCCCAAAACCTTTCTCCCGATCATCCAGTAAATAGACTTAATACAAGGAATTAGTATGTTTTTCACAAACGACCTATAATTGACGACATAATGTCAGCTATATCTGTCAAAGTAGTATGCCAAAAATCACATTTAGTAAAATGTATGGATGAAAAAATACTCCCCTTAGACTTTAAATTATGCATTTATTGTTCACATTTCGTTAGTTTGTTTACAAACCAACTTGAGGCTTTATTTCGTTTTCTTCCATCTTACCTTTGGGACTCAACTAAAGTGCTCAAAATGCATCATTTTGCAGACGGGTATCCAAGTTATTGGTTTTTGAAAATAGCCATTTAAGGTATAATGTGACTTTAAGTTATATAATTATTTAGTATTTTCAAACAATTTCAGTCTGGTTTATTCGTACATGAGGGATCTCAGTATGTGATAACAACAATAGAACAATCTCATGTAGCAGCTCATGTTATAGATGTCAATGTTCATCAGCTTATAGATGTCCGATCATCTCATGATTACATCGTATCAGGTAAACACTGTAACACTTGTTTGGCTTATTTAATATTTTGAACTACTTTTATGCTCTCACCGGTAAAGCTTTGCTACAGGCAGTACAACAAACGTGTGCCGATAGCATGTGGAATGTTGTAACAAAAGTTGTGCATTTAAAGCCTTGGTCCCACTGAGGAATTCCACATCGGCGATGTTCTCCCGATTTCTTCCGATACCACCCGATCCATCACAATTCCTTCCGATATAACAAACTGTCTCAAGATTTCCCCGAAGCTTCCTCTAGACCACGAGGAATCTGTTCCCGATGTCCTGAAAACTCATTAATTTCAATCGGGAGTACATTTCGAGGCAAAAATGTTCAGTGGGACCTAGGCTTTAGATGTCGCAACAAGAAAGTTCGACAACTTTGTTTTATCTCTGTGACTTTTTTGCCATATTGGCGTTTGTTTAGCGACACAATGACCATCTGACGGCGACAAACTTAAATAGAATTTGTCGTTATGGCTCTGTGCCAGACTAGTCTTTGGTCGTTATCGTGTCAGCCACAACGACAAAACGAAATTGGACGCAATCGTCCGAAAAAGCATACGTTAAATATGCATGGTGATGGATTTCCATACATACAGGTTCTACTTCATTCTCATGTGTTCCATTTCTAATCTACATACTAGTTTTACTCTTTTTCGCACATTAACCGCATTATTATCTGACACAATCACGAATATTCTTCACTGTATGACGTTTTTATAAATGTGTTTGCCAAGTTAGCATTTATAAAACGGAGTCTAAGTCTTCTCTACGTTTTGTCACTTCCGGGTTATATAAAAAGGTTTTTTTATTAACTTAATTTTACGTGACGGTTCTCATGTTGGTTTTACACTTTAGACGAGTGACTCTAATGTATGATTTTTCTTTCGCAATTGCTAGTGTGTACAAAGATTGAACGATTTCATTGTTTTATATCATGGCTACGGCAATTTACATTGATGTTAACAGAGGCGGTGTGGCTAAATCCGATGATAATTGATGGGGTGTGTCTTAATTCTCAAAGGAATGAGTGCAATTACTACAGTGCAGTATCCTGCACTGTATCCATACAACTTGATTGTTCTTTACTTCGATCAACGTGACCTCTATCGATTTTCTTGGTCGAGTTGTATTAGAGTCATCAACTTTAAAATCACAACACCGTGGTATTGATTTTTATTGGACATGTTAATCGGTCAGCATTGTAATACATTTAGACACGTCTTATGTTTACAAAGTGACAGCCAATCACTGGCCAATGATATAAATTAGAAAGAAAACTTATAAATAACGCTCGGTTGATTATTTTGTCTCGGGCTACGCCCGAGACAAAATAAGACAACCTCACGTTTGCGTTCCCTTTCTATAACGAATTCCTTAAGTAACTGACATAGTTAGCCAGTCATTAGTGCGTGGTCATCTCCCGCATAATTCACCAATGATTCCCGCTTTCAAGGGGACTTGAAAAGCTGACCGTGATTGAAGAACAAAATATAATTATTCATGATATATTTAAACGGATTATGGTTGATAAAATACAAACAATTGGCGAGAGATTCACCACTCTGTTAGCTCAGTAGGAAACAGCTCTAGCCAAGTACCGGGTTCGATTACTAGTAGACGCAGGTCACGTGTATCATTATTTTTGGCTACGGGGATTGGTCCTCTACAACTGTGTGACCATGTCGATGGCTTAGATTTAAATATTTGAAATCTGCATTTCATGGCGCGTCTTATGAGCCTAGTGTCATAATAATCGGAACAGGTCATGTTGACCAAACTGAAGTTGAAAATGAAAGTTTTTCCATAAGTAAAGAGTAGTTATCAGACATACTTTCTTGCTTTCTCAAAATATTAGCTTTGTACGTATGACCTTCTAATTCTAAGCCAACGATGTGGAGAAACTGCATTCAACATTGGTTCATAACATTGCCCAAGAAATAATTTAAGTTACCGTTTGTCAAATGGTCGGTGTTCACAATTTACCATCTGTAAAAATGTCACAGCAGTCCCAATAAAAAGATATATATATAACAAATATGGATGTAAACCACCGATACACCTTGTGCGTCGAGGTCAGCATAGTGATATGAGGATAATATTGACTTGTATATACATTGTATGTCAAACTAATTGAATAACCGTAATGAATTGACAACATACTCTTATTCCAAACTGAATAAGACCATATATAATGCATTGTTCTGACTTAAAGCAGTGTATAGTTATATGTTCGTGTAATTGGTTTTCTGTATCTTAACATGTCCGTACACACCCAAAAAGCTGAAACCATTTATAAATGCTTATCAATGAATTATAGAGATTCTAATTTCAACGTAATATTTCAAAATTAAGCCAATCATTGTGCCATTGTACGAGCATTGAAGCATAATATTATAGTAAGCAGAAAATGTGTTGATTTTGGTGTAAGATCGAATGTTACAAATATCCTCTCTATTTTACCTTCTTTTATGCATAAATAAAATAAAACAAGACAAACTCCAGAATTATTCAACGTTTCAACTATATTTTTAATAGAGGATATTACATGAGTGTCTTTCCATATTGAATTTATTAAACGAGTTGAATAAAATAATAAAATGCGAGGCTCCGCCGAGCATTTTATCGATTTTTTGAACGAGTTTAATAATAAATAATAAAATTCAATGTGGAAAGTCACAAATGTAATGTTCTTTTTATCATAAATTAGCCTTTTCCGGCCAAAACATAAAATAGCTATGTATTTTTCACTATAATAAACGCGCAACTTTGACGACGTCGCCTATCCTTTGAATGACGTCGCGTGATAGCTTTATTACACTAGTGTATTATCAAAAATAAATAATGGCTTTATTACGCTACCGCGACGTCAAACATGTGATAAATATAATTAAGTCTTCATCAGGAATATTTATAAACAAAGACATATACAACATCATGGATTATGACATCATAAATGATGACGTCACGTTGAAATGTTTCAGGATATAAATCAATAATAACAGATTTTCTTACACTTAATATTTTTTACCAACTTTTCAGTTTCAAATCTGTTTCAAAGACAATAGCAAGGTAACTAACATGGCGTAGAAGTACAGACCATTGTCTAGGAATCAGATAAAGACATCATAGAGCTTTATAATGATTGTTATCAATATTAAATTGTTACTTTCTAGATACAAACGCTGCTTTAATCTAATTCTATATAACTATAATCATATTCTGGAGTATAATTATACGCGTTTATGAATAGAATATGTTTAATTTTAAACTAAATATACATGTATTACTATCTTATTCATGCATTTCATCAATATTTGATAAACAAAGATAAATGTCAACAAAACACGTGTTGAAATTAATTATATTATTTACTCAACGTTTCGGCATGTTGCCTTCATCAGGAATATTTGATAACATTATTTGTAAATGACATTTCCTGTACTAGCGCATGTTGCCCGCATCCTGCTGGGCACTGGTCGCATGCGTATGCACTTTCAGTAGCTGATTGCTAAATCATCATCTACAGAAGTGTTGTTTCTCGGTTGTTTTAAGTCAGAATACGATAGCTTAGTAATAAAGTGAACGCAAACAGCACACGTGACGTCAAAATGTAATATAGTTACATATAGGGGTACGTTTGAATTATTTTTAAAAACATCACACCTTGACTTTATTTTATCTTATAAAATTAACAATTACACGTAGATATGGTAACTGTTCATGAAACAAGCGGTCTGACATATTTAATAAAATTATTTAATCAAAAACGAAATTTCGATTTTTTGCCTCTGAATGTATGGCGGATGTATGTTAACATGTCGGCCACGAATGCGACCAAACGAGTAGTAAAAACGAGAATAATTTTGCGTTTTTGTTAACAAAAAAATCTCGTTGTTCAATTGTAAACTTCACTTTTGTTGACACACTTTTTGACGTGGCATAAGAAGAATAGATATTACTGTGTCTGAAATCGCTCGTCCGATAAAACTACATTTAAAAATATAAAACTAACAACACGCATTTGTGAGTCAGTCAGCAATATAAAAGCAATAATACATTTACATCTAGGTCTATACTCATTTTACACAACAAAGGTAATACCTTAAGGACTGTATGTGTTTGTAATCACACTTTTGTGAAAACATGGAAAACGTTGGCTTTTGCTGTGGAGCGTTTTTAAACAGTGAGACAAGGGGCGTTTAATTTTCTTGGTCGGTAGTGTGTTGGGCACTTCTTCGTTTTAAGATTTCTTACAGCTAAAGCGGGGCAATATAGTCCTTTTGCTGTGGAAACTGTGTCATTCAGCTAGTTAGTAGGTCATCCCACTATACGGGCCTTTCAACGTTTTAATACTGTTATTTAACTTTTGAGACTAAAGGCTGCTATAACTATGTAGTTCAGCAGTTTTACTGTTGTTACTAGGTCATTCAGCGTAGGCATTCCGCCTTTTGGTTGCTGTATCTTTTCTACTGGGTCATTCAGCTAGTTATAATTTATTATACTTTTCGACAGCTTGGACTTGGGCGGATCTGCGTTTGTTTAGTTGGGCATTGTGCTTTGTGTGTTTTTAATGTTTTCTGTGCTCGGCTGGTTAAGTTGAGTGCTGCCTTCCCTGTCTGACTTAATATACTCTTTTTACATTTGATTGAACCGCAATGTAGTTGGGGTTCATCTTTAAATTTGACATTTTGCAATTTTAAAGTCCAGTAAAAGGTTACTTTAATTCTTTGTAGAAAAAAAAACACGTTAACCTGTTTCTGGCGTGAGTTGCTTTGTGGCTGTCATTCCTTATGGTTACTCTTTTTCGGCTCTTACTCCGGTTATGTGTTTGGCTTAGTGATGATACAGGCTGTCAGAGTAGGGTGTTGTCCATTTCATTTTTTTCTTGTTCATTTTTATGTTGTCCTTGTTAATTGTACTTGTAATGTGTAGTATTTCTTCTTTTTTATGTTCTTTTTGGTGCGTTTCGTGTGGAGTGCTACAATCTTGTCTGATTTGTTGTTGAATATAAGTTATCATTTTTCTGTATGTGAAATTATCGGTCCAGTTTGCTAACTCAATACGCTGTTCTGGCCCCTTCACTCACCAACACGTATTTTTCCTGTATTCGACTTGACCTTTTACATTCGAACTTCAAATGTAAATGCACAGTACTCTTTTCTTAAGACAAAAACTTCCGTTTTTTAAGACAGTAACCGTTGGCGATCTAGTTTTATTAAAGTTACGTATTGGTGTGACCTGTTATAAGATACTTAAGGTCTATGGGGTTCGTTCTGACTGCAAACTGGCTTTTCCTTTTACGTATCAGTCTTTATACAATATTAAACTATTTATACAACTAAGACACCTGAGCGTAAATGTAGCGCACAATCAAAGCAGGTTATTTTTAAGATTAATTTATTTATACAACTGATATATTATTAATGTAATAAAAATTAACAACAAAGAATTCAACACTAATTTACATGCACGTGGTTGATATTATTCATTATCCACTGTTGTTATTTTCATTCAGAGAAATCCAGAATCCAACATATTAACACGACGTTGACGTCTGCGCCGAGATTGAAACGAGAATTGGGGCATCCCGGTGACGTAGTTACTTTCACAATTGATGTTTTAGTCGTCGTTGATTTTAGCGTTTATTCAAAGTGAGTTTTAAGAGTACATGTAGTGAGAATAATTGTACAGGCATATTTGAATAATATTATATGCTTCATACAAAAATCGCGAACTGGTTTTGGAGATGCAGTTGCATTTATTTTTGTTGGAGACGCTGGAGAAATGTACAAGAAGTGTTATTCTGTAAAATTATAACGTTATTTGCGTTTTGAAAGAATTTTCGGAAAACCGTGAATGCTCTGTTCATAAAAGACAACGGAATAACATTTTATAAATAGAGGATATTACATGAGTGTCTTTTCATATTGAATTTATTAAACGAGTTGAATAAAATAATAAAATGCGAGGCTATTAAACGGAATAGCATTTTATAACAGTCAATAATTAGTCAGGTTGACGCTTGCTGTTTGCAATTCGTAGGTTGTTTCATGCACATGTTAATGTGTATCGTGTGTACTGCTAGGATTGGTGAATACAATCATTTCTAATATTATAAAAACTCATTCTAGTTACCTTGGTCTTTATGCTTTGCAATATATTAATAATTTACCGGAGAAAACTAGACTGGTTCTATTATCAACATATTGTAGACTGTGTTGGGAAATGAGACAAGTAGTACCAGTCTAGAGAAAACGGAGATAGCCGAAGTTTCACGATTGGTACAAAACATTGTTGTCTAACTAACATTTGATGTATTACTTTTTAGGTGGTTAGCAGATACTCCAGGTATATACGACGATATTAAAAGTATCTACACCAAAAGAGAAATCCATAGATATTATAATCACGTGATCAATGGAGTAAGTAGACATGCCCCTTTACATAACTTATCCACACACAAACACTACTCACGTAATCAATGAAGTAGGTAGACACGCCCCTTTACCTAACTTTCGACACACAAACACTACTCACGTGATCAATGGAGTAAGTAAACACGCCCCTTTACATAACTTATCCACACACAAAACTACTCACGTGATCAATAGAGTAAGTAGACACGCCCCTTTACATAACTTATCCACACACAAAACTTCACGTGATCAATGGAGTAAGTAGACACGCCCCTTTACCTAACTTTCCACACACAAACACTACTCACGTGATCAATGGAGTAAGTAAACACGCCCCTTTACATAAATTATCCACACACAAAACTACTCACGTGATCAATGGAGTAAGTAGACACGACCCTTTACGTAACTTATCCACACACAAAACTACTCACGTGATCAATGGAGTTAGTAGACACGCCCCTTTACGTAACTTATCCACACACAAAACTACTCACGTGATCAATGGAGTAAGTAGACACGCCCCTTTATATAACTTTTGCACACACAAAACTACTCACGTGATCAATGGAGTAAGTAGACACGCCCCTTTACCTAACTTTCCACACACAAACACTACTCACGTGATCAATGGAGTAAGTAGACACGCCCCTTTACATAACTTATCCATACACAAACTCTACTCACCAGACTCTGGGCACTTTGATGTAACTGTCAAATAGGAATCAGGATGTGTATTTGCAAATGACCAATACCAAGATCGCAGTGCATACAACACTCACTACTTTCAGTGCTTTGGTTAACGTCGATTGTATTTGATTTGCTGATGAATTCCCAGATTAATTTTATTTGATTTCTTATATATTTGTAGTTCTTGACGAGGACATACTAAAATGTCAATGTTGTTTTGTTTGTTTTACAAATTCTATAACATAGTCATGCGAGGGATGATCAATATATAATGAGAAAATGCTTATAATTTTGTTATGATCCTTTCGATTTTACTCAAACTTTAGCGCTGGAAGTTATACCATACATTTGCATTGTTTCTCTCAATATTGATAATTACAGCAACAACATGTTAAAACCGCTTTACTATATAAGGAGAAATATATCGAAGTCTTTACTCTGTAATGACGGTTGAAAAATGTTTAACGTCATATTGAAAAATCAATTAATTGGTCAAAAGCGTAAATCTGAATGCAATGAAGACAATTACTTAAGACCATTGTTACAACGACTATCATTTAAAATGATTAAAAGGATAAAGAATGTATTGTTTCTTTCCAGGTGGATCTCCGTTACCGTAGCATCAAATTCAGGGACTTCCAGATCAGGGTTCGCTTATCAGGGATTATCATAATAACTGTAAGTTTGACACGTGATTTTAATATTGTGATACTCAATATTTGCAATACACGTTACTAAGGACAATTCTAACATAACCCGCCATTTTGCCTATATAGACAAAGAACAAATCATAGGGTTGTATATCGGCAGATATACAATGAAAGTGACGTCATGCAGGTAAACAAGTAACATAAGCAACATAGATCTCGCAATATAACACTGGCTTTATAGTTTAAATCATGTTAGAGTCGAAATAAACTATTCAAAAGCCGTTGTATACCGGCTGTTTTACAATGGTTTGTCGTTCTCAAAACCATTGTATAACAGCCGGTATACAACGGCTTTTCTTAGTTTATATCTTAGATATACACGAGAATTGATACAAGTGTAAAAGTACCAAGTCACGGATGTCCTCTGATACATATCTTCATAAAACCGTAGAACCATGTCAACATGATAGAATACGGATGTTGCAAAATATCAGGACCTGCGATACTTTTATAAGCACAAGCTGCAGACTAACTCTATTAACGTCTGCTGAGATTCTGGTGGTGGAGGAGGGGTGTTGTTGGCGTAAGTTAGTCTAACGGGTACCCAATCAGAATTAACGCAATGATGACGAAAGGTGCTAATACATGACTGTATAACCGAGCATTCCACAGCAACATATGACCAAAGGAGGCCAACGGTAACCTGGAGCAAGAACGCCTTTGGTATAGTCCAGAGAATTTGACACGATCCTGACCTTTATGCATGAATACATTACAAGGTTATTGCGTTGAATATATAAATTTCCGCGAGCAAATCGTGCAATATCGTCGCTTTAGATTTGAGTTGGTATTACGCCTCGAGCGTCTTCGTGATACTTCCCGTTTATGAAAACATACAACCGGAGTTATTAATATAGATAAGATATCAGCTCTTAAATTATGCTAATTAAAGGTCGAGAGTCGTGTCAAATTCTCTGGACTATAACGCAGGTGGTTTGCCAAGGCGATCTTTTCACAACGAACCCATAATATGCTTTTTTAGCTCACCTGTCACAAAGTGACAGAGTGAGCTTTTGTGATCACTCTTCGTCCGTCGTCCGTCGTCCGTCGTCCGTCCGTCGTCCGTCCGTCGTCCGTCCGTCCGTCAACAATTGGCTTGTGTAGACACTAGAGGTCACAATTTTAGCCTAATCTTTATGAAACTTGGTCACAATGATCATCTCAACAAAATCTAGGCCAAGTTCGATATTGGGTCATCTGGGGTCAAAAACTAGGTCACTAGGTCAAATTATAGAAAAACCTTGTGTAGTCACTAGAGGTCACAATTTTGACTAAATATTTAAGAAACATGGTCACAATGATCATAACAACAAAATCTAGGTCAAGTTCGATATTGGGTCATCCGGGGTCAAAAACTAGGTCACAAGGTCAAATCATAGAAAAACCTTGTGTAGTCACTAGAGGTCAAAATTTTGACTTAATCTTTATGAAACTTGGTCACAATGATCATCTCAACAAAATCTAAGTCAAGTTCGATTTTGGGTCATCCGGGGTCAAAAACTAGGTCACAAGGTCAAATCATAGAAAAACCTTGTGTAGTCACTAGAGGTCACAATTTTGGTCTAATCTTTACAAAATTCGGTCACAATGATCATCTCAATAAAATCTAGGTCAATTTCGAAAATAGGTCATCCGGGGTCAAAAACTAGGTCACAAGGTCAAATCATAGAAAAACCTTGTGTAGTCACTAGAGGTCATAGTTTTAGCATAATCTTTACGAAACTTGGTCACAATGATCAACACAACAAAATGTAGGTCAAGTTCGATATTGGGTCATCTGGGGTCAAAAACTAGGTCACAAGGTCAAAACATAGAAAAACCTTGTGTAGTCACTAGAGGTCACAGTTTTGACCTGATCTTTACGAAACTTGTTCACAATGATCATAACAACAAAATCTAAGTCAAGTTCGATATTGGGTCATCTTGGGTCTAAAACTAGGTCACATTGTCAAATCATAGAAAAACCTTGCATAGTCACTAGAGGTCACAATTTTGGTCTAATCTTTATGAAACTCGGTCACAATGATCATCTCAACAAAATCTAGATCAAGTTTGATATTGGGTCATCCGGGGTAAAAAACTAGGTCGCAAGGTCAAATAATAGAAAAACCTTGTGTAGTCACTACAGGTCACAGTTTTGGCTTGATCTTTACGAAACTTGGTCACAATGAGCATCTCAACAAAATCTAGGTCAAGTTCGATATTGGGTCATCTGGGGTAAAAAAGTAGGTCATTAGGTCAATCATAAAAACCTTGTGTAGTCACTAGAGGTCACAATATTGGCCTAATCTGTATAAAACTTGGTCACAATGATCATCTCAACAAAATCTAGGTCAAGTTCGACAGGTGAGCGACCTAGGGCCCTTTGGGCCCTCTTGTTTACTTTTGAGACGCTGGCTGTTGCTGATCAATATAAACGTTCATAGTGTGTACCCACCATTAGTAAGTAGACATATTGTTTCTACTATTCACCAACAAGTTCTTTGTACAAAGCATGTAACATTTTTATTTTAGAACGACACAATCATGGATATGTCAGGAGCACGTGAACAGGGTAACGTGACCGATAATACGGGAACACGTGGTCAGGACAATACGACTGATAACACGGGAACACGTGGTCAGGACAGTATGACCAGTAACACAGGTGCACATGGTCAGGACAGTATGACCAGTAACACAGGTGCACATGGTCAGGATAATACAACTGATGACACTAATGCCATGAATGCTGATAGTGCATTAAAAATATTCCGACTATGGATGAACAGCACAGATGATCTACCCAAACATGATCACGCTATTCTATTTACTGGGTAATTTACTTTATCTGCTTCTCTTAGTTGGATACTTAGTCTTTTTGATACGATGCGAATGCTACGCTTGGCATTCTCGTCGGTGTAAACTGTTTTCCTGGATTAACCATCAACCAGTTTTTTTTTCACTAGTAACTGGCAACTTTTTCACATGTTGGGGACATTGCAGTAGAGCGTGTCATGGTCGTGCGATAAACTGTACTAACAAGGGGTCGAACCTGGGTTTGCCGGATCCAGCCATACGGTCTACCAACATATTGTACTGTCTAAACAGGCTTGTATTTGAACTAATGTTTACGGAATAATTGTAATTTCCAATGGAAAAGGCAATGTACAGAAAAAAATAACACATTGATTATGTCAACACCAACCATTTTGCACTTGATAGTCATACATGTTTTTCTATATGTTTTATAAACACTTTATTTCAGACATGACTTATATACAGTCAATGAAAATAAAGATCGGGTCACTCACACCTCGGGTAAGTTTTGTCACGTGATTACTCGGATAAGCGCATATAGCTCAGTGGTAACGCACTGGACTGTCAATCCAGAGGTCGTGGGTTCCATCCCAGGCATCGGAACTTGACATTTCTGAAATATTTCCCACTACATCTGAACTAGTGTCATGCAAAGTATCTGGGTAAAGGTGCCAGGAAGCTGTGTATCGGTGATATACACCGGTCACCTTAAAGAACCAGGCTGTCTATTCGAAATAAGAGCTAGACGCACTTCGGCAGCGCCGGACATGCCTGTGTCTAATGTCTCTCTCTCCCTTCAGGGGCGTTCTCTCAGTCTGTCCCTCTGGTCAGATCATGCTGTATCTGCACTGGTCGAGGATGCACCTGCGCCCTTGTGGCTGCAACACTATAATGTAAAGTGCCTTAAACGTGTGTTCGCATGAAAAAGGCGCTATATAAATCTGGTATATTTATTTTACTCTTTTACAATACATAAGGGAGAGAACTTCTTTGAACATGGTCTCAGTAAAATTAATACAGGTAGCCTATTCTGCCTTCCTGCAAAACGCAATTCAGATGCACTGTTATATTTTACAGATCACTATTATTATATAAATGTATAAAACTATGAATGACATAGCACCTGCATTCTTACGAACTTCTTTTACGTTTACATCAGAAGTTCACTGTATACTATTAAGGTCGACATATAGACTTCAAATTTATTCTCCGCGTTTTAATACTGAACTTTTCCGTAAGTCATTAGAATATTCAGGATCATCTATTTGGAATGCTTTACCTAGTCATAGTCAGCAGCCTGCTACACTAGCCCTTTACATAAAATTGTTCTATTCTACGAGGTATCACATTGTGGATATTTTGATACCTTTATATTCATGTACAGTCGTGTTTCTGTTGTTCCAATGTTTTACTGTTGAGTGCCTTACGGCAGATTGACACTTATATGTAAGCTCCTTCCCTAAATAAAGTCTTTATCATTATTATTATTATTATTATTATTATACTTACATGGTTACCTATTCAGGTTTAGCGTTTATTGGTACATTATGTGAACCCGGGGACAGTGTTTACTCACTACCTACATTGTTACATATCTATTCAGGTCTAGCGTTTATTGGTACATTATGTGAACCCGGACACAGTGTTTACTCACTACCTACATTGTTACCTACCTATACAGGTTTAGCGTTTATTGGTACATTATGTGAACCCGGAGACAGTGTTTACTCACTACCTACATTGTTACCTATCTATACAGGTTTAGCGTTTATTGGTACATTATGTGAACCCGGACACAGTGTTTACTCACTACCTACATTGTTACCTACCTATACAGGTTTAGCGTTTATTGGTACATTGTGTGTGCCCGGACACAGTGTTTACTCACTACCTACATTGTTATCTATCTATACAGGTTTAGCGTTTATTGGTACATTATGTGAACCCGGACACAGTGTTTACTCACTACCTACATTGTTATCTATCTATACAGGTTTAGCGTTTATTGGTACATTAAATGAACCCGGACACAGTGTTTACTCACTACCTACATTGTTACCTATCTATACAGGTTTAGCGTTTATTGGTACATTATGTGAACCCGGACACAGTGTTTACTCACTACCTACATTGTTACCTATCTATACAGGTTTAGCGTTTATTGGTACATTATGTGAACCCGGGGACAGTGTTTACTCACTACCTACATTGTTACCTATCTATACCGGTTTAGCGTTTATTGGTACATTATGTGAACCCGGGGACAGTGTTTACTCACTACCTACATTGTTACCTATCTATACCGGTTTAGCGTTTATTGGTACATTATGTGAACCCGGAGACAGTGTTTACTCACTACCTACATTGTTACCTATCTATACCGGTTTAGCGTTTATTGGTACATTATGTGAACCAGGAGACAGTGTTTACTCACTACCTACATGGTTACCTATCTATACCGGTTTAGCGTTTATTGGTACATTATGTGAACCAGGAGACAGTGTTTACTCACTACCTACATTGTTACCTATCTATACCGGTTTAGCGTTTATTGGTACATTATGTGAACCAGGAGACAGTGTTTACTCACTACCTACATTGTTATCTATTCAGGTTAAGCGTTTATTGGTACATTATGTGAACCAGGACACAGTGTTTACTCACTACCTACATTGTTACCTATCTATACCGGTTTAGCGTTTATTGGTACATTATGTGAACCCGGGGACAGTGTTTACTCACTACCTACATTGTTACCTATCTATACAGGTTTCGCGTTTATTGGTACATTATGTGAACCCGGAGACAGTGTTTACTCACTACCTACATTGTTATCTATTCAGGTTAAGCGTTTATTGGTACATTATGTGAACCCGGGGACAGTGTTTACTCACTACCTACATTGTTGCCTATCTATACAGGTTTCGCGTTTATTGGTACATTATGTGAACCCGGAGACAGTGTTTACTCACTACCTACATTGTTATCTATTCAGGTTAAGCGTTTATTAGTACATTATGTGCACCCGGAGACAGTGTTTACTCACTACCTACATTGTTACATATCTATACAGGTTTAGCGTTTATTGGTACATTATGTGAACCCGGAGACAGTGTTTACTCACTACCTACATTGTTATCTATACCGGTTTAGCGTTTATTGGTACATTATGTGAACCCGGGGACAGTGTTTACTCACTACCTACATTGTTACCTATCTATACCGGTTTAGCGTTTATTGGTACATTATGTGAACCCGGAGACAGTGTTTACTCACTACCTACATTGTTACCTATCTATACCGGTTTAGCGTTTATTGGTACATTATGTGAACCAGGAGACAGTGTTTACTCACTACCTACATGGTTACCTATCTATACCGGTTTAGCGTTTATTGGTACATTATGTGAACCAGGAGACAGTGTTTACTCACTACCTACATTGTTACCTATCTATACCGGTTTAGCGTTTATTGGTACATTATGTGAACCAGGAGACAGTGTTTACTCACTACCTACATTGTTATCTATTCAGGTTAAGCGTTTATTGGTACATTATGTGAACCAGGACACAGTGTTTACTCACTACCTACATTGTTACCTATCTATACCGGTTTAGCGTTTATTGGTACATTATGTGAACCCGGGGACAGTGTTTACTCACTACCTACATTGTTACCTATCTATACAGGTTTCGCGTTTATTGGTACATTATGTGAACCCGGAGACAGTGTTTACTCACTACCTACATTGTTATCTATTCAGGTTAAGCGTTTATTGGTACATTATGTGAACCCGGAGACAGTGTTTACTCACTACCTACATTGTTATCTATTCAGGTTTAGCGTTTATTGGTACATTATGTGCACCCGGAGACAGTGTTTACTCACTACCTACATTGTTACATATCTATACAGGTTTAGCGTTTATTGGTACATTATGTGAACCCGGAGACAGTGTTTACTCACTACCTACATTGTTATCTATTCAGGTTAAGCGTTTATTGGTACATTATGTGAACCCGGAGACAGTGTTTACTCACTACTTACATTGTTACCTATCTATACAGGTTTAGCGTTTATGGGTACATTATGTGAACCAGGAGACAGTGTTTACTCACTACCTACATGGTTACCTATCTATACCGGTTTAGCGTTTATTGGTACATTATGTGAACCCGGAGACAGTGTTTACTCACTACCTACATTGTTACCTATACAGGTTTAGCGTTTATTGGTACATTATGTGAACCCGGGGACAGTGTTTACTCACTACCTACATTGTTACCTATACAGGTTTAGCGTTTATTGGTACATTATGTGAACCCGGGGACAGTGTTTACTCACTACCTACATTGTTACCTATCTATACAGGTTTAGCGTTTATTGGTACATTATGTGAACCCGGACACAGTGTTTACTCACTACCTACATTGTTACCTACCTATACAGGTTTAGCGTTTATTGGTACATTATGTGAACCCGGAGACAGTGTTTACTCACTACCTACATTGTTACCTATCTATTCAGGTCTAGCGTTTATTGGTACATTATGTGAACCCGGGGACAGAGTTTACTCACTACCTACATTGTTACCTATATATACAGGTTTAGCGTTTATTGGTACATTATGTGAACCCGGACACAGTGTTTACTCACTACCTACATTGTTACCTATCTATTCAGGTTTAGCGTTTATTGGTACATTATGTGAACCAGGAGACAGTGTGAGTATAGTAGAGGAACATGGTGGGTTCCAGAGTGTTGGTACAGCGGCACATGAGATAGGACACAGGTACAATAGTTAGGTTGCGATGCGAACGTGTACGACTACGTGTACGTGTAGTTACCCGTACATGTATACGTACGCGTTGCAATTTAAATTGACTTGCGAAAGAACGCGTGCGTGTAACGTCACATAACAGGTGTAGCATGCTTTCTTCGTGAGTCGATAATGAGTGTTTATATAAACTCAATGAAATCACGGCCGATGAATTCTTGGGTTTCCCGTGCATACGCATACCTGTGTGACATAGTACACACTACATTTTCGTCTGTCACACGTCGGTTACATGTAGAAACTACACATACCTTGGTGACGAAATACTTAAAAGTAATATTCACGTACACGTACAAGTTACACGTTGACTTTCGCAACCTCTGTATTATCTGATCATTGCCGTTTTAAATGTTTGATTGTATAGTGCGTCCATAATTTTGTTCTTAAACATCACTAATAAATCGTGCAGAAATGATTAATGCACCTTTGGGGAATATACAAAGTGTTACCGCCCCTCTCATTATCGTGGTTGCACTATAATATCCCATCACGAGTATTTGTGTCACGTGTAGAGTAATCATTAAAATGCATGATTGTAAGGGTGATGTGGGACGGATGGCTCTCCGACCCCGTTCAACAAAAACAACAAAATTGACGGGGAGAATAAGCGAGGATACCTTTCTGGGGCCCGAAAAATAAAACTAAAAATGCAAATAACAAGATGAAATCTAGCAATCGTGAAAGCTCGGCCATTTCCGTTTGCCTCCGGTAAATATAAGCATAAAGACCGAGGTGATGAGAATGAAAATCCAGCGGATCAATAACGCTGTTGTATTTAAGCAACACATAAATTTATCAGCGAAGAACTTTTAAATACATGTAATTAATTATTTTTTGTCTTGCACAGCTTAGGTGTACCAAATTTGTATATACAAATTGCTATAGCTACTTTCATCTATACATACATGTATTTACATTTTGTGTTACCCGTATACATGTTTGTCGCTGGCTTAGAATTAGAAGGTCGTAAGTACAAAATCAATATTTTGAGAAAACAAGAAAAGACTGTCTGAAAACGTATCTTTACTTATGGAAAAAAAACTTTTTCAACTTCAGTTTGGTCAACATGACCGATTTTCATGTAAAAAGGCTCATAAAAAGTGCTTTGAGAGGCAGATTTCAAATACATGTATGCACAAGTCTTATAATCTAATTCTAACACGATCTGCGGATTAATCCATTAAATATAGAGCAGACCTGGCCATGTTTTATTACCCCCATAAAACATGGTATCAAATTTTTCCGCATCCGAACTCCTGCCCATGTTTTATTCATCGACAAAATACGCGAACAGATTTTTATTTCATAAGCCAGCGATGTGTCGTACTATTTCAGCCTTGGATCTCTTCATGATGGTGAGAACAACACGTGTGTATCGGAGGACAGGTATATAATGGCGGCATCAGGATTCGGGGCCGTACCTGAAGATAAACAATATAATCCCTGGTTCTTCTCCACCTGTTCTGTGGAATATATCAGACGCTATATAGCATCTATATTAGTGTAAGTTTGTATTGTTTATATAAAAATAATAATATAATAATAAAAATAACTTTATTTTCCGATTATTTACCCATTAGGTTAGGGCTTATCTCCCTTGTAGTCAAACCATTTCGACGCAATCTACTTGCAGACAGCTTATCTGTCTAATCTCCCTTGGGGTCATCTTACAAAACAAAATTAATATATACAAATAAACAAAAGCATCAATAAAATTGCAGACAATACAAAAAAGTAAATACTGGCATTTAAAATAGTGCATCAAAAGATAGAAATTCGCCTTATATAATAGGTAAACAGCAATAACCCGAGTGATTTTTAATTTATCTTTGTTAGATTTGCGGATAAGTATGATTTTAATATAGATTTAAACATTTTCTCTGACGTTGTATGTTTTGGATACAGTTTCATACATAGTATTTAGTAGTTCAGCTATGTGAGTATTGAAACAACTCAGTCACCTGTCACGTTTCAGTACTGCACTTATAATACAAAATCGTGGCGCTATACTGGCACACGCTTAAAGTATCTTAGGGTGAGTTTACATGGAACGCGCGTTCGGTCTAGGTAGACTCGGGTTCCATCCGAACGTATTTGGTTTCTACACTTTTTGTACCTTCACCAATAAAGAGTCAAACTTCAGTAACACCATCTCCTGGCAGAGTTTACTGATTCCCTGTTTCCGTACGGTACGCAAAATGAGCGGGACAAAAGCCATTTTAGATTTTACCAAGGCCGAACTTTTGATTGTTTGATAAATATAGTGACATGTATAGGTCGGAGTAACATCATTCCTGTAATAGCATACCCTACCATAGAATTTCCATCTGAACTCGTCCTTATGACGTGGCATGACATCAAAACCTTTTTTCCCCCGACGAAAGTCTCTGATAGGATCCACAAACTTGTTCTCCGAGGCGGGCAAGCTAACCCTTGAGCATCGTTTCCGTCGGGAGTCTGTAGACACTATTACTAGGAACATATTTCAGTTATTAGAGATGTTGCGATGCGAACCACAGGTAACTGTATCATTAATTAAGATTTTTTGTTACTCTTAATCAATGATACAGTTACCTGTGATGCGAACGTCTACGTGAATACTATTTTTGGGTATTCCGTCATCCAGGTATGTGTAGTTTTTACAAGTAACGTACGTGTGCCAGATGAAAATATAATGTGTACTATGTCACACAGGTATGCGTATGCACGGGAAACCCAATATTTCATCGCCCGTTGTCTCATGGAGTTTATATAAACACTCATCATCGATTCACAGAGAAACAATGTTACAACTGTCATGTGATTTTACACGCACACGTCGTGTTTCGCAAACCAATTTTAATTGCAACGTGTACCTAATTATACGCATATACTTATATGTACGGGTAGCTACATGTATAATAGTCGTTCACGTTCGCTACGCAACCTCTCTAGTCGCTTGCGAAAAACGACGTGTGTTTGTAAAATCATGTGCCAGTTGTATAGTTCAGTTAGGATATTGTGACAGTGACGTTGCAGTTTATGTGTACGCAAAAAAGCACAACCATTGTCTAAACAGGTAGAGCGAAGTTTAGTATATTAGTTGAGCATTGAAATTATAGTTGTTTGTACAGTATAAGCCATTATAATTGGTTTTACACCGTTATAGTGGACTCAACCGCTGCGTCACTGGATTTTTATCCTGACTGGACTATAACGTGATTTCTTCGTGAATCAATGATGAATGTTTATATATATGTAAACTCACTGAGGCCACGGGCGATACAATCTTGGGTTTTTCGTGCATACGCATATCTGTATGACATAGTGCACATTATATGTTCGTATGTCACACGTTCGTTACTTGTAGAAACTGCACATACCTTGATGACGAAACACACAAAAATAGTATTCACGTAGACGTATACAGTTCACGTTGCCTTTTCGCAACATCTCTAATACAGTGTAGCAATACCACGTGACTTTTTACTACAGTTACAAGAAGAAATTTGAAAACATTTGAAAATAAAATAGCCATAAGTATTTTATTTCTTCATCGATTTCTATAAAATATACTTCACGCTAAGGGGGAAATTATTTGCTTTCCAAGAAATATAAGATCTTTTTCAGCAGCTTTACCGATTTTTCCATTACCCTGTGAAACCTACACGTTCCACGGTTTCACAGGGTAATGAACAAAACGGCACATCCGCTGAAAAAGATTTTATATTTCATGGAAAGCAAATAATGTTCCCCTTAGCGTGGCGTAGATTTCATAGAAATCGATGAAGAAAAAAAATACTTATGGCTACATTGGGGTCCAATGTTTTCAAATTTCTACTTGGAACTGTAGTAAAAAAAACCACGTGGTATTGCTACACTGTAATAGCAACCTTTAATTTCGATTACCAAAACTTCACAAACATGTTCTCTCCTATGTTTAATGTGGCTGTATGTTCCTGATTGGATTGTCTCCCTTACCAGACAATTCTGCATGGTTAAACAAAAATTGCATGGATATGTCATCTTTAACGTCGGAGTTTCCTCTTGAGATGTTATTCATTTAAGAGAAGTTTCCCTTTGAGTATTGTTCTTGCAATGGTGTTTTCACTGTTTCGGTAAGTTTTACCAAGCACGCTTTCATATATTTATAGTTTGAGTCTTGTGCTGGTTCCATAATAGTGTCTACCTTTCTTGCCCTATGATTGCTGACGTTGCTGTTAATGCTGTGAATATTGCCTATCACACTACATTGTTCAATCGGAACCCCTCGGACATTACTGACGTAACATCTTCGGATTCAAGACAGAAAGACCCGAGTAATTACGACGTACATTTAATTGTTTTATTGTTTATTTGAAACAATCTACTTCCGGTTTCAGAGATGGTTCCTTGTGCTTGCTGGATTCTACAGCGCCCGGTATAGGCACCAAAGAAACGGCCAAGGAACCAGCATATGAACATGACCCTAAATCCGACCTGCCTGGCCAGCATTACTCCCCTGATCACCAATGCCGATTAATTTGGGGATCGAAGTCGTATCTATGTCGGGTAAATACCAAATACAATTTTTGCATTATCCATGCCTTTAGGGTAGTCATTAGGTTTTTGTTTTATATTCTCCCGACTACTCATATCAGTGCGTATACCGTACACTGGATATTCCAAGTGGATTTGAGTGGTATTATTTGAACAGGGAACATAGACCCAGTGTACCTTCAGCTATGATATTTTCAAAACTACTGATTACTTGACATATCTCAAATATTTTTATAACATCTTTTTATTGCCCTTGAAGACATGAAAGTATAGCAGATATTCGTGAAAGTGTAAATATCATTGAAATGGGCGGCTGCTCGCAAATGTTGATCGTGATACTCCAAATGCGTTTGTAATGATTGTATTACCAATGCATATTTTTTTAAGTGAGCATTCTTTTTGTTCTGAACCGATTAAGTACAAATTTCAGAAAAATTGACTAAAGTAGGCCAATATAAATGATACTGATTCAACAGATACAGGTAACTGTACAGAGTATTTACGTTTAGAGTATTGCTAAGTATCTCGATTGTGTACAGAGTATTGACGTTTAGAGTATTGCTAAGTATCTCGTTTGTGTACAGAGTATTGACGTTTAGAGTATTGCTAAGTATCTCGATTGTGTACAGAGTATTGACGTTTAGAGTATTGCTAAGTATCTCGTTTGTGTACAGAGTATTGACGTTTAGAGTATTGCTAAGTATCTCGTTTGTGTACAGAGTATTGACGTTTAGAGTAATTGCTAAGTATCTCGTTTGTGTACAGAGTATTGACGTTTAGAGTATTGCTAAGTATCTCGTTTGTGTACAGAGTATTGACGTTTAGAGTATTGCTAAGTATCTCGATTGTGTACAGAGTATTGACGTTTAGAGTATTGCTAAGTATCTCGTTTGTGTACAGAGTATTGACGTTTAGAGTATTGCTTAGTATCTCGTTTGTGTACAGAGTATTTACGTTTAGAGCATTGCTATGTATCTCGTATTGTGTAGTGAGTATTAACGTTTAGAGTATTGCTAAGTATCTCGTTTGTGTACAGAGTATTTACGTTTAGAGTATTGCTAAGTATCTCGTTTGTGTACAGAGTATTTACGTTTAGAGCATTGCTATGTATCTCGTATTGTGTAGTGAGTATTAACGTTTAGAGTATTGCTAAGTATCTCGTTTGTGTACGGAGTATTTACGTTTAGAGTATTGTTAAGTATCTCGTTTGTGTACAGAGTATGTACGTTTAGAGCATTGCTAAGTATCTCGATTGTGTACAGAGTATTGACGTTTAGAGTATTGCTAAGTATCTCGTTTGTGTACAGAGTATTGACGTTTAGAGTATTGCTAAGTATCTCGTTTGTGTACAGAGTATTGACGTTTAGAGTAATTGCTAAGTATCTCGTTTGTGTACAGAGTATTGACGTTTAGAGTATTGCTAAGTATCTCGTTTGTGTACAGAGTATTGACGTTTAGAGTATTGCTAAGTATCTCGATTGTGTACAGAGTATTGACGTTTAGAGTATTGCTAAGTATCTCGTTTGTGTACAGAGTATTGACGTTTAGAGTATTGCTAAGTTTCTCGATGGTGTACAGAGTATTTACGTTTAGAGCATTGCTATGTATCTCGTATTGTGTAGTGAGTATTAACGTTTAGAGTATTGCTAAGTATCTCGTTTGTGTACAGAGTATTTACGTTTAGAGTATTGCTAAGTATCTCGTTTGTGTACCGAGTATTGACGTTTAGAGTATTGCTAAGTATCTCGTTTGTGTACAGAGTATTTCCGTTTAGAGCATTGCTATGTATCTCGTATTGTGTAGTGAGTATTAACGTTTAGAGTATTGCTAAGTATCGCGTTTGTGTACGGAGTATTTACGTTTAGAGTATTGTTAAGTATCTCGTTTGTGTACAGAGTATGTACGTTTAGAGCATTGCTAAGTATCTCGTTTGTGTACAGAGTATTTACGTTTAGAGTATTGCTAAGTATCTCGTTTGTGTACAGAGTATTTACGTTTAGAGCATTGCTAAGTATCTCGTATTGTGTAGTGAGTATTTACGTTTAGAGTATTGCTAAGTATCTCGTTTGTGTACAGAGTATTGACGTTTAGAATATTGCTAAGTATCTCGTTTGTGTACAGAGTATTTACGTTTAGAGTATTGCTAAGTATCTCGTTTGTGTACAGAGTATTGACGTTTAGAGTATTGCTAAGTATCTCGTTTGTGTACAGAGTATTGACGTTTAGAGTATTGCTAAGTATCTCGTTTGTGTACAGAGTATTTACGTTTAGAGTATTGTTAAGTATCTCGTTTGTGTACAGAATATTACGTTTAGAGTATTGCGAAGTATCTCGTTTGTGTACAGAGTATTTACGTTTAGAGTATTGCTAAGTATCTCGTTTGTGTACAGAGTATTTACGTTTAGAGTATTGCGAAGTATCTCGTTTGTGTACAGAGTATTGACGTTTAGAGTATTGCTAAGTATCTCGTTTGTGTACAGAGTATTGACGTTTAGAGTATTGCTAAATATCTCGATTGTGTACAGAGTATTGACGTTTAGAGTATTGCTAAGTATCTCGATTGTGTACAGAGTATTGACGTTTAGAGTATTGCTAAGTATCTCGTTTGTGTACAGAGTATTGACGTTTAGAGTATTGCTAAGTATCTCGATTGTGTACAGAGTATTGACGTTTAGAGTATTGCTAAGTATCTCGTTTGTGTACAGAGTATTGACGTTTAGAGTATTGCTAAGTATCTCGTTTGTGTACAGAGTATTTACGTTTAGAGTATTGCTAAGTATCTTGTTTGTGTACGGAGTATTTACGTTTAGAGTATTGCTAAGTATCTCGTTTGTGTACAGAGTATTTACGCTTAGGGCATTGCATGCTAAGTATCTCGTTTGTGTACAGAGTATTTACGTTTAGAGTATTGCTGAGTATCTCGTTTGTGTACGGAGTACTTACGTTTAGAGTATTGCTAAGTATCTCGTTTGTGTCACATAAGGTGACGTCCATTTTCGTCCAATTACTTGCTGTATCCAAATGTACGGATTACCGCGGCAGATATACTATAGAAATATCATGTCTACTTCGTGTAAAGCATTTAATGAGAAACAGTTAATCACGTGAGCAGGGATTCATTTTCTCCATGAATTATTTATGGTACTGGTACCCTTTTAAAATCGAATTTCGTTTGGAATTTAAACCCCACACGATTTCACGAAATGGTATTTTTATGCAAAGCCATGTGAAGATGTACATCAGGCCTAAATGTGCATCTAGATAGTACATTTTGGTGTATAAGTCTGGGATGTACATTTCACAAGATGCAAATCAAGCCTAAAGGTGTGTCTAGATAGTACATTTTGGTGTATAAGTCTGGGATGTACATTTCACAAGATGTACATCAAGCCTAAGGGTATGTCTAGATAGTACATTTTGGTGTATAAGTCTGGGATGTACATTTCACAAGATGTACATCAAGCCTAAAGGTGTGTCTAGACAGTACATTTTGGAGTATAAGTCTGGGATGTACATTTCACAAGATGTACATCAAGCCTAAAGGTGTGTCTAGACAGTACATTTTGGAGTATAAGTCTGGGATGTACATTTCACAAGATGTACATCAAGCCTAAAGGTGTGTCTAGACAGTACATTTTGGAGTATAAGTCTGGGATGTACATTTCACAAGATTTACATCACGCCTAAAGGTGTGTCTAGATAGTACATTTTGGTGTATAAGTCTGGGATGTACATTTCACAAGATGTACATCAGCCTAAAGGTGTGTCTAGACAGTACATTTAGAGTATAAGTCTGGGATGTACATTTCACAAGATTTACATCAAGCCTAAAGGTGTGTCTAGATAGTACATTTTGGTGTTTAGGTCTGGGATGTACATTTGACAAGATTTACATCAAGCCTAAAGGTATGTCTAGACAGTACAATTTGGAGTATAAGTCTATGATGTACATTTCACAAGATGTACATCACGCCTAAAGGTTTGTCTAGACAGTATATTTTGGTGTATAAGTCTGGGATGTACATTTCACAAGATGTACATCACGCCTAAAGGTTTGTCTAGACAGTATATTTTGGTGTATAAGTCTGGGATGTACATTTCACAAGATGTACATCACGCCTAAAGGTTTGTCTAGACAGTATATTTTGGTGTATAAGTCTGGGATGTACATTTCACAAGATGTACATCACGCCTAAAGGTTTGTCTAGACAGTATATTTTGGTGTATAAGTCTGGGATGTACATTTCACAAGATGTACATCACGCCTAAAGGTTTGTCTAGACAGTATATTTTGGTGTATAAGTCTGGGATGTACATTTCACAAGATGTACATCACGCCTAAAGGTTTGTCTAGACAGTATATTTTGGTGTATAAGTCTGGGATGTACATTTCACAAGATGTACATCACGCCTAAAGGTTTGTCTAGACAGTATATTTTGGTATATACTATATACGTCTGGGATGTACATTTCACAAGATTTACATCACGCCTAAAGGTGTGTCTAGATAGTACATTTTTGTGTATAAGTCTGGGATGTACATTTCACAAGATTTACATCAAGCCTAAAGGTGTGTCTAGACAGTACATTTTGACCTATAAGTCAAAATGTACTGTGTAGTAACGTGTAGTACACGTTTACCACACATGTTCGGGAGATGTACGACACATTCATTGTATAGTAGCCACAGTACAGAAATGGCTTGGTGTAACACCGAAACGGAACTGCTCATAGAATTCATCCAGTATGATACATATCAACAGCACACACACTCCTATCAATAGGTCTTCCTCAACCGGCTCCATTGTTAACAAGTATTTGGAGAGAAATAACCTGTGATTTATAAGTCATGTTGTACCGTGTATTTAGGGAAGATGTACGTCTTGTGAAGTGTACATCTTCGACCTATACACCAAGACTAATCGTGTAGACGCACCTTAACATGACTTATGAAACACTCGTTATTTCCCTCCAAACTCTTGAAAACTATGGAGTTGTACATCTCCAGAAAATGTGTGGTGAAAGTGTACTCCATGCAACTACGCAGTAAATTTTGACTTACAGGTCAAAATGTATGTACACCTAAAAGTACAGACTAGACGCACCTTTATTGTGTTATATACACGACTCAATAACACGCTTCTACTGAAATCACACGTGCATCACTACTCGATGCTCAAAGTAGAATTGTCAGATAACGATACCATGTATGACATACAGGATATGTATTGATAATTACTTCCATGGAAATATGACGTATTAGCGGATATGTTAACAGTAACTGTCAATATAGCAGAGGAAATATAAACTTGTGAACTCCCCAGCGAATCAATTGATTCACAACAGACGACATTTTTGTTCAATAAAATTAATTTGTATGAAAGATCAAAGTGCTAAAAGTAGTTTTTGAAATCAAACTCCAAGTTTTAAAAAGTAATTCAAACACAAATCTCAATTCCAAGTTCCAATAGAAAACAAAATTCAACGCCAGTTTGAATTAAAAATATCAACTACAAGCCTCAATTTAAATCTCACTTTAGATACCATGTAGTTGCCTATGCGTAATATAAATGTACCAGCTATACAGACATGATACATAAGACAGTATTGATAATAATAGTACATTGTATGTCGTTGACAGCTGACTCATTCAAATCTCACCTTAACACATGTACCCACTACACTACTAGAGCTTATAAAGGCAATACATCTACTTTAGTCCTAAAATAGTGTGTCACATTGTATGTTCGGTTCCTTGTTTCACCGTGCTCGTTAGTACTTGTAGTACGGGGGGGGGGGATCTCCCTAGATACACATGATATAATGCCACGTGGTGTGCCCTCAGGTGGACTTGCGTAAAAAAGGGGAGTGTGGGAATATGGAAATGTGGGAATGTGATAAATGATTAACATATTCATCAGATAATACAACTCGTAGTATGTAGTTATTGTAGTATGTAGTTATTGTAGTATGTATTTATTGTAGTATGTAGTTATTGTAGTATGTAGTTATTGTAGTAAGTAACTAGTTGTTATATAGATTAGTTATATAATTGCGTTGACTATATTGGGAAGGTGTAAGTACGAATATACAGTGCAACCTCTTCAGAACTCCCCTCCATAGAGCAACAACCTCTCTAGAGCAACACAAAAGCAACCATTTACTATACATTATACTGTCCTCTCGACAGAGAAGCAACCTTTGTACTACAACCAAACTGTGTGTTTCACAGTTGGCGTACGTGTTCCTTGTGGGGGAGATTGTACTGCATAATTATTATAGCGTGATATTCTATATATACCACAGGGAGCGGAGTTTGGTAACGCTTCGACTTTATGTACTGCCATGTACTGCCGTGACCCATCTACCCAGAATGACTGTGTTCTCCATACAGCTGCCCGGGGCACTTCGTGTGGAAATAAAAAGGTATCACTAATCTACCAAAACTTAATCAATCAATGACACACATAAATCGATTAATCAGGTCAGTCATTTGTTTACATAACATTGTGCACATAAACATTGTAATTTCTCTTATTAATGTATCATTTTAATATATTTTATATGTGTTTTAGTATGTGGCTTAGTGAACAAGGTATTGGTTTTCATTGCCTTTTTCACAAATTAAAATGTTTAAAACAATAAAAATACAATGTTATGGTATTGCAATGTTTGTATACAAGTGACAGAACGAATAAACGGACAATATATATATGTGTGCATATAACGGTGTCAGATCTACTATTCTAAGAACAGCGTTTCTATTATTGGATATTTGTAAACATAAGGCAATGAAAACGGAACTGTGGGCACGTGAAAGATTCGCACACAATTGACTATTGACTATTTATATATAACACTAGACTCAAGTTACATTCACGATGTCATTCATCAGCGTTTGAATAATGAAATAGATATAGACTTGTATAAGATGTAACTGAGAGACTTTCAGCTGACAATCAGGTATACAGGTTAATAAACTGTATTTCTATACCATGTGATGTATTAAGGGGGGTGGTGGGGGGTCTCTCATTGCTGAATATCAAAATAACAAACGAAACGTTTCATTCCGTGTTATTTTTAGATGTACAACCTATGTGCAGATAGTTTTTGAGTTCCAATAGCTTCCGTTCCTTAAATGGCTATTTTGATGTGTATTTTTTTAATGGGATGTTATGAAATTAAATTAACTAAAATACTAAATACACATACGCCATACTTTACAGACTATGCCCATGTTCCATCAATTTGTTCCAGATCATCAAGTAAATAGACTAAATACAAAGAATTAGTATGTTTTTCACAAACGACCTATAATTGACGACAGAATGTCAGCTATATTTGTCGAAACAGTATGCCAAAAATCACATTTAGTAAAATATATGGATGGCAAAATACTCATTTTGCGAGAGTTGCTCCCCTTAGACTTTAAATTATGCATTATTGTTTACATTTCGTTCGTTTGTTTACAAATCAACTTGAGGCTTTATTTCGTTTTCTTCCATCTTATGGTGTTTTCCACCTTTGGGACTCATCTAATGCATCATTTTGCAGACGGGTAGTCAAGTTATTGGTTTTTAAAAATTGTAATTTAAGGCACATAATGGGACTTTAACTATTCCCCGGGTCAATATCACACTCAACCTGGGGGTCATCGTCTAAGGGTCGTCTACAAAAAGAGTCCTGACTTTATTCCTTATCATCTGCTATAACACTATTAGTGTAAGTACATTAAGTTGTTACTGTTTTGATATAACTTTTTAATAATAATTACGTATTGTTTCAGTGGTGTATTCAAGGACAATGTGTGTTTTCTAGCAGTGCTCCGATCAAACAAGGTAGGACGCGTCTTCTATACTCACATAAACATATAACATAATATATACGCCCATTTAATATTATCATATCAATCATTGGGTGTGCCTTTTAGATTTCCAGTCTTACAGAATATTGCATATACAATATCAAACTCCTCTCTTATGAAGTTATCTCCCTTGCTACGTAGAATCGATCAATGCAATAACACATGACAAAGTAAATTTTGTAAAAGGACCCATGTCGTTAAGTTGAATTGTTCGTCCTTTTCATTCGTTCTTGTCTGCTGGTTCTTGCTTCGGGTTTGTTCGACTGACTGAAGCAGACGGCTGTTTGGGATGGTATATCGTGTAGGTGTAGCTTTTCAGCCTTTCGTGATGCGCTGATTGGTGCATTCCCTGTCCGATTTGTTTTTATCTTCTTTACATCGTTACCTTACAGAATCGTGTGTACTAGGGGATCAGCCGGGACCAGCGTTTAACGATATGACATGTGAGCAACTAGTGAAGAAGTCAGCGTCCTACTGCTATCAGGCTAAAGTTAAAGCCAGGTGCTGCTATTCATGTGGTGTGGTTACAGCTCACAGAAAAGGTACTAATAAGCAATTATTTAGAAGTGAATGACTTCTATAACAGTCATTCTTCGTAATGGTCACTGTACGGTCTTCCGTAATTCTTCGTCACGTTGGTAGAAGACATGAGTCACACATGTATGTATTGTAATAAAACGTAAATGTGTACATACAGGGTGTTAAAAAGGTTCGTTCTCAATGTTTGAGTTTCAATACTGTATTTTTTCACCTCAGAAGACTGAAAAATGTTCAGGTTGAAATCCAGAGTATTCTACCATTGTTCGAATCTTTCTTGCATTAAATGAAGCTATTAGAGTACTAAGTTTAGATTGTCTACTCCGTTCATAGCTCAAATAAAACTGTAGATGTATTTAAATTTTGAGTACCAACTATTTGAACACCCTGTATATAGCACTTGGATACTATACGTGATGTTTGCAGCATAGTATCCTGTCAGTGTTTGACTAGCCGCCTACCAGCCTAACAGCGCCAAGTGGGCAGCCTAAAATTGTCAACTAGTCCCCCGACTTCTTGCAATTTCTAACCAATTTATGGGTCTTTCATTCACGCCATACCATCTGTCTCGATATGTATTTGCAATGCAAGTCGTTTTTATATCTTCCCCTACATACAGTAAAACCTCGGTAATACGAGCAGCGATTATTCGAGCAACCGGCCTAATTCGAGCAAATTTCAAATTTCAAAGTCCCGACGAATTTGCTCTATATTGCACATTAATTTATCCCTCTAACTCGAGTAAAGTATATTGATATTGTATATCAAATCGACACTTACAACATTTAATTTCACTAGTGATCACTGATAGAGTAGGGCACTTGAAAAAATGTTGATTTATGCGACCCATTGATGAAGTAATAATCGACCTTACACTAAATTCAACACATATCCTCTACACACGGCACTTTTTCTTATTGGTCCCTTTTCAAACCCAAAATACTTTTAACTGTGACCGTATATTTATTGATGATATTTTGCACACATACGTTATTCAGTAATTTGCTTAACAACCAAAATCACCGCCAAAGTATGCATTGTAAGTCAAGCGTTTAGTTTTCGTGCTGCGTGAAGAATGCAAAGTTTCCAGCAAAACATAAAAAAAAAAAAATTATGAAAAAAAGTGCTCAGTATCGACTCTCAATTTTGAAAAACACTAAACATAGCATCCAGATAATATAGTCAGATATTTTAGTTGAGAATAAATAAAATCTTAAATTTTGCATCATATTTTTCATATTCTAAATGTGCTTTTTTGACCATAGGCTGTGAGTACGGAGATCGAATACAAGGTTGTCAACCATGGCATTGTACCCACGTGTTTGAATCACGTGATATACAGTCGGAATGCTGCGGCACTTGTCGCACAGGTAAAGATTATGTTTGATATTAAATGGTGTTAATGTGACATTATTTATAGACTAAGTGTGATAACATAGGAATGTCATTCTTTATATAATGACAATGTTGAGTTGCCCTAGAAGTTTAGCGTGCACGTGACGCATGCTTTTTAAGGACAATACATTCATGCCTTCTTAAGGATCCTGCCAAATTGTATCTTGCGGCCTCGGGCACATTTAATTTTGTGTCAGATGCAGTCATAACACACTTAGCAAAATACGTGTGCCGAACAAAATTCTGGATTTAGTATCTAGCATACATCAAAATAATTATGATGAATTTAGAAAGAATTATTAAAAAAGGTTCTTAGTTAACGGGTTATATGAAGTATAAGAAGTCTGTAGTATCAGAATAAATGTAATATTTAAATTTAACGGGACTGCCTCACGTATTGGTGTATTGCAAAAATAAAATAAAATTGTCAAATATTCGCGTTATTTTGGTATAGTTGCCTGTATATCACAACCACACTGACATCTAAAATATCGACATTTTGTAGTTATTTAGTATTTTTACATAAAAAATTCTATACCCTATAGAATTAACACTGCTATTACCTAAATTGCCTGACATTTGTTCGCATTTGATGAAAACGAATCGAAAAACGAACCAAATACCTCACTGATGTTTACGCTGTAGTTTGTTGAAGTTACAGTTCAATCATGCATGAATTACATAATTCACAAAGCATGTTGGAAGGAAACTTAGTGATTTTTTTTCAAGAAAAAAATACTCAGTGGGCGATATCGAGAGTGGTTAGAATTGCTTATCTGCTCCAAATCTTTCATAAGGCAACCGTCAGTGGCTTTCTATAACATCAAAACTTGGTTAGGATGGAAAATCACGATGTTCAAAAATTTTAGCCCTGTCTGTGAGGCAGCACCTTTAAACACTGAGCCTGACATTCCGAAATAGAAGTGACGTCAGAGAAACTTGCTTCTGAATGACATTTGTTGGATAAAGTAATTTCATTATACATGTATATCCATACGGCTGATATTTTGTGCTTTGTTGATGCCATGTTTCTGTTGTTGCAATGTATTACTGTTGAGGGGCTAACAGCAGATTGACAATTATTCCAAGTAAGCTCCCTCCATAAATAAAGTCTTTATTATTATTATTATCGTCATTATAAAGACACCAGGGTACTGTTTTACTAACATTGCGTAAATTTCGCGTAAGTTTACGCATACATTTGTCACTTACGCAAATCCTTAAGTGTGTTTCACTAATCGATCGCAAGTTGTTACATTCATTTACGTAAGGATATTGAATATTGAACGTAGACCGGGCCACAATATTACCAATATAACGGGAACCATAGTGAATAAATATACATAAAAATTCGATAGGTTTTGATGATTAAACAGGTTTATATTACTATAATCACGGTCTATAACAACAAGTGACGGTCAAAAAATCAACAGTGTGTGGCAAAAACTCCTCACTACGTTCATATTTGCTATTTACGCTTACTCCGACATTGCGTAGAATTACGCCAATACTTACGACAAAACATGAGAAAAAAATATCTTAAGTAAAACGCATTTGCGCAAATATTATCGACGTACGCAATATTTACGGAAAACTTAGAGTTACGCTAGCACGTGGTGTCGGAGTTAGCGTACAGTAAAGTGCAATAACTTCAGTACAGCGCAATATTTCATGGAGTGTCTTCAGGAAACCAATAAACTGCAACATTAATTAAAATTAAACTACATTTGTATATATCTAACTCAAATTCTACGTTCGCTCTACTTTCAGTATAATAGTACTAACGCAATAAGAGAAAGTAGTGCAATATGACAGAACTGGAATAAGTAATATTTATAGATGATTAACGACAATATCATATTTATATCTAGCTGATGCATTGCCAACTGAAGCTCATATTTCACACGTCATGCAACCTGCGACCACGTGGCCAACTACCAGATGGAATGCCAACACGTGCGTTGACTCGGTAATGAAGGATGGCACCACTTGCAGTCAGTATATAAAATCACGTGGTGCATTCGTCTGCTATGGTTATATAACTGCAAGAACGTGCTGTAGAAGTTGCAGTGTGCTTAAAAAGCGCGTGCCTGGTAAGTTATATACAATATGTGAACTATTATTTTATTTCAGCTGACGAATTCATATTGTATTGGTATTTAGGTCAATAATTGAGTCTGTTACAGAAACAAAAGGTCACCAACTGTGACCTATTGTGTAAAAATATTAAGTTGCATGGAAAGTAGTCATTCTTAACTTGAGCGTCGAAAATGTCTCGTTCATTTTATACTTACGATTATTTTGAACTTTTTGTTGACAGATTTTTACGAAGAATTACGTCACATACCACGTGGTATGTCCACACGTGTATACAGTGTCGATTGTGTAATGTATGCAATTTATGTACCTGTGACTGTTTATACAAACACCCACTCACAGTGATTTTATTCTTCCTTGATATATACATATACATGTACGTTCAATGCGACCTTCCCATATTTCAGGATGCGAGTATGGTGATAGAGTTCCCTCCCTTTGTACACAAATCAGTAATATGACTGTGTTAAGTTGCGAGGAGCATAGTGAACATTGCTGTGACAGTTGCATAACACCAGCAACTGTATCCAGGAGTTCAAACAAACGATATAGTAAATTAGTACTGTTAGTATCTATTCTCATACTGTTTGTAATAACTCCATCTATGTAGATTATGTTTGTAATAACTAGGTTATGTTCAAACATTCGACACAACATTGGATCCCTCCGAGATTTTTAAAGAGACTGGTCAACGCTGGAAGTCACACAAGAGAGCAGTGTTCAAACATGGAAAGTGTCGGAAAGTGTTGTGTTAGGACAAGGAGTTATTTAAATACTTGCTTTGATAAAATACGTCAAAGATTTATATAAGGTGTATTCAATTCATTCAAACACGTCTATACCCGAACGGTGATACGCGAGAGATGTTTCGAATAGCGCTCTTTAAAACATACTATATTTTAAGTTTGCTGTGCCACTCCAATATGCTATAAATAGCGTGGTGCGACATAAGAACATGCTATAAATAGTGTGATGTGGCACTCGTTCATTCTTTAAATAGCACGGTTAGTCACGAGTACATAATATAAATAGCGTGGTGTGACATGAGAACATACTATAAATAGTGTTGTGCACCGCTAGAACAAGCTATAAATAGCGTGGTGTGACATGAGAACATACTATAAATGGTGTTGTGTACCGCTAGAACAAGCTATAAATAGCGTGGTGTGACACAAGAATAAGCTATAAAAAGTACAGTGTACCACTAGAACAAGATATAAATAGCGTGGGGTGACACACGAACATGCTATAAATAGTGTTGTGTACCGCTAGAACAAGATATAAATATGCTATAAATAACACAATGTGCCACGAGATCATGCTACAAAATGCGCTCTGTGTCACGTGAACATACTATGAAGAGCAAAGTTTGCCATGAGGACATACTGTAAATAGCGCGGTGTGTCACGAGAACATACTGTAAATAGCGCGGTGTGTCACGAGAACATACTGTAAATAGCGCGGTGTGTCACGAGAACATACTGTAAATAGCGCGGTGTGTCACGAGAACATACTGTAAATAGCGCGGTGTGTCACGAGAACATACTGTAAATAGCGCGGTGTGTCACGAGAACATACTGTAAATAGCGCGGTGTGTCACGAGAACATACTGTAAATAGCGCGGTGTGTCACGAGAACATACTGTAAATAGCGCGGTTTGTCACGAGAACATATGGTAAATAGCGCGGTGTGTCACGAGAACATACTGTAAATAGCGCGGTGTGTCACGAGAACATACTGTAAATAGCGCGGTGTGTCACGAGAACCATACTGTAAATAGCGCGGTGTGTCACAAGAACATACTGTAAATAGCGCGGTGTGTCACGAGAACATACTGTAAATAGCGCGGTGTGTCACGAGAACATATGGTAAATAGCGCGGTGTGTCACGAGAACATACTGTAAATAGCGCGGTGTGTCACGAGAACATACTGTAAATAGCGCGGTGTGTCACGAGAACATACTGTAAATAGCGCGGTGTGTCACGAGAACATACTGTAAATAGCGCGGTGTGTCACGAGAACATACTGTAAATAGCGCGATGTGTCACGAGAACATACTGTAAATAGCGCGGTGTGTCACGAGAACATACTGTAAATAGCGCGGTGTGTCACGAGAACATACTGTAAATAGCGCGGTGTGTCACGAGAACATACTGTAAATAGCGCGGTGTGTCACGAGAACATACTGTAAATAGCGCGGTGTGTCACGAGAACATACTGTAAATAGCGCGGTGTGTCACGAGAACATACTGTAAATAGCGCGGTGTGTCACGAGAACATACTGTAAATAGCGCGGTGTGTCACGAGAACATACTGTAAATAGCGCGGTGTGTCACGAGAACATACTGTAAATAGCGCGGTGTGTCACGAGAACATACTGTAAATAGCGCGGTGTGTCACGAGAACATACTGTAAATAGCGCGGTGTGTCACGAGAACATATGGTAAATAGCACGGTGTGTCACGAGAACATACTGTAAATAGCGCGGTGTGTCACGAGAACATACTGTAAATAGCGCGGTGTGTCACGAGAACATACTGTAAATAGCGCGATGTGTCACGAGAACATACTGTAAATAGCGCGGTGTGTCACGAGAACATACTGTAAATAGCGCGGTGTGTCACGAGAACATACTGTAAATAGCGCGGTGTGTCACGAGAACATATGGTAAAAGTGCATTAATGTGTGTGGTATGTATAATAGGTCAATATTGTGTGAAATATACAACGAAGAATAGTCTAGAATCCTTTGGAATATTTTCATATTGGGAATAGAAATATGACAGATGGAAAATTGAAGATTGGTGGTGTCACGCTGTATTATTCTAATGCATCAGATATTTGACAACTATGGAGCCATATAACTGCCACCACTTAACTTTAAGATTTCATGAAAATTTTCTTCAAAAATATGGGAAATTTCATGAAAAATATAATTACAATGAAAATTCATATTTATGTGGTGGCAGTTATATGGCTCCATAGACAACCAATACTACGTTTTATGTTATTTTATATTTCTTCATACATGACTGCTGGTCGGTGTGTTCATATGTATATTGTTGCGCTAGCAATAGTGCTAGTATTATGTGTATTTTTTTTATAAAATAATGTTTACATTTTTGCATGGTTCTCTTTTTTCTACCATTTTGTTAGCATAAGCAAAATAAATATTTCTGAAGTAGAAACACAACAGTTACTATATTCCTCATTATGGCCCCATATAATGACTGTTGTTATGTCAATCGCCAACACGCTGAGGGTACGTATGTGGAAGATGTTAGGGGTATGATGTACACACGTTAGGATCACACACTATCATTTCACTATCATAATGTACACAATAAAGTACATGCGTCGACGTATTGCTCGTAAGTTATGCATAAGTTAGATATGGACGCCAGAGATCCGCCAGGTACACGTGGCCACACGTTTGTGTAAGTTAGATATGGACGCCAGAGATCCGCCAGGGATCCGCCAGGTACACGTGGCCACACGTTTGTGTAAGTTAGATATGGACGCCAGAGATCCGCCAGGGATCCGCCAGGTACACGTGGCCACACGTTTGTGTAAGTTAGATATGGACGCCAGAGATCCGCCAGGGATCCGCCAGGTACACGTGGCCACACGTTTGTGTAAGTTAGATATGGACGCCAGAGATCCAACAGGTACACGTGGCCATACGTTTGTGTAAGTTAGATATGGACGCCAGAGATCCGACAGGTATACGTGGCCATACGTTTGTGTAAGTTGTATAATAATATAATAGTCGGACAGGAAAGGCAGCATTCAACCAAACAGCCGAGCACAGACAACATAAACGTCACATACTTTATAACAAAAAGGCACAGACAATGCCAAAACGGAACTACAAAATCACAACATCCCAAGCCGAAAGACTGCCGCCTCAGTCAGTCGAACTAAACCAGAGTAAGAGTCTGGTGACGAGAATATAACAAACGGACGATACACACAACAAAGACAACCCAGTGTACATGCTATTTTGAAAGATACGCAGCAGCCTTGTGCTGGACAACGTTATTGCAGAAGGGCTCATACAAAATGAAAAAAGGCACAATAGCCAAGTATGTTTGTACTTTTCTATTATACTAGAAAGTGGACAATACATACACAAAGGAAGGTTGACTAAGGGGCTTCCGCCTTGGTACGGACAGCAACATATGTCACTGGTGGCTTAAACGTTTTACAGTGCACCAAACCTCATGCTTACCCCACCGACAACCTTATAGAACACGACAGTGTAAATAAAAGTTTCTCGCCATGTAATGTATCCTAACAAAAAGGTCATAGTGACAGGTAATTAAGAAACAATGCGTCTATTCGGATAGAGCTAGGGAAGCGTGCCCGGATTTACACTAGCTTTCTGTCACTTCTCTCGAAACTGGAGGTCATTGGCCAATTATGCAGGGATAACATCGAATGATCACGCACTACGACTATCTCATTTAAACACTAAAAAGACCCTTTCCATGCATGTTTTGCAGTGATAATAATCAGACCCTTCCCACGCATGTTTTGCAGTGATAATTATCATACAAACATATTATCGTCGACCGTCAAACTGTTAACATGCAAGGGTGTGTGATGTATAATCATTATAAAAAAATTTAAACACAGCTGCACCTTTCAAGCTTGGGTTCATCCTTCAAAAATATCGGCGGCCAGAATACAAAAATATACATAATGTTTAATCATTTGTGTCCCTGTCACAAACTACGTTTACCACTGAAGAAATAGAGGATATTTGTTGATTTTGGTGTAAGATCGAATTTTATTTCACCTAGTGATCACAGAAAATCAATATTTTCACGAGTGGCGTAGCCACGAGTGTAAATTTAATTTTCTGTGATCGCGAGTGAAATAAAATTGATATTACACCAAAAATCAACAAATTTTCTGTTTATATGCCTCAATTTCTCTTTAAATGTGCCGTAATTGGCTTAATTGGAAAAAATCACGTCGAAATTGGAACGTCACGGCGTGAGAATTATAACGTCATGATGACGTAACGCATATTCTAAAGCCCGGCGCCGTTGACGTTACGTTTCTTTTTCTGCATGATTCTGGAACCAGCTTCAAAACAGTGAAAATAACAAAGTGGTAATTTCACTGTTATTTTCACTGTTATTTTCACTGAAAAAAACTCCATAATCCATTGAAAGCAAATAACAAAAGCAACAAACAGGATTTTATTCGAGCATAATAGTCAAAATAAACAGTGTGCCTCCGTAGTTCAATGGTTAGCGTGCTTGCCGTCTAATCTGGTGACCAGGGTTCAAATAGGGATAGATAGAGGCACCCATATGTGCCTGTCATATTTCAGCAGACAGCTGACTGGCCAATATAAAAAGGCTATGCTCGACAAAATACCATATTTTGGCCTCAAATATAGGATACTAGAAATGTCTCCAAGTAGTCGTTTTTTTATACGGATATCTCTCATTGGTTGAAATTTGCTTCTAATCGCGCAGATTTAATATGTTTAGTTGATCATAAGAAAAAACTAGGGAGAACCTTTATTAATCGTAGGTGTTTTGTTGATAAATGACTGAATTCTTATCTCAAATGTCATAAATATCAATGACAGCATGTGTTGTTATAGATGCTACAATTTACTGTTGTGTAGGTGTTCAACTTGAAGTGCATGGTTGTATAGTACGGAGATAAGAACATGATCCTGACCTTTATTCATGAATATATTTCAAGGGTCTTACAGCTGAATATATTAATTAATGTCCGCGAATAAATCGTGCAATGTTGGTCTTTTAGATTCGTGTTATACTACAAATCGTGTGTCTTTGTTATACTCCCGCTTATGAAAACATACAACTTGGGTTATAAATATAGACAATATATATGAGCTGTTAAATTATGCTAAATAGAAGGTCGAGTATCAAGTCATATTCTCAGTACAATATTGTCACCGAGTTTTAAATCACTGTGACGTAAGATTACAGGGGATATTTCATATAAACTGAGACTAGGAGGTCGAAATTTATCACTTCAAAACTTGTCAAACGCGATTAAAGGGACATGCCCTTGAACTGAAGTGTCTCGAATAGCAATCAAATTGGTATTATTTTAATACCTAAGTCAAATAATGATAAACCCTGTAAAAATGTTACGAAATATCCTGCTAGTTTTTTAAAAAAAAATTTAAGGAATAACTAAACAGCGTTGTTGCCAACAAAAGGCTGACAGTCCTTTATTCAAATCGATATACAAAATATCGAAGCGCGCGTTATAGAGTAAATTGTGAAGTCCAATTCTTCTTTGACTTTTCGGTAATAGTTGGCTTTACAAGTGATAAACGCAACTTTGTTGTATTCAAACCAAGACACTCCAGTTTCTGGGCATGCCCCTTTAAGTGGAATATTTTCTGTTAAGAGTTAGGGTGTGTAAATAAAACGATAGTAATATGTCTAGACTCAATTCAATCAGTTTCAACAGTATGCACGTTATTTTAACGTAATATTGTAAATATTTTGTTTTCAAAGAGACATCTGGATTCCACACAAAATGCCTTCGCAAAATCTGTAAAACCTACTGGCCCACATTTATTTCTAACAACGATTTATGCAAAAGAACTGGACAATTATATTATAACACAAATAAAACGACGAAAATTCAGATGGCTAGGACATGTAATAAGGAAAGACACAAATAACATCACCAAGACATCTCTAAAATGGACCCCATCGGACGAAAAAGACACAGAGGTAGGCCGAAAGAAACATGGCGCCGGACAATCAACAGCGAAATGAAGACAATAGGAAAGACACAAGGAGAAACAGAGAAGATTGCGAAAGACAGACAGCAATGGAGAGACCTGGTTGCAGCCTTATGTGCCAGTGGGCACGAAGAGGATAGGTAGATAGGTATTGTAAATATTTCGTTGGAAAAATACTGACAGAAAGTTCTTATTTTATTCTTTTTTTATTTTATTTTCAAAGAGCCAGTATTACGTATTATTTTCTGCATGAACCACCTAAAACTCCGAACATTTGCAAATGTCGTTTCTTTCCAGCTCTATCACCCAAACTAAGCTAGACGCGGCAATTGTTTCTGGCACATCGATTGGCTTAGAAATAAGCCAATGAAAATAGGCCTTTCAGAAGCATTTAGGATTTCTCACGGGGGCATGGGGTCACCATTGTTTTAGACTGGTTTTCGTTCCTAAGTGTAATGTTATACTACTGAAAGCTAGGGGACGGGAACCAGATATGGAGTTTGTTTAATAAACCAAACGTTCCGCATATAGTGCAATTATGTGTTTAAAACGAAAAGAGCAAACCACATTGCAGTAGTTACCTCCCTTTGCAGTATTCTAATCGATATGACGCTTGTTGAGTTGCGCTTAAATGTGAATGAGTCATACTTACAACATATATTTTTTTTCATTAAGAAATAGAGATAACGGCATTAGACAATCGACTCGAGGTAATACGATCCAACGTACCAACACACTACAGTAATATTCCGTATTTATTATGATTGCAGTGCTATTTTGGTTGCCTCCTAAATTAAACCTCAATGTCATAACATAAGTTCAATATACGTGAGTAGATTGGAACTGTCACGTTCGTAAGAACTGCAGAATGTCGCATGCAGAATCAGACCATAGACTTACAGTTATTACTATTAATCATCATGTCATCAGTAGAACTTTGTTTACTTGTGTTTTACACCGTTTCTTCACAATTCTTCAGTCATAATATATACCACGGCCGATTCACATAACCAGTTTCAGTTTTCATGGAGTGTTTTAAAAGCAGTACTAACTTACCCTTCAACAAGGAGCCAGTAAATGTTTCCACATGCGGAGCAAAATCGACAATGTTGGCAAGGTGGAGGGTATGGCCGGTTGCGACAGGGATTTCAACCCGGGTCAAGTATAGCTTACAAGTACTCTCACTTTATTTGGACATTGTAAGGTCCATGGACCCTCTTCACACCGGCCAGACTATTTTCATTGTAGATTTTCTCGAACGTGATTCGAGGTATAGATTTAACATTACAGATCATGTTAATATTCAATCTTCTGTTGGAAATGGTGATGGGTGCTTGTAGTTTTTGTGTTTCTTTGTTGTGTGTTCCAATTTGTGCCTTCCGTACTCGGCTTTTTGTTGATTGCTGCCTTCCATGTCCAATGTTACATTATCTTTTTACTCGGACCATTAGCTCCCATTGGGAGCATATATCATTCATGTGTACCCACGTTTTTGGAAATAAAAAAATGTGACACATAAAAAATAGAATAATGTCGAAAATGAGATGTCAACAAACATATAAGCTCCCATTGGATACATTTTGTTGTAGTTGAGCACATGCATATATAAATGTGTAAAAGCGTTTTGTTCTATCACTGTATTTTACGATAGTGTTCTTCTTTAATTAAAACGTGCCGACCTGACATACTGAGTCTCGGAACATCTTGACTGTACATCGAATTATTCTAGAAGGGTAGATATTTAATAATTATCAATGTTGTATGACTTACGGAGGTAGATTTTCTGTGCTCGGCTGGTTCAGGTGGGCATTGTGCCTTGCGTGTTTGTATGTTTACCATGCTCGGCTGGTTAAGCTGAGTGCTGTCTTCCCTATCTGTTTTAATATTGTCCGCTTTTTACTACACAGTATAATGTTTCACTAGGTCGTTTCATTTTTACGAGACGTTTATCATAAACACGAGACATAACTAATCTGTCTGACACTAGGACAGTTGTGTATGTGTGTCAAAGCCAAGCAAGTATTATTATAACACATGATTTACATTCAAATAAAATTATTACAGAACAGACAGATGAACACATAATCATGCGGCTACTACAGGGTGTTAAAAAAGTTTGTTTTCAAAATTTAAATTCATAACAAGTGTTATTTGAGCTATGTGCACGGTAGACAATTTTAATTGCTTGCTAAAATAGCTTCATTTAATGCCAGAAAGATAAGAACAATTGTAGACCCCTCTGAAATTTAAACTGAAAATGTTACATTCTTCTGACGTCAGAAAAAATAAACTATTGGAACTTCAACATTGAGAACGAACTTTTTTAACACCCTGTACATGGCAAAGGAACAAGCTATCACGAAGTTTTATCATTATAGATTAACGTACGTGAAGTTATTTGATGCACAATATATTGTTATTCTAAATTAACATATCATGGTACATCTAAAATCTATACTCAGAAATCACGTAACGCATAATTTTATTAATATTATTTTCGATAGCGTCGTCCATGGCTCCGATGTTAAAGGCTCCCTGACTCCGATCACTCTGGGTCGGAATTAGGCCACCATTGCCGACCCTATATAGCTTTTCCTATCCCCTAGGGTTTTGTGCAACTCACTTTTCCTACCAAAGATGCATGTCACAGACCTTAGCTTACCAGACATTAGTGAAATTGGTCACGAAATGATCATCTTTCTGGCAACCAAAGCAGGCTTGCTATTGCCAAGAAAACCTGTTTCTCATCGGTAAGGGAATCCACACGATATCGGTAAGGGAATCCACACGAAATCGGTAAGGGAATCCACACGATATCGGTAAGGGAATCCACACGAAATCGGTAAGGGAATCCACACGAAATCGGTAAGGGAATCCACACGATATCGGTCAGGGAATCCACACGAAATCGGTAACGGAATCCACACGAAATCGGTAAGGGAATCCACACGAAATCGGTAATGGAATCCACACGAAATCGGTAATGTTATCCACACGAAATCGGTAATGGAATCCACACGAACTTAACACTTTTTCTCCACTGCCACCTTGATACGATCCACCGTTACAGAAGCCTTATCCACTTGCCTTACCAGTCATAGGTGCCTGTATCGTTTGTTTTGCCATCTGTACTCTTTTCGATACGACAAACTATGTTCCAGGTTGGTAACCCAGTCTGAAAAGGCCTCGGAAGGGGACCCTGTGTGAACTATATGTTTCATTGGTCCTTCTCACAATCTTGCAGGAAGCGTGGATTTTATATCGTATGCAGCGTCATTCATGTATATTGTGCTATGGCAGCGTAAACTATGGTGGCTGATTTATGCCATGTCGTATTGTCGCTTTTTCACCATATTTTTTCGCCAGAACTAAGCGAGAATACAAAAATGTAACAATGCGTAAAAGCCGACTTTGTCGTATCTTTGCATTGTTACATTTTCGCTTTGTTGTGGCAAAAAAGCGAAAATACGACATATGGAGGGCGACAATACGACACCTAAAATGTTTCGTGTTTTCGCCTTACATCTGTCGTATCTTTGCTTCTTCGTGGCAAAAATGTAACAAAGCGAAAATGCAACAATGCGAAAAAGTCGAGTTTGTCGTGTTTTTGCATAGTTACAATTCGATTTGTTGTGGCGACAAAGTGAAAATGCGACAATGCGAAAATTTAACAATGCGAAAAAGTCGACTTTGTCGTGTTTTGCATTGAAACATTTTTCGCTTTGTTGTGGCGACAAAGCGAAAACGTAACAATGCGAAATGTAACAGTGCGAAATATCGACTTTGTCGTTTTTTGCATTGTTACATTTTCGCCACGAAGAAGCAACTATACGACAGATGTTTGGTGTCGTATTGTCGCCCTTCATCAGTAGTATTTTCGCTTTTTCGCCACAACAATGCGAAAATACAACAATGCGAAGATACGACAAAGTCGACTTTTTCGCATTGTTACATTTTCGCATTTTCGCTTTGTTGTGGCGAAAAAGCGAAAATACGACATGGCATAAATCAGCCACCATAGTAAACCCATATTTAAAGGGTGAGTAAACCTGGCCATTGTTACATACTTCTAGCGTTAGAGGTTTGTATACTTCCGTTTTTTTATGACGTTAGGTCCTTGATTTATTTTTTTAAAGAAAACATATGTTTTGTTTTATTTGGATTACCCACAGAACAGTTTAAAATTTTAAATCTTTAAAAGCTTTATGGGTGATAAACTAACAATAGGTTTAAGGCTTGCCTAACATAAAAGTACGTCTTTATATTATTACTACACGCGAGTTAAATGGTGCGGTTAACAAACTTGTCACTACCATGTTTAGCTACTACCGTCTGTAGTGTAACAGCATACATAGAGTGACAGGACAATTTACTGTGATACAACGACCAGGAAGTGTTGGTATACTGTCTCCTGATTGGCTGTCCCGATATGACCTCTTTCCGGGTTCAGTACATATACTACGGAGCTATCAGTTAAGAGGAACTATTAAGATAGAGCGTTCGTTTATAAAAAATACGTATTTGTAACACGATATACGATACAAAATACTGCAAATATATAAACGTTTAAATAGAACATCTGTACTACTCACTCGCGTACTACAACAAGCAGTTAATATAATTGTAATATACAGGTAGTCAATACACTTTATTATTATTAAGCCATAATCTCTCGTCACTCAGTTTAAACCCCATGTGATCCTCAAAAATATAAACATTGTCTTAATTGTTCTAGACCATGTACTGTCAGTTTTATAATAAAGTCTCGGTCTTACCGCCCATGTTTGTGAAACCTGTAATTAAGAGAATAAGTAATATTATCATATGTTTAAGCGGAAGTTACTAGGAGTATAATCCGTGGTACGGGGAAACCGTACACATGTTGTACACGGTGGTGTTTCCAGGAAAATTGTTAACATGTTTATGATAACCAAACATGTATGTAGTTAAAAAGGAATCAGTTTAAGCATGAACTTATAAACAGTGTGTTTTATACGGCTATAATCTATGATTTACGTTTACTATTACTTTAGCGGGCCTTATTTCTTATAGAAGTAAATACTTCTAATTTAACCAGCAAAATCAAAATGCATTGAAATTGATGTCGCGCGCTGTGTTTATTATTTACGAATTAGTGATTTTTGAGGATATAGTACTGGATAAGCGATTAACACTTGATTTGGACAAACTGCACTGCACTTCAGATAACAGCATATTGACAAATGTGGAATAAGAATGTGATCAAGGAGTCATTAGGTAAGGAAATTATTTATAGTTTCATTTAGTTTCGATTCGTGCCGCCTGGCGACTAAAAGCTCATACAGAGGAGGGAGTGTTTGTTGACTATGCATTTGAAATATACGTCATTGCAAACAAGTAACCTCATTAAAGCCGGCGTTTTTTTGCAGATTGTTAAATTATATACGAGGGGCCGTCGTACATACTGGTAGATATGTCTATATATGTTATACATTGTATATCCATGTACAATCTGCATATTTAATGCTTTTATTGAGAAATCGAGGTTTGTAGTTAATGACGAAAATCGTTTGGTCTCAACCAGTTTGGATGTGCTCATTGTCACTAATTATTTGGACATCTATTGGTTAAGATAAATGATCGAACTTATTTATTTATTATTATTATACTATATTTATATAGCACTTTTATCACGTGCATTTTATACTAAAGTCTTACATAATTATTCAAACGTGCTGTACAATCGTTTTGAAATGGATATGAGCATGCTAGTCAACACAATATGGGTAAAACATCAACATTATACAACTATAAGGACAACATAATGGATCAACCCACCATCGTCCACCACTGATGTATTTATATAACCAGTTAAAAATACTCAATACAGAATGTTTCAAGTGCGGTTGGCTTCGTAAGCTGTCTGACCACTCAAAGCGTGCGATACTTCATCAGCCGGTGTTATTATGTTACGCACTACGCAAGCCCAACCAGGTCATACATCCCACTGAAAACTAACAATCTCTATTTCCAGGCGAGATTCTGCGCCACATACAATACAATGCAATACGATACGATGTGATACAATACGATACGGTGCGATACGATACAATACAATACGATACAATTACAATACGATGCGATACGATACGATACGATACAATTACAATACGATGCGATACGATACAATTACAATACGATGCGATACGATACAGTTACAATACGATGCGATGCGATGTGATGCGATACGATACGATATGATATGATACGATACGATACGATACAATACGAAATAATACAATACAGTGCAGTCCAGTGCAGCGCACCGCAGCGCAGCGCAGCGCAGCGGAGCGCACCGCACCGCACCGCACCGCACCGCACCGCACCGCACCGCACCGCACCGCACCGCACCGCACCGCACCGCACCGCACCGCACCGCACCGCACCGCACCGCAATATATGTTTTGCTTAAAACATAAATACATATGCTTATAGCAAACAATATTATAAATAAACAGACAGTACTTAGGCAGAAGTGAAAAGATTTTCTGAAGGGTGTAAGACAAGAATTGTAATTGAAATAAATACATACAGGGAATATTTTTGGTTTCTATTAAGATTTGCAAAGTATATGAATTAAGAAAGATTTATTACACTTAATTATTTATCATCAATATATTAAAAACAATTACAGTGTTTCTCTAGTTTTGTCAGGTTATAACACGCCATAGAGAGGGGGGGGGGGGGGGTATTTTCAGTCGCATTTTCATTACATTGCGACATATTAAAGTCACATTATCTCTCTCAAAACTTTTTTCCCGATCATCCAGTAAATAAGCTAAATACAAAGCATTAGGATGTTTTTCACAAACGACCTATAATTGACGACAGAATGTCGGCTATATTTGTCGAAATAGTAAGCCTAAAATCACATTTAGTAAAATGTACGGATTACAAAATACTAATTTTGCAAGAGTTACTCCCCTTAGACTTTAAAATTATGCATTTATTGTTTTTCATTTCGTTATTTTGTTTACAAACCAACTTGAGGCTTTATTTTGTTTTCTTCCATTTTATGGCGTGTTCCACCTTTGGACTCAACTAAAGTGCTCTAAATGCATCATTTTGCAGACGGGTTGTCAAGTTATTGGTTTTTTGAAATAGCAAATTAAGGCGTAATGGGACTTTATATAACTAAGCCATGTGACTAGTTTGTTTGTATATATAAGTCATTTCCATCTTATGGCGTTTTCCACCATTGGACTCAAATAAAGTGCTCAAAATGCATCATTTTGCAGACGGGTAGCTAAGTTATTGATTTTCGAAAATAGCCATTTAAGGCATAATGGGACTTTAAATTGATTTTGTTACTTTTGCCAGCGAGTACATGCGTTCTATCGGTATTAGTAACGTTTGCGTACTGCGTGCAAAGTGTGCAATGTTAGTCCATTAGATTTGTGTAAATGAAATCCCTTTAAAAACGCCATTTAGAGATTCTAAGCTAGTTTTAAGGGTGAGTTTGAAATACGAAGTGTGAACATCGCTGTCGGTCATCCATACTTGTTTGCACAGCCTTGTCGCTGACGGTTGCTGGTTTTTTTTAATGACGACTATTCCAAGAAATTGATACTGAAAAATAAATGGTTTTTAAGTTGGTACGCGCGCCTTTTATCTTACGATCGAAATTTCTCCGAAACACATTAAAATGACAAAATAATCATCTGTCACGATATTAGAATTATAAGAATGATATGTCACCAGGCTCGTTTTCGAGATACACGGTTTTAAAATGACCCACCTTGTATTTTTTTTCATTTAATCTATTTCTGCATACATAACCAAAGCATACACTACCTATTTTATAAACGCAGAAGCATTGAACATGTGTTGTGACTTATTGTACACCCGTATACTTTATGATTGTGACGTTCCTCGTCCACTTTTTATACAGGCTTGCTCGAAATATCCATTTTTGGGGATGTGGATGGTTAGTTCTATGTCTGACTCTTGCTTTAGTGGCTAGGCGCTGCCGTCGTTTCTGTGTGGCTTTGGATTGTCTGTGCGCTACAGTATTTATTTTATTATAAATGCAAAAAATAAAATGTTCAAAAATATCAGTTTTGTGCACTATTATTATGTTTATTGTCATTAATTAACATTCATATGCGACCATTGGAACCTACTTTTATGTTTGTTCTTATTTACTACAAGTTTGAAATTTCGCGCATGCGCACAAGGTAGCTCGAGCCTCGTTAAGACAAATAACTTAATCGGAAAAAAATGTGTTCATGGTGTTTTTGATACGTCCCATGTTTTCTCGGTACAGAATATATAATTATAACACACCAATCAAAGACGATTGAATCAAAGGTTAACTACTTTACTGGATCACTATTATTTTGACACGCTCAGTTATTACAACTTCTATAAATCACTAGATAGAGGACGACTTCCTGGCTTACTGATTTAGTGATGGTTACCGGCCACATTAACTATACGTTTCTGCTGTGTTGCAACACGTTTTAAAGATTACATTGAATAATATATACTCATTATTAAACTTAAGGTGGACTGTTCAAACTAAACGTTAGCATATTATATTGATTAAAATGTTTAAAAGATCAAGTAATTCATGTCAGCTAGCAAACTTTACTTCCGTTTACTTAAATATATTACATTGTCAAATGGAATTACGTCTAGGCATTCATTCTGAACAGTAAGAATGTAAGCAACAATTTATAGCACACGCAGAAAGAAAAAAATCGGACAGGGAATGCAATAGTTAAAATGTCATTAAGATATCGGGAAGAATTATTAAACACTTCAATTATAACGGATTGATATTCGGGAGACAGTTTCTAGTATGAAATCGCGTTCAAAACGGTATAAAAGCAGATATGCGACAAGTCGCTGGCTTAGCATTACATAAAACTCATGCATATTTGAAATCTGCATCTAAAGGCGCTTCTTATGAGCATATTTTCATGAAAATCGGAATGGGTCATGTTGACCAAACTGAAGTTTAAACAGTTTGTTTTTCCACGAGTAAAAACGGGTTTTTCTTGTTTTCTCAAAATATTGATTTTGTTCTTACGACCTTCTAATTCTAAGCCAGCGATGTGGAATACCGGGTATCTGTCTATATATGGTAGTGCTTAACCAGACAAAAATATTATCCAGAATTAATATACGTGCTTCACAAATGTCACTACAGTCAGTGTACAGGTCCACAGTTACTGTTGTATTTATCTAATTTATAATTAGTAAAAAATGCATTTAGAATACTGCATGCAGTAGTTGCATTCTAGAAACTCGGCAAGTCTATTCCCTACCAAATGTTTCCACACCGGCGCAATTAACTTGTCTTTCATACGAACATGGGATAATACAGAGTATAATTTATGACAACCATAAGTACTCACACAAGAAACATAGAAACATCATGTTTTCTTTGAATTCTTAGAAAATTACTCCACAATTGTTAAATAAGAAAATAATTTTTCAGAACTTTCAAAGGCCTATTCGCAATATCGTTGGATAAGAACTTAGACGGTAGTTTGGCAAGTTGTTAGTATTTTTTATTAATTAGTACATGGAGTTGTACGAGGCGGTCATTAAAATATACATTTCTGTGATCACGAGTGAAATAAATTTGATCTTACACCAAAAATCAACAAATTTTCTGTTTATTATATGCGTCAATTCCTCTTAAATATGTACCATAATTGGCTTAATTGGAAAAATCACGTCGAAATTAGAACGACACGATGTGAGAATTATGACGTCATGATGACGTAACGCATATTTTAAAGCCCGGCGTCGTTGACGTTACGTTTACTTTCTTCATGATACTGGAACCAGCTTCTTAAACAGTGAAAATAACAAAGTGGTAATTGCACTGTTATTTTCACTGAAAAATATCCATAATCCATTGAATGCAACTAATAAATAGAGGATATTTGTTTGGTTTGCTTGAATATGGTTTATATCTCATCGTGTAGGGATAAAATTCAATATTTTAAAGAGCGCGTAGCACGAGTGAAAATATTAAAATTTTATCACTACAAGATGAGATGTTAACCATATTCAATCAAAACAAACAAATATCCTCTATTTATTTAGTGCGTATCTGGTGTCTAAACTGGTACTATTTATGCCAAATTACCACTGTAGTTAGGCTGTTTATGAATACGTTATTCCATTCATATTTTTCAATTCAAAATCCGCCATCTTGGGTTATGATGAATATGTGAAAACAATTTTTTTGAGAATTTTGCATCAAATCATACATCAACTTGTAGGAAATGCTCTAACTAAGAATAAAACCCCCACATGACATGTTTCCGTTCAGTCCCCTAATAAAAAAAGTTACGGACAGTTTAATGTTGAGTTTTTGGTAAAATTAAAGTAGTCCCTGTGAGGGGCAGACCTTATATCAGTCACATTGTAGGTGATATCCAGTGACTGATATAGGTTTTATTTCACTGATAGAACTCCATATCTCATCAGTTAGCATTAAATAAAAACTATTACATGCTGACCTTGATCAAGGTATAATACGCATAAATGGGTGCCATGGGCGGATATGTATGATTAATAATATGTATAAGCGTACTTTGTGGCTACGTGAACATCTAATGAAATCAAAGCAAACATCACGGATGTAAATACCTGATTCATCTAGCAAAGCATTATTTCGATTGGACAATGTTGCAAGCGGATGAGTGCATGTACATTTATTTATTTTCATTTAAGGACGCAATTGTAAAAGCGAACACTGTTGATAAGAAAACATGAGTGGGTTGTGATGTTTATATCCCTGGCTTAGAATAAGAGGGTCTTAAGTACAAAATCAATATTTTGAGAAAACAAGAAGAAACTGTCTGAAAACTACTATTTTCTTATGGAAAAACAAGTTTTTAAACTTCAGTTTGGTCAACATGACCATTTCCGATTTTCATGAGAATAGGCTCGTAAGAAGCGCCTTGAGATGCATATGTCTAATATGCATGAGTCGTTTAAGGTCGTAAGTAGTACTTGCGACCTTCTAATTCTAAGCCAGCGATATATACATGCACAGTTATACGTGGTCGGTCGGTCGGTCGGTCGGTTATTCTGTTGGACGTTAGCGCCCAGTTAGCAAAGGAACACAATCGTGTTAGATCACTCGCTTGTTAAACGACCGAAAGCACTTTAGTCAACCTTCTTTCGTGTGTGTATTGTCCACTTTATAGTTTAAAAAGAAAATTACAAAAAATGGCCACTGTTTTTTTTCGTGAAACTGTGTATGGTGCGCTGCGGTTTGGTTATCAAGCATCATGCAGTGTATACATGAACACTAATCGAATAATCTAAGTACGTACACACTGTACACTGTATATGTTCAATGTTGTTTGTGGGCGGTCCTTGTGACATGTGGGCTGTCCTTGTGACATGTGGGCTGTCCTTGTGACATGTGGGCTGTCCTTGTGACATGTGGGCTGTCCTTGTGACATGTGGGCTGTCCTTGTGACATGTGGGCTGTCCTTGTGACATGTGGTCTGTCCTTGTGACATGTGGGCTGTCCTTGTGACATGTGGGCTGTCCTTGTGACATGTGGGCTGTCCTTGTGACATGTGGGCTGTCCTTGTGACATGTGGTCTGTCCTTGTGACATGTGGGCTGTCCTTGTGACATGTGGGCTGTCCTTGTGACATGTGGGCTGTCCTTGTGACATGTGGTCGTCCTTTTAATATGTTCTTGTCTTCTGGCTCTAGCTCCAGATTTGACTGACTGTCTGAGGCGGCAGACTATCGGAGTGGGTTTTCGTGTTTTGCAGCGGTTCTGTATTTCGCGCTAAGCTGTTTCTGAATATTGCTGTCTTCCCTGACCGATTATTCTTATTTTTGTCCTGTGAATGTAAGAGCAGTTGCCGGCTGCTTGTATAAGTTGTTTTTGCGTTCGACTGAAACAGTCGTAAGTGCGTGATCAGCCGATTAGTCCCGTTGTCCCCCCTTTCTAATTGACCGATGACTTCCGGCTTCGAGGGAGTCGTATAAGAATGTTAATGGCGGCAGATATGTTAAGAAAACATCGATCGGCCGTTCGGTTTGCAAATTGGTCCGTTGCTTGCTGTGGAATATGTTGTTATTGCTTAATGGACAATCACCTATGCTCGGGATAGATCGGGTGCTCGTAATAATGACGCTCGTATTAAAGGGGTAAATTCATATACAACATAGAGCAAATTTGCCGGGACTTTGATATTTGCTCGACCGGGTGCTCAAGATATTGATGCTCGGGTTAACGAAGTTTTACGTGTAGTTGATAAAGCTGGTGCGCTGGCTGAGTCAACAAGCCCCGATCTCCCGAAACGTCTCAATCTGAGCTCAATCTCTTCTCAAATGTTATCACCTATTGTTTGAGACAGTTTCCATGCGAAACTATACACTAAATTGGTATAGCAAAATAGAAACATTATTTTGAGTTTATTACAGTAAAATTTCGAGAGCTCAAGCTTCATATTTATCTCAAATTCAGATTCTGATTTGAGCAAAATCTCAATTTGAGCTGAGATTTCTACTTGAGATGCTTCGGGAGATCGGGGCCTGAACACGATATATCAGTACATTTAACCCGATATAAACCCCCATTCAATCCGCACCTGCAAAAAGCGGAAGTCTCGCTGTTTTATGAAGCTATTGATAATAGTGTAACATAAAACATGACACTCTACAACTCTGTCTTGGCAATTATGCGTTAATCACTACCGCATAGTACGAATGTGTCACATTTAACCTAGTTCACGTTAATTAAACCAGTCTGACTATTAGAGTAAAATTATAATTAGCCTCCTTGTTTTCTGGGGCGTAAAATTATACACTACATTTAGTAACCTTTATCATTAGCATAGTTCAACTACATTTAAGACAAAGCACTCAGCACATTAAAATATGTGATATGAGGTATTAAATACAAAATGAATACAGAAAATTACTATTCTATTACTATGCTATCGATAGAGAAACAAAACACGTAGCCTAACGGCGGTACTGAGGATATATAGATATTTTACATAGCGTTACAAACAACATGTATTAATAAAACACTGGCTTGTTCAATATGAACATCATGCAGGTCACTTCTGACCTTTATTTGTTGCTGATCATCGACATTTCTAATTAGCTAAATTTATTATCAATTACAGCCGATATATTGTCTATATATTTATAACCCCGTTTGTATGTTTTCATAAACGAAAAGTATCACGAAGACGCTCGAGGTGTAATACAAACACAATTTAAGTTATAGAAAGAGAACGCGAGGTTGTCTTATTTTGTCGAGGTTTGGTTTGGTTTATTTGCTTTTATTTATCCTCGCCACTTGAAATTCATATGGGCCAGGCCCCCCAGAAGAGGTTGGTCACTTTAGTTCTTGGGGGATAGTGCATGATGCAGAAGATGCCCAAGTTCCAGAGCATCCCTAGTTATTTTACGTGCCGATGTAAAGCATCATACATGGGGCATCGCTTAAAGTCACATTATCTCTCTTAAAACTTTTTTCACGATCATCCAGTAGATAGACTAAATACAAGGAATTGGTATGTTTTTCACAAACGACCAATAATTGACGACAGAATGTCAGCTATATTTTGCGAAATAGTATGCCACAAATCACATTTAGAAAAATGTATGGATGACAAAATACTAATTTTGCAAGAGTTGCTCCCCTTAGACTTTAAATTATGCATTTATTGTTTACATTTCGTTATTTTGGTTACAAACCAACTTGAGGCTTTATTCCGTTTTCTTCCATCTTATGGTTTTTTCAACCTTTAAAATCCATGGCTCTTCAAATAGGTCATTAAGTTATTGCCTTTTTTTAAATAGCCGTTTACGGCCTCAGGTGGCTTAACGTCTCGTCCGAAAGACTATTAGTAATTTTAGTTATGTTAGGTGGGAAACACTGAAAAGCATTTCTGTATTTGACCTGGCTGGAGTAGGGAGTTTTGCCCGATACAATATATAAGGCAAGCAAGCGTTAAGTTATCTTTGTAATTTATATCATTGGCTGCCACATTGTATAAGGCGTGTCTAAATAGCACATGACTTGTGCGTATTACAATGCTGACCGATTAAATTTTCCAATAAAAATCAATAACACCGTGTTGTGATTTTAAAGTTGTAGACCCCAGTACAATTCGACCATGAAAATCGGAAGAGGCCATGTTGACCATAGTAAAATACAGAAAGCTTGTTTTTCCATAGGAAATACAGTTTGTCTTGTTTTCTCAAAATAAACCTAGTATTTTTACACTTACGACCTTATTCTTTTTAGCAATCGAAATGCGAGACAAATTTGTCTCAAAAGATGACCGCCATGTCAAAACAACTATTCAAGTAGAAACAATAGTATATAAGTGCAAATGCTACATTGCAGGATAATAATTTTTGAAATGAAGCCACACCCAATCAATTAGCATTGAATTTAGCCACACCTCTTGAGTTGACAGCAATGTAAATTGCCGTAGCCATGATATAAAAGATTGATAGCACGATTTTGCATGAAGTTTATATATGCAACGCAAGAATCTTGAAATATAGTCATGTATAAAGGTCAGGATCACGTGATACTCTCTCAACTATACAACACGCCACAACCACGTGGAATATCCACACTGTTAAGGTGCATCTAGACAGTATATTTTGATGTTTACATTTGGCCCTATAAGCAAATTGTTCTGTGTAGTAAAGTGTAGTTCACTTCTACCACACCTTTTCTGGAGATGTACAATTCCATTGTTTACAAGTGTTTGGAGGGAGATATCCTGTGCTTCATAAGTCATGTAAGGCTTGAAACGTACATCCCAGACTAATACAACAAAATGTACTATCTAGACACACCTTTATGCTTGATGTATATCAGTTAATGGAACATCCCAGACTTATACACCAAAATGTACTATCTAGACATACCTTTAGGCTTGATGTACATCTTGTGAAATGTACATCCCAGACTTATACACCAAAATATACTATCTAGACATACCTTTAGGCTTGATGTACATCTTGTGAAATGTACATCCCAGACTTATACACCAAAATATACTATCTAGACATACCTTTAGGCTTGATGTACATCTTGTGAAATGTACATCCCAGACTTATACACCAAAATATACTATCTAGACATACCTTTAGGCTTGATGTAAATCTTGTGAAATGTACATCCCAGACTTATACACCAAAATGTACTGTCTAGACATACCTTTAGGCTTGATGTAAATCTTGTGAAATGTACATCCCAGACTTATACTCCAAAATGTACTATCTAGTCATACCTTTAGGCTTGATGTAAATCTTGTGAAATGTACATCCCAGACTTATACTCCAAAATGTACTATCTAGTCATACCTTTAGGCTTGATGTAAATCTTGTGAAATGTACATCCCAGACTTATACTCCAAAATGTACTATCTCGACATACCTTTAGGCTTGATGTAAATCTTGTGAAATGTACATCCCAGACTTATACTCCAAAATGTACTATCTAGTCATACCTTTAGGCTTGATGTAAATCTTGTGAAATGTACATCCCAGACTTATACACCAAAATGTACTATCTAGACATACCTTTAGGCTTGATGTACATCTTGTGAAATGTACATCCCAGACTTATACACCAAAATGTACTGTCTAGACACACCTTTTGGCTGATGTACATCTTGTGAAATGTACATCATAGACTTATACACCAAAATGTACTATCTAAACATACCTTTAGGCTTGATGTAAATCTTGTAAAATGTACATCATAGACTTATACACCAAAATGTACTATCTCGACATACCTTTAGGCTTGATGTAAATCTTGTGAAATGTACATCCCAAACTTATACACCAAAATGTACTATCTAGACACACATTTAGGCTTGATGTAAATCTTGTGAAATGTACATCCCAGACTTATACTCCAAAATGTACTGCCTAGACACACCTTTAGGCTTGATGTAAATCTTGTGAAATGTACATCCTAGACTTATACTCAAAATGTACTGTCTAGACACACCTTTAGGCTTGATGTAAATCTTGTGAAATGTACATCATAGACTTATACACCAAAATGTACTGTCTAGACACACCTTTAGGCTTGATGTTCATATTGTGAAATGTACATCCTAGACTTATACACCAAAATGTACTGTCTAGACACACCTTTAGGCTTGATGTTCATATTGTGAAATGTACATCATAGACTTATACACCAAAATGTACTGTCTAGACACACCTTTAGGCTTGATGTTCATATTGTGAAATGTACATCATAGACTTATACACCAAAATGTACTATCTAGACACACCCTTAGGCTTGATGTAAATCTTGTGAAATGTACATCATAGACTTATACACCAAAATGTACTATATAGACACACCTTTAGGCTTGATATATATCAGTTAATGGAACATCCCAGACCAATACACCAAAATGTACTGTCTAGACACACCTTTAGGCTTGATGTACATCTTGTGAAATGTACATCCTGGACTTATACTCAAAATGTACTATCTAGACACACCTTTAGCAAGAGTCTATCGACCCCGTGGTGTAAAAGTAGTCGATCGTCAGTATGGTGCTGTTCAATAGGGTGGTGTCAATGTTAGCTTGACAGATATCGTTTGTATTGGAAAAAAAGACACGTGAATAAGCAAGACATGGCCTCTGTAGGAAATTACAAATATAGAAATGAACAATTCTGTAGAACGTGATCACTGACTACCGTTGTAGAATCTTGAAACTCATGATTAGTTCCTGATGTGCTCCTGATGTGAGACAATTGTATTATCAGCCATCGAGTGAATGGCAGAGCAGCGACTTTATACATTGGAAAAGTGACAAGGTGAGCTGTGTAGATCAGTCGTCCATTCACAATTTGCTTGTATAGACAATCGAAACAGTGGATGTTTATATGCACGGGTTTTGTTCATACTGCCTTTAAATAAAAGAAATCAGTGACAACTTACTAATCACAAACATGTTCCGGCACACATGGCTTCGTCAGTGTGATTTGTAGAATGCTATGTATATGACGGAGATTAATTAGTGACAGGTCAAAAGTGCTCGACTATACCAACACACACCTAAAGTATAGGATAGAAAACGAGTGTGCGTCGTCGTATAGATGGACCCACGAGTCTTTCTATCTGATTTAGACCATATGGTATGTTATACTTAGCACCATTAAAAGCATGTGTTGTAGCATTTTAAAATTAAATACAAAATAAACGTGTTCATTTATATCTTTGTATGAAAGCGAGCTGCTTAGCATGAATATTTTGTCTCAAAATTAAATGCAGGTCAGTGGTAGAACGTCCGCTTTGAGTGTATGGCATGCTTGATGGATATACCGTCAAATAATAGATTGTTAGATGTTTCAACTGATACGTGTATTCCCGTCGGACTGCACGAAATGTCAGTGTCCATCCACAATCTGGATAGCCACACGGAACTGAATTGTTCGTCTTTCATCTGCCCAAATCGGTTTAAAATTTGTTTTCGATTACTTTATCAAATCCGTTCTCCATGCACCATGTAGTCCAGTCATCTTATGCTTGCAACATTACCGAACATGACAAAAATATACCTCTGAGGTTCAAACTTTTAGCGCGCGTATATTTGCGTATATCTGTTTCAATTGATAGAAAGCGTCCTCGTTTAGCCGTTTGACACGTTCCCATAATATGTACACGTCGTACATGAAGACCTACTTCGAATTGGCCGTATAATTACAAGAATCTTTTTTTTTCCAAAAATTAAATGAATAATGTTATATCGGTTTATGACTGCATATAGAAAGAAATTTGTTTTACGTTAGATTGTATACAACCAATATGTTTTGTGGATTAACAGCATGTTTGTAATTTTCAGAATTAACTTTCCATCCGTGTGTATTTTTGTTTATTTCTGCTAGAAACCATAAACTCTATATATGCTGCGTTTTTAAATGTGCTGAGTATATACATAATCCTGTTGATTGGGCACGATTTTGTCGACTTCAGTGGACGATTTTCTTGATCTAAATGAGCGCTTTTCTCGATTTTAATAGACGATTTTACAACGCAGTCTCTGTGATATTTACCACGTCAATACGAGGCGTTGATTGGCTGACAGCGGCTAACCATGGTCTTAGGACCGATGTTGCACGGTATTCTCGCGGAAATGTATATATTCAACGCAAGAACCTTGAAATATATTCATGCATAAGGTCAGAATCATGTCAAATTATCTGTGCTATACTATGCTAGAAACCAATATCAATAAAAAGGTTCAGTACAGTCCAGTTAGGATATGATGAGAGTGACGTAGTCGTTTATGTGTACACAAAATATAACAACCATTGCTTAACAGGTAGTGCGAATATAGTATGTTTTGTTTAGCATTGGAACTATAGCTGTTTGTTTAAGCCTTTATAATTGGTTTTACACCGTTTAAGTGGTCTCGACCGCTCCTTCACTCTTTTCTTACACTGACTCGACGATACATAATGTCATTATATATGCCCTGTAACGCCAGTTTTATTAATAATTTCTTTGTTAAAGTCAGATTATCTCTCCCAAAACTTTTTTCCCGATCATCCTGTAATTAGACTAAATACAAGGAATTAGTATGTTCTTCACAAACGACCAATAATTGACGACAGAATGTCAGCTATATTTGCCGAAATAGTAAGCCAAAAATCACATTTAGTAAAATGTATGGATGACAAAATACTAATTTTGCAAGAGTTGTTCCCCTTAGATTTTAAATTATGCATTTATTGTTTACATTTCGTTATTTTGTTTACAAACCAACTTGAGGCTTTATTTCGTTTTCTTCCATTTTATGGCGTGTTCCACCTTTGGACTCAACTAAAGTGCTCTAAATGCATCATTTTGCAGACGGGTTGTCAAGTTATTGGTTTTTTGAAATAGCAAATTAAGGCGTAATGGGACTTTATATAACTAAGCCATGTGACTAGTTTGTTTGTATATATAAGTCATTTCGTAATCATGCGGTGTCGTTTATTTCGTAACAATTCCATTGGCTCTGGTAAACGATCATAAGGTTTTGCTTTATGTAAATGTATAACTCAAATATTCAGGTCAGTCACATGTATTTACATAACATTGTGTACATAAACATTGCAATTTCTCTTATTAATTCATAACTTTGACCATTTTACCATTTATTCAAAGCAAATCGGTATATAAACATATTTAACAGATATTGTATATATTTCTGAGTATATACCTATGTGCATATTTTAAGGTATTGATTTTCACTGCCATTTTGTCCAATTAATTTTTTTTTAAACAATAAAAATGTTTTGTTTTGATATTGCATTGTTTGTACACAAGTGGCAGACTAGAATGGACGGACTATACATAAAGATGAATACAGTATTGTATTATCTAAATCGCTGTATGTAAATATCAAGTACACCTCTATCAATGGTAAAATATTGTTGAATTTCTTATATCAGAGATGTTTGTATTCAGTCGTTTGTCGATATTACTATGAAGATCTGAAATATTCTATCCGGGAAGTAAACACGCCGATACGAAAAGATAGAAAAAATCGGACAGGGAAGGCGGCGCTCAACTTAAACAGCTTAAAAGTTTATAGGGTAATTTACTCTACGCGTTTAAATTGTCAACATAATGAAGCTTGGATATGTGGAATTACAATTCAATTGATTTTATTACAGTCTGATAACAATTGTCACAAACAACAAAACAAATAATAATGATAATAATTATAATATTATGAAACTCGGTTGACAACTTATATATCAATCTTCCATAAGATACCCAAACAATGAACAATGAACTAGAAAAATTACTTTGCATAAAGAAATTATGACATCAGCTAAAGCTATAGTGCGCCCAGGATAACGTGATGTTTACAAACATGAAGCGGTTTTGTCAACTATTGCAAAGTTGGTTTGCCACATTACTAAAGAAAACAGATAAGGTCAGTTTTGTTCTAAAAACATAACGGATAAATCATTCACACCTGATTAATCCACCTAAATGGATTATACCAAAAAGTCCCGCCTTTCATGTTATCATGGGCGCACTATAATGTCACACATTTTTGTCGTGCGTTCATTGGTTGTTAATATAGCTATGTGCCCTCTTTGCTGATCAAGTTGGTGTTTAAGTGTATGTACTTACCACTGAGACAGAAATAATGAAAACAATGATATGAATAAAGCCCAATTTAGGTTTATAATTGTCCGCATTTTACCTTAAAATGGCACTTTGGTTATTTCTGATGGGTTACCTCCCCTTGACCATAAAATTCAAAATGTATTTAAGAAGTAAAAAACACCTAGTTGCTGAGTGAAAAATCGCATTATTTTTAATTTGACGATATATCTAAAATTCAAAGTGACCATTTGTAAAGAATAATTTGGACATACGCGATTAAACTATAGTAATGCCATCTTGAGTTATTCAATAGCATGTGCACACGATTCTGTGCAGAAATATTCATAAATAAAAAAGTTATACGGTAAAAAGACGTGCACACTTATAAGATTGTAAAGCTTTAAGCTGATAATTTTTATAACACTTTTTGGTCAACCGAAATCAAGGTCCAGTTTGAATATGGTTCTTGTAATACGTTGTGATTCAACTGGATCTTGCATAGTCTAGTATTGGCTGTTCTACATTTAAGACATCATACATTACATCAAAGTTACGACAATTTACATTGATGTTAAAGCCTAACTGATAACCTATCTGCAGAATAATGCATTTTTAGCCTTTTAGTAGAGTCCCAAAGGTGGAAAACACGATAAGATGAAAGACAACCTTCAGTTGTTGTGTAGACAAAATAACGGATTAAGAATCTAAGGGAAGCAACTCTTACAAATAAGTATTTTGTCTTCCAGACATTTTAGCGTACATGTGATCACTCGTCGTCCGTTGTCTGTCGTCCGTTCGATATTGGGTTATCTGGAGTAAAAACCTAGGTCACAAGGTCAAATCATAGAAAAACCTTGTGTAGTCACTAGAGGTCACAGTTTTCATTTAATCTCTATTAAACTTGGTCACAATGATCATCTAAACAAAATCTAGGTCTAGTTCTATATTGGGTTATCTGGGGTAAAAACCTAGGTCACAAGGTCAAATCATAGAAAAACCTTGTGTAGTCACTAGAGGTCACAGTTTTCATTTAATCTCTCTTAAACTTGGTCACAATGATCATCTAAACAAAATCTAGGTCTAGTTCGATATTGGGTCATCTGGGGTCAAAAACTAACTATGTCACGGGGTCGAATCATAGAAAAACCTTGTGTAGTCACTAAAGGTAACAATTTCGACCTAATATTTATGAAACTCTGTCACAATGATCATCTCAACAAAATCTAGGTTAAGTTCGATATTGGGTCATCAAGCGTCAAAATCAAGGTCACAAGATCAAATTATAAAACTAATCTTTATGAAACTTGGTCAAATGATCAAGGTCAAATCATAATAAAAATTGCAATAGAGGCTGAATTTTCTTTAATCCTATTCAGTACTTAGGTCACCATAGGGGTGTTCATACACTTCTACGACAGGTGAGCGACCTAGGGCTCTTTGGGCCCTCTTGTTATTAAATGTGGTTTTTGGAACACTTTTTATGACAAATATAGACGGTCGTCATTTATTAGTCATTTGTGAAAAAAATCCGTATTCCTTGTAATTACTGTATAAAGAGAGAAAGATTTTGGGAGAGATAATGGGACTTTAATTGAACAGGTGGGACCAAACACCATGATGATTAATGAGAGGTGTGTCTTAATGTTCAACGGAATGAGTGGAACAACTGCAGTATCATGCACTTAAGTTATTGCGTTACCCTTTGTCGAACGTGTGGTCACGTGGACACGTGAATATGTCTCCAAGGTGGTGACTATGTCTCGCTCACCACAAGCGGTCTCGACAATTATACATTGGTTGATCATCGAAAAAGCGTTCTAATGATATTCACATATTTACCACAGAAACTGCGAAATTGAATTATATTCGCCTACAATAAAGGGAAGTAAACCATGAACTATTATTGTTTGGCTGTTAGCAAGTTATGGTTAAATATAATTCAGATATAACAACAAGTACTCTGCTCTCAGCTGAAGGATCACATTTTCTACTAACTATACAATACCACAGTCTATATTAGACAACCAATATCGATTGTACCACGCAATGCCAGTAACGGCTAATATACTGTTATTGACTTATGTTGAGGTGAATGTGATGTTTCGTTGACCTGAAAAATCGGTCAATATCACATTTTGAAGGTCAACTAAACATCATATTGATCGAAACATAAGTCGACAACTGTTATATTGTATACCATGTCATTAGTCAAGGAAATAAAACATATTGACTCTTTTTAAATTATAACAACTTCAGTCTCTCTTCAGTGTATGTAGTAGAAACAAAAGACGACTCTTCAAATGTTCAAGCTAACAATGCCCTTCTTATGTATATGTATGAGAGAGTATTCACGTATATATTAATGACATTTATCATTAATGGCTAGGTTCGAGCCTATAAATATGTATGAGCAGCTGTAGGCCAAATAATACGGGTAATAACGTTACGTTGTTTGGAAGGTTATGTCGCAGGAAAAAATGACTTCACATCATAAGAAAGTTATATCCACCCCAGCCTCGGTTCCGGGAAGTGTATATTAAAATGTATCACATGTTTGACGTCGCGGTAGCGTAATAAAGTCATTATTTATTTTTGATAATACACTAGTGTAATAAAGCTTTCACGCGACGTCATTCAAAGTATAGGCGGCGTCGTCAAAGTTGCGCGTTTATTATAGTGAAAAATAAGTAGTTATTTTATGTTTCGACCGGAAAAGGCTAACATGTGATAAAAAGAACATTACATTTGTGACTTTCCACATTGAATTTATTAAACTCGTTGAAAACAATCGATAAAATGCTCGGCAGAGCCTCGCATTTTATTATTTTATTAAACTCGTTTAATAAATTCAATATGGAAAGACACTCATGTAATATCCTCTATATATAGACCTCTCGTGCAGGCCGTCTAAGCCAATCAGAATCCTTGTAAAATAATAGGTATACAATATTATACTGTTATTGACTTATGTTGAGGTGAATATGATGTTTTGTTGACCTGAAAAAAAGTGATATTGACCGATGACGAAGTCAGAGGTCAATATCACTTTTTGAAGGTCAACTAAACATCATATTCATCGAATCATAAGTCGACAATTGTTATATTGTATACCATGCCATAAATCAAGGAAATAAAACCTATTGATTCTTTTTAAATTATAATTTCTTTCGTCTCTCTTCAGGAAAGTGTATGTAATAGAAACCAAAAGACGACTCTTCAAATGTTCTAGCTAACAATGTATATGTATGAGAGAGTATTCACGTATTTATTAACGGCATTTCTTATTAATGGCTAGGTTCGAGTCTATAAATATGTATGAGCAGCAGTAGGCCAAATAATACGGGAAATAACGGTACGTTGTTTGGAACGTTATATCGCAGGAAATGACGTCACGTCATAAAAAGTTATATCCACCCCAGCCTCGGTTTCGGGAGGTGTATATTAAAATATATATACCTCTCGTGCAGGCCATCTAAGTCAATCAGAATCCTTGTTACAATACAGGTATACAAAATTCTTAATAATATTGGCAGCCGCTCTTTATTGCAATATGAGACAATTTCTAAAACATCTAAAAACGCAATTTTATACTGAAGTACACTCGTACTTGTATACTTGACAAATCTTATAAGTGTGCACGTGTTTTTACCGTATTTATTTTGAATATTTCTCCTGAAATTTTGTGTATATGCTATTTAATAACAGAAGATTGGATAAATAAAGTTTTTTCTTCAAAATTAGATACAGCGGTTCACTGAACCATGAAACATCAAAACACGTAAAATGCACGAGGTAGATGTAAATTATATTTTTGTTTCGTCAATAAGAATTTAAGATATATCGTCACATTCCAAAAAAAAGCAATTTTTCACTTAACAACGTGATGTTTTTAAACTTTTAAAGTCCCATTATGCCTTAAATGGCTATTTTCAAAAACCAATAGCTTGGCGACCCGTCTGCAAAATGATGCATTTAGAGCACTTTAGTTGAATCCCAAATGTGGAAAAAACATAAGATGGAAGAAAACGAAATAAAGCCTCAAGTTGGTAGGTAAACAAAATAACGAAATGTAAACAATAAATGCATAATTTAAAGTCTAAGGGGAGCAACTCTTTCAAAATTAGTATTTTGTCATCCATACATTTTACTAAATGTGATTTTTGGCAAACTATTTGGACAGATATAGCTGATATTCTGGATGATCGGGAAAAAGAATTTGGGAGAGATAATGTGACTTTAATATAAACATTAATTTTATGGTCAAATGGAGGTAACTCTGTTAGAAATTGACCTTTAGTGCAAAACGTGAACAGTTATAAACCTATATTGGGATTTATTCTGATGGTTGTTTTCTTTATTTCTGTCTTATTGATAACAACACATACTTGAAAACGAACTTGAGCAGAAAAGAGGACTGAAAGCTGCATTAACAACCTGACAAACACCCAATGAACACATGACAAAAACGTATTACATTAGCTTTTGCTGATGTCATAATTTGTTTATTCTGTTTGTGAAATTGTAATTAGATTGTAATAAAACCAATTGAATTTTAATTCCACAAATCCAAACTACATATGTTAAAAATTTCGGCATGATCAAACATGTATTGACCGAGAAAACATACATGTTTTGACGATTGCGTATCAACAACATTTGGCCAAATAAAAGAACTCATTAGATCAGAAATTGACAGCACCGGACATGCTTGTAGCTAATGTCGGTCTCTTCCTTCAGGGGCTCTCTCTAAGTCTGTACCTCTGGTCAGATCATGCTGTATCTGCACTGGTAGAGGATGCACCTGTGCCCTTGTGGCTGCAACACTATAATGTAAAGTTCCTTTGAATGTGTTTGCATGAAAAATGCGCTATATAAAGTTTATATAAGTCCCTTAGTGGTGAGATAGCTTCTCATTGACGGGATGTGTTGACACTGTATCTGTGTCAATTTTCAACAAAATATGTTAATAAAGGTGTAAACATTTTCAAATATAATGTTGAGGCTTGTTGAAAATGTGAACAAACTAGTGTACATGTAGTTTTGTTGCTAACTGGCAGTTACCTTTTGCACAAAAGTAGCAAATTATGTTGTTAAAGTCACATTATCTCTCCCAAAAATAATTTCCCGATCATCCAGTAAATATACTAAATACAAAGAATTAGTATGTTTTTCACAAACGACTTAAAATTGACAACAGAATATCAGCTATATTTGTCGAAAACGTATGCCAAAACTCACATTTATGAATAAAATGTATGGATGACAAAATACTAATTTTGCAAGAGTTGCTCCCCTTAGACTTTAAATTATGCATTTATTGTTTACATTTCGTTATTTTGTTTACCTATCAACTTGAGGCTTTATTTCGTTTTCTTCCAGCTGTGGGTGTTTTCCACCTTTGTGACTCAACAGAAGTGCATTTAGGTCATTTTGCAGATGGGTCACTAAGTTATTGGTTTTTGAAAAAAGCCATTTTAGGCATGATGGGACTTTAACAAAAATATCCAAAACAATTTTGAAGGTCGTTCAAAAAGTAACGTGTTTTTAGGGTTCGTTCAGAAAGTTGCTATCATTATTTTGGAATCATTTTAACACCTCTCAAAAATAGTTTGGCAACTTTTTAACGGTCCTGTAAATTTACATGCATTTTGGACGACCCTAAAAATATTTCGGTAACATTTTTAACAGCCTTCCTAAATCAGTAAATAATAATTCTTCGTATAGTGTTAGACAACATTAAATTATATGCTTATTGCGTACTAACTTATACAAGCAGTAGATCTATGATATACATTGTAAATTTATTTAACTTTTCACACTACATTCCTTGTCTGCACTGTTAACGGCGGACCGCATCTATGTGAATGATTTTTATACACAAGACAAGGCGTTCACGTGAAAACCCTGGAAACACTACCAATAGTTCTACCTTAACATTATTACATCATCAATACATTCTCTTGTACAATGACCCTCTTTTCCACGAATCAAACATAATGCCTTAAAATCATACTAGATATATATACATAAGCCCACGCACACCATACGTATATAACTATTATATATATCGGCATGTGACAATGTCGTCCGGATCCACGTGTTCCGCTTCCTAAAACATACTTTACAGATCCATGTGTCTCATCCTTCCGTTTTATAACAGCGTCATACAAGAGGCAGACAGATTGCATCACGTTTTGTCAGCGACGTCTGTATCTACAATCAGTAACATCTACCACAAGATACAAGTCCACGTTCATTTCCAATAAACGATAACTTACTGTAGCTATTTTTGTCTGCTAGCATGCTCACTGCCAAGTTCCAATACCACGTGCTCTTGAATTCGTATTGAGTAAACGTGAATATACACAAACGTGAAACGTGAGTTAAGCCGCGTGAATTTACAATATACAAAACGATTTAAGCAGCGTGTAATTATCAAACAAATATGAAATAGTTTATTTTATTATTTATAATTTGTATTTGTATATATATATATATTACAAACGCCGAATATACATGTATCTATATACTCTATATACTAGGAATCCAGTTCATGTACACACTTATTACAAGGTCCACGTGAGTCAATGAAAGCAGTGTGAATACGTTGTTATACAATGATTGAGGGAGCATACCGTATCACATAACACATAACACGAGCGTTTGACATCAGGTAAATGTTGAAAATTAGTTAACAATAACCAAAGCCATCGCCCAGGTAACATATCTTAAGAAAATTTTTCTTAACATTTTATACATGTATATATCTATAAAGAGGGACACTTTTCAACGATTTGGACATTCTTCTGGAGTGTCAAACATTAACGGATGTGTGAACATATTTATATATATGGTAATAAATATATTTTATTCCATAATTATTTTTGGAATATTTTACAGATATGGTGAATGACTTACCTTGGTCAATAGGACGTGTACATGAAGTGTCATAATGAAAATTCCGGTAAGAAAAATGTGTATCTTATCATGAAAATATTATTTTGATTCAATTCTTTATAATACTTATACAAACAAGTTTCAGAACATCATTAATTGTATTTATTTAAAATCATTATTATTCGTCACATCATGTCACTACTTTTTTTCTTTATTTATTTAAGATTTATTCACAACAGGTTACATATACATAGTGTACATATATACAGTAAATGATGTATTAAAAAAAAGTTGCAAAGTTGATAAATATTTTCAATTTCTTTTCATAAAGATACATGTTTAAATCAAGAAATAAACATACATCCTGTCACTACTTATTCAAAATTATTGACTCATACGTATTGAAAATTACCAATTTTAATAACTATTTCTCACAATTAATAGACGACTCATGAAATAATATTTGAATTTGTGTTTGCACGAATCTTATTCAGTAAAACTTCATTAGCAGACCAGGGCTGGTATTCACAAAGCATCTTAAGTGAAAACTTTAATATTTTGTCTTAAGTCAATAATTTGTGAAGCTCATATTTCCCACAATTTGAAAAATAATCCATGTTTTCTTAGTGAATATAATAGCTGTTTACATTATGCTTCAAAACTATGCAATATATTAAACATATTGATTTTCTTGCTTAGCTGATACACTTAAGAAAAAATTAAGATTTTAAAAAAATTCTAAGTTTTCTGCTAAGATGCTTTGTGAATACCAGCCCAGCTCTCTAATTTCTTTTTTAACAATGCTTCGTCTTATTTAAGAACACATTTTAGGTCCATTTGTATAGTTTATTACCCCAATCTTAAGCCCAATTCATTTAGAAAACCCATCTTCCATCAATACGTTATTATTAAACATTTATCGTATCTTGCTGCAAACTATTTCAGACAGAGGATGACAGTAAATAACTGTTAATGTTTCACTCTATTGCTCAATATTTCGACCTATATACCGTCTTTTTCAAGGGATTTTAACATCTCTTTTTGTCACATAGCGTTTCATTACTTACAAAGTGAACTTACATCTGGTTATCAACAAGTTTAGTTTGGTGGAAATATTGCAATATAGCAATAGAGTGAATTATTAACAAACATTTATCCTATTATTGAGAGTTTACACGCTAGCATACTAAAGCCCATCATCTCTCTAAAAACTTTCACCGAAAATAGAGTAAATAGACTGAATATAAGGAATTCGAATGCTTTCACAAATAAAGAATAATTTGACGACATTCTGTTAACTATATCTGTCGAAATACTATGTCAAAAATCACATTTAGTAAAATGTATGGATGACAAAATACTAATCTTGCAATACTTGTTTCTCTGCACTATAAATAATGCATTTATTGTTAACATATCGTTATTTTGTTTACAAACCAACTGGAGACTGTATTTCGTTATCGTCAATCTTACGGTGTTTTCCACCATTGGAACCCAACCAAAGTGGATGACAAAGTACTAATTTTGCAAGACTTGCTTCCCTTAGACAATAAATTATGCATTTATTGCTTACATATCGATATTTTGTTTACAAACCAACTGGAGGCTGTATTTCTTTTTCGTCCATCTTAAGGTGTTTTCCACCTTTTGGTCTCAACCAAAGTGTTCAAAATACATCATTCTGTTACATAGTTATAGTCCAGAGAATTTGACACAACTCTCGACCTTTAATTAGCATAATTTAACAGCTCATATATTGTCTAAATTTATAACCCCGGCCGTAGGTTTTCATAAGCGGAGAGTATCACGAAGTCGCTCGGTGTGTTATACCAAAAAACAAACCTAAAGAACCGATATTGCACGATTTGTTCGCGGAAATTTATATATGCAACTAAAGAACCTTGTAATATATTCATGCATAAAAGTCAGCTAGTACGGTAGCCCAATGTGTACTAATATCTCAAACAACTATTCAAGACTACTCACTTACAAGCACATTCACTAAATGTCCTGATCAAACACTAATGAACACAAAAATGAAAAGACAACTTCACTAAAACAGCATGTGAATATAATAAACATAGCATTCCAACACAACTCACAACGACCACATGGAAGGCACTACAAAAACACCATAGTGAGAATGTTTTGGCAAGAATGTCTGGAACTCCATCCACACATACTTCGTTGATGTCATATTTTGTTGTTATGCATAGGCTACTGAAATAACTGAACCATGTCTAACATGTACTGAATGTCTTGGTGATCAAAGGTAACGTAAATTGGTATTGTTGTCAACCGATTCCTTCAGTATTTTTTCGGCAGCATATTCGTAACAATATTTCTTCATAAAAATGCCATTTTAGATCTTTTCAGCGACTTTTCTTTTTCTGAACTATTACATTCGTTTTAAAAAATATATTAATTCAAAATAGTTTAACCTTTACAACGAAACCTTGATCATCATGAAATTCGTATATGCGGATTAATACTAGTATAGAGCCAGCGCCGAGATTGACGAATTCTTGAACAAAACTGAAAGACAGGACTACTTTCAAATATTATGCACAGAACACGATGTAAGTGTCAATTAATTAGCATTTAACTTATAGAAAAATGTATCCGTATATAATGTTTCATTTCTTTTCAATCGTTTATAATTAAAGAGCAAATTATTGACCGTTGAAATACAAAAAATGGCGTCCGTCAATAGAACACATGATGATTTCAAATTGGTCGTGAGAGATGTTGGGGGATTAAATTCATATTCTAATTCAATTATCGCAGTACCTATACGTGAGTTTTCTGTTATTTTATTGTGGGTGGGCTTATTTCTTTCCTTTGGGGCGGGCTGAAATAGTTCGGTGTACTGATCTGGGACCGTTTTTTTTTTGTAAATTATGTCTGGAAACCAAGTTCTGTTACAATAAAATGTGCATGTAAATACATGGCTACGTTAGTCAATTCGTTAATTTTCTTGTAGTATGTGATAATAGATTATAGTTTATAGCCTGTCATGTATCTTTGACTATTGTAGAATTCAATGTGTTGAATATTCTTGGTTGCCTTGACATTTTACATGAACATTCAACATGCAAAACTGACGTGGATAACACATTCTGTCAGTAAATACCTGTAATACTATAAGTATTTGCACAATATTGCATACGACGAATTTCCAATAATGTTTTACAATTTAAACACGTGGCTATCCTATTTTAAGCCTAATTTTAAGGTGTATCAAATAAATAATAAAAATCGGTAAAGAAAGGAAGGACTCAACTTAAACAGCCGAGCACAGAAAACATAAAAAAAACACGGACCACAACATACGGCACAGTGCAAAACAACAACTGAATGAGAAAGTGTTAGGGTTAGGATTAACTCTAAACATCACACAGTGTAAAATTTAATTAATGAAAGTTTCTCATCATTTAAGCATGCTGGTATCGTACCCCTAACTAAAAGGTCGCAGCCACATGCGTTTTAAGAATACATGTAAAACATGAAACATACATATTAACAAAATCCATTATTTATTTACTTAAATTTGTTTTCGATGAATTCAAATACAATCAAAGGCACTATTTGAAGACATTTTACCGACCTAACCAGCGTCTTGTGACAGTTACTTCCCTTGTGCGGCTAATTATAAAAAGCATGACATGAAATATAACCGTATCTTTTAACATTTCAGATGGCTGTTCCTTTTCCATGGCAACGATGTACAACAGTACAGCCTGCAAGTTTAGGTAAATACCTGTTGTTTTTTCTGATCCTGTTTTCAAGGTTACATTCGTCTGTAGTAAGTCTTACCGTTTCCATGTTTAACATCTGACGTCATTCGGATTTTTTTCTTTGAATCTTTGTCTTGTTATCAGTTTAGTTGTCTTATTCATAATAACAGTATTGGGTTGCCGATGCAATATTTTTGTTTCAACATTGGATAATTTGGAATAAATTAGATTTTAAATTGCATTCATTAGCTTTAAGCTGAAACCTTCTGTTTACAATTTAACTAAAATACGTACGCATGACATTTATTAATCGATCAGTTATTAAACCATTTCCATTACTAGTGTAGTGCTTTGGAAGCCAAGACGTATGCTTTCTTCTTTATTTCTTAAGAGCAGAGAGGAAATAACGATTATGACAAGGTTCGTACTGTAGTGCCGAAGGTGTATGAAAAATTATGTTACTTTTTCTCGAGATCTGTCAAATGTGTCGTGTTAATGTCATGCCTAAAACTCAAAGATTATACTATTAAACGTAAGCTTTCGGATGATTTTCTCTATAATCCTAATGGTTTCTGAAATGTGTGTATCAAATTTTGTCTAAAAGAACCTGTGCCTATATTGTGTTACTAAACTATATATTACATGTGCTATATATTACCTGTACCATAAAATACGTGTACTATATATTGCCTGTACTATATATCTATATATTACCTGTACTATATATTACCTGTATTATATATTACCTGTACTATATTACCTGTACTTTATATTACCTGTACTTTATATTACCTGTACTATATTACCTGTACTTTATATTACCTGAACTTTATATTACCTGTACTATATTACCTGTACTTTATATTACCTGTACTTTATATTACCTGTACTATATTACCTGTACTTTATATTACCTGTACTTTATATTACCTGTACTATATATTACCTGTACTATATATTACCTGTATTATATTACCTGTACTATATTACCTGTACTATATTACCTGTACTATATATTACCTGTACTATATATTACCTGTACCATATATTACCTGTACTATATATTACCTGTACTATATATTACCTGTACTATATATTACCTGTACTATTTATTACTTGTACTATATATTACCTGTACCATATATTACCTGTACTATATTACCTGTACTATATATTACCTGTACTATATTACCTGTACTATATTACCTGTACTATATATTACCTGTACTATATATTACCTGTACTATATATTACCTGTACCATATATTACTTGTACTATATATTACCTGTACCATATATTACCTGTACTATATTACCTGTACAATATTACCTGTACTATATATTACCTGTACTATATATTACCTGTACCATATATTACCTGTACTATATATTACCTGTACTATATATTACCTGTACTATATATTACCTGTACTATATATTACCTGTACTATTTATTACTTGTACTATATATTACCTGTACCATATATTACCTGTACTATATTACCTGTACTATATATTACCTGTACTATATTACCTGTACTATATTACCTGTACTATATATTACCTGTACTATATATTACCTGTACTATATATTACCTGTACCATATATTACCTGTACTATATATTACCTGTACTATATATTACCTGTACTATATATTACCTGTACTATATTACCTGTACCATATATTACCTGTACTATATTACCTGTACCATATATTACCTGTACTATATTACCTGTACTATATTACCTGTACTATATTACCTGTACTATATACTACCTGTACCATATATTACCTGTACTATATATTACCTGTACTATATATTACTATATATTACCTGTACTATATATTACCTGTTCTATATATTACCTGTACCATATATTACCTGTACTATATATTACCTGTACTATATATTACCTGTACTATATATTACCTGTACTATATATTACCTGTACTATATTACCTGTACTATATATTACCTGTACTATATATTACCTGTACCATATATTACCTGTACTATATATTACCTGTACTATATATTACCTGTACTATATATTACTTGTTCTATATATTACCTGTACTATATATTACCTGTACTATATATTACCTGTACTATATTACCTGTATTATATATTACCTGTACTATATATTACCTGTACTATATATTACATGTACTATATATTACCTGTACTATATATTACCTGTACTATATATTACCTGTACTATATATTACCTGTACTATATATTACCTGTACTATATATTACCTGTACTATATATTACCTGTACTATTTATTACTTGTACTATATATTACCTGTACCATATATTACCTGTACTATATTACCTGTACTATTTATTACTTGTACTATATATTACCTGTACCATATATTACCTGTACTATATTACCTGTACTATATATTACCTGTATCATATATTACCTGTACTATATTACCTGTACTATATATTACCTGTACTATATATTACCTGTACTATATATTACCTGTTCTATATATTACCTGTACTATATTACCTGTACTATATATTACCTTTACTATATATTACCTGTACTATATATTACCTGTATTATATATTACCTGTTCTATATATTACCTGTACTATATTACCTGTTCTATATATTACCTGTACTATATTACCTGTACTATATATTACCTGTTCTATATATTACCTGTACTATATTACCTGTACTATATTACCTGTACTATATATTACCTGTACTATATATTACCTGTACTATATATTACCTGTACTATATTACCTGTACTATATTACCTGTACTATATATTACCTGTACTATATATTACCTGTACTATATATTACCTGTACTATATATTACCTGTACTATATATTACCTGTATCATATATTACCTGTACTATATTACCTGTACTATATATTACCTGTACTATATATTACCTGTACTATATATTACCTGTTCTATATATTACCTGTACTATATATTACCTGTACTATATATTACCTGTACTATATATTACCTTTACTATATATTACCTGTACTATATATTACCTGTACTATATATTATCTGTACTATATTACCTGTACCATATATTACCTGTACTATATTACCTGTACCATATATTACCTTTACTATATATTACCTGTACTATATATTACCTGTACTATATATTATCTGTACTATATTACCTGTACCATATATTACCTGTACTATATTACCTGTACCATATATTACCTGTACTATATATTACCTGTACTATATATTACCTGTACTATATATTACCTGTACTATATTACCTGTACTATATATTACCTGTACTATATATTATCTGTACTATATTACCTGTACCATATATTACCTGTACTATATATTACCTGTACTATATATTACCTGTACTATATATTACCTGTACTATATATTACCTGTACTATATATAATCTGTACTCTATTACCTGTACCATATATTACCTGTACTATATTACCTGTACTATATTTCCTGTACTATATATTACCTGTACTATATATTACCTGTACTATATATTACCTGTACCATATATTACCTGTACTATATATTACCTGTACTATATATTACCTGTTCTATATATTACCTGTACTATATATTACTATATATTACCTGTACTATATATTACCTGTACTATATATGACCTGTTCTATATATTACCTGTACTATATATTACCTGTACTATATATTACCTGTTCTATATATTACCTGTACTATATTACCTGTACTATATTTTACCTGTACTATATATGACCTGTACTATATATTACCTGTACTATATTACCAGTACTATATTTTACCTGTACTGTATATTACCTGTACTATATATTACCTGCACCATATATTACCTGCACCATATATTACCTGTACTATATATTACCTGTACTATATATTACCTGTTCTATATATACCTGTACTATATATTACCTGTACCATATATTACCTGTACTATATATTACCTGTTCTATATATTACCTGTACTATATATTACCTGTACCATATATTACCTGTACTATATATTACCTGTACTATATATGACCTGTTCTATATATTACCTGTACTATATATTACTATATATTACCTGTACTATATATTACCTCTACTATATTACCTGTACTATATTTTACCTGTACTATATATTACCTGTACTATATATTACCTGTACTATATATTACCTGTACTATATATTACCTGTACTATATATTACCTGCACTATATATTACCTGTACTATATATTACCTGTACTATATATTACCTGTACCATGTGTTTCCTGTGTCATGTGTTACCTATACTACATATTACTTGTGCCACGTTTACCACCGTTTCAGTGTCAGTGCTCTCTGAAAGTCATTAATAAATCCGTTACAATATAACTGACAATAATTACCAATATTTCAGTACAATTGTACTTTCAAGGACAAGGATGCGTTGGTTGTCTATATATATTTAGTACGTACCTTGAGTTATATGTAAATATAAGACAGCATCAAACCGGTTTGGTGCGGTTTCGTCTGATTTCATTGAACGTCACAGTTAAGACACCGCTTTTATCAAGCTAGCATTGATGACGCGTAATAGAGATAGTATATTTATTAGAACTGGAATTTTTCAGGTAGACACAGTTCCCCATCTACTAGTATTGATGACGCTTGTCACAGACTGTCTATATGATAGTATGAAGCGCAATCAATATACAGTAGAACCCCACCTTACGACCACCCCGAAAATACGACCATCCCGCTAATACGGGCGATTTTTAAAGAACGGAATTTTTCCTTCTTTGTTTAATGGTCGTTTATCTCGTAATTACGACCACCCCGCTATTCCGTAATGCGACCACTTATCGGCGACCAAATGATCATTTTGTGCAGATAATGACCCCGAAATTACGACCACTTAATCTGATTATCAAAACACCTACCATTGTTTAGATTTCCTGATCAGAACAGTGTAGTGACGGCTAATATGGTCAAACTCATAATGAAACTTTCGCTGAATAATTTTAAGTGTGTTGTTAGATTATGATTATTTTATCTTGTGTTGATCATTAAATAATTCATTAATTGACCATCTTGCATTTGAAAACTGATGAAAATTAAAAATATAAATATGTTGATATTGTTGTGTACTAGTATTTACATCTACTTTGAAAGCATGAGTATTATTCACAAACATGTATTCAAGAACGTTATGTCAAATAGCAAATAAGCATCACTGAGAGTACGATTTCTCTGACTGAATACACTTATGACACATTTTTAGCTCACCTGTCACAAAGTGACAGAGTGAGCTTTTGTGATCACTCTTCGTCCGTCGTCCGTCCGTCCGTCGTCCGTCCGTCGTCCGTCCGTCCGTCGTCCGTCGTCCGTCCACAATTACTTGTGTAGACACTAGAGGTCACAATTTTGACCGAATATTTATGAAACTTGTTCACAATGATCATCTCAACAAAATCTAGGTCAAGTTCGATATTGGGTTATACGGGGTCAAAAACTAGGTCACAAGGTCAAATCATAGAAAAACCTTGTGTAGTCACTAGAGGTCACAATTTTTGTCTAATCTTTATGAAACTTGGTCACAATGATCATCTCAAAAAAATCCAGGTCAAGTTCAATATTGGGTCATCCGGGGTCAAAAACTAGGTCACAAGGTCCAATCACTTCAATATGTCATTGGGTCTAAATATGATGTAAACTATAAAGCATAAGACAATATGAAAACCTTGTACATGCAATAGAGGCTACCATTAGGGGTGCATGAACTACTAGGACAGGTGAGCGACCTATGGCCCTTTGGACCCTCTTGTTATTCAAGCAAGGGACGCGTGACGCCACCGTTTGAGAAGTGCCTTTATTGACTCATATCCGGTCCCATGTACGAGTGATGATACAGGACTAATGCTATAAAATTAGAATGATATAGAGGATATTTGTTTGTTTTTATTGAATATGGTTTATACAGTTTTTTTACATTTCATTTCCGAAATTAAGGCATAATGCCCATGGATCATGTTTACAACAATGTATAAATACATAATATATAAATATGCATACAAAACAATCGTATCCACCCAGACCCACCTATACTTGCATACATACACACACACGCACGCACGGTACGCACGCACGATACGCACGCACGCATACAATTAACATGTTATCACTACACGATGAGATATTAACCATATTCAATCGAAACAAACAAATATTGTATTTATTTTATTCTGATCTGGTGTCATAAAGGGTACTATTTATGCCAAATTACCACTGTTGTTAAACTTTGTATGAATATGTGATTCCATTAATATTGTTCAATTAAAAATTAAAACATACACCAACTTGTAGGAAATGGTCTAAGAATGTGAACCCCCACATGACATGTTTCTGTTCAGTAATAAAAAAGTTACGGACAGTTTAGTGTTGAGTTTTTGGTAAAATTAAAATAGTCCCTGTGAGGAGGTGGCGCTTATATCAGTCACATTGTGAGTGATAACCAGTGACTGATATAGGTTCTATTTCACTGATAGAACTCCATATCTCACCAGTTAGCATTAAATAATTTATGATATATTTATGAATTACAACAACAAAAAGCTCAATGTTTTCCCTAAATTCAGTATGATTTTACAAACAGTCATACAAGAAAAACAAAATGTACATTTGTAGAGGATCAGTTACGTCGACCCGGCGCACGGTAAAAATAATAATAACGACGTCAAAGACGTCACGCATATATGAGATAAAGGATATCTGTTTGTTTTGATTGAATATGGTTTACATCTCATCGTGTAGTGATAAAATTCAATAACATTAAATTCAATAAAAAGTATCATGTTACATTTTGCATATAGGGAATTACACAACACATCGTTAGTTTATTTTGGATTGTGCAAGTCATTTGTATTTTTGAATATATTTTTTTAATTTGCAAAATTTCATTTTTGACAAAAATCAGTTGATCAAAAAAATGTTTGGACAGTACATGTATAATGTTTTCTTACATTCAATTAGTATAGTCTCACTTAAAAAGATTTCATGATCGTCACTCTTGCTCGGCTATGTTTTTTATAATTAGGATTTTAGTGATAAAAATCAGGGGATGTAACAATTGGTTATACTACCTTCAGTCACAATTCACCATGAATCAGTTTAGTTTCGTTTGCGTTTCAGCGTAAACACTATTTTAGATCCTCAAAACAGTTCGAACTATATCATCGTGGTAATTTAACGCTTCAATTCACGGATTTTAAATATTTCAACTCGGCTTTAAGCCGTAAATGACCTTTGTATGCATTGTATGTGAGTTCTTTGACTTTGTTTTAACAAATGTTAAGATAATCTAAATTGGTGTGTTTTAGCATAGTTTTTCTTCAGGATGGCATTTGCTATTTCACCATTGAACCTATCATTTTGACTTCAGTGTATGTTATATTGTGAGGATGGTTGGTGTATGCATGGTCAATGATAGTTGATGTTGATTTTGTTACTCCTGTGAGTGCTGTTTTAATCTGGAATAAGTGCATTGAGTTTGTTGGTTTGTTCCATTTAGCATTTAGTGAAGGGTTGCCAATGACGCTAAAATTGAAATAACCCAAACAAATCGTTTTATGTTTTCAATATAATTGTGTTCCAAAACATTTTCTACATCATCTATCCATGATATATGGTGGTGGTCAATAGATATATCCAACTATGATATCGTTTCTGCTTCTCTGGCTTCATTTCAATCCAGATAGCTTCAGTGTCACTAGATTTAATATCAGTTCTCAGTCCACTGATACTTAGAGACAAGGCTCGTGAGAAATTTCGTTGAAAATTGTTTATCAAATCCAAAAATATTCGGGCGACAATTTAGAGAAATTAGTTCAAATTACAGATAATCCTTCGGGAATTCTAGACATATCAAATAATGGTTGGTTGTTAAATTTTAAAGCTCTATTCGGTGGTAGTGATGATACACCTACTCAAAAATTAAGTGAACACTGATATTACGGACATCCACAAAAATGAGAACCTTAGTGATAAACGAAACAGATACATGTTGTATTCCTAATAACGAAATAAGTCCATATGGAATGGAGTCGACAATTAAGGGCTTGCAATTAAATAAATCTTGTTTCGGTACACTTTTACCAGCACATTTTGTGTATGGGCTTCACTATTTATTGCGTTCTATTATACAACCTTTCAACAAAATATTTTTATCAGGTGTGTTTCCAAAAGCATGTTCTTATTTAATTCTGATTCCTATTCATAAGAAAGGTTGGATAGAGGATCCTAATAATTACAGAGGACTTGCTCTTTTTGACGTTTTTAGAGTATTTTAAATAAAAGAATTACTATGTTTACAGAACTATTTGACAAGATTTCACAGTCACCAGGTTAGTTCATACAGGGATAAAGTAATACATATTTCCTCGGCAACTGATTTTGGTTTGAATTTGAATGTGTGTTATTGGCATGTATGTTGAACACCTCCCTGATATTTTGCAAGTACAACAATCCCAGAATCACTCAAGTGGACCTCGTTGGTGTACATATATTTATTCACGGATCTGTTTTTTCTGGAAAGACGCGCTGTGTCTATGACAGTAAAGCCAGATTCTGTACAGAAGCTGTTCAATACTTTGTTTGCTTCCTCAATTGTTGTTGCATGTTGTATGTCAGATTTCATTGTTAGGATTGAAGAGACAATGATGTTTGCTGCCTAATCTGCCTCTTTGACATGTTTTGCGAGTTCACCAATATATTCTTTGATGTCTGCAAATGCGTCTCCGTGTGAGATATTGTTAAGTCAAGCATGTATTAAAACTAGAGGCATACTTGCTGTGATTGAAAACTTTAATATCAATGTCTCTAATCTCTGCACCTCCATGCGATCTTACTTAAACATCTGTTTTGTTGGTACAGATCAAGTGTCTCTTGGTAGTTTCCTAATAACGGGTCGTCCAAGATGAAAACATGTGCTTTTCTGCTTTCTGTTTCTTTGAGGTCCTGATTCTTTTTAGAGCCAGTGTTGCTTCAGAGGGTTTCCTATACTTCGTTGTTAGGTTGTATCGAGGAAGTGTTGTTTTACAATTGTCGGTGTTATTTTTCTAAAGAGTCCGACAGAGTTTTAGCACGACTTATTGTCTCAATTTCACTTTTTATCTGTGATGTGTATCAATTGTTCTTGTCCATGTTGTATTTCTTTAATGTCATTGCTTGTAGCCATATTGTTGTTTTTCTTTCGTACAAATGTATCTTCAATGTCCTGTGTCACTAGAACTGTGTGATCGCTTTTTTAATCTGTAGACGAGATCTTATTCATAGCTTTTTGTTTTTCATTTTGCAGTGATTCAATCTGCTTCTTCAGCTTTTCATGTTATTTTTGTTTCAGTAGAGAATATGTTAAAACTCCTCGCAAGCGTGTCTATTTAACACATGATAAGAATATTAAAAATGCTGACATGACAGACAATTTCTGCTTCCAATTAGAATTTGAAATGAAGACTGCAGTATATTCGACTAATTAATGTGCGTACTTCACCCACTCCCAGAACATTAAGCCAACTAAAGTAAACGCGCATAAAATACAACATATTGTATAGCTAACGACACACAGACATGCACTAGTACATTAATGTTTATTTCGATCTTTGGTGGGATAAAGAAGAATGCAATAACGTCAGTGCATGATAGGAAACTGTTATTATACTGCAAGTAGCTATTACATTATACCATTACCATTGTATTTAGTGCCACCCCTTCAGAGAATGCCATTGTTAATTATCCTAGCTAGATGTACAAATGCGTTTGTTTGTCATGAACTGTTTATATGTAGTTTTTGTTTCAGCGAAGCTGCCAGACACTTGGACCAAGGACGAGGTGGGCGTGTGGTTGCGCTGGTGTACCGAGGAGTACTCAATCGATCCCATTCCTCTTGATAAATTTGACTTGAATGGTATTATGTTATTCCTGTACATTGTATATAGTTTTAATTTATTTTACACGTACATATCGAAGTGTATATTTGTAACAAGCCAATGATTTTTGAATTTTTCGATTTAAAAACAGTATATTAAGTCAGACAGGGAAGGCAGCACTCAACTTAACCAGCCGAGCACAGAAAACATTAAAAACACACAAAGCACAATGCCCAACTAAACAAGCGCAGATCCGCCCAAGTCCAAGCTGTCGAAAAGTATAATAAATTATAACTAGCTGAATGACAATAAGACCATTTGTATGATTGTCGTTATTTAGTCGTTTTAATGAATCTGATAAGTAGACAAACTTTATCGCCAGCTTAGATCAATTGAGAATTGTGAACTTACAAGTCCTAAACCACGGATGGAAGTCTACCGCAATTCCTTAAAGTCCCATTGTGCCTTAAATGGCTATTTTCAAACACCAATAACGTGGCAACCCGACTGCAAAATGATGCATTTTGAGCACTTTAGTTGAATCCCAAAGGTGGAAAAAACCATTATATGGAAGAAAACGAAATAAAGCCTCAAATTGGTTTGTAAACAAACTAACAAAAGATACACAATAAATGCATAATTTGAAGTCTAAGGGGAGCACCTCTTGCAAAATTAGTATTTTGTCATCCATACATTTTACTAAATGTGATTTTTGGCATACTATTTCGACAAATATAGCTGACATTCTGTCGTCAATTATAGGTCGTATGTGAAAAACATACTAATTGTTTGTATTTAGTCTATTTACTGGATGATCGTGAAAAATGTTTTGGGAGAGATAATGTGACTTTAAGCTATTCAGGGCCAGCCATTTGGAATATCATCCTAAAACAAATACCGACTTTAAATGCATTCAAACAATTAAAAAAACTATTACCGTATAGCGGGTTATTTCTGCGGGTAGAAAATTTTGCGATTTAGGCCTAAAATGGGTAGGTTTTATTTCTGCGGTTTTTATTTCTGCGACCTACCAGAAAATCGGGAATTAATTTCTGCTGATTTCAGAAACCGGGTATTGCTATATCGTTAATACAATTATACACAAACTACAGTGTTGCAAATTGAACCAGTTGTCAAACTTACATCAACGTGTATTGAGGGTCAATACCGATATAACACATACCATTCATTATTTGTTAAACAAACAAGCAAACAAAGACAGTCGATCACTATACGTGTGAAAAATACGACAGTAACAAAACACTAGAAAGATATAGATTAAATGTATATTACCAGTATATTGAAGCAAAATATGGAAGTTAAATTTTGCGAACAAAATTTTTACGGATGTTTAATTTTGCGGAATTTAATTTTACGGGACAGCCTCAAACCGCAAAAACGCAGAAATAAAAACCCGCAGAAATTACCCGCTATACGGTATTTGCCATGGATGTACATTTCTTTTTTGTATTTTGGTCACATGATGTAACATTTACATGTCTCACAGCATTACTATAATTACATCCGTAAATTACATTGTTACATTTTTGTCATATTTTGTACCATTACCTTAACATCATGCTGTTGTGTTTTTCGTTTGTTTTGCCACTTTATTATTGACTCAATGAGTTAATCTGTTATGTTTTTTTTGCTCATACTTATCATGTATTCCTGTAAATTACTGTATATTCCAGGCTGACGTGGGCCATAGTGAAAGTTGGTCTAAAACCAAATATGTAATTGTTATACCAATGCATGTCAATCGAGTTCATGTTGAAAATAAATGCTTTTAAAGGACCAAACGCAAAGCCACCAATTCGCAGATACCTCAAGAATAAGGTTTATATATAGGTACACAACCATTTGTAATCTAATCGATCTTATGTGCAGCTGCTTTAAAATGCATATTGGATGATATTCAGTGTCCATCTGCTCACACGAATGCCACAAATGTGAAGCGATCCTTGTAATGAATCGTATATCGAACTTTCAGGAAAAGCTCTCTGTTTGCTCTCTAGAAAGGATTTCATAGAACGGGTTCCAAAGAATGGTGACGTTTTATATAACAGTCTTAATTCATTCCTATCCAAACATGGTAAGTACTACATGGTATATACTCATTTTTTTATTTGCTATAAATTGCTTATAGAAATTTATTATTTGCTATCAATGGATTATGAAGATTTTCAGTAAAGATAACAGTGAAATTATCATTTCGTTATTTTCACTGTTTTGGGTAACCTTATCATTTATAAAGAGTTTTTTTATAACATGTATAACACTATTTTAGAAAGGTTTATAAATAACACAGGAAATGGACCACACAGTCACCGAGGTGCAGTTTTCATTTTTTATAAAAAATTCAATAATGCTGGTGTCATTTTAAATATTATTAAATAATCAGACACTTGAGAGCTTCGTCTTTAATTTGATATCAATATTATCAGCATTTAAAAAATAGAATATTTGTGTTTTCTGTGTAAGATCGTATGATTGTTCACCTCGTGAGCGTCTGACTCGTGAAAATATTGCCCCAGCTGCTCACTCAGTGGAATATTATTCGATCTTTCACCGAAAAACACAAATATCCTCTATAAATTCGTGAAAATAACTGTGAAAATGACAGTTAAATTATCATTTTGTTATTTTCACTGTTTTAGAATCTGGTTCCATAACAATACAGAAAAAAGAAACGTAACGCCAATGGTGCCGGGCTTTAAAGTACGCGTAACGTCATTATGGGGCCATAATTGTCACTTCGTGACGTTCTAATTCCATTGCCATTTATTCAAAAAAACCATTGCTGTTACATTATACGAGAATTTGAAGCATATAATAAACATAAAAGTTGTTGATCTTTTTAGAAAGATCAATGTCTTTTCACTCGTGATCACAGAAAATTAAATTTTCAATCGTGGCCTCGCCACTCGTGAAAATATTGATTTATGTGATCACTCGTTGAAATGAAATTCGATCTTATAATAAAATCAACAAATATCCTCTATAAACTTGCTATTTTCTTACAGTGGATTTTAGTAAAAATGCCATTTGCTTACTGCGAATTTCGTTACATTTGCCATTTTCTAACAGCAACATTTGGTCAAAATAGATTTTTATGTGTGGTCAATTCAAAGATTTGATTTGATAAGCGTATTCGACCAGTGTGATTAACTTATGTCCCCCAACCTGACTAATCCGCCTTTATCCAACTTTCTCAAGTGAATGACTGCTCGCAAAAATGTAACAATTTATATGAATTGACACTTGTTGAACAATACCACCTGTATCATGTTCGACTGTTCCTATACATGTATATCATCATTCCCGTTTCAGACAGGAACCAAACCCTTATAGGAAATGCAACAGACTGGTCGACACTTTCATCAGGAGTGATTTCTGGTATGAGAAAATATTCGGTAAATGTAACTGGTGCATAAAGTATTATTAAAATGATGTATAAGTGATGTTAGCTGATAAATTACTTATAATTCTTTAATTTATTTAGCTGTATTGGTAGTTATGCATTCAAGCCACAAATGCAGCTAAATAATGTAAATAGAGGATAATTATTACATGAGTGTCTTTCCATATTGAATTTATTAAACGAGTTGACTAAAATAATAAATGCGAGGCTCTGCCGAGCATTTTATCGATTTTTTTCAACGAGTTTAATAAATCCAATGTGGAAAGTCACAAATGTAATGTTCTTTTTATCACATGTTAGCCTTTTCCGGCCGAAACATTAAATAGCTACTTATTTTTCACTATAATAAACGCGCAAATTTGACGACGTCGCCTATCCTTTGAATGACGTCGCGTGATAGCTTTATTACACTAGTGTATTATCAAAAATAAATAATGGCTTTATTACGCTGCCGCGACGTCAAACGTGTGATGTTAGATTCTCCTGGCGAAGACCTTTTAGGTCGAAATATTTAGTTATCAAGAGTTGTTTATCAGCAAACATTTGTATGATCCCCTATTAGCGATATTTTACAAAAATAATGTTTAAGTGAGCGTGTATTGTATTTCTGTTACCTATTGCCCATGTTCTATTTCAGATCAATCATCAGCAAGGTACCTTCTCGTACCACCAAGTTCATCATTGTCATCAACCGTTACCAAGCCAACATCAACTGTGCCTTGTTTACCTAGATACTCCTCACATGTGCCAATACAGCCTCATCCTTACATATCAGTTTTTACGAAACACGAAGAAGACCATGGCCTATCTACAAACTCAAGGCCTTCTTCCTCTCACATTGGTTAGTAGATACAATCTAACCTGTTTAAATCTCAGAATAAAGTCCAAATTAGGGACACATATTTCACAAATAACACCGTTCAATATTCCACTCGTTCTTTAATATTTCGCCATACAGGCTTTATAAAAAAATACAAAGATACTTTTCTTCACTACATGGTCAGCTTGTTTTTTCAAAAACATAAATAAATGATTTTTATTTTTACACACAAGAGTAACCTGTTTAAGTCAGCCCGACAATGTTTTTGTAACAGGGAATAAAATAGTGATTACATGATGTCCCCAATTCAATTCAATTTAGCGGTTACCCATTTACTCTCAAACGTACTTTGAATTTTATGTAATCCCTGCCTTTTTCTTCGTTTTACACATATCCCTTGATATGTACAATGTGTTTGAAGCAGAGATACTGGACTTTATTTGATAGAACACTGTTTGATTAGACACTAAGCAGGCCCCAATTCCACGAAAAAACTTAAGTTATTGCTCAGCTGAGACTGTTTAATTTATATATAGAGGATATTACATTAGTGTCTTTTTATATTGAATTTATTAAACGAGTTGAATGAAATAATAAAATGCGAGGCTGTCGATTTTATTCAACGAGAAAGTCACAAATGTAATGTTCTTTTTATCACATGTTAGCCTTTTCCGGTCAAAAACATAAAATAGCTACTTATTTTTACTATAATAAACGCGCAACTTTGACGACATCGCCTATACTTAGAGTGAAGTCACGTCAAAGCTTTATTACACTAGTGTATTATCAAAAATAAATATTGGCTTTATTACGCTACCGCGACGTAATCCCGGAAAACAGGGTTTACCCTGCAATGTCGATATGGTGAATGTAGTTCAATATGTGACTGTACATGTATGTGGTAGTGAGGGTGGGCAATAATGGGATTCTGAGATTCTGAGATATCTTGTTTATTACTAGTAGTACATAAACAAGATACAGAGGCCAGGCAAGTTAAGCATGACCAATAGATTAACCCTACAACTTTCTAAGGTCTACATAACTGGCAGTAAAAGAGGACGTGTATTTTCTACAAAACATTTTTGATTCGTTTACATTTACTTCAGTTTAGTCAGTAAACTGCTTCCCAGGCGAATAAAGTTTAGTCCCATGCCTTCAGCGCTGGCAGCGCTTTGGTTTTATTACATGACATGAAAACTAATAGCACCTACATGAAAAGCACGTCAAGTTTAGGCAAACAAACCACAGCTTGAAAATATACAGTTCTATCACAAACTAGGCGAAATGTCGTAATGAATAATTAAAATGACGAAACGGGCATCGAGAGAGAAGCCTGCCAGAAGTATATTTATACATAAATATATCGTTAGGACAAAGTTTGGCAGTTATCCGAAAGGCAATAGATTAGCGATCATTTTTGAATGTTACACGCTTGACATACGTCAAACACAGGAGCCGTCCTTAGAATGAAAACGATCAAAGAAGTATTTAACATATTCTTATTATTTTAGTGCAACTGAAATGCTTTTATACAAATGAACCATCTTTCTTGCTAAATATTAAATAAATGGTAAAACCTCGGTAATACGAGCAGCGATTATTCGAGCAACCGGCTTAATTCGAGCAAATTTCAAAGTCCCGGCGAATTTGCTCTGTATTGTGCATTAATTTATCCCTCTTACTCGAGTAAAGTTATTATGCGTGTTATGCTCAAGGAGTGTAGCGAAATTGTATTGTTTAAACAATAAAAAAGCTTTTGATATTTTCGCTGCTGATAAGTTACGGTCTATTTTCTTCGGCCCATTTGCTTCTGCGTAGGATTTAAGAAAGAAAGCTGCTGGATTCATCCGCTTGATACATCCGAGGTATTTTATCCCGTAAAAATGCCGTACGGACCGTTCCGATTGCGCAATCCCTAACACTTAAATTGACTCGCACAGACTTTTAATTATCGTAAGATAAACCGACGTACATGTAGAAATATTTAGGTGCCGTTCGTTATAAAACTGCAAGTAAAACTCAAGTCAAAAACCTTTCCTATTCCGTGTTTCATGAAAACCTGCGAATGTAGGCTTACGTACAGTATAATTTCAAGTGTCTGATACTGAAGTAAATCAAGTCCGCGACTAAATCCAATTCTTATCAAACAACCCTGAAGAATAAAAAATTCGACGATTTTGTAAAGTAGAAAATTAAATGTCAATTAAATCAACACTATGCGCTGATTGGCGAATTCATACCGCGGTATGGAACTCTGAACTAACACTACTCCCAACTGTACCGGCAATTTCTTTGATGTGCAGTGCGTTTGAAGTCAGTCGAAAGACCGCCGCACTTTAGCTGTCCCCAATTGTCGCGCGCGTTTTAACTGGAAATCACAGGGATTTAACTTATTCAGCTTACCATCATGCCCTAAATAAGTTATCATAGACAATACAGTGCATGTCTTTTACTCAATGAGCCGTATCCCTGTGCTGGACACTGGATCGACTTTGCATCCTGGTTTTATTTTATCACGTCATCTAATCGAATAAAAGAAATGTTTAACGTTTGAGTGGGCGTATGATCTATCGTGCGCTTGGGCAATGTTCTCTTTTTGCTGATGCTAACTTTTATTACAACCGTTAAAGAATGGAGTTTGATATTCAAGGTAAAAGTATTCATTACGACTTTCAAATGCAATTTGTTTAATTCGGCAAATGTCCACACGATTCAAATTGCGTATAGACTTGATAAACAATAAAAACATTCGTAGTTACAACCAAATACATTTTTCAAACGTATTTTTAATATAAACACAGTTACACTTAGTCATAACAACAATTCATCATAGACTTCGGATATTTCGAGCACCTGGCTTAACTCGAGCATTTGGCTTGTCTCGATGGGTCCTCGAGATAACGAGGTTTTACTATATTCATTATTTATGGAGACATTAGCAATTTATTGGAGTAATGTGACCAATCGGAACGGTCCGTACGGCATTTTTACGGGATAAAATACCGGTACCTCGGATGTATCAAGCGTATGAATCAAGCAGCTTTCTTTCTTAAATCCTACGCAGTAGAAAATCGGCCGAGGAAAATATACCATAACTTGTCAGCAGCGAAAATATCAAAATATATTTTATTGATTAAACAATACAATTTCGCTACACTCATTGAGCATAACACGCAGCTACGCAGCGCTTGCTTGGTGGGCGTGTATTCCATTGAAGCACTGTTTAAATCTGTCATGATGACGTCATGGCGAAAGACGTTAAAAATGGCGCCGTTCTATTTTCACCCGAGAGATGATTCGTAGAGATTGTCCGAGGTGTCCCGATTGTACTGTGACGTGTTTGACGTCCATGACGTCGTTTGTGTGCCTCGAGCTGCTGTACCCCAGCTTGCGAAGTTGTGGATATCGCTGCACATCATGGATGGATATATTTTTAACTCTGCAAACGGAGAGAGGATATATTTTTTAATGGATGTACAATTACAGTAAAACCTCGGTAATACGAGCAGCGATTATTCGAGCAACCGGCCTAATTCGAGCAAATTTCAGAGTCCCGACGAATTTGCTCTATATTGTACATTAATTTATCCCTCTTACTGGAGTAAAAGTATTTCGAGCATCCGGTCTAATTCGAGCACAGGTCCATTCAACAATTTTCGACGATAATTAGTTACTTTATCTCGAGGCAATCTTCCAAGCAAAATTTCACACCTCCGCAAAAGGTCATACTCCCAACTGTACCGGCAATTCCTTTGATGTGCGGTGCGCGTTTGAAGTCAGTCGAAAGACCGCCGCGTTTGATGTCTCCAAATTTTCGCGCGCGTTTCGACTGGAAACCACAGGTATATAACCCATTCAGCTAAACATAATGCCCTAAATAAATTATCATAGATAATATAGTGCATGCCATGTTTTTTACTGAATGAGCCGTATCCCTGTGCAGGACACTGGATCGACTGTGCATCCGGGTTTTATTTTATCACATGCACTTTTAGTGCGTGGGTGTTTGTTCACACATGTAGGGTATGTCGTGCGCTTGGGTAATCTTATATTTTTTTCGATGCAAACTTTTATTACAACCGTTAAATGGAGTTTGATATTTAATGTAAAAGGATTCATTACGACTTTCATATGCAATTTGTTGAATTCGGCAATTGTCCACACGATTTAAATTACGTATAGACTTGATAAATAAACAATGACAATATTCGTAGTTACAACCAAATACATGTATCAAACGTGTTTTCATTATAAACACAGTTACACTTAGTCATAACAACAATTCATCATCGACTTCTGATATTTCGAGCACCTGGCTTAACTCGAGCATTTGGTTTGTCCCGATGGGTCCTCGAGGTAACGAGGTTTTACTGTATATTATTTTAGATCTCTATTCATTGTCATTTTACACCATTAATCTTACGTAGGCATATTTACCTAGATAAGTTGCATGCATTGCTACATTTTTAGCTCACCTGTCACAAAGTGACAGAGTGAGCTTTTGTGATCACTCTTCGTCCGTCGTCCGTCGTCCGTCCGTCCACAATTACTTGTGTAGACACTAGAGGTCACAGTTTTAGCTTAATCATTATGAAACTTAGTCACAATGATCATCTCAACAAAATCTAGGTCAAGTTCGATATTGGGTCATCCGGTGTCAAAATCTAGGTCACAAGGTCAAATAATAGAAAAACCTTGTGTAGTCACTAGAGGTCACAATTTTGGCCGAATCTTAATAAAACTTGATCACAATGATCATGTCACCAAAATCTAGATCAAGTTCGATATTGGGTCATCCGGGGTCAAAAACTAGGTCACAAGGTCAAATCATAGAAAAACCTTGTGTAGTCACTAGAGGTCACAATTTTGGCCTAATCTTTATGAAACTTGGTCACAATGATCATCTCAACAAAATGTAGGTCAAGTTCGATATTGGGTCATCCGGGGTTAAAAACTAGGTCACAAGGTAAAATCATAGAAAAACCTTGTGTAGTCACTAGAGGTCACAGTTTTGGCCGAATCTTGATGAAACCTGGTCACAATGATCATCTTAACAAAATCTAGGTCAAGTTCGATATTGGGTTACCCGGGGTCAAAAACTAGGTCACAAGGTCAAATCATGGAAAAACCTGGTGTAGTCATTATAGGTCACAATTTTGGCCTAATCTTTTTGAAACTTGGTCACAATGATCATCTCAACAAAATCTAGGTCAAGTTCGATATTGGGTTATACGGGGTCAAAAACAAGGTCACAAGGTCAAATCATAGAAAAACCTTGTGTAGTCACTAGAGGTCACAATTTTTGTCTAATCTTTATGAAACTTGGTCACAATGATCATCTAAAAAAAATCCAGGTCAAGTTCAATATTGGGTCATCCGGGGTTAAAAACTAGGTCACAAGGTCAAATCACTTCAATATGCCATTGGGTCTAAATGTGATGTAATTTATAAAGCATCAGACAATATGAAAACCTTGTACATGCAATAGATGCTACCATTAGGGGTCCATGAACTACTAGGACAGGTGAGCGACCTATGGCCCTTTGGGTCCTCTTGGTATTACACATAATTAAATTACTACAGCTTTACTCTACATTTATGTGTGTTTATAATAATGTATTGTGTTCTAGTAATTTCTCGTACAGAAAAGGTAATCCAATTATTTCTGAATATTCATCTTTTTCTACTTTAAAGGTGCTGCTTCACAGATCGGGCTAAAAATTTTGTACGACGTAATTTTCCTACCTAACCAAGTATTTATGTGATAGAAAGCCACGGACGGTTCTTTATGCTAAATAAGCAATTTAAACCAATTATTTTTATCCTACCATTAGGCCTTTATTAGCCCGAAATCGGCCCGTCGTGTAAATATTAGCCTTGTTATGTCATGTGAGGTTTATTAGGTTATGTGGTCACATGACATGGGACTACTTTCGACCTCAAGTTCAACCAAGTCATTCAGTGTTGAAGGCGAACCTTACATAATTTTTAGAGCGTGGCCTGATATATTTGAATCCTAAACACGTCATAGACCTGATTTATTCTAGTTATCCTGTCACTAAATTTGTTTGGTAGGGGGAACATACTCGTATTGTTACTTAAAAAACGGGAAACGTCACGTTCTGAGTGACGTCATGTATGTTTTGACGTCATTACAACTTCTAACTTCTAAAATGTCATTGATGGATTTTGGAGAGATTCGATATTGAAACACAAAATGTGTTTACATGTAGTGCATGTTATGTTTAATTGTAGGTTTGTGTTTATTGATTGTATTTCAATTGAAGTGCGTTAGTGAATTATCGTTAAGATTTTCATATCTGCCTTTTAATACGGAACTAGATTTTATTTGGAGACCTTGGAATGCCGATGTTTCGATATCGTTGCGCGGGTTCCGCAGGGCTTTTTGTTCGTATTTTAAAGGTGAAGAAATAATTTCTTGTTTTTGAAAAGTGTTACAGGATAAATAGAACACTAGGATTAGTGCCTTTTATTATTTGCTTTCAATGGAGATTTTTCAGTGAAAATAACAGTGAAATAACCACTTTGTTATTTTCACTGTTTTAGAAGCTGGTTACAGTATCGTTCAGAAAAAGAAACGTAACGTCAACGGCACCGGGCTTCAAAATGTACGTTACATCATCATGACGTCACAATTGTCACGTCGTGGCGTTCCAATTTCGACGTGATTTTTCCAATTAAGCCAATTACGGTACACTTTTAAGAGCAATTAAAGCATATAATAAACAGAAAATGTGTTGATTTTTGGTGCAAGATCAATTTTATTTCACTCGTGATCACATAAAATTATATTTTCACTCATGGCAACGCCACTCGTGAAAATATTGATTTTCTGTGATCACTCGATGAAATAAAATACGATCTTACACCAAAATCAACAAATATCCTCTATATATTACTTGAATTTATTGGGTTCGTCTCCGAAAGGCTTATTCGGCTCGCCGAATAAACTTTCTCCAACTCACCCAATAAATTCAAGTAATATAAGGCACTAACCTAGTATTCTCTATATCCCGCACTCGGTATTTTTTCTTTAAAAATAGCGCAGACTTTCCTTTCAACATGCTTTGTGAATTATCTAATTCACGAGTAATCGAACTGTTACATCAACAAACTACAGCGTAAACATCAGTGAGGTATTCGGTTCGTTTTTCGATTCATTTTCATCAAATGCGAACACATTTTAAGAAATTTAAGTGATAGCAGGGTTAATTCTATAGGTTATTAATGCCCTATAGTATTTTGGGTGTTAAAGTACTAATAACTACAAAATGCCAATGTTTCCAAAGTTATTTCAAATGTCAATGTATTTGTTTATTGCATATACAAGCAACTTCAGCAAAATTACACGAATATTTGACAATTTTATTTTATTTTTGGAATACACCAACACGTGAGGCAGCACCTTTAATGAATGCATTTACGAATTTTTACAAATAGCTAAATGGTATAATCTATACAGGTACTTCTGCATTCACCAGACCGGCGTCCGCACCAGAAGATATGCGACCTGATCACATGAATTTAGATGTTTTACGACCGGACCGGTCAGGTATGACCAAATTCTGTATATCGTTATTGTTTCAAGCAGTGTAAATAGTAAGGACACACTAATAAAACATGTTACATTTGCGAATGTGGGACAAAAGGTTGCAACAATGTTAACGGACATCATGTGAACGTACTGACGTCATACTACACTACGGAAGTTTATGTATCATGTTACACTTTGGACATCAAGTTGAACTTTGGATATCATGGTGAACTTTCGAAATCATTTTATAGTATAGACATCATGTAACTGAATGGACATCATGTTACACTATGAACATCATGTTACACTGTGGAAATCATGTTACTCTATGGACATCATGTTATACTGTGGAAATCATGTTACACTGTGGACATCATGTTACACTGTGGACATCATGTTATAGTATGGACATCATGTTACACTATGGGCATCATGTTACAGTATGGACATCATGTTACACTATGGACATTATGTTACAATATGGACATCATGTTACAGTATGGACATCATGTAACACTATGGGCATCATGTTACAGTATGGACGTCATGTTACACTATGAACATCATGTTACAGTATGGACATCATGCTACAGTATGGACATCATGTTAACCAATGGACATCATGTTACAGTATGGACATCATGTTACATTATGGACATCGTGTTACAGTATTGACATCATGTTACACTATGGACATCATGTTACAGTATGGACATCATGTTACACTATAGACATTATGTTACAGTATGGACATCATCTTACACAATGGACATCATGTTACACTATGAACATCGTGTTACAGTATGGACATCATGTTACATTATGGACATCGTGTTACAGTATGGACATCATGTTACACCATGGACATCATGTTACAGTATGGACATCATGTTACACTATGTACATCATGTCACACTATGGACATCATGTTACACTATGAACATCATGTTACAGTATGGACATCATGTTACAATATGGACATCATGTTATAGTATGGACATCATGTGATAGAATGGACATCATGTTATAGTATGGACATCATGTTATAGTATGAACATCATGTTACACTATGGATATCATGTTACACTATGGACATCATGTAACACTATGAACATCATGTTACAGTATGGACATCATGTTACAATATGGACATCATGTTATAGTATGGACATCATGTTATAGTATGGACATAATGTTATAGTATGGACATCATGTTTTAGTATGAACATCATGTTACACTATAGACATCATATTACACTATGGACATCGTGTTATAGTATGAACATCATGTTACAGTGTGGACATCATGTTACACTATGGACATTGTGTTACACTATGGACATCGTGTTACAGTATGAACATCATGTTACACTATGGACATCATGTTACACTCTGGACATCGTGTTACACTATGGACATCGTGTTACACTATGGACATCATGTGACAGTATGAACATCATGTTACACTATGAACATCATTTTACAGTATGAACATCATGTTACACTTTGGAGATCATGCTACACTATGGACATCATGTTACAGTATGGACATCATGTTATAGTATGAACATCATGTTACACTATGAACATAATGTTACACTATGTGCATCATGTTACGGTATGGACATCATGTTACACTGTGGGCATCATGTTACACTTAGGGCATCATGTTACACTTTGAACATCATGTTACAGTATGGACATCATGTACAGAATGGACATTTTGTTACAGTATGGACATCATGTTACAGTATGAACATCATGTTACAGTATGAACATCATGTTACACTATGGACATCATGTTACGCTATGAACGTCATGTAACACTATGGACATCATGTTACACTATGGACATCATGTTACAGTATGGACATCATGTTACACTATGGACATCATGTTACAGTATGGACATCATGTTACACTATGAACATCGTGTTACAGTATGGGTATCATGTTACACTATGGACATCATTTTTTTGCATGAACATCATGTTACACTTTGTATATCATGTTACACTACGGACATCATGTTACCCTATGAACATCATGTTACAGTATGGACATCATGTTACAATATGGACATCATGTTATAGTATGGACATCATGTATTGTATGGACATCATGTTATAGTATGGACATCATGTTATAGTATGAACATATCATGTTACACTATGAACATCATGTTACAGTATGGACATCATGTTACAATATGGACATCATGTTATATTATGGACATCATGTTATAGTATGGACATAATGTTATAGTATGGACATCATGTTATAGTATGAACATCATGTTACACTATAGACATCATATTACACTATGGACATCGTGTTATAGTATGAACATCATGTTACAGTGTGGACGTCATGTTACACTATGGAGATTGTGTTAAACTATGGACATCGTGTTACAGTATGAACATCATGTTACACTATGGACATCATGTTACACTATGGACATCGTGTTACACTATGGACATCGTGTTACACTATGGACATCATGTGACAGTATGAACATCATGTTACACTATGAACATCATTTTACAGTATGAACATCATGTTACACTTTGGAGATCATGCTACACTATGGACATCATGTTACAGTATGGACATCATGTTATAGTATGAACATCATGTTACACTATGAACATAATGTTACACTATGTACATCATGTTACAGTATGGACATCGTGTTACACTGTGGGCATCATGTTACACTTAGGGCATCATGTTACACTTTGAACATCATGTTACAGTATGGACATCATGTTACAGTATGGACATCATGTTACAGTATGAACATCATGTTACAGTATGAACATCATGTTACACTATGGACATCATGTTACGCTATGAACGTCATGTTACACTATGAACATCATGTTACACTATGAACATCATGTTACACTCTGGACATCATGTTACAGTATGAACATCATGTTACACTATGGACATCATGTTACACTATGAACATCATGTTACACTATGGACATCATTTAACACTATGGACATCATGTCATAGTATGGACATCATGTTACAGTATGAACATCATGTTACACTCTGGACATCATGTTAAAGTATGGACATCATGTTACACTATGAACATCATGTTACAGTATGGACATCATGTTACAGTATGAACATCATGTTACAGTATGGACATCATGTTACAGTCTGGACATCATGTTACACTATAGGCATCATGTTATAGTATGGACTTCATGTTATAGTATGGACATCATGTTACAGTATGGACATCATGTTACAGTATGAACATCATGTTACACTGTGGACATTATGTTACACTATGATCATCATGTTATACTATGGATATCATGTTACACTATGGACATCATGTTACACTATGGACATCATGTCATAATATGAACATCATGTTAAAGTATGGACATCATGTTACACAATGGACATCATGTTACACTATGGACACTATGGACACTATGTTACAGTATGGACATCATGTTTTAGTATGGACATCATGTTACACTATGGACACCGTGTTACAGTACGCGCATTTTGTGTACAATACGAGCATGATGTGATGTGAATATACCTAAACTACTATTTACATAAGGAAATTGCCATTTTCTGTGAGAGTTGGTCTTTGTATGCTAGTATTTGAATAGTGTTAAATATCCGATAGTTTTATGTTGCTATAAAACCGCATTAAGTATTGTAACTCATAGCCTACCGTTTAGCTTGTTTGCAATATGTATTGCTAATGATTCTAACCAAAATGGAAATAGAATCTACATGTATAATAAAAAAGAAACCGTATGTTACTCGACACATTGTTTTACCCGATTGAATACACCGCGTCTAAACAAATCACTGTATGACTTATTGGGTTACTATACAATTAAACTTGTTTGACTTATTGTGATTGAAATATCCGGTGATTTCCTATCACTGTACGACTTATTGCAAGTCTCTATAATTCAACGTGTACTCCTTATTGTGATATCAGGAAGTTGACTCGTTTATACCCTGCGAAATAGAGATATTTAGATTGTATCGTGTTAGCTTGAAGAATCAAAGCACTGAGAGTGCTGCTGGGAGGCGATCTGGTTGCTGCTACTAAAGCTTAAACCGACGTTACACGTTTAATGTTCGTTTTCTTACTGAATGTCAAAATAGGCATATGTGACTATATAGGCATGTTGGGTATCTAATAATTGTAAAAAGGGGCATATTAATTTATATGAGCCATTCTCCAGGAAAACCGGGCTAAATGACAAAAGTATGAAAATCGTGAAAATATGGCGTTAGATAGACAAGACTCTTATGAACAGTTTCTGAAAATCTGAGCAAAATATAACATCAAATTACAAAATTACAGACTACTAAAACTAACCACTCCCCCCCCCCCTACTTTGTTATTTGACGTTACGTTAACAAGAAGTTCATAAATTCAGTATTAGATGACTTCTTGATGTAAACTGTTCAAAATTGTATCACATTTTAAGATTATATTCCTTTTTTAATAAAACATATCTAAATCGCAAAATATTAGCTTTTAGAGAAACGTGGCTACTGTTTTCATCCATTAACCCCTCGTTTTCTCAATATGGTTACTCTTCAGAAACTGGTTACCATGGCAACAACGGAAGATACTTTAACATGATTCATGAGAAAAAATAAATCTAAGACATAGTTCTATATTATCCAATAACTTAAGCTTAAATCAAAGAGCATGGCCGTTTTGTCATTTAATACATAATTACTGTAAAATGTCACTAAGGCCGGTTTTCCTGTAGAACGGCTCTTATGTAATACGTGTATTGAATGCGTTTATCAAAAGTGGCTTTAAAATAATACTACGCGCCTATTTATCAGATTCTACAGTACCGTCTTGTAATCACTTCCCTCACAGCGTGAGACATCTATAAAAAGCGGCTAGTATAGCGACACCATATGATTGCATAACAGTACTTTGCAGACGGTAAACGATTCATTGATAAAACCATCACGTGACCCTGGTCTGAAGTTTCTAAAAATAGCTATACAGCCGGGACATTTGATGAACACGTCATTTTCATATTACGAAACAAGTTCGGTATCGCCTCGGCGTAGTGATTATCTGCAAAAATATCGATTTAACGAACAGTTTCACAATAATTGTTGATCTTAGAATAAACAAATGTTGCTGGTTGAATTAAATCAGTTTAAAAAATTTGGAGAAACATATGTAGCAGTATTGGGAATGTTGACAGTTTCTGGAACTACTTGAATGCGGATTCATATAGCAGCCTAATGGCGGTTCAGGTTGCATTAAGAAATGGGCAATGGTAGTAATGAGAGGCTTCGCCTCCCAAAAATCGGACGTTCAACACTGCTAAATACTTTTCAGTGTGAGTGGGTGCACCTCTAGCCTATACAATTGTAGCTGACAAAATGTTTAAAAAACACTTTGTTAAACCAAATCCTTCAAAGATAAATAAACATATTTCAGTACCAAAACACCACATCTTCACATCCTCACTATTACGTCACGTCACATGGGTACTGTATTATCAAAGCACGTACGGAAATAGTAAACTTAAAATCAATTTTAAGTTATTTATAATTTGTTAATAATTATAAAGTGTTGTAAATCGGGCTGCAGTTCTAATAATGATTACGTTCATAAACTACTACATGTACAAACCATATCGGTCACAAGTTTGCAGTTTAAAGAAATTAATTTTGAGCGTAACTTTAAGATTTTCGTAAGTGCTTTGATAAAACAGTACCATGGACCCTCTACATCTTGTGTTTCAGAATGTCGTCTTCTGTGGGAGTTTATATACCAGCTATTGTGTAATATCAAATACAGTAGTCTAGTATGTTGGGAAGACAAGGACGAATATGTGTTCAGAATCATCAATCCAACAGGTATGCTTTATAGTTCATGTTAAAGTCACATTATCTCTCCCAAAGCTTTTTTCCCGATCATTCAGTGAATAGACATTTTCGCCGAAAATTTGACGAAACGAATAACGCTCGCTAAATCGCGCATATGCGCATGTTTTCGCGCATGTTTGCGTGCACTATGTGTGTACGTTTGTATGCGCATGTATTCGCAAGTATATTTTTTCACAAACGACCTATAATTGGCGACAGAATGTCAGCTATATTTGTCAAATAAAGATAAATGTCAACACCAACACGCGTTGAAATCAATAATTTGTATTATCAACGTTTCGACATTTTGCCTTCATCAGGAAATCATTTTTTTAGCTATACAGTCAGATCTCGTTACAACGACACCCGATATACCGACAATTTCGTTATAACGACATCAATTGCTGGGGACGTATTCTATACAACGTTATTTGTATCCGTTATAACGACATATTCACTTACCGACACCGACAGCAAAAAATAGGGAACGCATCGATAGTTTACACAGTAATTAATACTCGATATACTGACACTGACCAAGGAATATTTTCACACCTGACATTTTTATCAGCTTTACACAAGCCACCTTCTAAGCATTGCACCTAATTATGTACATGTATTTGTTGAAATAGTATCCCAAAGATCACATTTAGTAAAATGTATGGATGACAAAATACTATTTTTTCAAGAGTTGCTCCCCTTCGACTTTAAATTATGCATTTATTGTTTACATTTCGTTATTTTGTTTACAAACCAACTTGAGGCTTTATTTCGTTTTCTTCCATCTTATGGTGTTTTCCACCTTTGTGACTCAACTAAAGTACTCAAAATGCATCATTTAACAGACGGATTGCCAAGTTATTGGTTTTTAAAAATAGCAATTTAAGGCATAATGAGATATGGAGTTCTATAGTCCAGTTAGGATATTGTGACAGTGACGTTGCAGTTTATATGTACGCAAAAAATCACAATCATTGTCTAAACAGGTAGTGCGAAGTTTAGTATGTTAGTTTAGCATTGAAATTATAGTTGTTTGTACAGTATAAGCCTTTATAATTTTTACACCGTTATAGTGGACTCGACCGCTGCGTCACTGAATTTTTATCCTGACTGGACTATATCAGTGAAATCAATCCTTCATATTTACTGGTTACCTGATATATACCTCGCCACCGTTGGGACTACTTAGATTTTAATACCTCCGAACTCAACACTAAAATACCCGTAACTGTTGAGCTCACCTGAGTGATGAGCTATTAGGATACACGAATGTCCGTTGTCAGCTGTACGTCGTCTGCAATTTTTTTTGTTTACACACTAGAGGTCTTATTTAAAACATAATATTCATGAATCTTAGGTCAATAGGTCAAACCTTAGAAAATTATTGTTTTTGACCCCGCGTGACCGATATTCATCTTCACGGACTCTTGTTCAGAATCTAATATATATGTCAAGTTCGAATATGGGTCACATGGGGTCAAAAACTAGGTCACTCACTCGGTCAAGCCTTAGAAAATAATTGTTTACATACTGGAGGTCACATTTGAAGATTAGTCAAACTGGTAGGGGGCTAACGTGGGCACTCAATAAGTAATGTACTGATCATAGCATTTTTGTAGTTGCTAGTTTTTTGGCGTTGGGCATTGTCTGAGTGGGTCTTTTTGTTATAAAGTCGTGTTCTTGTGCTGGTGTTTTATGCTGGGCATGGTTTGCACCTTTTTGAGTTAGTTGTGCATTATCTGTGCCTTTTTGTTCGTGTCCTTCTGTCCGAAGTTTCGTAATATTCGTTTAAATTATCAAAATATACACTTCGTCGAATTTCTAATTGGCCACCTTATAAAATTTGACACTATGTGGTGTAGTCTCGCAAACCTGGTCAAAATATATGTTACAGTTTCATGGGTTAATAATATTCTTACTTGATGTAATATGATATAATATGAAAAAAGGAAAATACACATTTGAAATTCTTTTCCCTATCCTATGATATCCCACAGATCAAACTTTTAATGAATTTATTTTGGGCGAGAGAGGGTAATTTCAGAAAACGTTACGACGTCGTTATTTACCTAAATTGACGTCATTCCTAATTATGACTTTTTATACATGTTTATTTGCATAATAAAGACATATTTTTCAAAATATGTTAGAATGGTGTATGTGGAATTAAATTATGAAATGTCCTCTTTCAACTATGTGTTGTTTTATCCGTAATGCGTAGTTTAAGAAATCCATTTACTCACGAAACTGTAACATGTATTTTGAAACACCATGTACTAAAATTGCATACATCCGGCTTGGGTATAATTATTCAACTTGGCTAATATTTCACGTGGCCAAATGTATATATAGGGGAGATTTGTTGATTTTGGTGTAAGGTCGAATATTATTTCAACGAATGGTCACAGAAAATCAACATTTAAAATTTAGAATTTAATTTTTTGTGATCACGAGTGAAATAAAATTGATCTTGCACTAAAAAACGTCAAAACATCGTGGGAATTAAGACGTCATAAACGATAGAAGTTATATTATAACTGCATGTGATATTGATTTGCAGGATTAGCTGAGTTATGGGGCCAACAGAAGAACAGAACAAATATGACGTATGAGAAGTTATCGAGAGCGCTAAGATATTATTTATTACAGAATGAACATCATAAAAAAGGTTCCTGGAAAAAGACTTACATATCGGTAATAGTAAAAATATACCAACTTTCTAGTAAATCAGTCATCATTATAGGCAGAACGCCTCGATATGGTAGAGCGTGTGCTTTAAGTGCGGGAGGTCTTCCTTCAAAAACATTAATACGATTCTTTGGATCAGATTCTTCTCTATCTTTCCTTAGTTTGGATACTTCTTTTTTATGCTCATGATGTATTATAATTAAGTACTTTGACCGGAATTCATAGGGGGTGAATATCCATCAATCAGACAAACGCTATCATACAGTAAATGTGCCAGTACGTATAATTATACATTCCATATAAATTCCGCTCAAAGTACATAATTATAATACAAGATAAGCATGAAAACGAAGTACCTAAAATAACTTTACATAGTTCGATCGAGTTTCGATCGGACGGACCCTACAGTACGGGTGGTTTCGGGCTGCAGAACAATTGAAAGTTGTACATACACTGGAGTCATGTGTAGTCAGGATACATTGGGTTATAAACTTTATATGTTAACTTAGCGGTATTGAAAACGCAACACTTACACTTAACAAATCTTATATGTGTACGTGTATATATTTAACCCATTGACCATACATAAAAACAATTAGCATCAACCCATCAATTCCTCGTACCGTTTTCGATGTTTACCGTTTCATTATTCAATGCACCGCTGTAGTGATTTTAGATGAGTAGAACAACGAGTTTAAATCCATGGGTAGTCAATAGCACACACAAAATTTCGTTTAGAAATATTAATAAATAAAAAATCTTGATTTCATTAGTATTGCGTTTTCAAAGTCGCTGAATGTATCATCACGTACCTATTATAACAGTCGTCTTCTATCGTTTTCAGTTTTCTCCAACCCCCTATGACCATTCAAAAAGGACAACGAGGAGCTAAGCCTCATTATAAACTTAATTTTGATTCAGCAATTGCTCCTAGAACAGATAGGGAATCTCCAATGGCTTCTTATTCCTGTCCATCAAATAAGGCAAGCTCAAAAGACGACTCTAGTAATACAAGCGTGTGCGAAGTTAATCTAGAAGATATAGAGGGAGAGGTTGATGATGAACATGAAAGTGCTTCTCTTCTTAACACTCATAATCCAGAGATAGAGGCATGGGTAGAACAGTCTAATGAACAATTACATGAAACTGTTTCTAACCAAATACATGTACCGACCTCATCGACAGACTTAGAGAAGAAAATGCTGAATACACAGTTTCATCCACCTAGTATATTTTCATACCCACGATCACTGTATGGTGTGGAGACCGCGAACAATCAGGACTTTCAATTACATACTAGTCCAGGGCAAGGATTACATAGCAACAGACAAGTGCATAATCCACATGACCCATTCTTTTTTACTGCATCAACATCACAATTAAGACAGAATCATCCATTTAAGCATCTAAGTGATTCACGGTACACATTTGCTAGCAATACTAACTTCGACAGTAAAACGAATGAATATGTGGGAAAGGAGGATTCAGTTGAACATAACGCTCGTCACAATGCTACATCAGAACAGAATTTGTCAAGATCTCGCTCATATGATTTTGCTCAATCATTACAAGATCAGCAGTTATCTTTCCGTCCAACTACGGCTCAATCTTTTCTACCAGACACACAAACTGAACCGGAGGATCTTACAATTAAAGATCGTTCGCAATCCGAATTGAAAACAGAGCCTACTCCATTAGCCACAACACATGTGAAGAAAGAATTGCGTTCGTCGCCTGGCAGTCCTAAGCTTGATAGTCAATGAGCATTGGTTTGTCTGAAAGTTTAATATTTCTAGATTTTGAGACGTAAATGACAACTTAGTTATGATGGTGTGTAGCCTTTAATAAGTAAGTCCCGTTGAAATGAAAATGTTGTTGGTGTACATCTTTGTGGGTGTTTTACAGTGGCTGCAGTGACTTTGTATCGCAATATACTGGTTTATGGTGTTTTGATGATGTTTCAGTATTTTACATGTCGTCTGCTGGTTCTAATAGTGATCAAAGTGCCAAAATCATGTTTTGGAGAAAATTAGGTTTGAACATTTGACTTTGTCAAATATCTTTATGTCAACCGATTTTAAAATTTTAAAAACGTAGATATAGTACTATGGCTTCATTCTTCCCATTACATTCGTTATGCTGCCTTAAAATTGACGTAGAAACGTCCGTTTTGAAAAAGTGTGTTATCCCGAATTTGGACATTGAGCTACTTTTGATTTATTAGTTGCACACCTGGAGTTTGGACAAAATATTACCGAAATAACGCGGTTTCATTGGTTGATCTGGACATTGGATCATATAAGAACGACTGGTAGAGGACAATGAGCAACTTAACATTGAACTTTTCAGTTAATCACGTGACAAAATAAAGGACGACAATCGGTCAACATTATTTTTTTTAGTTTAAGTTGCTCTTAGAGTAACCAATCTCCGGGACATTCAGCAACATGCACGCTACGTAGTGGTTCAAATACTTGACTTTGAGCAATACATTACTGACAAAAAGCACTTTGCACTTGAAATAATGACGTAATTTTTTCACAGGACATTGAGCAATGTCAATTTAGACAGAAAGTGCAAAAATCTCATTTTTTTCAAAAATGGACATTGGAGACTATTAGAGCCAGTCGACGATTTATCTATACTTGTCGGTATCAAATTTTGTAAAATATAAAAAAATGGCCAATTCCGACATTAAGGCATGCTTGTTTCGTCACTAGATTAACCACAGGAACTTGCATTTATGATTTAAAAAAATGAAAAAAAAAAATTTTTTTTCACTGGGCCTACTGTGCAGCCTTTGTAATATAGACATGAATGCAATGCGATTGTATCCCACGAACTATTCTCATACAAATATTTTCTCTATACCAACTTGACAGTTAAAATATATGATCTAGGCAGTTAAAGGGGTTAATAACAATACAGAATACATCCGCACCTCAACCAATCGGTACCGATAATCGTCTAATATCGGCTTTTAAAGCCAATATTTGTGGAGTTTTGAAATGGCGTCGACTCCATTGAGATTTTTTTCTTCATTTTTTTTTCAATTTATAAATGCAAGTTCCTGTGGATTAACACTACAAGTGGACTTTTTCACTGCATTATAGGTACAGAACAATTAGACATACGTTAAAGAAAGGACGCATGGTTCCCGACGTTGTCGATAGTTCTAAACGACCTCCCAAACACGTAGTGTAAGGGGCAGGTAATCCCGATTATAAAGATAGTAAATCTTACATGGTCTAAATCAGAGGTAAATGTATCATTGAAGAAGCTTGTTTTACAGAAATTTATATATAGTTTATCTATGTCTATTAGATGTTTAAATTTTTACAGAAAACAACCACATTAAAAAATTCTTCTTTTTTAGACCTGTGGTCTAAATATGTTTCAATGAACCGAATACCTCAAAGTGAAAGTATTGTGGATAAAATCGGAGAACGCCAGGGATGTGATTGTTTCACCTTCGCATAATTATATACAAGTTTGGTTATTTTAAAGATGTCAGGGTATTTACCCATTGTGTTCCTACAGACCGGGGTACTGTTTTATCAAAGCATTTACGAGTTTTCCGTAAAAATTGCATACGACGATAATATTTGCGTAAATGCATTTTACTAAGATATCTTTTCTCATTTCCTGTCGTAAGTTTTGGCGTATTTCTACGCAAAAAGAGATCGATCCTAAGATAAAAAAAATATGAACGTAGTGAGGAGAAATTGACACGAACTGTTGACTGATTTTGTAATTAGTAACAAAACACGTTTAATCATCAAAACTCGAATGTTAATATAATACAGTTTTTCATGCTGGTTCCCGATATAAGTTGGCAATATTGTGGCCCGGCCTACGTTCAATATTCAATATTTTTACGTAAATGTATGCAACAACTTGCACAATGTTAGTAAAACAGTACCCGTGTGTTTACACATCAGTGAACTTCAACAAAGTGTCGTTATTGCTATAGTGTTACATTAAAGCCACACTATCTCTCTCAAGACCTATTTCCCGATCATCCAGTAAATAGACTGGATACAAAGAATTTGTATGTTTTCACAAACGACCAATAGTTGACGACAAAATGTTAAATGTATCTGTCGAAATAGTATGCCAAAATTCACATTTAGTAAAATGTATGGATGACAAAATACTAATTTCGCAAGAGTTGCTCCCCTTCGACTTCAAATTATGCATTTATTGTTTACATTTCATTATTTTTTTTACAAACCAACTTGAGGTTTTATTTTGTTTTCTTCCATCTTATGGCGTTTTCCACCTTTGGACTCAACTAAAGTGCTCAAAATGCATCATTTTGCAGACGGGTTGCCAAGTTATTGGTTTTTGAAAATAGCCATTTAAAGCATAATGGGACTTTAAATGACGCCTCATCCGGGCATATTACACTAATGCACGAGTTATGACGGTTGTTGAGAGGCGTGGCTGTAAAAATGTAAGACTGACATGTTTTCAGTTAATGAACCTGTTATACATGTACGAACTTTCAACTGAAATATTGAATAATATCCCGTATATGTATTTTGATGAAATGTCATGGATATTATTAAATTGCTGATACTGCTAATCTTTAGGCCAAATGAATATTTTTGTACGTAGAGATACAAGCTTTATCTGGGACCAATATACATTCAGCGTTTATATTTTGCTATACGTATATTATTTTGTTATATTATATTACATTGTTGTCGCTTATTGGTGGTAATCGTTATATTAGTGCATAATAAAGCCTTATACAATACATATCGTTTAGTTGATATTTAAAACCAATTAGACCCACAGGTAATTGTATCATTGATTAAGAGAGAAAAAAATAGAAAAAAATGTTCTTGTAAGATTTATACATGTATTCATATTTTTGTTTACTCTTAATCAATGGTACAGTAACCTGTGATTAGACCGACGAAAAGTATGTACTAGTTATATGTCCGCACATACGAAGTGTGGGTTCTTTATTTGGTGTCGATCCTATAGGCACATAGTTTCGGTATTTGCCGAGTCAGATTGTTTGTCAAATTATTTGAGGGTACCCTATATAAAGGGAAGGTAGAGTAGCGGCCATGATTAACCGCAACGAATATGAGGTTACGAAAGCTGGTACCTTGTATGTCTACAGTTGTCACAGCAAACACGGATATCAGTTCCTGTGACGTCATATCCGTTGCGGCTAAACATGGCCGCTGCACTACCTTCTCTTTATATAAAGTACACTCAGAAAATTAGAAACCATACGCCTATGGTCGATTCCTTGGAGTTCCTGGCTGAATAGAATTGCACATCAGTCTTACTCTAAGTAGGCCATAAAAGTCGACTAAATGAAATAGTAGGAAAATAGACTGGTTCCTTAATTATCTTATATATTTTATCTCGATATTAAACGTTTTGGAACTGGTATCATTTTCAACGCGAACCTGTTTGTTACCCGAGGATAGAATCTATCACTATAGTCCCTAATTGGCATAACCAGGCTTTATACCGGAATCAACAGAACGGTCTCTGTGACATACATGTTTAGTTACACTATACGCCCTCATCCGAGATCATAGACCTGTGTCACCCCTGGCATGCGACAGATACGCTTACTGGGCAAGATACTAGTATGTGCCAGACCAGAATCTAAATTCAAGACACCGCAATGAACCAACAACTTCTCAACATGTGGAGGAAACTCGACGTTAATATCAAAGAGCATGACCTGTCGCGACTGGGAATCGAACCTGGAACGATGGGTTGTACATCCTGCTCACTGGACCACGGCGCGGCGCAAACATTCTCAATACAGACAGGTGACCGGGCACGTGCATATAACGTTTTATGATAAATGACCTTCAATATTTAATTACTGTTGCTTGTACAGAGAGGCGGACGGACGTTCTCCCTGACTTGACGTTGTGGGTTTTTCTTTTGTTCATTCTTTTGTTTGTAAAACCCCATAAGCAACATTTTGCACCCCGTAAGCATCGGAATGAATAGAATCTAAATATAGCCTATTGTTCCGCACCCCACAACTACAAGTGCATGTGTACGGACAGACCGGTGGACGGACGGACAGACGCTCTCACTGGAGACAGCATAATTATAAAGCTAGTGTTCCACACCCAACGACTGTTTCTGGCTGTTTATGAACTGAGGGAAATCACTGAAATCACAGTAATGGGTTTTATGTTGTTCTTTCAACTTTGTCGTACCCAACAAGCAACAGACTGTACCACATAAGCAACAGAAAAAATGGTATCTAAACATAGCTTATCGTTACTCACACTCCACAACTACATCTGGAAGCTTTCGGGCAGTCTGACTGTAAAGGTATTGGACTGTAATATGAATACCAGTTATTAGTACATGTTCATTTACAATCAATGTATGCAACACAAAATTACACACGATCACGAACACTGCTGCATTCAATAGTGTAATGGTTATAAACACGCGTTACTGTTGACTTTGAAAAAAATGTTTTTCTTTTTGTTTTAAATAAAGTATTGAGGAATGACAATGCTCGTGTATTTTCAGTGATTCTTTCCCTTTGTAGGGTACACTTACGTTACATATATGTATACGTAAATATACGAGTGTACGCGAATGAGTTTGTATGCAATTTTCATTCTGTTTAGAAGTCATAAACTGAACTGATAAGCTATACCGTACCTCGGGTCAGGAGAACACCAGACGTCAAGCAAATGAACCAACTGTGCTACGGGATTATAGTAATTCACTAAGCGGCGACACAACGATCATTGTGCACAAACAAGAAACATTTAAGAAACAGCTCGTACCGCCTCATTACATAGACAACACAAACGTTCTTGTGCTAAAAGAACCCCACTGCCTAGCTACTGTACAAAAAACAGAGCAGTTTTCAAATAATTACGTGGAAAATCTCCTGGCTGTATCTGATGTATAAAGTATCTTATTTCCGTGTGGTCCTTGTAAACATTCAGGTGTATTGACGGAGAGAGGCATCGGGGAAACATTATACCTAGCCTACGTAAGAATGAACGACATTCGCGTAAATGTAAGATATATACAATAATAGAAAGTTCTCAATAGATATTAGTTGTTCTCAAGGAAAACCGGTCTTAGTGACATTATATAGGAATATTGTAATACGATATAGAAAAGGCTCGATAATGAGAAAACAGTGAAGTGAGTTGATTCAACTTAAAGTACGAGTATTATTGATCAATAGTGAATCAATTTGAAATAAATTTATCTTCAGGTATAGAAAGTTTCATTGACTTATAATGATAAATAAAGAAACTACAACACTTTTCCGCGTATTTGTTGATCACCCCTCGTACTTGGATAGTAAGAGGGCCACTTAAAAAGTATTAATCAGTGGCCAATAATAGTTTAATATTCAATCAATGTGTATAAAAGTGGACATTTTCCGAAAGATACAACCTTTGCTTAGCTAACCAATAAAACAATATTGCAATCGGTAAAATATCAATTCACCCATATGGCATTGAACCAATAGGGGTATGAAACACTGGAATTGCGAGAAAATAAGGTATATTAGTAGACGTTAGGGTTGATACTAATGGTCATAATTTCTAAAATTGTTATCCGATTGATTTGAAATTTGCAGATTTTATGCACCGTATACTTGTTTAACTAGTGCTGAATCAACATTATTGTTTTGACAGTCTAAATGGATTTAGTTGTACAAGGAATCTGCCATGTTCGAAATACTCCAAAAACTGCATTTTGCTGGGACTATACCCTATACGTTGTTGATGCATTGTACTATTGTACGTCTTAAGTGGGAAAGTCAAACATGTAGCTTTTTTACACATTTTTATATGTTACTATCTTTCACATGATAAATATGTCCTGAATTATTCATAATTTGTTCAAAGAACATGATCACGTGACCAAAAAATACGTATTTTAGATTTATGACGTCATTTCCCTAATACAGTAATACAGAAAACAAAAATACAAGCAAATGATAGTAATTTTATATAAGAAGAATAACATGAAATGGACAACAGGGATGAATTTTCTTTGTTTATCATAAATAGGGGGTATAACATTACCCCACCCACTTTTTTAAAGTAGGGCTCGATCATAAAATTTTGTTGTAAAAAATAAAATTGAGGTAAAATTGATAAAATCGTCCGACGAATGAAACTACATAATAATTATCATAATCTAGAAAAATTTACATATTAAGAATAAATTAGTGTTTATTTACCTAGTAGATCTCTATATTTCCTTTCCGCTACCATAGCGTACTTATGCAGACTCGCCGAGATGGCCATTTCGGCCTTCCGTAGTATTCGACCTAAATGCCCAAATTCGGGAATTTTGCTGTCATGGGTACACAGGCATCCCAGACTACAGGATATTACGGGCCCATGGTCGTGCACAGGTTTTTGGACCCGCTAGACCCCTTTAAAGAGGGCTTTGTACGTAGATTTTACAAAACTGAAATTACTGGTCCTACCCGCCATTGCGGTACGATTCCCTGTGGAATTGCATTAACATTTAGCGCCAAAACGTTTTTATTTTTCTATAGCAGGAATATAAGGCTGGACAAAGGGGTCAGGAACAATGCCCTAAAGGGGCCAAAAAGTAGGCCTGTCAAGCTAAAATAGTCGAAATATTGACATTTTTTCTACTTTCGGTTTAGGGTAGGTGTGTAGCATCCGGATGTATCGAGTTTTTATCAGTGCTGCAAGTCAAGTGTCCCAGGGACGGGATATAGGGACCATTATGAATTTCTCATAACCCCCCAAAAAATCGTGGTAGCGGAAAGGATATCTAATATTAATTAGGGTGTATGTGTGGTATTTTGGGTCTCGGATGTGACTTGTTTATATTGCTATAGTTTGATAATAATTTACTGTTTTCAAAATTATGGATTGCCATTTAAGAGAACAATGATACATATTGCAAATGATATCAATTTAATTTCAGTAAGCCTGAATGACATTTGACAACAACGCGTAGAAATCATATGAGCCCATATAAGACAATTGTCTTACGTATTTATGAGGTATTCTTTGTCCAGTGCTTTAAACTATGTCCTGTTTGAATATAAACATAAAATGGAAATGCTTTCATATTAAATGATGAAAATACCACGAATGTCTAGCTGAGATATTGTTCTTTAAGAAAATGTACACTTTTTATATAGTCAGAGGCAATGATGTTGATTTATCGCCCACTGATTCAGTGTAGAAATACCATGTGACTTTTAACTACAGTTACAAGAAGAAATTTGTAAACATTGGAAAATAAAATAGCCATAAGTATTTTATTTTTTCTTCGATTTCTATGAAATATACGCTACGCTAAGGGGACAATTATTTGCTTTCCCTGAAATAGGAAATCTTTTTCAGCGGCTGTGCCGTTTTGTCCATTACCTTGTGAAACGTGTAGGTTTCACAGGGTAATGGAAAAATCGGTAACACTGCTGAAAAAGATCTAATAGTTCACGGAAAGCAAATACTTTTCCCCTTAGCGTGGCGTATACTTTATAGAAATTGATGAAGAAATAAAATACTTATGGCTATATTTGTGTTCCGATGTTTACAAACTTCTACTTGTAACTGTAGCCAAAAACCACTTGGTATTGCTACACTGTGATTAATACTTTTTAAGTGGCCCTCGTATAGTACTATCGCTTAGGTTTAATTTGTCTCATGAATTATGTTAAAATAACTTCTGTTTTTGCTATGGTGACCCCTTTCTGAAAAGTACCCATATTATGGAAAACGAGGGGATAGCGATCAGAAACTGATCTAATGCCATATTATCACGATTTTCATAATTTTGTCACTGAGTTAGCCCGGTTTTCCTGGAGAACGGCTCATATAAAAAAGTACTGTTATTATATAAATTAAATGACTGTAAGTAAGTAAGTCAGTAAGTAACGACTTTATTTATAGTAGATAACATATTTGGTGTTATACCAATTTTCAAAATGGTCTACATAATAAACATATATACATTAAATACATGATAATATACAAACAAATTTATAAAGAAAATGAAACAGTATTAGTTAAACTTAACAATATAGGATAGTCATGTATTGTTTAAAACGTTAACCTGTAATAAAATAGCGTAGTATACATACAAAATCAATAATAAACTGTGAACAAAAGTACTATTCAATATGTAAATATATTGTATAAAAACAATAATATTAAGTCAGACAGGAAGGCAGCCCTAAGCTTTAACCAGCCGGGCACAGACAACATATAAGCGGCACAGACACTGTCCAACGTAAAAATCTAGCAACTACAAAAACACGACACGCCGTCCCGAAAGTCTGCCGCCTCAGTCAGTCAAACTAAAACGGAACGAGAGCCAGGTGACAATATAATAACAACCGATCATTACATACCACAAGGACAATCTACAACATATATATAGTGTATATGCAATTTTGAAAGACACGAAGCAGCCTTGTGCTGGACTACGAAATTGCAGAATGGCACATACAAATGAACAAAGTTTGACAATCAAAGTACTGAAGTACAGTTTCTTGGGGGATAACGCAAATCTTAGTAATCTATTAAAAATTACCTTAAATGGTATTTGATTAACAAGTGTGAATATTGTGAAAAAAAAATCAGAAATATCGCGCATAGCTGACTCATTTAATTTCATCTAACAAACCTATTAAGGCAATCCGTCCATGAAAAACTCATGAACTAGTTTCAACTATAAAGGTGGGCTGAAACACGCACGTTAATTAAATTTGATTAAACTTTGTGGCTGAAATACCTAGTTTTAGCTGAGAAAAAGTATTAAAAAGACTAAGAATAACAGTAAATGGTTAAAAATAAATAATGATTATAACAGGAGTTTGTTGCTAAACTGTAATATGAACGTTATGAAACCAAACAGTGTAAATTTCGTCTGCTTAACCTGGTACATGTACTGTAACAGCGACATTTTTATCAACCCTCAAATACCATTAGTCATTTTACAGCGCGTAGGAATTTATTCGCACAAAAACATTAACTCACAGCTGAAACATTCCAAAAATTCCCGCAATACAAAGAAATAAAAAATACTTCAATTGCTAGGGACAAATGTTCTTACAAATGCTTGAAAATTATGATTTTGGTTAGATTGGCTGGACCTTGTTTTTTGCTCGGATGAATTGGTTGTGGAGAAATTACATGGGTAAAATCGTAGTGATTTCAAAAGTTGGTATATAACAATACTTGGGGGAAATCCCCCAAGTAAAAAGCACAATGGCGAAATATTTTTTGTATTTTTAACATTGAGATATGTATGCATAGATTATTATGTAGTATTGTGTTTCCAATTCAAGAATTGTCTAATAAAAGAACTTGTGTTCTCTGCCTGTCTAATATGTACTGGAATATCATTCCAAATAGATGCTCCTGAATAGGAAAAAGATTTCTTAAAGAATTCCATGTTTGGATGTGGTACAACCAACTCTTTATTCGTTGTTGATCTTAGTCCAGGATTAGCTTTTAATACAAATTTATCACTTAGATATTTTGGGACTTTATTCAAGTTGCATTGAGTTATACATTAAAACCGCTTTTTATAATTATGTTATTCTTTCATGAATAGTCATCCAATTTAGTTTAATGAAGAGTTCTTCTGATGGATGGTCATGTGTATACGAGGGTTAGTCAAAAATAACTGACTGAGTAGCTTAAATTAATTATGTTATGGAAATAAGTGTTCGTATGCTTTACTTATATTATGGTGAAATATGATATATCACTAATATTATGGCGAACTCCATATCAGTGGCCAGGATTTATCAGTGATCTACACTGCAGTTGTTTTTATCGTATCTTTTACCTTTTACTATTTTTAACATTTTAACTATGTCTAGCTGGAAGCTTTCTATGGATGGATGGATGGATGGATGGATGGTGAAGTTTATAGAGAAGTTTTTCAAGATTAACCATGCCAAAAGCCTTTGAAAAGTCAAGAAGAATTAAATCAACTTGGCTTTTCAGGTTTTGATAGGGCCTATTGTCCGATGTCATCAATAAGCATGAGAAATTGTCTCAGCTTTGACAAGATCTTTTTTCCCTGAAGCCTTCTGTAATTCATAGAAGAGGTTTGATTTTGCGAAGTGTTTGTGATGTGAGAAGCGACTGTGTGTTCTGTGACAGGGTTTTACACATAATACAGGTAAGAGATATATAGGGCGGTAGTTGGCTGGGTCAGATCTGGTGCCTTTTTTATCATGAGACAGGGGCTACGTTGGCCATGTTCCAAGTTTGAGGTAGGTCCTAAGGTACCAGTTTGTAGGTACTTTTTAAACAATTCGGTGGCTACAATGGAGGCTATTTCTTTGCAGGTGTACTTAAGTATTATAGGTTTTACTTGGTGTCCAGGAAATCCTGCTAGATGTATCAGGGACCCCCGGCCTGGATCTACATATTTTTACAATTATGTTATTATTGTAGATTTAGCCTTTTTTTTATTTGTAGATCTAATCAGGCTTTAAAAAGCTCTACTGTAAAATAAGAAACAGTAACTATTAATTCAGTTTTAAATAATTTACCCATATATATAACACAATTAATAGAATAGCTCCTGATATAATCTAGTACTAGATCTCAGCTTTAAAATTTCTCATGAATTTGTTAAAATAACTGTTTAACTTGTTTGGTTACTATGGTGACAATATATTTTCTATGATTGTGTAAAAGCCTAAATTGCTGTAACTTTTCCGCTATGTCCGCATAAGTTGTGTTTCCCATTGTGAGCCTCGTCTGTATAAACCCCAAAGTGAGCCTCAACTATAAATAGATATTTTAATTAGATCAACAACAGCGCCCTCTGAAATTCTTCCGTTTACGCGATTTTCGGTGAACGATTGGCGTTTTGGACAATATCAATGGTCAACGCTTCCCAAGTATGATCGAGATCCACAAGTTCTTCTATATGTGACTGCACAGTGTTTAACATAGGTAAATATAGACCAGAAATTGGCAGTAAACTCGTCCATACATTAGTTGTCAAGAGTGAACTGCCCTAGTTAGCAAAGGGCGACTACTCTCAAAACCTCAGACTGCTGGGAAGTAAATATTTCAGAAAATAACGTTTTATTTGTTCGTATTACGCAACTAATCGGTTGTCAGACAATGTAAGAATGATTCAATGCTTATGAAGAGTATTTTATGCGATTCATTTTGAGTATATTTCTGTTATTTGTGTTTTTGTAACATTCGAACCAGGCTGAGGACTGTGCAGTGTCCTCACAGTGCTGATCTGGACTACTTGGGTATGTTCGGAACGTCTGTTCCGCACACTGTGCGGGATGTTCTACTCCGAACAACTTACGAACAAAACGGAACTGTCCTGCACAGTGTGCCGAATGTTCTACTCCAAACACCTTACGAACGGAACAGAAAGTAAAATGTTAAAGATGACCAAAATTGTAGTTGCAGCCGTAATATTGGAGGAAGAAATATGCATGTGGATATATTTAAGTGCGACTGTTTGCCCGCAATGGTCCATAATTGGAAAATAAATTTATTATATTCTATTTTATGACACAAGCGGCCATTGTTCTTGCTGTAATCACGTGACAGTTCTGGCTGCACCACCTCTGTGGCGGGCACAGAAAGAACGTGTTCCGAACAGTGTTCCGGTTTGTTCGTAAGTGTGTTCCACTGTCCGGGATGTGCGGAACAGCGTTATGAACGCGCCCCTTTACTTGCTCGGTTGAAGCCTCGTGACCAATTTTACAAAGCCTTATTAATGCCATACTAATGTTGGTACAGACCTTCTGTTTCATCAGATATTGATGCCAGGTAAACTAAGATGTTTTATGATGCAAAAATGACAGATCTGACTCTGAGGTCGGTTAGCAATCTGCAGAACATAGAAATGGCAGGAAAGGTTTATTAGTAATCTAGACGATAAATTCCTATATATTGTAGTGATTCATGAGCCTATAGTGGCTCAGTTGGTAGAGCGCCTGACTTGCAAGCTGGGGGGTTGTGTGTTCGAATCATGCACTGGGTAAATACTTAACCTTTTCTCCATCAGCTACAATAATGGCGACAAGGTTAATTTGGACAGTTGTAGGAAGAAGGTAAAATAGCATGCAGATGCACGGCAATGCTCTGTTTGAAAGCGAACAGTTGAAGCCTTGCTTTAAGAAGTAAGATTCCATTGGCGGTTCAAGCCTTCAAAATGAAAGTGAGGAGGAGTGTTACTGTGTAGTGTCTCATGAGCGAGTAGCCTGGATAGCTCAGTTGGTATAGCGCAGGCCTGACTTGCAAGCAGGTGGGCTTCTTTCGTTAAATGGGTAGGAATCCTTTTGGAGTGTCTAGTACCAAGCGATAAAAACTACAGGTCGTGGACTGTAGGCTGTTACATTTCCAGGGCTTGACACTAGCACTGGTCGGCTGGTCTGAGACCAGTGAAAATCCAGAAGGACCAGTGAAAAATCTGGAGGACCAGTAACTGTCCTATTTACAAATTGGGCGCTTTTACCCTGTCGGACCAGTGGCCAAAATAGTTAGTGTCTATGCCTGATTTCAGGATTTTTTCTCCTTATAAATATAACAGACCACTGTAAAAGGCCGCTTCCCAATAGAAAATTTCTTTAAAATCATGCAGTTTTCCATAAATCCAAAATTAATCTTACTTTTTTGTTTCCCCAAACTGGAAATACACCGATATTTTTCTCAACATTTAAAGGCTAAGTCCCCTCCCCAAAATTAACAGAAAAAGCCCTGCAATTAAATAAAATCTTATAAATATAAAATAATCAGCTATATAATTGTATTTCTTTGTCATCAGGTATGAATACACAACAGCACCATGTCCAAGCGGATGTACCACCCATGTCATAAACTAAGTGTACCAACCGCTAAACTGTTCTGGTGTCGACATTGTATGCAGATGTTTGAAGATGCTATTGCTAGATGGAAACATAGTAAAAGATGTCATGCTAGTCCAGGATTTAAACATAAAGACCATGATGCTCGGGCAAGTATAGTCTTCACTTAGATTCTGGGGTATACAGAATAATCCAGAAATCAGGATTTGCAGCACCAGAAAGAATGAACTTTCCTGCTGAAAGTAAAAAGTTATTTGATGAAAAAATACAAAGTTTTGACTGAGCTATGGTCATTTGAAATTTCATATATATATATGCAGATTTTTAACGATAGAACATTTCGGAACAGTTTACTGTTTAGGTGTATGGATATGTGCTAATAGCACCACCAACGTAAAATTTCCGGATTGGGCATTATGCCTCGGAAGGACCCCTGCAGATTTCTCGTACTCTTCACTCCATACAACTCCATTCTAATAAAAGATTATAATTTATTTATAAATTTAAGCAAGAAAGTGTGCACTTATCTCATGTCCAGCTTTTGGGGCTATTACGAAGAACTACCTCACTTGATCATTTTCAAACATACTTTTTTAAAACTGTCCATTTCTGTAATTTGATTGTTTTACCTCCATGCACATTATTGGAAAATAGTTGATAATGATTAATTTCCAGATGGCAATATGTTCGCTCAAAGTAAGAAAAAGTTTTGCTACATCAAATGCCGATTTTTGCATGTTGGGGTGACAGTCTAAAAATGATGTTGCCTTAAAAGTGTGTCAATAATTATAATGATGGTATAAATTATTTGATTGCATGTAGTGTTGGGGTAGAACACTACCTAGCAGAAGTACCATAGATCTATTGATTTATCATTTATTGGATTGTTTTATACTTTTCAGGTTATTCAGTTATATGTGAAGCCGGATACTGTTTCATATACATCTAATATTGTACCTGGACAAACTGTTTATCATAAACCACTTATTAAGAAGACCTCTACAGACTTGAAATGTGTTATATGTGGTACCAAATTTTTCTCATTGTATGATATGCGAAATCATGTAAAAGAGCCTTGTCAGCGTTCAGAGATAAAGCATAGTGTAGCATCTACTCAGATCCAATTCAGTGATAACGAAGACGATACGGAAAGTTTCTCTAGTTTGAAGATTCGTCGAGTTGAGTCAGGAGAAGAGGATAAAGTCAGTGCGAATACAGCGCTATCGGTGTTAGCTGAAGCATCGAAACACGTGGAATCTCTCTCACACGGAGATATTATAATAGAGGAAGTGATCGAGGAGGAGGTCCCTCAAGCTGTGAATAATTACCCTCATATTTCACATACGATCGGAGATTCATCAGGGGAACAAGTAACATCATCGGTATCGGTGTTCCAAGATAGCTTGACATTTGATACAAAACCAGCTCCCGAAGTTGTTGTTGCTTACCCTAGGTATATACTGGTCTATTTATCATTCCCATGATGGCACTATTATCTAACTTGGCTCTTTTTCTGATCAATTCTACTCCAATGTCAATAGCTTTGTTTAATATTTCACATACAATGGTCACTATAAGTTTGACTGTTTAAGTTCAATTACCAGTTTTCGAGGGCCGCTTTCAGCAATTCAGCCACCCTTAGACATTTTAACTTCCCCTTATCATTGGGCTGCCTAAGGAAGCCTGCATTCGAGTCTTCATGGGAAGAATATTTCTCTACTGGTTTGAGTGCAGTTAACGAGACACGGCGACCAGGAATATCGAACATGTACTTACACCGCCCTCACAGGTACCAATTCACATCTTGGTTGAGTAGAGAAGTGTGGGTTATTCTTCCTCCGAGAAATTAAGCAGTGGCGCAGACAGAGATTAAACCCAGGACCTCTCAATCCTAAAGTGCCGTTTTGATGTTTATATGTACCAGTTTTTCCCTGATTAATTAATTTTAACATATTCTCATTTAAATGTTGTAGACCGACTGTGAGACCAGATCTTGGTACTGTGATATTCACGTTACAGACCGAGGACGGGAACCAGTTATCACAAGATAGCCTCGACCTTGACATTATACAAGAATCACTGAAGGAAACAGCTTTAACTTTACCTGTTGGTTAGTGAATTTATTGTGTACTTCTGAATCAAATGTATAACCAGGCCTTTCCCCAGAATTTTTTTAAGGCGCTGGGGCATAGCTAGAATTTGAGCTACAGACCAAAATATTAACACCTATACTTTTTTAGGGACACCATTCTAGGATTTAAGGCGCTGGGGGAAAGCTTATTTTGACTTTAAGGCGCTGGGGTACCACAGCACAGGGCTCGACACTAACACTGGTCCGCTGGTCCGAGACCAGTGAAAATCCAGAAGGACCAGTGAAAATTCTTGAGGACCAGTAACTGTCCTATTTACAAATTTGGCGCTTTTGCCCTGTCGGACCAGTGGCCAAAATAGTTAGTGTCTAGGCCTGCAGCATCTTCTGCCTATGGGGAAGGGCCTGGTTAATAACATATGTAATCAAGGGTTCCATTTGATCCGAGAGTAGGGGTTTTGACCCTTACTATTTCCAAAAAGTCGCATATTGACCCTCAAGATTTTGGTTTGAAGGGTCATTTTCTCTTAAAATCATGTGTATTTGCCGATAAAATGGTATAATTTAGTCAAAAGTATCAAAATGACCCTTTAGATTCAGAAGCTAGTGGAACCCCTGTGTAATTTAAGTAAATTGTAGAATGATTGATATATGCTCGTTGATATTGAATGTTCTGTCCTTTATGGACAGAGACTCTTGTTTTAGATCAATATATTATAAGTACTATTGTCCTGTGGTTAGTGTGCTAAATTCTTGCCTCGTGATACAGAGTTGATTCCTGGTCACGGCCAAAGGGATTCGATCCGATAAAAATATCTTTCACATCTATACTATGAATATATAGACAGGGATCTGAGTGTATGTCTGGCCCTCATATACCCAACTCAACATTATGTCCAATATTTTAAACAAGCCGAATGCAATCATTTAATTTGATAACATTAATAACATATTTAATTTCAATCAAATCGCTGTACTAATTTCCCGAGATCGTGCGTAAATAATGATTTCTCTTCTTTATCGAAGGCCGTTTTCTAGTTTCTGTCTGTGCAGGGTTATGTCATCAAACCGGTTTCTACGCATTATTTAAACATTCTATGCTCGACACAGGCGACATTGTGTACGTGTATTGATAAAAGTTGTATCTTTTATGTATTATATTATATTGTCTTGAAGTGTGCAGTGCAAATTAAATGATTGCGTTCGGCTTGTTTAAAATATTGGACATAATGTTGAGTTGGGTATATGAGGGCCAGACATAAACTCAGATCCCTGTCTATATATTCATAGTATAGATGTGAAATATATTTTTATCGGGTCGAATCCCTTTGGTCACGGCAGGTCATACCCTTCCATGAAAAGTTGACAATATGATCAATGATTTTTCTTCACATGTGAAGGAATTTTCCTTGGCATGTAGAGGAGTGGCGGTTTTCTTGTGAATGGGGAAATTTTGTTGAAACTGCATTAAGACTGATGAAACAAACAAAACAGATGGTCATAGGTATTTTTTAACTGCGTAACTGCCACATTTGCCTAATATGGCAGTTTTTTACTTGCATATAGAGCCCTCTTTTGTTTGTTGGTATCTTTATTCGAGCTTTAAGAATGAAACTGTTGCCTGTTATTAGTAAGGCGTTTTACATATTATTTAAAAGATAATTTTTGGGTTGATTGTGACATGAGTTCTATAATTTGAATAATCATTGTTGACACCAGAAGCCAAGGTCCCACTGAGCATTTTTTGCCTCGGCGATGTACTGCCGATTGCATCGGGAACAGGTTCCTCGTGGTCTAGGGAAAGCTTCGGGGAAGTCATGAGACAGTTTGTGATATCAGAAGGAATTCTGATTTCTCGGATGGTATCGGAAGAAATCGGGAGAACATCACCGCTGTGTAATTCCCCAGTGGGACCTAGGCTTTATTGCTGATATTGTCGCAGTCATTAAGTTTGGTTTATCATTTCAGGTCAAGTAATTCAAATTACTGGTAGTGGTAGCAACGATAAATTGCTTCAGTTCGTGATTGGTTTCCAAGGTGTAATTTGGCCACTAGAAGATAACCAGTTACCACATTTGACACTGAAAGAGCGTACAGAGAACGCTGCCCTATTCCCACCTCAACCTTCAACTTCACATTATACCACCAGACAGGAACCAGCCAGCCGGGAAACAACAAATATCACTCAAATCTTCACCAACAGTGTTGACATTCATATCACAAACAATATACAAGCTGAAATCTTGGCTCGTTCATTGGGCAGTAATATTGTCAATTCTCCACAAGTTGGTACATCGTCGAGGTTAGACAACAGTTCTCAACAGATAGAGTCTACTAATCACAGTTTGATCAGTAGTATTAAAAGTGAAGATTTGTCGTCGGGGACTGTTCTTGACGTGGGATTGATACAGAACTTGCTGGCTAGTCGACAATCCACTTCTGGTGATTTAACAGAACAGAAATCCGTTATCAACCCGAGTGATATAGAGCTGTGTGGTAAACCTACTTTACACGGCCTGGATCCAAGTAGTGTGGTAATATATTAATTATGATATCTCAGTGATTTTTTTCCTTCTTTGTTTGTTTCTGGTAAACGGTACCTTCTCAATTTGAAAAAGGCTATAAGTTTCCCAAGTTTAACGGGAGAAATTCCCAAAAAAATCAAAATCGGACATAAAATGACTAAGTTAGGATAATTTTTGACAAGAGGTCAAGCATAAAAGTTTACAGAAACCCGTAAACATTCACATGTAATCTCTTTTTTGGCCTCTCTGCTTCATGGAAATTCCCAATTTCAAGTTGTCACGACGCGAAAATTCCCAATCTGAACGGACCCGGACCGCTTTCCCAAAGAAGCAAAAAAATATCACTGTATCTTGATTGTTAAGCTTGTATGTACCGACGGTCACTACCTATTTAATGTTCTGCAATATTGAATAAGTTCTAGTAGTTGCACTTTTTCGATTCATGAACAGTAGAAATTGAAACTTTACTTTATGACATAAACTGTGGCCTAGCAGTGCCGTAAAGCTATGCTGAAAATATCGTTTGGCACTCCAAGAGTGTGAAATAAATATTTAAATTTATTAGCCTGACATGACGTTAGCCAATCCATGCCTTGAATGGCCCATGACGTAGGGTAATATCGACGCCATCAAGAAGTCGCGCTCATTGTGCCACTAAAGTTTGGTTGAAACTCATGCAGCAAAATTGTTATTACGAACAGAAACATTGTTCTGACTTTATTGCTATAAAACTTTATGAGCATCAACTAAGATTTGTCTCAAATCTAACTCTGGTTTTTCAGTAAAATCTTAATTAAAGTAAAGCTTTGTAGTTGAGGTGCTTTATGAGATCGGTGCCCGTAAGATTGAAACGTAACCTGTTTGAAACATTTATAGTTGATAGCCTAGTGGTTGAGCGTTCGCTTCGAGTGCGGGAGGTCTCGGTTCGATCCCTGGCCGCGTCATACCAAAGACAAAATAAAAATGGTACCAGAAATTACCTTGCTAGACGCTCAGCATAAAAGGGCGTGGCGATGGATAAAATCAGGAATGAGGTGTCGAGAGTGATTTATATAAGTTGGAAAAAACTTGTTTCACAATCGACCTTAAATAAATTAGTATAAACTAATAGTTGAGTTTAAAATAGAAATTATCAGTTAAACAAGCAGTATCCAGGCCTAGATGCTAACTATTTTGGCCACTGGTCCGACTGGGCAAAAGCGCCAAATTTGTAAATCGGACAGTTACTGGTCCTCCAGAATTTTCACTGGTCCTTATGGATTTCCACTGGTCTAAGACCAGTGGACCAGTGTTAGTGTCGAGCCCTGGTATCAATGAGTTTTATGTTATATATACTATAATTGTCAAGGGAGATTACTGTTGGTAATAATAATGTAACTTTAATGAAAATGAGTTGTCTCCCTTATTAAATGTTAATTGTATATTTCAGTCTTTAGTTGAGGCGTTGTTAAGATCAGGAGCTGTAGTACCACAAACACAGGTTGACAGCACTGTCCCTGTTAATATCACCAATCAGGAAGCGTTTACGTTACCAGCCAATTCAGAACAAATATTACAGTCGAGCTTGCAAGAAGTAAGTACCCTTATCATATGTTTCAATATATCGCTGGCCTAGAATGAAAAGGTCGTAAGTAGCAGGTCGTAAGTGCTATTTACGACCTTATAAAACTCATGCATATTTGAAATCTGCATCACGAGGCGCTTCTTATGAGCATATTTCATGCAAATCGGAACTCGTTTTTTGACCAAACCGAAGTTTAAAAAAAGCTTGTTTTTCCATAAGTAAAGAGTAGTTTTCAGGCAGTTTGTTTTGTTTTCTCAAAATATCGATTTTGTACTTGCAACCTTCTCATTCTAAGCCAGCAATATGAGATACAGTTAAAAAGTTACGAAACACACACTAATTTTTCATACTTGAAGGGTTGTCCCAGAATAATTGTAGAATTTTGTGAGAACTTTCATGATATTTATCTTATAAAAAAACATATTTGTCTGGATGGAATATAATACTAATCTTGTTGCACATGTACCTGAAGTATCAAAGTCTGTATCTTGTGTGGATTTTTCTGTAGGCTCACTTGTTGATACTTTTTGCCTACAGCCTTAGTCATACACACTGTCTATGAAGAGGTAGTTCTATTTCAAAATGAGAGCTCTTGGTACAGGAGGCTTGATCTGAGTCGTTTTGAACCTTTCACACATCTTTTGTTGGTGTCTTCCCCACGTTCACATAAAATGTAATGATTGTGCGATGTATAGGATAGTCTTGCTATGACAAGTGTATGTAAGTCTGGGACACCCCTTGTTTGTCATGAAAATATAATATCTGATCACATTAGTGATGTACCGATTATCGGATAACATTGATTAGTGGTGTGCAGAAGTCAGCGGATTCCGATGATTGATGTCATTCATCCATAATCGATCAGCGGATAATTATAACGAAATGTTAAACAATACTTCTTTAATCACATATTTGCTAGGAAAATTCAAAGCATGGAAGTTTCAATCAATTGAATGCCTATTAGAACCAATTCAAACAATTTCTTCAAACTCAGATAGTAAAACGTCGATCGAAAATCATTGTTTTTCCCTTTGTCACCTTTTTTCGCGACTTGGGAAGAAGGAAAAAAGGCATCAGCACACTGCGTATTCAGTCACTGTCCTGTCGATTATTAATCGAAAAAATCACATCGAAAGTGCCAATCGATTCTAGCTGATGATCGATTTATGCCCCTGTATCAATAGATCGCAAAGTGACAGGGTGAGCTTTTGTGATCGCTCTTTGTCAGTTGTCCGTAATTGGGTCATGTGGGGTAAAAAACTAGGTCACTAGGCCAATCTTAGAAAAATCTAAAAATGTAGTAAATGTAGTCACTAGAGGTCACAATTGGGACCTAATCTTTATGAAACTCAGTCCCAATGGTCATTTCAACAAAATCTAGGTCAAATTTGATATTGGGTCGTCTGGGGTCAAAAACTAGGGCACTAGGTCAAATCATAGAAAAACCTTATGTAGTCAAATCATAGCATAGCAATAGAATCTGAATTTTCCTGAATCTTATTCGTAAAATATAAATGATAACTTAGGTTACCATAAGGACTTGCATACGCTACTACGACAGGTGAGCGACCTAGCGCCAAACTTGAACAGAAGTACTGTTATGTGGTGCCCTAGGGCATATTATCAGATTTTCAACCATTTTTGGCGGAATTATGGACCTTTGTTTATATTGAACAATAATAATTCAACATATGTAAGATGGATACCGTAATATGTTACTAAAAATAGAAACACCATTTACACTTTATAACAGTGTACTTAGGATATCATTATGAAACTTGCTGCGTAGGTAGCTTGTCTGTAGATAAAACTTGTGATTGAAAGTTGGGCCAGTGATGGTCAAGGCCACTGTTACAGGGGTCCTACAATTCCGGAATAATCCGGATATAAATAAAAGTAATTTGATGTAAAAAGAAAGTATTGACAAAGTTATGGTCATTTGCAGTTTTTATGCCCCCGTATCGATAGATCGGGAGGCATATAGTGATTCACCTGTCCTTTCGTCCGTCCGGTTAACCCAAATAGACAGTTTCTTCTAGCATCATTATGGCTTGCTACAAAGCTTCCATACTTGCATGGATGTTGTATATGAACACTCTCCACACGCCTGTATCACCTGATCCAATTTTGACCTTCACCTTGACCTTATTTTGGATTTGGACTTATTGAAAGGCCAAATTCTTGGTTAACCCAAATTGACCGTTTCTTCTAGCATCATTATGGCTTGCTACAAAGCTTCAATACTTGCCTGGATGTTGTATATGAACACTCTCCACACGCCTGTTTCACCTAACCTCAATTTGACCTTCACATTGACCTAATTTTGGACTTAACCCAAATTTCGTCTAACATCAAGGTGTTGTCTTCAAGCTTGACATACTTGTTTACCATCATAAGCCCCTTATACTGACAAAGCCATGTAACCCTATTTAACATTTTAACAAATTATGGCCCCTGATTGACTTTTTATGCCCCCGTATCGATAGATCGGGAGGCATATAGTGATTCACCTGTCCGTCCGTTCGTCCGTCCGTCCGTCCGTCCTGGTTAACCCAAATTGACAGTTTCTTCTAGCATCATTATGGCTTACTACAAAGCTTCCAAACTTGCATGGATGTTGTATATGAACACTCTCCACACACCTGTATCACCTGACCCCATTTTGACCTTCACCTTGACCTAATTTTGGACTTAACCCAAATTTCGTCTAACATCAAGGTGTTGTCTTCAAGCTTGACATACTTGTTTACCATCATAAGCCCCTTATACTGACAAAGCCATGTAACCCTATTTAACCCTTATTTATGGACAAGGCTTCCACAGGGGGCATAAGCGTTTATTGAACGCAGTCTTGTTTATGGGCTAGGCTTCCATGGGGGCATAAGCGTTTATTGAACGCAGTCTTGTTAAAGCTGAATTTAACAATAAAACAATGTTTGAATCAGTGTTTTGGTGTAGGGATGTGTGCAAATTGCACTAGAAACAGACTTGCGTGTAATTGTCAAGAATGGGTATTATGCCTTTGTAGGACTTCTCTGTTACTAAAATAACAAGTCATTAAGAATTGCAAGCAATACTAACAGAAGTCCCCTGCCAGTTTGAAACCATTTTTAGCTCATCTGATTTTTGAAAAAAAGATGAGTTATTGTCATCACTTGATCGTCGTCGGCGTTGCATGGTTAAGTTTTGTGTTTAGGTAAAATTTTTTCATAAACTATCAAAGCTACTGCTTTGAAACTTGCAACACTTGTTCACCATCTAAAGCAAGACCCATAACTCTAATCTGCATTTTGTAAGAATTATTGCCCTTTTTGGACTCAGAAAATAAAATGCCTTGGTTAAGTTTTGCGTTTAGGTCCACTTTTCTCCTAAACTATCAGAGTTATTGCTTTGAAACTTTCAACACTTATTCACCATCAATACCTGACCATGTCAAGCATGACCCATAACTCTGATCAGCATTTTGCAAGAGTTATTGCCCCTTTTTCACCATCAATTCCTCACTTTTTTAAGCAAGACTCGTAACACTGCCCTGCTTTATGCAAGGGTGATGGGCCTTTTTTACAGTGAATGATCAGATGAGCGTCTGCACCCGCAAGGCGGTGCTCTTGTTTATGTTGCCATAGCAACCACAATTTTTGTCAGAATCAAAATATTTTTTAACTTGCATAATTCCATTATTGCCCCCTATCCACATATCAAGTTTCATAAAGATAGCTTGGAAACTGTTTCAGTTATGTCAGGATCCTGATTGTTTGACGGACGGGCAAACCTATAGTCCCCTCCGGTCAAAAACCGGTAGGGGACTAAAAGCATTTCATCTTAATTGCTTGAGTTAGGGATGAGATATCATGATTGTTAGTGGGGCTGATGAGGGTAAATATCACTGTTTGGCTCAATAACATTAGTTGATAGGCATGAAATGTCATGATGAAACGTGTTATGATGGTAGCTTTCGTAAAGACAACATTTGCGAAATTGTGGCAGGTGTGGTCTAGGTCACTGTTATTGGCAGTGGTGTAAATTTTCCTGATTTATCTGGAATTCCGAATTTATCCGTCCTGAAAGACCAATGGCTTCTGACCAATATAAAAGTAATTTGATGAAAAAATCTCAAGAAATGGCAAAGTTATGGTAAATTTAATATGGTCTGAAGGATTTTCTTTAATATAAACTGAGTAAATATGGAAACAATATTGGTCGCATATGATTTTCCTGATTTTTAATTTGGCCCTTTTGACACCCCTGTGATTTCCACACCCCTCCTTGTAAGAGATATTGAGTAATGGTTATGTCAGTTCCATTTATAATTCTGCTGTTCTTTATTTTCAGACACAATGGCCTGTGGAAAACAATTAGCTGATAATTTGTTTGGGTTTGCTGAGCTGACTGGTGAGGTTGTAGAGCCTCCGGCTGTCGAAGTTGATTCTTTCAATGAAACTGTCACTAAAACAAAGGATTCTTCTTCGATTGAAGATGTTAACTCTGAGTTGGGAATCTCAAAAATAGAAACACAATCGGATTTGGTTAAAATAGACGAAAATGAAGTTATTGTGCCAATTTTGTTTGAGAAGACCGGTGTTAAAAAGTTTAAGGTTTTGGCGAGACAGATGGTGGAAGATGACGAAGACATTAGAAGACCTGATAGTTCTGACAGGGAATCTCCAAGCAGCACTGAACAGAGGAAAGAAAATATTAATATCGATGTGAAGAAGGAGAAAAAAGTGAAACAAAAATCATCTGAAGACAAAGCTGTGAAAAAATCTAAAGTAAATGTACATGCCGAGAATAAAGGAAATAATTTGAAGTCTTTAAAAAAGTTGAAGACCAAAACAAAACCAGAAAATGTTCACCAAGCGCAGAGAAATAAATCTGAAGCAAAGAAAACAAATGAGATTAAAGATATAAAGAAAAAGGTCAAATTAAAGTTAAAACTTGATCATGCTTTAAAGGTTACAGATGCACATGTTTGTGATGAATCTGTTAAAATTAATACTAACGTGAAAAGTAGTGAAGCTCAACAACATATAGACATTGCTTGTGATATTGTTTCTCAAATGTCCACTAAGGATGTTGAATGTAAGACTACAAAAAGCGAAGAAGTCCTACCAGAATGTGATAAAGATGATAAAGAAGGGACAACTTCAATGGCAAGCAATTCTTCTTCATTGCCAGCAGTAAATGTAGAATGCAGTGTTAAGTTAAAAAGACATCCCTCCATTGAAAACTTGTGTAAAGACAAACTATCTGATGAAAGTTACGCACCTGTGAAAAATGAAGCTGTTACAAATGATGAACTATCTGGCCAGAGTGATTCCTCAAAAATGTTGAATAAGGTACCCGAAGGTACCAACTCGACAGAAAACATAGATGTTGTCAGACAATTAAGTACGGAAGAGAGTAGACAAAAAGCTGCTGATATGGTGTTTAACGCCAATATTCAAGTACGGAAAAGTGGCAGACTTAAGTCAGCAAAATGTGCTTCTCGTTACCGTGGTGACTATGGCATCAGAGTTGATACTTATAAACAATTGATCAGTAGACAAGATACTGTAAATGAGGGCTGTGGTGAAAACTGCAATTCATCTGAAAGTTCAGAAGAAATTAATGCTGAATGTCGATGTGTTAATGAAACTGACGAGCAAGCTGTAGCTAATGTTGTTAGAGAATGTGTTAGAACTGCAAGTCAATCTGTTGACATGATTGAAACTGGTTACACAGAGTCATGTTCCGTGAACTCAAAAATCAATGTATGCAATTGTAGTGCTCGCAAAGCTTCAGAAAAAGTGACAGACGAAGGAAATAAATCTTATCTAACTAACAGTCACTTTCAAGAAGGGGATAAATTAGAAAGAAACATTTGTAATTCGAATGAAAATGAAAAGTGTGGTTGTAATGACAGAGGTTGTATAGGTGAAATTGTAAGCATTGAAACAGGTGCAAACATCAATGTGAAATCTGAAAACAGACATAATTTTATGACCAATACCTCTGATATACACACCAAACTTGTGCCTTGTACTTCATCCATGGCTGGGAAGGATAAAAATCCATGTAAATGTGATAAGCACTCAGTATCGTGCAATAAACATTGCAGAACTAGTTCAGAAATTGTGAATAAACTACCATCAACTGACATAGCAGACATTTCTAGTCATATGAGGGAGGTATCCTGTGGTCCAGATTATTTACCAGGTGAATTCATTGCGAAGGAATTTATAGCAGGAAAAGTGTTATCTATTCGTGACACTGAAAATGACTTCAGTAATAAAACATGTGGGTATGTGCATTCAGTTGGTAAATCAGTGAAGCGAAAACGTGTTGAAATCAAGAAGTCAACAAAGTCTGCGCTTCATTCTGATAGTTCTTCTCCGCCAGAATCATCGCCAGTCAAGGATCCTGTTGCTGGACTTGAAAATCTAAGGTTGAAACTTTTTGAGAATGCTGGTGCGGATGTATTGAAAGCAGATAAGTCACGAAAACAGTTCGAAAGTGCATTAATATCTTCAAAGAGAAGAGTTCGTAAGAAAACTGGTACGGGAGATCAGTCAACTCTGCTTCTGAATCGTGAGCGTAGTCCTTCTAACGATAGTGATCAACTATCTACACGTTCTGGTAAGTCATCACCACGCTGCACAACGCCTCGTTTGGAAAGTAATCAACAAATTCTTGAAGAAGTTGCTCAATCTTTAGATATATTACAAAAGGTTAAAAGAAAATCGGAACCTTCAAAGCGGCAGAAATTTGAAGACAAACAATTTATGCTCCGATCTATGGTTAAGAAAAACAAAGAGGATGTGATCAAGAACAAAGTCTCTAGTGATAATGACAATAGTAATAAATCTGTAGTTGTTGAAAAGAAACCAGCAAAGGTCAGCTCAAAGTGTAGATCCACAAGAAGTAGTGTAGAAAGTGTGTCCTCTGTTTCATCAGGTGATAATACTGTGATAAATTCTGTTAATGATATACAAGAAAGTACTCAGGTGAGTGACAAGAGTGAAAATGCAAAGAAATCTACAACTAAACCAAAATCTGTGAAATGTTCTGCTTGCGGACACTCTTTTAAGAGTAGGGAACTAATGAGAAAGCATTTTCCATGCAGAGTTAGGCAGACTAGAACGTGGTCCCAGAATAAATTACGACCAAACAGAGCTGTTAAGAGATGTGATCCCCCTAAAAAGTTTGTCTGTCATTTACCAAAATCTGGCAAGGCAGATGCAAACAAACACAGACCTCAACTTTTAACCTACCGAAAAACAAAATTTAGAAGAGTGAAAGGAAAAAGAAGGCGAAGGCTTTACCTTCTAATTCAAGAATTGAAACATAAAAGAAAACCAGTGAAGTGGCCACATCTTTGTGTTACATATGATGATCTTTCCTTCAAAGAGCAGTGTTTGTACAAACTTGGATTAATGTGTATAGGTAAAGCTTCAGAAGGATTAGAGCAATACGCTGCTGAGGACATCACGCTGTTCGAACAGCACAGAGCAAAAGAAAAACTAATCTCTGAATCTACCATAAATTTCCAACATTCCTTGTTAGCAGATTCTACTGAGAGTGCTATTAATGATAGTGTAACTAATGACACTACCGAATCTGAAAACGCCTCGACTGATAGCGTCGTGAATACATCTCAGGAAAGTCTAATCAAGAATGTTGATTCATGTTCAGAAAATGATGCCAGCACTTCAAAAACGTCATTAACAGAGACAGTACTGGACGATAATAGAGAAGTTTCGGAAAAACTGGATGATGTAAGTATAATTGCTGATGAACTAGATCACAAAGAAATGCATGAATTAGCTTCTAGTGGCCTTTATAATAGTGTTGAAAATGTATCTGTGCATGAGACGAAGGAAAGTATTGATGTGCAAGAGACAAAGGGAAGTATTGAAAATGAAGAAAAGTCCAAAGATATTGCCGAGATACCTGAAAGTTCTGAAATGGAGGCAGATAAATATTCTGAAATAAGAGATGATTCTGTTGTGCCTACATATGTTGCTGAGACTGAAACTTCTAATGAAAACGATAATCCATTGAAGGATGCTGACTTATACTCTGAAGACAAAGTGCAGTTAGTCAATATTGAACATGTGACCTCATTCAATGAATCTGTGAATAAATTTACATCTAGGGACATAACAGAAACAGTAATACCAGAAGTAAATGATGTAAATCTACTAGAAGTTGTTAGTACATCTCCTGTTACAAGTACAGATCTGCGTGAAGAGGTGTCGGATTCTTCTAAACCTGACTCTGATAATAGTTCACTAGGTCTGGCAAGTGAAGTACAAAATCATCAGGAACCACACGTTAAAGATGATACGTCTTTGCAAAATACAAGTACTAGCACCTATGGTGAAGTATCTGAAGCTCTCAAGTTGGACAATGATAACAATATACAAGATCTCAACAATGAAGTACCAATATGCCAGAAGTCATTAGAAGTTGATGATACATCTTTGAAAGTGGTACAAGAGGAATCCAACATCGTTAAAAATCCTGATATACAAACAATCCAATGTTCTGTTCTCGATGTACAGAAAAGTATCGAAGATGCAGATGAAGATCATCAAGAGAAGGAAGTAATAGAGGAGGTGGCTTGCCAAAGCGCTAATAGTGAACATATGGAAATTGAAAGTAATCCGAACTCTAAGAAAGGCAGCTCGCAAAACACTGATAATCATTCAATTAATACCATTCCAATTGATGATAATGATACAAAACACACAGAACATCATGCTGGTTTCAGACCATCTCCTAAGCCTGATCCCTTACAGTCCAGCCTTAAAGAATCACCAACTAAGACTGCAGAAATGTTGATATCTATTAACAAACATAAGTCTAAATATGCCGTTTCTGTTGCTACAGATATTGAATTTTTTCACCAAACTGCTCAAATCGACAAAAACGTTTTAGAAGATGAATGCGTACCTGAGGAAAAGAATGCTGATATTGATTCAAATCTCATTCAGCATGCTAGTGAATTATTGCAAGATATATTGGGAGATGTTGAACATTCTGTTTATGATGGAAGTAATGGAATACCTCATGTTAACACCAAAAGTGTACAACACAAAAACAAAGTTGTTCCGGCTTCACCTGTAAAGTCTTTGAACCCTCTGCAAAAACCTGTTCTCACCACACAAACTGCTTGTAGTAACGGTTATGTCCATAACACCAGCACACCCGTTAAAAGGTCTCACAAAGGGGCTTTGAAGAACAGCGGTATTCAAGCACTGAGAGAGATTGATATGTTATCTCCTGTTAAAGCCAATGAAAACATAGTTGAAGCAAAACATGAAAAGGAAATGCACAAACCATCTTCAGAAAAGAAGAAAATTGATTTTAAAACCTATGCATCAAGGAGAAGTATGATGAACTTGAAGGAAACTGAAGAAAACGAGAAAGAATTACATAGACGTAACTCTGAAAGTCATGAATTGGATGATGATTTCCTGGGTCGTCTTTTTAATGCTGTGAATGTCATAGATAGTATAATTGAAGATCAAAAAGAAGAAAGTTCATTGGACGATGTGAATACTGGTTTCAGTGCAATTACACCTGAAATGGCTTGTGAACTTTCTACCTCAAAAGTAAAATATAACACTGATCTGATTGAGCAGGACAGTATGCCGTATGATATTGAGAGTTTCCCACTTGTTGAAGACGATTTACAAAACATTAACGAAACAGTTGAAACTCAAAGCTGTAGTTACGAAATACCTTCGGAAAACATTGAAATGGTTGAAGTTGCAGAGAGCATCGCAGCCTCCGACATGGTTGACAATGAGGATACTGTACTTGATACATACTTTGAAAAAACAGTTGGAACCTTTTGTAGTGGAGTTGATGACGATTTGGAAGAAAGAAACATGTCAAAACATGTTAGTAAAGTAGATGATAATAAAGTTGATTGTGAAAATGACATATGTTTAAGTGGTATTCCTGAACATCAAGATGTGTTAGAAAATCTAGATTCAAACTTCCAGATTACTAATAACTCCATCAATGAAAACAGCAATACTGTTCCAAGTGAAAAGCCTGGGAGTAATGAAGAAAAGGTAAATTGTTCTGGTGAAGAAGTTAAAATGCTGGGTACAACGGCTGAAGATGAATTAAGCGACAGTATGGGAAAGCATAGTGATACTGTTGGAACAAATAATGAAACTGGTGTGGTTGGAGATCCAGAAAATGTTGGTGGCGGAATGATTACTGCTGAAGCAGAAATTAACACTGAAGATAATAATGACCCTGTCGATACACTTGACGTCTGTGTTGAAGATGAAAGTCAAAGTAAGCATGATTTACAGGGGGAAGAATGCTGCATTTTGGAGGATTCGGAACAGGCTGATTGCGAGACAGTCTCTAATGAAAATACCACAGATTATAATGATGAAACGTTTGATCTCCCCGTCCCAAATGAAAATTGTATGACAGGTTCTGAGACACTTGAAAATCCATCTGATGAGAACCATAGTGTGATTGAAACTGTTTCTGCTGGGAGTGCAATTATAAGTAAGGAGGAAGCTGTATTAAAACCAATTGATGTCAGTGATAATATGTCATGTGATTCTATCGCTGATGTAGCAATTATAACTCCTGAAGGTCCTGCAACAAATGAAGAAATAATAACATGTGGAACTGTTGAGATATATTCTGAAGCTATCGATAATTCACAACTTGAGGACACATCAGATGTAGAAAGCAATGACGATGACGCCCAGAGTCCTGATAATACTATAGTAACAAATGAAGAAAACACTCCCTTAGGTGAACCCAATGAAGGTAATGTTGCTTTAGTTGACTCTAATTATTCTAGTTCATCTGGTGATAGAGATACTACATCAGACCATGTGGACCCGCTAAAGCTTTCAATTAAGGAAAGTAAACGTGAGTTTACCATTAAGTATGAGATGAATGGGTTGGTTATAAAAGAAGACCTTCTCACAGGAGATAAAAATGTGGTAGAAAACAGCTCCCCGTTTAGAAGCACTAGTGAATCGCAATCCAATGCTGATCATTCATCTCAATTAGAAAGTGATGTAAGCCACATGTCTACACCCGTTAGTGACAGAGACAGCTCATATGTTAATGAATTGAATATCGATACAAAAACTGAACCAAGAAAACACTATACTGCTGAAGTTGATACATACGAAAAACTGGAAAATGAAGCCATTAGTCCAAATCACAATGCTGACTTGGGAGATGCAAGTAACTGTTCTGATTCTGAAAATGCAGATGTCGAGATGACTGACAAACATGCCGATGTATCAGAAGTAGCTTGTAACGAAAGCTCTGTATGTTCAGTGGAGAGTACTTTGAAAGATTCACATGATGTACAAAACATTGACAAGGATGCTGAGTTTGCAGTGAATGAGATATATGAGGAGGAAGCACTTAGCATGGACCATGAATCAATCCCAACTAAAGTTACCAATGATCATATTGATACGATTGATGACACCAAGTCAAAGTTCGGTGATAGTATAAATATTGATGAAATTAGTGAGGACTTTAATTTTGAGGAAATGCCAATAGATACTGACAAGTCACAGGATGACTGTTTAGTAAGTTCGCCACCTACATTAGAAAAAGTTGATGAATGTGATACATCAACGGATATAAGTTTTGAGTTACCAGCGATAGATAACACTATTTGTGTTGAGGGAAGTCCTCCTGTACTTGAACCAGAAGAAGTTGATGAGCTTCAAGTATGCCTGGAACAAAAAGATGATCATGAACCAGAAGTTGATGAGCTTCAAGTATGCCTGAAACAGAAAGATGATCATGAACCAGAAGTTGATGAGCTTCATGTATGCCTGGAACTAAAAGATGATCATGAACCAGAAGTTGATGAGCTTCAAGTTTGCCTGGAACTAAAAGATGATCATGATAAATTAGTTCAAGAACAAGAAGCAAACAAGAAAAATACTTCAGAAAGACATTTTCTTGATGTCCTTGAAAATGTTTTTGATGAACCAGATCAACCATTACCTGTGCCTAAGAAATTAGGTAGTAATACGTCCCATGTTGAAAATAGTGAATCTGAATGTACTCCAGATATGTTACAATCTGAAATTCCAAATGACATAAACGTCGACGATTCTATTGGACGTCATTTCTCTGATGTCATAGAAGAAACTCAACCATTGTCGTTGCAATCTTTATTGGACATAAGTGAAAAAGGTGAAGTTACCCTGGCACAAATCAAACAAGTTTTATCTCCTGTACGAAATAAAGAAAATGATACCCGAATTCAAAAGGCGTCACTATTGAAAATAAAGTCAAGTATTGCCAATCTCCTGGCTAATGTGAAGACACCGACTAAGAAAGATCCTGCTTGGTTGAAAAGAGATTCGCTGTCAAAGTATACCAAGAAAAGGGCTTCTTTACAACAACGATACTTTAATGATGGTGATGATGACAAGTACGCTTTCACTGATGACGACGATACAGATGATGAAGTGTCTCTTGAAAGTGATGATGACTATGCTATTGTAAATTCTGTAATTGATGAAACATGTAAATATGATAAGAACAACTCCAAAGGATCAGTGACTGACAACATTTTGCAGATGCTAACCTCTTTAGAAGACAAGGGAAGCTTAGCTGATAATATGACTAATTTGTTAGACATTCTTGCAGAAAACCTGGTTAATATGGGTAATAAGAGTAAAAATAGAGAATTTGAGAATGATTCTTCGATAGATTCTGATTCAGATCATAGTTACAGTGACGATGTTGTGCATATTCCACCTAGCACTTCCACAGAAAGTACACAAAAAGAGCTTATTGCAGATTATTTAGATGATGAAGATGACCAGCCGCCATGTTTGGATGACATTCCAACAGCTGAAGATAGTATTGTTTCAGAACAACTTAATGAAAGTTTGGAAAATGACTCTGTCAAAATGTCTGGAATTCAGCAAGGTAGTTTTGATTCCACAGGAAATCAGCAAGATAGTTTTGATTCCACAGGTAATCCGCAGGAAAGTTTTGATTCAACTGATGCTGAAGTAAACAATGACTCTACTGATGTGGAAATCTTTTCAAATGACATGATTGATGAGGACAATTCTGAATCTGTTCACATTGAGTCTAACAATCTGGACAATAAAGAAAACACACTGATGGACTTGGAAGCTGACAACGAAATCATAGACAATGGAACTACATGTTTAAATTGTGATAAACCAAAAGAGAAAAGCTATGAAATCGACCAACAGACAGAACCAAAAGTGAAGGCTAGTACACTTTTCAAAAGTATTACTGAACTAAATTCTATAGAGACTGATGAGGAATCTAATTGCGATGATCATTTTGATCCAATATCAAATTTGAAAGAAAATTCTGCTTGGGAATTCAATTCAAATTATAGCTCAGATAGAGAATTGGAAGATCCTGATTCTGATACAGAAAATAAGATAAGACCTAAGTCCACTGAAACTGTGTTGAATAAGGTTGCTAATGAAGTTGAAATCTTTGAAAATACAGTTGGAAATACATGTGATCTTAAGGTAAATGAAAGTGAGAGTGATATTGATAATGTTCATATGGACAGTGATGGTGCCTCTACCAAAGGTTTAAAGGTTGACCCAGTTCAAGAATGTTTAGGAGATGTACGGTCAAGTATTATTAACATTAAAACCCCAGCAATAGATCAACTGGAACCTGATGAAAAGACTGGAAATGAGGCCGCTTCAGTAGAAAATAGTTACAGTGTCAATAACAATAGCATTGAAGATCAACAACTTGAGCTGCCATTGTTTTCTAATATACATCTGGCAAGGAATGGTAAAGAAAATGAACCTAAACTTGCAGGACTTCGGTATGACTCGTCTACAAAAATTGATAATGCAAGTCAAATTGTAGAAACAGTTAATGATAAAGACGGTTCCCCTAACAATGAGATTATTGAAGATAGCGGCATTAAATTTCTAGATCAAAAAGAATCCGAGTCAGAACATCTTGGTACTTATGATGATTCACCTAGCACAACTGAAAGTGACAAATATGTTGAAGAAAGTGAGTTAATCACTGATAAACATGTAGAAAAAAGTGAGTTAATCCCTGACGAACATGTAGAAAAACGCGAGTTAATCCATGTTGATCATGTTGAAAATGCAGAGTTTTTCACTGATGAACATGAGGAAGAAAGTGAGTCAATAACCTGTGAGCCTGTTGAAGAAAGTGAGGTAATTCCTGATGAACATGTAGAAGGGGAGGTTATCCTGGACGAACAAGTTGAAAACAGTGATTCAGTCACCAATGAAATTGCAGAAAAATTTGAGGTAATTCCTGATCAACATTTAGAAGGCGAAGTAATCCTGGATGAACTAGTAGAAAACAGTGATTTAATTCTGAACAATGAAAACCCATCTGAAAATTCCGTTTCTACAGCATTTAAGCATTTTGATAAAGAAACTGAAGAAAAGTCAGATAACGTTTGTGAAGACATTCTTTCTACTAACATAACATGGAAAGATATTGTTTCTACTGAGAAAGTTAGTGAAAATATTGTATCTACTGTTGAAACTTGTGAAACTATAGTTTCTACTGAGGAAGTTTGCACAAATATCGTTTCTACTGAGGAAGTGTGCACAAATATTGTTTCTGCTGTTGAAACTTCTAAAGATACTGTTTCTACTGATGAAATTTGCACAAATTTCCTTTCTACTATTGAAACTTGTGAAGATATTGTTTCTACTGAGGAAGTTTGTGAAAACATCGTTTCTACTGAGGAAACTTGTGAAGGTATTGTTTCTACTGATGAAGTTTGCAAAAATATCGTTTCTTCTGTTGAACTTGAAAATATTGTTTCTATTAATCAAAATGAAGACTCAAATGTAACTATGACATATGAAGAGTCAGATGATGACTTTGATTTTTCCAGTAGACTTGAAACCAACAAACATCAGTCAGTGTTCAAGGAAGTGGAATCAATTCGAAATGCAGACAATATTTTTAAAAGTCGTGACAAAAACAGTGCATGTACTAGTTCTGAAATTGAGACAGTTGTAAAACCCATAGAATATGCTGCTGAGAAAGAGGAAATAAAAACACCAGTTACACAAATAATACATTCTAAAGTGAAATCAATTGGCACAGAAGATGATTCAAATAAATTAACCGAGGAGTATGTGCCGGAACTGAAAGAACCTTCAGACTACATTCCTTTTGAAAGTGAAGAAAGCTCTGGAATGTTTTGTGAAACTATTGCAGAAAAAGTCAAAAGAAAGCAGAGAGGCAGGTGCAAATCTGTGTGTTATAATTTCAACCCATTATTGTATTATAGTTCTGCATATGCTAGAGAAGCTCCCCAGACTGCAAAGAAAGAATTTAGTGTGTTTAGAAGTTCAATTTTGGAAAAGAGAGCTAGAGAAAGGGATCTTGCTGATGCTAGTACTGATGATAATGAGTGTTCTGCAAGGAAGAAACGGTACAGTTCTGTTCCTAAGGACATGAGCTCAAATAAGCATAGTGAGTTTAAAAAGAACAATAAAGATGAGACAGGTGATTTCAAATGGTCTAAAGTATCAAACTTAAGTGTTTATCCACATGTAGATTTAAAACCATGTTATGTGGCATTGCATAGATTATCTGAGGAAGTGATTCAGAAACATACCAATAGAAAAAGGAAATGCATTGAAGATAATGAACCAGAATACAGACCTCCTATTAAAGTGACTATCAAGCTCAGTCAAATAGTGTATCCACCAAACTCACCGTATGGTTCAACATCTGTTTCCTCAGATGCATGTAGGTCAGGATATGAGAGTTATAGTGAGAGTAGTGATGTGGAGGATGAGTCTGCAGAGAAAGACAATGAATTTGATTCATCTGAACCTTATCTTGCGACAACAAATACAGATACACCTGAGGCAGATGTATTACAAACATCTGAAGGAACCTCCCAATTTGCAACTACGGAACGAGAACCTTTAAAAATAAAGATGCGCACACTTCTAACAAAAATAAGTCATGAAAATATTGCGGACCGCATAGATATTAAAAATAAAGCAAGTACCAAGAATGAAATTATTACAAATTCTGAAAATATTGGTGTTAGGAATACTCCAAACAAAGATGATTTAAAACAGACAGCAGAGAAACCTGATAGTGTTCTATTTTATCTCAGTGAAGATTCAGATTCTAATGAAGACCTTGCTTCTCTGAAGGAAAAAGTAACTAAAATAGTTGAACAACAAACTGTGATAAATTCAAGTGTAAAAGTAAAAGACTCTGTAGATGATTTTATTCATGGAGACTGTGGAGAATCTGATGTAGATCTCAGTGCTTCGGATTCGGATACTGATGTTCAGGATGAAATTGATGAGATATTGAATTCTAACAGCAAAGCTAATTTAGAACTTGTAGGTAACACTTCCGAAATTACTGAAGTACTTCATCCACCTTCTGAAGAAGTAGAGAGCAAAAAACGTGCAATTAAAATGATTGTTAGTGACTTAAGACTAAGTGATAGTGAATCTGATTCTGAAACGGAGATTGCTGAAACTGTTAATATAATAAACAAAACGTCTGCCTTGGGAAACAATCTTCCATATCCTGTTTCTGGTATAATAATGGCTTCACAACGAGAAGATACTTTTGAAATAGTAAAAAATACTGAAGATTTGCTTGAAACATTTTCAATGAGTGTTAATAAAGAGGTCGATGAATTGGATAGAGTAGGACATTGTGATGGAGATTCAACTGGGCCTAACTGTGATATTTTGTTACCCGGAACAGAAAATTGTCAGGATTCTTCTAGTTCTCGTACATGTGGACCTGATGCACGCTATATTGATTGGAATGAAATTGTTTTACCAACAACTAGTTTTGAAAGTGAAAATTCTCAAGTGATGAAACCAGATGTCACAGCCAATGAAATGGTAGATAATAACGATGAAAATGATGTGCAGATAAGTGCTAGTGATGATGCTGTAAAGAGTTTGGAAAGTGAAACATTTAAGGGAATTAAAGATGATATAGATGGGAGCGAAGATGAGTTAATATATTACGCCGTTGAAGTATCTGATGAGTTTGAAACCAACGAAGCTGTAGTCAATTTAGAATCTGTTGAACTTGAACAAGGTGAAGTTGTTATAGATGACTCGCAGTCTGATTTAAATATTGTTAATGCTGTTGAAACACGGGTGCTACATAGTGAAATAAACGAAGAAGAGGTTGACATTTTCTCTGAAGAGAAGGGAGTGGGTATGTTAGAAGCAAAAAATTTGTAATGGATAGCATAGTTAATGATACTGACACAGTTGTTACAGACCCTGTAATAGAAAAGGAATTTGATAAATCTGTGGCTGAGAATCATATAGAAGAACCAATGGATCTATCAGCATCTACAAACAATTGTGACATTGATACGCCGGGTGTATAGTCCAGTCAGGATAAAAATCCAGTGACGCAGCGGTCGCGTACACATAAACTGCAACGTCACTGTCACAATATCCTAACTGGACTATACTTACTGAATCATGTGATACGCAAACCCCATCAAATAACCCAGTTAATTCAGACAATATATTAACAGATACTGTTGATGTAACAATGGCTGGAGTATCAGGAACTACATGTAATTATTTGCCCTCTTGATGAATGCTTTTTCTTTCCTTGCTTTAAAGATTCCACACATTTGTGTTCATGTGATAAAATAATGCATATTTTTTATAAATGATGACAGAGGAGTTCAAATAAAGATGAAACTTTTGCCTGTAACGAGAACAAAAATCAAACGGTCGTCCAGGTCGGATCTCCAGAAACATCTCAATCTGAGCTAAATCTCATCTCAAATATTGCCATGTGTTTTAAAGATAATTTTCATGCGAGATTGAACTCAAAATTTGCATCACAAAACAGAAAACCTTATTCTTAGTATTTAAAGAACTCAAACTTCAAATTGATCTCAAATTCGGACTCTGATTTGAGCAAAATCTCAATTTGAGATGAGATTTCTCCTTGAGATGCTTCGGGAGATAGGGACCAGGTGAATTGTAAATGAAACATTAATTAGATTAGTCATGAAAATAGTATCAGGTTAATAAGTGTTCAAAGCATCAGCTTCCTGTGTCAGAAAAAACCACAGCTTTCATTTTATAAGTTCAATTAATGTGATGAAATTATGCGAGTTTTTTGTGTTTAGCCTTGTTTGTACTAATAAAGAACATGTACTCCGGGAAAACCAGCTGACTAATCATGATTAAATTTGATCGCATTCTGTATGCTATTAGCTCACCTGTCACAATGTGAGCTGTTGTGATCGTTCTTGGTCCGTCGTACGTCCATTCACAATTTCTGGTGAACCCACTAGAGGCCACAGTTATGGCTTAATCTTCATGAAAATTGGTCAGAATGTTTGTCTCTATGAAAATCTAGGTCAAGTGTGAAACGGTTCATGTGGGGTAAAAAACTTGGTCAAATCTTAGTATAAGATTGTGAACACATTAGAGGTCACAATTATCATATGGCCCCAATCTTCATGAAACTTCGTTAAAATGTTTGTCTCTATGAAATGTAGGTCAAGTTTGGAACTGGGTCATGTGTTGTAAAAAGCTAGGTCAAATCTTAGAAAAAAGCTTGTGAGTGCATTCGAGGACACATTTATGGACCGATCTTCATAAAACTTTGTTAGAATGTAAGTCTCTAAAAAATCTAGACCAAGCTTAAACAGTACTACTAGTATGTACATGTATCAGAAGAACTTATGTGAGGGATGTTGAACAGTATTGGCCCATTTGATAGGTAGCAAAAGCAATGTTTCTCGGGTGAGCGATATAGGGCCACAATATAGGGCCATCGTGGCCCTCATGTGTAGTTCTATGTACTGGGTGTTTTCATTATGTATTGTAAATCATTCATGTTCATGAAATGAGGGTAGTAGATTAGGATTTTACCAAAGAACTTTCACCAAGTCTATAACCATGTTTGTATGCTAATATAAGGAAACATAATATATGTGTATTGTTTGTATTGTTGATTATATTTTGTACACTTATGTAAATGAAATGGTTCTGTTCTTGCTTTTTGCACCCGGTTTTACAAATTTAATTTTCATGTTTAGTTTTGACTGGTTTATTATTTCATTATTTAACCTCTTATTAAGACTAATTTAATAATGAGACCAATTTTCAAATGGTCCCTATGGTGATCTAATTAAAGAAATTATGTTACATCTATATTATCTTTACAAGTGTAACATGCCGAGTAAAACACATTTAATTATTCAGGGAGTGCACAGGGACGGCAGGATCGGCATTGTTAGTCCCCTACCGGTTTTTGACTGGAGGGGACTATAGATTTGCCCTCCGTCCGTCAAAAAATCTGGATCCTGGCATAACTCAAACCGTTTCCAATCTAGGTTTATGAAATTTGATATGTGGATAGGGGGCAATAAGGGGATTATGCATGTCTAAAAATTGTTGTCGTTATGGTAACAGAAACATTGAAAATGGCTTCAATCTGGTATAGGGGACTTCTGTATTGCTTGCAATTCTTAATGACTTGTTACATCCTGATAAATCTCAACCTCCGATATCAGTTCATGTGGTGTTCACTGTATTGAGGGCTAACTGTAATAGGTTTTGTATGTTGAACATTTTGTGTCTCCCACATATAGTGGGGGGGGGAGACATTAATTTTGTGGTGGATGTCTGTCCGGGTGCCACGTACAATTTGTGACAAAGTTTGTCAGCGTGTGTTCTACTTAAACGTTAGTTGGATTGCAATGAAACTTCACATGAATGCTTAGTACCATCCCTAGTTGTGCATATTGTCAGGAAATTTATGTTTGACCAATTTTGTCAGGAGTTTTGTACCTTTGTGGGAGACATACGTTTTAGTGTCATTAAACCGTTCTAGTTGTTATTGATATTTGTTTGCAGTTTATCATCAGTTATTATGTGATTGCATTGGTTAGTTTGATATTTGAATAAATTATGCAACTACAGTAAAACCTCGGTAATACGAGCAGCGTTTATTCGAGCAACCGGCCTAATTCGAGCAAATTTCAAAGTCCCGACGAATTTGCTCTATATTGGCAAACGTCTTCTCATTATAAACACAGTTACACTTAGTCATAACAACAATTCATCATAGATTTCGGATATTTCGAGCACCTGGCTTAACTCGAGCATTTGGCTTGTCCCGATGGGTCCTCGAGGTAACGAGGTTTTACTGTATTTTGATTGAACACCAAGTAGTTTATTTATGCATTATTTTATGTTTTACTTATATTGCTTTCAAGACAATATATTTTTGTATTTTTCAAAGTAAATAAATAGCTAGTATCTGATAAAATTAAGCCAGAAATCAGATGTCTGATAATGTAATAGATTTCATTAAGATCTGGGAATGTATCTTGCTACGGTAATTATTTGGATATACATGTATGTACATTGTTGACTGCATAGTCATTGTCTCATGGTTATATGCTATATATACGGAATATTACTGCCTTATGTTGATCCGTTTGGGTTGTATTACCTCAAGTTGCTTGTGTAATGCCGTATCTCGCGAGACCTTAGGTCGAGCAAGATACGGTATGGCGCAAGCAACGAAAGGTAATACGGCTTAACAGATCAACACAGCTGCAGTAATATTCCTTTTAATATATACCTACAAAGCACTTTTACGTGAGAAATGCATTTAATGTGAAGACATTGACGTCATGAACGTCGGCATATTCTGGCATATAACGCAACGTCCATTCATAAAAGGTTAATGTTGACGTCATTGACGTTGGCATATGTTCGGCATATAACACATCAGACATGCATGATACCGATTCGGAACACCAGACATGTATGATACGGAAAATGCAATCTGTCGCGTTGTATTCCACTGTGCGATTTGGTCTGTATTTGTGAGAATACATTGCTAGGTATATAATAAAAATTTATATATCTTCATATAATGGTGCTGCTTTGTTTGACCACTAACACATGTCAGACCATTACGTGTATATAGTATATTTGTTTGAACAATGTGACCACTCACCATCTGTAAATTGTTTACCACCAATCCACACTTCACTTCAACCACTTGATAGAATTTGACCAAACTTCTCAAGATCGTTAAGTAGTCCCCTTTAATTCTGGTCAAAAGGTTCCGGTCAGTTACATAAGTAGAGCAAGAGCTAGAAAGGGACTTTATCAGTGAAACTTTAATAGAGCAGCATAATGTTTGTGCCAAGTTATGTGTTTTATCTTCCATATAATTATAACTTGGTATGTGTGTCTTATAGTCTACATAGGTTTTCAAAGTATGTCCTTTTTAGCTCATCTCACTAAGTGTATTAAAGTCCCATTATGTCTTAAATGACTATTTTTAAGAACCAATAACTTGGCAACCCGTCTGCAAAATGGTGCATTTGAGCAATTTAGTTGAGTCACAAAGGTTGAAAATGCCATAAGATGGAAGAAAACGAATAAAGCCTAAGGGGAGCAACTCTTGCAAAATTAGTATTTTGTCATCCATACAAGTTACTAAATATAGCTGACATTCTGTCGTCAATTATAGGTAGTTTGTGAAAACATACTAATTCTTTGTATTTAGTCTTTTTACTAGATGATCGGGAAAAAAGTTTTGGGAGAGATAATGTGACTTTAACATAAGACTAACATGCTTAGGTGAGCGATTTAAGGTCGTAGTGTCCCTCTTGTTAACAAACTTTGGTGTCCGATATATTGATTATTTCACTGTATATTTGAAACCATGTTTTATACTTCGCTGGCTTAGAATGAGAAGATCGTAATTGCTACTTACAACCTTATAAGACTCATGCATATTAGAAATCTGCATCTCAAGGCGCTTCTTATGAGCCTATTTTCATAAGAATTGAAAGTGGTCATGTTGACTAATTTGACGTTGAAAAAGCTTGCTTTTCCATAAGTAAAGAGTAGTTTTCAGATAGTTTTTTCTTGTTTTTTCAAAATATCAATTTTGTACTTACAACCTTCTGATTCTAAGCCAGGGACTTGTAACGGTGGATATAAATAACTACTGTTTACTGCTTTATACTGCTCAGTAAGTTATATATATAATGGTCGTTATCCGGATCTCATTGTGAACAAATGATCTTTGTGTGTAAAATGTAAATAAACTACTTTAAGTGTCTGTGTTTTAGCTCACCTGAGCACTATTCGGAAGGTAATTTCCAGCATCAACTTTCACCTTATTTGGTCAAATTGTCAATAAAATCTAGGTCAAATCATATAAAACCTTTAGTCGGTTTTCGCCTGATCTTTATAAATTATTAAAACCATGCCACAATATGTGCCTGCCTTGTCTAATACAGGGTCTTATTTTGATGTTTGATATTATTGAGTCAAAAAAATATATATTGCTATAATTTAGTCGTGATTTGTTTGCAACATTCTTGTGTATTTAGGTGAGTGCAGTAGGGCCAATAATTGACCCTGTTTGTTTACATTGTTATAGTATGACTATTGATCTGATAATGTTACTGTATTTAATTACACGTATTATGTTAGAATTGAGTTGCGGTGATATTTATTGTCATAGGTTATGACAATGTACATATATACATTAACTAAGGGATTTAATCATACCACATCTTTGATGTGTCAAGTATGTCATTCCCATTGTATTTATGTCCCCGCCCTGTGAAGAAGTAGGACTTCATTGTTTTGCACATGTAAAGTCATTCAGTCTTTCTGTAGATCAACAATGTCCGTAATGTAACCACCGGTGGGTAGAAGTTTATGGTACATGTCGCTGGCGAAATATGAAAAGGTCATAAGTATCAAATCGATATTTTGAAAAAACAAAAAAGTGTCAGAAAACGACTCTTTACTTATGGAAAAACAAGACTTTTAAACTCTGGTTTGGTCAACATGACCAGTTCCGATTTTCATGAAAACAGGCTCATAAGAAGCGCATTGTGATGCAGATTTCAAATATGTCTGAGTCTTATAAGGTCGTAAGTGCTACTAACGACCTTCTCATTCTAAGCTAGCGATGTTTTGTCTTGTTTGCATGATATCTGATAATCTCTTAATCATTTGATTGCAAGAATGACATAAGTGCAGAATTATTCATATAGCAATGTGTTATATAATTATTGTGAAGATGCTATTGTATAATTTTATGTTATTACTTGTTGTATGATTTGTACATATATTTATTCTATTTGTTTTGGGTTGAAGTAAAGTTTACTGTAGTTATCAGTTACATAATATTACATCAAGAGGTCATGAACATATTCTGATTGGTAAAATGTTGAATTTTTTTTTATTTCTCATTTTATATAATTTTCTGTTTATTTTATTGGAATACATGTGTTTTCATTCATGTAACCTTGTTTTATTGCATATATAGTTTAATGAATGTGAGTTTCTTTGTTCATGTGAAGTTTTGTCAAAGTTGCTTCAAGCATTTTTGATTTTTTGATGATTCAACAATATTAAAATCATGATAAAATAAAACTGTTATATGAGTATATGCAGTATATGATGAATAAAATTTGAAATTTCATAGTTTCAGTGTTTGTCCGTCCGTCCGTCTGTCTGTCTGTCACATCTGGTCCAAATCTCCAGATTTATCTCAATCAAGCCCCGATCTCCCGAAACATCTCAATCTGAGCTCAATCTCAACTCAAGTTTTATCACCTATTGTATGAGATAGTTTCCATGCGAAATTATACTCTAAATTGGTATAACAAAACAGGAACATCATTCTGAGTTTATTACAGTAAAATTTCGAGAGCTCAAGCTTCATATTTATCTCTAATTCCGACTCCGATTTGAGCACAATCTCAATTTGAGTTGAGATATCTACTTGAGATGTTTCGATAGATCGTGGACTGAGCTCAATCTCAACTCAAATATTTGACATAATTTCCAATGATTTTCATCTTATTTCCAAACAATACCAGACTCAAAATTTGTATTACAAAACAGAAACATTATTATTTTAAAAGGTTAAATTTTAACTTCAGTTGGGTCTCAAATTCAGACTCTAATTTGAGCAAAATCTCTTGATTTGATTTGAGATTTAACCTGGAGATGCTCTCAGAGTTCGTTGCCAGGTTAAAGTAAATATATTTCTAGATTATCATCCGCACCAACAATGTATTTTTAATGCCTTATCTATTGCTCTGTGATCACCCTATGCCTGTCATGCATTGATGGTGATTGGGCACAAAATGTGTCTCGGTGAAGTCAAGGTCAAATTCGATACTAGGTTATCTGGTGTCAAAAACTAGGTCAAAGGTCAAATAAAAGAAAAGTAGAGATCTCTTTTGGTAGACTCTGCATGTAAAATCTAGTCCAATGCTAGATTTGAGAACAAGTGTACCTCTTTAGTTATTTTCTGTATTGAAAACAAATGCTAGTCTGTTAGATATTTCAAAATAAACGGCATAAAATCACACCCCCCCCATTTTCAAAATCATTGGATGATAATCTAGCAGATATTGTGTAATGACCTTATTACAAAGGTTGCAGGTGCTTGTGTGATAACCTAGGATAACTACTGGTTGATAACTACTGGTTGATAACTACTGGTTGATAACCCAGGATAATTACTGGTTGATAACACAGGATAACTACTGGTTAATAACACAGGATAACTAACTACTGGTTGATAACACAGGATAATTACTGATTGATAGCACAGGATAACTACTGGTTGATAACACAGGATAATTACTGGTTGATAACCCAGGATAACCTATGTTTGATAACACAGGATAACTGCTGGTTGATAGCACAGGATAACTACTGGTTGATAACCCAGGATAACTACTGGTTGATAACCCAGGATAACATCTGGTTGATAACACAGGATAACTTCTGGTTGATTACCCAGGATAATTGCTGGATGATAACCCAGGATAACTATTGGTTGATAACCCAAGATAACTACTGGTTGATGACCCAGGATAACTACTGGGATAACCAAGGATAACTATTGGTAGATAACCCAAGATAATTACTGGTTGATAACCAAGGATAACTACTGGTGATAACCAAAGATAACTATCTGTTGACCATCCAAGATAATTACTGGTTGATAACCAAGGATAACTAATTTTGATAACACAGGATAACTATTGGTTGATAACACAGGATAACTACTGGATGATAACCCAGGATAACTACTGGTTGATAATACAGGCTAACTACTGGTTAAAACACAGGATAACTACTGGTTGATAACCCAGGATAACTACTGGTGGAAAACCCAGGAAAACTACTGGTTGATAACACAGGATAACTACTGGTTGATAACCCAGGATAATTACTGATTGATAGCACTGGATAACTCCTGGTTGATAACACAGGATAACTACTGGTTGATAGCACAGGATAACTACTGGTTGATCACCCAGGATAACTTATGGTTGATTACCCAGGATAATTACTGGATGATAACCCAGGATAACTATTTGTCGATAACCCAAGATAACTACTGATTGACAACCCAGGATAACTACTGGTGATAACCAAGGATAACTATTGGTAGATAACCCAATATAATTACTGGTTGATAACCAAGGATAACTATTGGTTGATAACCCAATATAACTACTGATTGATAACACAGGATAACTACTGGATGATAACCCAGGATAACTACTGGTTGATAACTACCGGTTGATTACACAGGAATACTTCTGGTTGATAACACAGGATAACTACTGGTTGATAACACAGGATAATCACTGGTTGATAACCCAGGATAAGTACTGGTTGATACCCCAGGATAATTACTGGTTGATAACACAGGATAACTACTGGTTAATAACACAAAAGAACTACTGGTTGATAACACAGGATAACTACTGGTTGATAACCCAGGATAACCACTGGTTGATAACACAGGATAACTACTGGTTGATAACCCAGGATAACTACTGGTTGTTCACACAGGATAACTACTGGTTGATAACGCAGGATAACTACTGGTTAATAACCCAGGCTAACTACTGGATGTATAACAGGATAACTACTGGGTGATAACCCATTATAACTACAGGTTGATAACACAAGATAACTAATGTTTGATAACACAGGATAACTACTGAATGATAACCCAGGATAACTACTTATTGATAACCCATGAGCAATACGGGTTTACAACACAGGATAACTACTGGTTGATAACCCAGGATAACTACTTGTTGGTAACACAGGATAACTACTGGTTGATAACACATAATAACAACTGGATGATAACACATGATAACTTCTGGTTGATTACCTTAGATAACTACTGGATGATAACCCAAGATAACTACTGGATTATAACCCAATATAACTACTGGATGATAACCTAAGATAACTACTGGATGATAACAAAGGATAACTACTGGTTGATAACACATGATAACTACTGGTTGGTAACCCAAGATAACTACTAGTATATGGCACATGACAAATCAAGGTTGATAACCGTAGATGCCTCGGTTGGAAACACGGAATAACTACAGGTTTTAAACTGGGTTAACTACTATATGAAGATCATGATCAAGTACATTATCCCTTAGGCTTTGATCATGGTACTGTCCTGATCATGGTTCACATTATGTATTGAAAAAAAAAGTTATTAGGCCTAGCTTCAACTCACACAGAAACACAGATCGCCTCTTTGAATGTCTTAGGTAGCGTTTATGTTTTCTCAGGGACTCGGAGCGATAAATATCCATACTCACTCCGCCAATATAATTAAAAAACTGTCATAATTAATTTTTATGTTTACTAAAGTACTCGTGTACCCGGATGTGAAGTTAAAGTGACACTGTCCTCTGTCCGATATCATCCGGGTTTCCACGATAATAATCTTAATTACATTAAAGTGTCCCATTTAACCCTCACTTTATTTACTATTTTAAGTAGAACATTGAGGCTTAAAGAATTAGATCAATGTTAAAGAGACGCTTGCATATTGCGTTGGTTACAGACAAAGCACATTTATTCCATTAACCATCGAGGTAAGAGGTAAATTATCATAAAGATCTAACCGTTAAAACCTTTTCTAAAGAAACGCAACATTCAATATTACTGAAACGTTTTAATGCACAAAAACCAAGGTAAAAATCAATTCATTTAAAAACACTTAAGTTTGTTATACCTCCGCGCAAGGTCAACAAAAGCGCGTTTCCATTTATTGGCTAAATCAAGCCTACTAGACTCTGGGATAGCCACATTTATTTATGCACATATTTCTGCATAGTTTCTGAAAACATTATTTAGTCTGTTTTTTATTTCCGTATCATGGGTGAGTAGTAAGAGTGATATAAGGAAAGAAAACCTTATTGATAAATAGGACAGTATAAATTTTTATAGTATAAACGTAAAGAGAAGAATCCACTCGGTCATTCTCATATTCTCAAATACTAATTAAGCTTTAGTTTATATCCTCATTTCTACCATGCTTTATTGATATTTGATATATGCTACGTTCAAAGCATTATGTTTTATCAATTGATTATGTATGTCATTTTATATGACCCTTGATTGGCGAAATAATCTTCTCGTAATAATAGTTTAATTATGAAATTTCTATGTCAATTGTTTGTACTTTGACTGGTGTGATCTGTGTGATATGACTAGAGGATTCAACAACCACTTCAGTCTGTATGTTCACTCGAGTATTTGTTGACAAACTTTTACCGATTTTAGAACAAGTGATTTTCAAAAGAGGATAATTAAACAAAAATGACTTAAAACTCCGTAATCGCTGGTGTCATCTCATATTCACGATATGACAGATAATATATCCCAACGAAAGATAAAAAAGTCATGATGCATATAAACAACCAAACTAACGGATGGTTTTGGCAGTATATTGGCCATTCTGGTCACTTCGGTCTTTATGCAGGGCAATGAAGTATATTTACCGGAGACAAACGGAAAGACCGAGCTTTCACGATTGTATATTGCCGCTCTATATATGCAGTGCAATAAAGTATATTTACCGGACACAAACGGAAATGGCCGAGCTTTCACGATTGTATACTGCCGCGATTTATGCAGTGCAATAAAGTATATTTACCGGACACAAACGGAAATTGTCTAGCTTTCACGATTGTATATTGCCGCGATTTATGCAGTGCAATAAAGTATATTTACCGGAGACAAACGGAAATGACCGAGTTCTCACGATTGTGTATTACCGCGCTTTTCCAATGTACTTCAAAATCTCGGAAATGACCATTTCTAACCAATTTTTAAATTTTATATAAACATAATCCATGTAGTGTTGTGTGAGAGATAAGAAAATCCCATCAAGAAATCTTCTGTTTAACCCTTAATCCAAACAGTAAACGGAAGTGAGTGAATTGTTGACAGGGGTGTTGTTTTACTACAGTTTAAGTGGCGTCGTAGTAACCGCATTCCGTTAATTTCTGTAACCTAGTAAACGGTCAAGGTTTGAGTATATAGTAAAATCTACCTAGATATATTCGGGACCGCCACATCGTCATACAATGTAGATCGTTAATTCTTGGGCTCTGGCAACAATATACTTTTGTAAACCTGCAGTTCGCTAAAAACATACTTATGCATACTTATTGTCCGTAACGTTGTATGTAATTACATCAAAGAAATCAAAGGATGGCTCGAGATTGTAGGTTCGAATACATTTCCTATCTGACCTAACTTCCTTTTTTTAGTACATTTACAAGTTGATGATGCTTTAAATGAAACATAAGTCACATGAGTATTGTGACAGCCATACATATACCTACGTCGCATTAGCATTCGGCTTGTGACAGCCATACACATACCTACGTCGCATTAGCATTCGGCTTGGGACAGCCGTACATATACCTACGTCACTTTGCATTGTGGTAGCCATACATATACTTACGTCGCATCTTCGGCTTGTGACAGCCATACATATACCTACGTCGAACATTCGGCTTGTGACAGACATATATATACCTACGTCACATTAGCCTTGTGGTAGCCATACATATACCTACGTCGCACATTCGGCTTGTGACAGACATATATATACCTACGTCACATTAGCCTTGTGGTAGCCATACATATACCTACGTCGAACATTCGGCTTGTGACAGACATATATATACCTACGTCACATTAGCCTTGTGGCCGCCATACATATTCCGACGTCACACCAGCCTTGTGACAGCCTTACACATACCTACGTCGCACATTCGGCTTGTGACAGCCGTACATATACCTACGTCACATTAGCCTTGTGACAGCCGTACATATACCTACGTCACATTAGTCTTGTGACAGCCGTACATATACCTACGTCACATTAGCCTTGTGACAGTCATACATATACCTACGTCACATTAGCCTTGTGACAGCCATACATATACCTACGTCACATTAGCCTTGTGACAGCCATACATATACCTACGTCACATTAGCCTTGTGACAGTCATACATATACCTACGTCACATTAGCCTTGTGACAGCCATACATATACCTACGTCATATTAGCCTTGTAGCAGCTATATATATATACCTACGTCACCTTAGCCTTGCGACAGCCCTATATATACCTACGTCACATTAGCCTTGTGACAGCCATATATATACCTATGTCACATTAGCCTTGTGACAGCCATATATATACCTACGTCACATTAGCCTTGTGACAGCCATATATATACCTACGTCACATTAGCCTTGTGACAGCCATATATATACCTATGTCACATAAGCCTTGTGACAGCCATATATATACCTACGTCACATTAGCCTTGTGACAGCCATATATATACCTATGTCACATTAGCCTTGTGACAGCCATATTTATACCTACGTCACATTAGACTTGTGACAGCCATATATATACCTACGTCACATTAGCCTTGTGACAGCCATATATATACCTACGTCACATTAGCCTTGTGACAGCCATATACATATACCTACGTCACATAAGCCTTGAGACAGCCATATATATACCTACGTCACATTAGCCTTGTGACAGCCATATATATACCTACCTCACATAAGCCTTGTGACAGCCATATATATATACCTACGTCACATAAGCCTTGTGGCAGCCATATATATATACCTACGTCACCTAAGCCTTGTGGCAGCCATATACATATACCTACCTCACATAAGCCTTGTGGCAGCCATATATATACCTACGTCACATAAGCCTTGTGGCAGCCATATACATATACCTACGTCACATAAGCCTTGTGACAGCCATATATATACCTACGTCACATAAGCCTTGTGGCAGCCATATATATACCTACGTCACATAAGCCTTGTGGCAGCCATATACATATACCTACCTCACATAAGCCTTGTGGCAGCCATATATATATATACCTACGTCACATAAGCCTTGTGGCAGCCATATACATATACCTACGTCACATTAGCCTTGTGACAGCCATATATATATACCTACGACACATAAGCCTTGTGGCAGCCATATATATATACCTACGTCACATAAGCCTTGTGGCAGCCATATACATATACCTACCTCACATAAGCCTTGTGGCAGCCATATATATATACCTACGTCACATAAGCCTTGTGGCAGCCATATACATATACCTACGTCACATTAGCCTTGTGACAGCCATATACATATACCTACGTCACATAAGACTTGTGACAGCCATATATATACCTACCTCACATAAGCCTTGTGGCAGCCATATATATATACCTACCTCACATAAGCCTTGTGACAGCCATATATATACCTACGTCACATAAGCCTTGTGACAGCCATATATATACCTACGTCACATAAGCCTTGTGACAGCCATATATATATACCTACGTCACCTTAGCCTTGTGGCAGCCATATATATACCTACGTCACCTTAGCCTTGTGGCAGCCATATATATATACCTACGTCACATCAGACGTGTGACAGCCGTACATATACCTACGTCACATTAGCCTTGTGACAGCCGTATATATACCTACGTCACATCAGACGTGTGACAGCCGTACATATACCTACGTCACATCAGACCTGTGTCAGCCGTACATATACCTACGTCACATTAGCCTTGTGACAGCCGTATATATACCTACGTCACATCAGACGTGTGACAGCCGTACATATACCTACGTCACATCAGACGTGTGACAGCCGTACATATACCTACGTCACATCAGACGTGTGACAGCCGTACATATACCTACGTCACATCAGACGTGTGACAGCCGTACATATACCTACGTCACATCAGACGTGTGACAGCCATACATATACCTACGCCACATCAGACGTGTGACAGCCGTACATATACCTACGTCACATCAGACGTGTGACAGCCGTACATATACCTACGTCACATTAGTAATGTGGCAGCCATATACATATACCTACGTCACTTTAGCCTTGTGACAGCCATATACATATACCTACGCCACATTAGCCTTGTGGCAGCCGTACATATACCTACGTCACATTAGCCTTGTGACAGCCGTACATATACCTACGTCACATCAGACGTGTGACAGCCATACATATACCTACGTCACATCAGACTTGTAACAGCCATATATATACCTACCTCACATAAGCCTTGTGGCAGCCATATATATATACCTACGTCACATCTTGATGTTGCTCTTTGGAAATGGCTCATGTTTCATGTGATTATTGCAAGACTGTACCTGCGCGATTCCCATGAATAGGAAAAGGGCAAATAAGCATGTGTCACATCAGTCGCAAAGCTATTACAATGTCGCAGACAAAATTGAAGATACCTAATCATATCTATACGTAGAGGTTACAATACTTTGGTACGATGCTTCTGTGACCGTCTCATGTGTTTCCTAGAGATAGTTATAAATTGCAAGCATTGGTACTTCGGATTGCTTCGATTGTGTGCATCTTGCGGACGGTTAGGACTTCGTATTCGTACATATGTCATGACAGTCGTTAAATAATGTTACGGCTTTGCTTGGTGCTCTGTCCTATAAGAGTAGTTCAAGAAATGGTTAACATTATGTCAAGCTAATGTGTATTTTAGTTTCACTACTTTTTTTAAAGCGCCAGCCAATTTGCATATGTTATTCCGAGCGCATCACTTTCCTACTCCAACATGTCCATACCCTGTCCGAAAGGTAAGAGCACTCTAATCATTATAGATTGTATTTGATAAACTAACAGTACGCCACCCGACCATATCAAAATGGACCTCTACCGGTATTCGGACATTCCACCTTACGCCTCAAACGCACGCATGTTAATTAAAAGCAAACGCCTTAATAACTCTACTCTAGGACTCAGTATTTATCATATGTCTGAAATACAGTTGACAGAACTTTAATCCTTCCAATGTCTGAAATAATTTCGAACTAGAACTGATATTGTACATGCTGAACAACAAGCGAACGGGTTTTAAAATGTGCTTCCCCCGTGTATGACTAATTGCTGTACATAGTAAATGTAATATTGATCACAAAACCTCGACGAGATCCGGATGTCACAAAACATAGACCCTTTGTCTATTTATAACAAACACCCTATACGGCGACATGCGACGATGCAATATTTACAAATGTATTTAAATAAGGACTTCAGACAACCCTGAGTTACCGTTGTTTAGTACAGAACCCTATTCGTTCAACTGATCGCATTGTTTATATTTGTATGACACCCTTTGATCGACTCGGACGGAAATACCCGATGTTTTACGATTGCCCTTATATCCTGTTTAAGTGCAAAGAGTCATTTAAATATAACACTAAGATAACACGAGAGTCCCCATTTTACGTGCGAGTGATGTTAAGTGACAGATTAAAAAAAGAAAAGTTTCATCATGTTTATTTTCGTAATACGTAAGTTATGTTTTATTTTTAACGTTTGTGATTAGTATTCTATGATAGAGTTGATCCACAATTTGGTAAGGGAGGTATTATTCTACTGTTGTCTTTATTATTGTATGCTGATAATTATTTTCATCGTTTCTTAATCAGACAATTAGCTAAAACAAGACTTCATTGCTTCTTGAAAAAATATTATATTATTGAAACTTACAGTAAATTTTAAAAAAAAGAAACACAACTTCAAATTCGATTCCCTTTACCTTTTCTTAATTGGGGGTTTTGAATGAAAGCACAATGTAGTCAGAATTATTCATTTTTCTAAAACTATTTTGGTGACATGTGGTAAAACGCAAAACAACTTTAGAATTGGTCTGAAAGCAAGAGGAGCTATGAACGCCATTATACGAACAGTATTAAATATTTATTTGGATTATAATAATCGAATAATGTTTATTTTCTATACAGTCATTATGTATATATATGTGTTCATCCTTACTGTTCTATAGAAATTAGAAACGTCGACGGCAGCGTAACTATCATAGAACGGTACTAAATTACATAGTACGTTCTGTGAACCAAGCTTTACATAGTAAACTATCTTGTTCGTTCTACGGGATTAAGAACTCTCGAAAAATTTAAAATACAGAAATTTCATTGACTGACAAATAAACCTGCACACTAAATACATGTAACAAAAATGCAGTTTTAAATGTATAATATGCAGATTTTGAATTTGATGATCGACTCATTACTACGCATTATGGGCAAACAGTATCAAAGGTCTGTTATATGCCCGTCTTGATTCTTGTTTGTATGAGGCTTGTGAAAATCAAATTGCAGGAAATGTGAATGACTAGTCTTATTAATTAAACACATCGCTGGCGTATAATTAGAAGGTCGTAAGAATGCGGATTTGAAATTTGCATCTCAAGGCGCTTCTTATGAGCCTATTTTCATGAATATCGGAAGTGGTCATGGTGATCAAAATGAAGTTTAAAAATCTTGTTTTCCCATAAGTAAAAAGTAGTTTTCTCAAAATATTGAATTTGTACTTACGACCTTCTAATTCTAAGCCAGTGAAATAAGCTTTCATAATATGGGACACTGAGTGGATGAGTAACAGTCTCGTAAAAGACGTAACATATATATGCTGCATTTAGGTTTGTGTGATATTTGATTTTCATTAAAATTGCAAATTCTTTTATCTCATTATATAGTTTTAGATTGCAGGCTTCTACTGTAGAAATTTAAAAGAATGTATATAACACAAGCAAACAATATCAAAGGTCTGTTATATGCCCGTTTTGATTCTTGTTTGTATGAGGATTGCGTAAAATCAAATCGCTGGAAATGTAAATGACTAGACTAATTAATTAAGCAAATATGTGTTTTATTATATGGAACACTGATTAGATGAGTAACTGTTCCGTGCAAGATGTTCCATATTATTCCCCGCTTTTAGGTTTGGGTCATACTTGATTTTCATTAATATTGCAAAGATTCGTATCTCATTTACAGTTTTGGATTTTATTTTTGACATGCAGTTGTCAACAAAGTCAATATGTTTAACTAAACAAAAAATCTCAGAAGACTCGCTAACAGAAAACAAAAAGAGAGATAAGTTTTTTGTAATGCCCAAGAGAGTACAGTGCATGTAAGCAGTACTTGTTGACAGCACAAAGTCGTAATGTAAGAATGTTGGTCCTTTTATTCCTTTAACAGAATTCCCATTCCTTTCCATTGCATCCATTGCATGCTGAAACGTTGCTTCATGAGATCTAGCAGGTCCAAAATGATTGTCATGGCTTCTAAATTAGAAATTGAAAAACAATGTAGACAATAACGCTTACTGCATTACCTATTAGTGAAGGGAAATGTAGATCTTGTTTAATTGCTTTGGAGGATGAATTTTATTTCTTGTTAGAATTTCCTCTGTATAACGCATAAGAAGAAACCGAAATTTTAACATGAGTCCTATAAAACATACCACAATCCATTTCGTTGGTCACTTCATAAGAAATTATTAGAATTTGCGACAATCGTAAGGGGTGGCAAACGAGTATCACATTTATTGGGCCTGGTCAAAATCGCTTATCTTTCTTTTTGAAAGACTGATATTGGTGTTTTGGTATTTACTAGCATCTTGAATCAAAGACAACCCGACTTACATTTTTCAAATACATGTAGTTCAATGTTGAGGATCTTATGGAAGATTGCCATTTATATTGTCAATCATTTAATCATCATTTGGTGATACGACACATTGTATCTATTGTTTTGTCTTTGTCTTTTAACAGATAATTTCGATATTAGATGTTCCGTTAGTCAAACAACCAGATCACCCTGCGAATAAAAAGAAAAGCCTTGTTTACACTACATCCTAGTTTAAATAACCTTAATGTAATTTGATAGCATTTGATAGCATTATTTTAAAAAAAAACTCCATAGTTTACAAACATGTATTAAGGTCGCTGTGACAGTAATGACTACTATTTGGCTGCAATGGGGGCATACATGTTTTACATGCATCCATTGTTTAGTTTTGCGTTTTTCTTTATATCTATCATTAATGTTATTCAAATGTTTATCACTTGATCAGGCATCAAGACAGGTTAACAACTTAGATTCTTTTCTTTTCAGTATTGCACATATGGATACAAAGGTGTGTTTTGACGTGTGTTATAGAGAATGAAACAACAAACTATCATACTTGTTTGCGACAGTGGACACTGATCAACATGTCAAGCCAGTATGGACACACAGGATTCCTTAAAGAACCATCATTGATGGATGATATATGCATGTACGTATCAGCTGATATAATCATTATATAACTGATATGTAGTAGAACAAGGTTATGATGTTGAATGGCGTCATGGTGTGATGTCATGTCGCATTGTACGGTGATTTGATGCCGCGGTGTCATGATATGGTGTCGGGATGTCATTTCGCTGTGGCATGATGTCGTGTTGCGATATCGTGATGTCATGACGTGGCGTCGTGATGTCATGTTACAGTGTCGTTATGTCATGTCGCGTTGTCGTTATGTCATGTCGCGGTGTCGTCATGCCATGTTACAATGGCGTGGTGTCATGTCGCAGTGACGTGATGTCATGTTATGATGTCGTGATGTCATGTCGCGTTGTCGTCATGTCGCGGTGTCGTCATGTCATATCGCGGTGTTTTAATGTCATGTTAGGGTGTCGTGATGTCGTGTTGTGGTGATGTCATGAAACGTGTCGTGATGCCATGTCGCCGTGTTTTAATGTCATGTTAGGGTGTCGTGATGTCGTGTTGTGGTGATGTCATGTCGCAGTGTCGTGATGTCATGTTACAGTGTCGTGATGTCATGTTACAATGACGTGATGTCATGTCGCTGTGTCATGATGTCATGTTACGGTGTCGTTATGTCATGAAAGGGTCGTTATGTCATGTCGCGTGTCGTCATGTCATGTCGTGTTGTGGTGATGTCATGTTACGGTGTCGTGATGTCATGTTACGGTGTCACGATGTCATGTCGCGTTGTCGTGATTTAATGTCGCGGTGTCGGTATGTCATGTTACGGTGGTGTGATGTCATGTTAAATTGTCGTGATGTCATGTAACGGTGTCGTGATTTTATGTTACGGTATCGTCATGTCATGTCGTGTTATGATGATTTCATGTAACGGGCCGTGATGTCATGTCGCGGGGTGTCGCGGTGCCATGATGTCATGCTACGGTGTCGTCATGTCATGTCGCGATGTCATGTTACGGTGTTGTGATGTCATGTCGCGATGTCATGATGTCATGTTACGGTATCGTAATGTCATGTCGTATTGTGGTAATGTCATGTTACGGTATCGTAATGTCATGTCGTTTTGTGGTAATGTCATGTTACGGTATCGTAATGTCATGTCGTATTGTGGTAATGTCATGTTACGGTATCGTAATGTCATGTCGTATTGTGGTAATGTCATGTTACGGTATCGTAATGTCATGTCGTATTGTGGTAATGTCATGATACGGTATCGTAATATCATGTCGTATTGTGGTAATGTCATGTTACGGTATCGTAATGTCATGTCGTATTGTGGTAATGTCATGTTACGTTATCGTAATGTCATGTCGTATTGTGGTAATGTCATGTTACGGTATCGTAATGTCATGTCGTATTGTGGTAATGTCATGTTACGGTATCGTAATGTCATGTCGTATTGTGGTAATGTCATGTTACGGTATCGTAATGTCATGTCGTATTGTGGTAATGTTATGTTACGGTGCCGTCATGTCTGTCGCATTGTGGTTATGTCAATTGTCATTGTTAATCACGGTTTGTCAATTTACGATGTCGAATGACGGCAATGTCGTGCCACGAAATGACTCGCTTCATACTATTTTATATAACTTATTCAATTCTAAACTAACACTTATATGATTCCTGTATTTATCAGTGAACAGAATGGGGTGGATGTTGAAGAAATGGATCGATGTGTCATACAGAATGTCTCCCCCTTATGCGACAGTATCATCACAAATTGGAGTGGATTGAAAGAATTCGTCAGTTTTTTGTGCAAGCACAGAGCAAGTATGTTCGAGCGTATTTCAATAGTTCTATTAAGTACATGATACTACGTTAGCTTGTACCCAAACTTAACTCGGAATTGTTTAAATCAATTGGACATCATTTTTGTGAAATTATTTTCTAATAATTTATAACCATTCTCAGAAATGTAGCATATGTTTTAACTTTTGTTGCTATGGCAACCACAGTAATATATTTAGGTATTTAATAAGGGTTTTTTTTGGTGTGAAGTTTGGTAAAAAAATCACGATTGTTACTTTAGGCATTCACGATTTCATTCGCTGTTTCAGCGTTAATGGACTTCACAATTTCAACTTCATTTATTAGTTCGAAATTTTAAATTCATTAATACACGATTTCATGACTGATTTTTATGAGAACTCGTTAAATTCAAATATCTGTACTGATCTATCATAGTAAATTAGAGATTTGATAAACTGTATTATTACCAGCGATTTGGCTATGGACATAGGTGGATCCAAGGGGCGGGGGCGGACCCGGCGTACGCCCCCCCTAAAATCGTCGGAGCCTAGGTAATTTATCATATTTTGGATGTAAGAACATTATTGATATGCAATTTTTTTCGCTCGCTTCGCTCGCGTCAATAAAACAATAATCAATTTATTGATTTTAAAGTGAACTTAATGCTGTATGCAAGCAACAAGATATCTCAGAATGCAGCTGACGAATTCCGTGGTTCTTTTTAGAACGTCACGAGGCAGAAAGCAACTGGACCCCCTAGTCGCTGGATCCCAAGTATTTCACATTTCCACTTGAACAAAAGTGAAGCCCTGGAGTTCGCAGGGTATGCTGCTCAGATAGACAGTGCATTTTTTCTTCGTGACGTATTCACAGCAGCTATATATCAGTGAATATTATCCAGTCGATTATCGTTAGTCCTGGCTTTATAAACAACGATTTTTCTTGCTCGTTTCGCTCGCTGTAGATCTACGTAAATTCAATGAAAGTTTTCGATTTATCAATGAGTTTGTTGGGTATGCTGCTCAGATAAACACTGATTTTTTCCAATTCTTACAATTACTAAATCAGTGAATATAACCAAGTGATAAGTGTGTGGTGTATGCTGCTGAAATAGATGATTGCATTTTTTTTCTTGCTCGCTCCGCTCGCACAACCGCTATCAGTTAAGTTTGTCAAGTAGGGAATGAGTATGCGGGATATGCTGCTAAAATAATTAATGCTTATATTCTTGCTCGCCTTACTCTCACATTAACTTTATCAATGAATATTATAAGATGAAGAACGAAATTGTGTGGAATGCTCCTCAGAGATACATTTTTTCTTGCTCGCTACGCTCGCACATTTCTTTGAGCGGGGGGGGGGGTTCAACACATGAATGTACGCCCCCCCCCCTAACGCCAAATCCTGGATCCGCCCCTGATGGATGAGCACGTGGCCAATCATCTATCCCAGATTGATAAATGTCTCAATCTAACATTCGACTTCAAGTCTAAAGTAGCATTTTTTTAACACAACTAGGTACCAGTCTACCTTTTACCTCGTCTATTTTTAGACTATCTACTATATACAATCAATACACGGAAACGCACTAAACACACGTGTACCACTGTACATTAACTGATATATACAAGTTTCAAGTAGAGTTGATTAGGTTAGATTAACCGGTAATGAAGTCGGTGAATACTGGTCCTGAAATTCCCTGGCCGCAGGAAACTATTTGACTTGTGAATATCGTTATATGATTTTTATACATTTAAATATACTTGTTTCAGCATTTTATGCGAATGAATGCAGGAGGAAAATCGGATTCCAGGATAACTACCACATGTGTATGTCAGAAAATGCACAGACTAGCACAAATCACGTCAGTGATTGTAGGTATGTTCAAATGTTATTACACTTTCTGAATACATCTACTCACTGTATCTGGGTACTGTTTTATCAAAGCACTGACGGAAATCGTAAATTTTAGTTCAAATTTAATTTCTTAATTATTCTTTAAAACCTACACATTGGGGACAAATATTGTTTGTAGAGGTTCATTGACTTAATAGTTATTAATACCGAACGACTGTTTGTCACAATTTGTAGCTATCAAGAAGTTATAAAGAATTTAAATCCTAGCGTAAGTTTAAGATTTTCGTAAGTGCTTTGATAAAACAGTACCCTAGTTCTCCTGTGAATCTAATTATAAATACTGGAGTTTTGTAGAGTACTATTGTGCGCCCAGGATAATGTGAAAGGCGGGGAAAGTTGATTGGTCAGATGTGCATCATTTATCCGTGATTTGTTTAGTACACTACTGACCTTATCTGTTTATATAAGTAATTTGTAAAACCAATTTTGCATCAGTTGACTGAATAGTTTTAACATATGACATACATAATTATATATGAGCCGTTCTCCAGGAAAACCGGACTTAGTGACAGAATAATGAAAACCAGGATCATATATATATAGTTAGAAAGACCAGACCCTTATGACATATGTATGATCCAATTCTGAAAAATTGAGCTATATCATCCATTTTCAAAGTTACAGACTTTTAAACCAATCACTCACGTCTTCGTTTTGCGTGGCGTTGCAAACGTCGTTCAAACGTTATTTGACATAACTTTAACTAGCATTTCGCTAATCCAGTGTTTGATAAATTGTCAAATTGATATCACATTTTAGTATTAAGTTCTTGATGTTGTTGCAATAAAACATAACGAAATCGGGAACATTTTCTTGGAGAAACAAGTACATGTAACAACTGTTTTTCACCACTAATCCTATTTTTCCCGAAAATGAGTACTTTTCAGGAATTGGTCTCCATAGCAACGACATATGTTAATTAAACATAATTCATGGGACATTTTAAAGTTAAACAATAGCTCTATATGATTCAATCACTTAAAATGGAATCATAACATTTTTCTTTTCTAAATCTCATTACATGTATCATACGTGTACTTACATATATTATAATTATATTTGTATTACTGTACACGTATGCATATTTCAGAAAGCAGGTGAACACAAGGTTATGTCTGGATCGTGCTCTTCGGAAACATTGTTCAAAAACTGACCGCAAGTTCTTCCAAGTAGCATTCGACAATCGAGACTCGCCAAATGAAATATACGCTTGCAAAATGGGTAATTATATTTAAGGCTATTTTTTATTTTTCATTTTATACCTCGAAACATAATACCACATAATGACATAATACTGTCTATGCTGTTGTCTAGTCCAGTGGTGCCAAGCAACATTATTCCTGCAAGTACATTGGAAGGTGGACAGTGCAAATTGCTATTAATGATTAGGAATTCATTCATGGGCAACCGGTATAAATATATGCATGTGTATTGTATGTTGTAACACTGCTTGTTATTTGTGCGAGTATGCTATTATTTCACAAATATCGCCTTACATAGTCGACTGTGGTCGGCAGGGAGGTTTGCAGTAGCTGTGTGTATTTTGCAATGATGCTGTTACGAACGACTTGTAGTGGCGTTAACATTGCATAAACCAAGCGCATTATGTACTCTAATACAACTACTAGTTTATATGAGAGTCAGTTATTAATAGTCATTATTGCCAATGTTTATTGCAATAAATACTTGAGGACTCATAAACATTCGATGTCCTTATATATGCAACATACTCGAGGTGGTATTTAGAAGAAAGTTGTTTTTGAAGTGTTATGTTCTTATAACACTCTCATATTTACAAACATACGTACTTGAAAACCTCACGATTGTTACTTAGTTAACCTAACATGCTCCAAGTCTACACAAAACTGTTACTCTAAATATAGATACAAAAGATGTTATTAGTTCACACGAGAACACACATATAAAGAAGCATGCATAACATAATGCCGGACTGGCTGTGTTCAGGGCATCCTTGTTAGCTTATCGGCAACCTTCAATGTACATGTATTCGGAAAATCTAAAACTTTTGGAGCGTCCGTTTTGATATGTTGGTATCACACAGTATTTGGACCAATTTGAACCCCTCTGAAGGTGTTTTACGGTTTTTTTGTTTTTACTATATTTGATCTGTCACGTTGCACTAACAACTATTCTACAATTGAGTACCTTTGTAATTCGGGTAACTATGTAAGGTTTCTATCAAACTTGATACTAAGTCTGGATTTTAACCACTCTTTATAGGTGCAACACTATAAAGTAGTTTATGTTGTAGGACCATTCATATGAACATATGTACATTGTGTATTGGTATGCCAAGGGGGCTGCTAGTGGACACTTTGTTTCAATTATGTTACCTTGGGTTCATTTAGTCACTTTCAGATAATTACTCAAAAGAAGTTTTCAGTAGCTATTTGTTGACAAGCTTTCAATTACAGATAAGTTTCTTTAAGTTTTAACATTAGCCGACTATTGCTCACTTTCAACCGACAGATGATTTGATTTTCATTGCAGAGGTGAGGTATATATTTTAGTATTGTCCATTACAGCACAGACAACTGTAAGCACGTCTGGTGGTGTGGATTCCGGCAGAGAAGTTATAGTACTAGAAGTGTACGAGCCAACAAATATCGCCAACACTCAACATTGGAATATGTGTGGTTTGGTTGTCATGGTTTCCATGTTGTGGAATGTACTTCACTAGTTAAAGATGACGACTATATTATATCTAAAAAATGGCACAAAAACTTGTTCTCAAAACATGTACCTGTTCATTATTTGAACTAAAGATATATGAATGTTATAAAGAACGAAACGACCACAACAGTGACTTATGGATTTTCCTAACACTTAGTTCATCATGCAACGTTCATTAACTCTTATCAGAGTGTTTATTCGATGACATTATCTCATGACAAATGCTTACAAATCTTACATTTGTTGTTTTGCATTGTTTTGAGCCATATTATGCATAGGGTATATGGGTTTGCCTGTATGTATAAATATTGCCAAACGTTGGCATACTATAATGCTTATAATTGAATGGCTATACAATGCATAATTAATTGAATTATGCGCATGTAGGTATTTTTTTATCATCTCCATTATACCAAGCCACTCACTATAGATGTGTTTTGTCGAAATGACGACTCTGTGCATTAGAATGGCACAAATACACGCGCGCACATTTTATATATATATATTTGCTCATTTTATGTTGAATGTTTCTTTTTCTCTGGTTTTCGTCCATGTTTTATACAAAATGTATTCCTGTTTGTAAATAATATGCACTACTTTCAGATTTCCTGGCCACATTACCGTCCTGACATGTTTATTTTATAGTATTCCATATTCTGTTTGTTACCTTATATATACTAAGGTGGGAGAGTTCCTTTTATGTGAATTAGGTCATCAATTGACCATTCTCACTTTTATAAATAAATTTCTATATACATTGTATATATAATTATTAAAAATGAATGTCATTGTGTGTTTGTTTTCTGTATTCGTCACAGTGACGTCTATGTACTGTAATTATGACGTCAATTTATCATATAACACCCTCGTCGTGACGTCACTGTATCATTACACCAAAACTTCTACGCAGTTATTTCCCTTGCTACAAAGAAACTACTGGTATTATATCTTGTAAGTTGTAGGCTGCTTTCAACTTCACGTCAATTGGTGTTGAATGCTACGTAATTATAACGGATTAAGCTCAGTGGTAACGCACTGGACTGTCTATCCAGAGGTCATGGGTTCAATCCCTGGCATCGGAACTTGACATTTCAGAAATATTTATAATATTACCCGCTATAGGCCTACCTGACCGTGTGGTTTGCAAAGTATTTGGGTAAAGGAGCCAGAAAGCTGTGTATCGGTGCTATACACCGGACATATTAAAGAACTAGGCTGTCTATTTGAATTAAGAGCTAGGTGCACTTCTGCAGCGCCGGAAATGTCTGTATCTAATGTCTCTCTCTCCCTTCAGGGGCTTTCTCTCATTCTGTCCCTCTGGTCAGATCATGCTGAATCAGCACTGGTAGAGGATACACCTGAGCCCTTGTTGCTGCAACACAATAATGTAAAGTGCCTTTTAATGTGTGTTCGCATGAAAAATGCGCTATATAAATATGGTATATTTATTTTGGTATCCTGGCACCAATAATGGTTACCGTGAGCCTAGAAAATAACTCGATGGATTAAATTAGGGATGGCAACGAGTACCATAGTACTCGAGTACTCGTTCAAAGGTCCGATTATCGAATATCAAAATCAGTATTCGAGTACTCGGTAAAAAATAAAAATAATAATTGTTAATCCTGTCTTGTACAGAACATGTCCAAGTGTTATCTGGTCTACTTAAATTACAATTAACAACGTGCCATCAATCCTTAATCGCCGCTACGCGAATACTCGATCGGATGAATGACCGAGTACCCGAGTACCGATTTTAGTACTCGTTGCCATCTCTAATTTTAATTTAAATGTAATACAAACAGTAAACCATTCAAAACATTGATGTTTAAAAATGGTAGAAACGAGAACTCCTATGCTACATCGACCAGAGTGTCCATTCATGCTTGTAACAGTCAGACATGGTGTGATCTAATGTAACAATTAACAATGACATTTTATATAATAGGAACATACCGTTAATTGGATCGCAATAACACTAGCACTTATCAATAATATTTTTATGTTTAAATAATGGAATTGATTAAATAGAAGCAATATAATGGTTTGTTCCAGTTAAAATATTAAGTAAAACATTGGACGCAATGATACTACTAATTGATTTCTATTGTGAACTATACATGGCTGATGGTACGATTGTTTAAGAAGAGAACAATATGGCATAACTATATACTATGCATTTAATTTTATGTTTTAAATAAATAAAGGTTTGGCTATATCTGTGTTTAGGAAAGATCAAATCGATTACATAAATTGGTTAATTAGCACACACTGCAATGATGTTGGATCGTCACGAACTAAGAGCAAATTATCCATAATTTTACATTGTTTCCATAAAATGTGAATGCAGTCCTTTTAACAGATTCTAGACTTGAATGCACTTTTTTGGTAAACATTGAAGACATTACGGGCATTATGTTACATGTAGAAAATTGTATCCGAAAAAAAACCCAGTATGTTTTGTATGAGTGACCCGATAGTATGGATCGATAATAAAAGTCTCGATCCAATAACTATCGCCGATAGGTAGCTCAACTATCGATAGTTACGATAGTTTCCTTTTTAATAATAAAGTTGATTATTAATTTAATACAACTTCTATTCTCGTTAAAAAACTAATTTTAAATAATCCAACGCATCAAAAAATTAGTATGTTGTACAACTATGTGATATCTTCCACAGTGCAAATTTGCATTTACAAGTAAATATCTGGTTTTCAAATCGTGGCAATAACTATTGCAATAGTATCGCAATAGTTTCCAGCAATACAATAATATCGCAATAGTACTTTCAGCAATAGTATTGCAATAGTAAAAAATGGACTCAATAGTCACCCCTTATGTTTTGTGGTTTCCGATCTCAGTCGTATCTGAAGTTAGGATAAATGTAAACATTATCAGTTTGGTGCATTGCAATTACTTAAATAAGTTGTAGCGGAAAATGCAATCGGAAATCTCAATTGCTCTAAAAATTGCATGGCTTAAAGTGGTATGCTTACAGTGTAGTGAATATATGTCACGTGTGTAGTGAATATAGGTCACATTTGTCAATATCCATAATTATACAATACAATAATACAATTGTATCGGTATAATCGGCAAACAATTCGCCTTTGGCCATTTACATACAAACAAAACTATGGCATAATAAATATAAATACAAAATTAATTAATGTTAATGAATATCAAATATACACATGTATGCATTATACATAAATACATAAATATACATATACATTATTAAGGAACAGCTAAAATATCCGGGTGTTGTAGAAGGCGAGCGAAAGGGGGAAGACAACGCACGAGCTGATCTGACAATGTCAAGGAGTGGACAACACTACAGATGCCATACCTCTTAGTGAAAGCAGTCGACATACCTAGCTGGAGACGAATGTCGGCTTCTTCAGCTACACCCCCCCCCCCGACGATGATGTAAATGGTCAAGGGAAGAGTAAGTAGATTCCTCTGGTCAGATTGCTCTGCGTCTGTTGTACTCTGGTGAAGGGGTGAATTCCACTTTCTGAGGGACAGAGTATAGCGTCATTTACAGTCCCAATATGCCTTAAATGGCTATTTTCAAAAACCAATAACTTGGCAACCCGACTGCAAAATGATGCATTTAGAGCACTTTAGTTGAGTCCAAAGGTGGAAAACGCCATAATATGGAAGAAAACCAGATAAAGCCTCAAGTTGGTTTGTAAACAAAATAACGAAATGTAAACAATAAATGCTTAATTTAAAGTCTAAGGGGAACAACTCTTGCAAAATTAGTATTTTGTCATCCATACATTTTACTAAATGTGAAGTTTGGCTTACTATTTCGGCAAATATAGCTGACACTCTGTCGTTAAGTATAGGTTTGTTTGTGAAAAACATACTAATTATTTGTATTTAGTCTATTTACTGGATGATCGGGAAAAAAGATTTGGGAGAGATAATGTGACTTTAACGTGTTTATCAGTAAAAGATCTGATAAAAAATTATAAAGACAACAAGGAATATCACTGAATGTGATTACTACCTCTGGATACTGCTTGACACAGTTGCGTTAGTACCAGAGGGGCATACACAACAAAGTTTCTGTGGAAATTCGACCAAATGGCCACCGAGAAATACTAGTAGAGCGGAAAAAAGTTTAAGTAAAAAAACAAAAGACCAATCTGAACAAAGTACGCGAAAGGTATGCATAATTATGCTTGGTACTGATAGGCCACGCAAAGTTTCGTTGAAATCTAACCAATGGTTACAAAGAAATACCCGGACAAAAACTTGGACGGATCGACCAACCAACAGACAAACCAACCAACCTCAAGCATGACTCGAATATAGTTCCCCTATACGTTATATCAGGGAGCACATTTTGTATAATAAACAAAAACGTGCTAATAGTGGGCTTGATGGGGTCTTCTGTACAGCCGTCGTCTGTTTACAATTTCTTTACAGTTTATCAATTATCTTTATGAAACTTGGCAATATTTCGTATCAATCCAAAGGAGAATTATTACGCTATGTATCTTTTTTATTTTATTTTATTATACTATATCTATATAGCCAGCCCTTTTCGTGTATGTTGATGTTCAATCACGGTTAAGACATGGTTAAAACAATATGTAATGGATACAAGCATGCAAATCAAAATAATATGGGTAAAACATTTACATATATACAACTACGACAAATTTATAAATCAACACACCCACCACTAATTTTTGCAAACAGGTAAGATATACAATATAGAATGTTTCAAGTCCGGTTGACTTAAGCTGTATAGCCAGTCCACACGCGCGCGCATTACTCCAACACCCGGTGTTCAACCAAAAGCAATAAAAGAAATAATTCATAGTCGGGGCTCCAAGTGGCTAATTTATTGCTCTCGATATTGGTTATTTAAAACAGTTAATTGTTCAAATTATAAACACATCTTTCTTGATTTGCTGCTCGCGGGTGATACATTGCGGACTCAAATGAATATAATCTGGAAATTGAATTCAAAGCGAGTCTCCACCGTCAATTGTTTAACCGCATCAGAAATTTGCATGGTGAAACGTTGGCGCTAACCACAGTGGTAATACAAATCTATAGGATGATACGCCTGTATTGTCGGTGTTTCCCAGTTTTTTGAAAATGGACTATGTTAAACCTGTTTGAAACAGAGCAAATCGTGAGGATCGCGCTAACTTAGAAATGGCTAATCACATCTTTCTGATAACTTGTGGCGTGATTTCTTGGGCATTTAATTGTAACGCAGGTAACAGCTTTGTGTATCTTATAACTTAAACATTTAAACAGAGGCTCACATGTAAGACAGGGATTGTCCAACTTTGTTTTGTCCTTTAAATAATATTATTATTATAATTATTTAGTAAACTTTTAAAAAACAGTGTTTTCAAATGCAGGGTGTTCGCGGCAGTTTTTTTGTGTGCTATGGGGAAAATTACCCAATACATATACATGTAATAGACTGATTTGTTCAAACTTTTGTAAATGGGCAATGTACAAAATAAGACACGGAAAATGCAATCATAGTCAAATGTCACCGTGCTTATTTTATATGCATATATAGAATTATATAAATTATGTATTTTTGTCTTTTTTCTGCCTCGGCGATGTACTCCCGATGGAAATTTTTAAAATGAGCTTCGGAAGGCATCGGGAACAGGGTCCTCGTGATCTAGGAAAGGCTTCGGGGAAGTGACGAGACAATTTGTAAAATCGGGAGGAAACGGTAGGGATCGGGAGAACTCCCGATGTTTCCCGACTTTTTGCGCCGGTCCAACTGCCTCAGGGATGTACTGCCGATTGAAATTAGAAGGTTCCCCGATGTCTGAGGGAAGCTACCCAATGTCTCAGTGTAGGTTCGCGAAGTCTTGAGACAGTTAATGACATCGCGAGTACGTCGGTAAATTTCAATGCATGTATTGAATTTAGTTCGATGTACTCACGATTTCATGACGGGAAGATCCCGGGGAGGCATCCCCGAAGCTCGGGAATATTTCGGCGAGACATCCCATGGGGAATTATCGTGCTGCTTTCGCGATAAAAACGTATTCCGTGAGGCATCCCGACATATCGGCGATGTTTCGCTAAAGTGTCAGGAACTTTTGGGAATATTTAAATACATGTATTTGGCGATTATTCGGCGATATTTCGGTGACACATCCCGACACATCGGCGATGTTTCGCTAAACGGTGCCAGGAACCTTTGGAAAAATTAAATATTAGGCGAACATTCGGCGATATTTTCGGTGACACATTCGCGGTCTTGAGATTTAAACCCCAAATATTCGTTAATACTTATCGGGGATGATCCGGGGGTACCGGGACACATCGGGAGAACTCCAGATGTGTTCCCAACATTATACGTCCATCCCACAACCTCGGGGTGTACTCCAGATGACAATTAGGAGCTTCGGGGACAGGTTTTGCACAAACATCGGGAGCATCGGAAGCCATCGGGGAAACTATGGACAATTCTTCATCGCAGATGAAGAACTCCTCAGTGTGGAACTTAGGCTTAAATGTATAAATGATGAAGATTTTCTTTTCAGAATTAGATATAAATGTTGTTTTGTTTTTCATTTTTTTAAATTCTTCAATGATAATATTATAGTTACCTGTGGTTTTAAGGACAGATTAATCATAAATAAGTTCGATGAATTTATGGTTATATTTTCGTATTTTCCTGTTTCTAATACGAAGTTTGAACACATTCTCCGAAATAGTTCTATTTTATTGTGTCTGCGTTGTTTTTATGTTTTCTGTGGTTGGCTGTTTTAGTTGAGAGCTGCGTTCCCTGTCCGATTTTTATCATTTTTTAACAAATTATCCGAGTATTATTGGATTTGTTTGCCCCATCTGTAATACAAGAAACTGCATCGACGCCTTTAATATGAATTTTGTACAAAAATGGCGGTTAAATTATTATTTATTTTTATGCCGCGGCATCTATTGATGCAGGAGGCATATAGTGAGTGTCCTGTCTGTCCGTCCGTTCGTCCCATTAATACTGCTATCTTAAAAGTTTCATACTGCCTTTGGCGAGCTTAATACATTGTTTTCGTGACGAGTTTAAGAAATGTTTTTCCCAAAGGCAACGAGTGGTGGATTCCTTTTATCACATAACCATAGTTACCGAAACATAACAACGTTAGAAATAACGAATTTAAGCCGAAAAACTGGTGACGTCACGCATTTGTTATCACACGTGTTGGAGAACATTGGTCCGTCATTTATTCTAATATGGATGATCGCGGTATTTATGTGATAAATATATTATACAAAACCATTCAAAACTTCGTACAGCAATTCTAAAAGAATGTTGAACTTATATGAAGTATTAGCGGAAAACTGATAACATCCATCGGGTAAGACATCAGGGAAAGTTTTCATTCTGATCACCTCGGCCTTTATGCATTGCAATAGACCGGAGACAAACGGAAATGGCCGAGCTTTCACGATTGGGAAAGTTTTCAAACCGAATCATAGGGGATGAGCTTGGTTTTCAAGTATAATGCAAAAGAGCTTCAGCAACTATAATCACTAAGAAATCATGCTGTTTTCTTCAATTTGCGAAACAAATGAACAGCACCAATTATTTTCAACTTATGTCAGTATACAGTATTTAAGTTTTTCTCTAAAATGCTTTGTGAATACTCGTAGTATACACTTTTAGTATCATGAGGTCATTAAGAAAATTCTGAATTAGCTAAAGGGATAAAGTTAGGCATCTAAAAATAACTTGCATGTAAAAATAAAACATAAATATATAACACTGGGTAATAAAACTTGCATGCAGTGTATATTGGGGTATATTATAAAACCAAACACTCATAGACCCCGACCCTTGTAATTGAGACAAAATAGGTACCGAAGATCAATAGTTAAAATCAACGAAATCAATGCACCCTCGTCTGTACAGTTCAGTTTGTAAGTAAACTTCCATGACCCCTCAAAATAAATAATTAAATGTTGCTGATATTGTTATTCCTTTATATACACGTGTATATAGCCTTAAGTAATTATTGTCATAAAAATAATTCCTACTAGGTTAAGCCTACTACATATTTGTATCCCAGTTTATATAAAGAACGGAGATTAGCAGTGTCCAACGATATGTAATAAATGGTAAATTTAATTAATAATCACCAATATAGTATTGTTTGTATTTGTTAAAATTTGCGACAACAATCCTTGATCTACTTAGCATACACTCTGAATTCCAGGATCAAGTTGATCGATGTCAAGATTTTGTTCCGATACGGATTGAAACGTTTTTAGTACTTAAATAAAAAAACCTGGAATATTGGTATCCAATGTCTCGGAACGTAAATAAATTTAGTCATGTAACACACACAAAATAAACAGCACGTAAAAAAGTAGAGCAATGACAAAGCAAATATTTAAAATAATAAAGTCAACGGTTATTTTAATCCTCGTGCTTTCTGACAAGACTTAACAATTGTTCAATCTATGTTTGATTTCCGGCCATACGAAAAAAAAAAATATTTTTTCTGTTCCTAGTTTTCAAATATTATCCTGTATAGTGCAATGACGCAATTTAAAACATTCATTAAAGGCTCGGGTGTATCAATCGGTTGATCTCAAATCCGGAACACGGGGGCCATATTGACTAATATAATGCCTATTTGTTTACCGGAATTAAAATAGATATGTTCGTGGCTAGATTCCTTTAACATCAATCAATCAAAGTTGTTCACCGACTTCCTCGTCGTGTAAAAAGTAAGTCAAGCCGTTTATAAGGATCGCATGCGGAAGGAAGCTTTAGCTACTCATCAACACTATATTATACCTCATCATAACTTAATTCAACTGTGTCTTTGTTATTCCAATCAGGCAATATATCCAGCGATAGTCTGACTGACTTGCATGTTCCAAATTCAGCTGCCGGTCCATATAAAAAATATGGACCGGCAAAAAAATATGGACCAGTATGTTACTATGGTAGTGGCATAGAACGCTCTATTTTTAGAACAGAATTTACACTTTTCCTAGTTACAATCAAATCACTGAGAGTGCTGCTGCTGCTGTTGTTGCTGCTACTAAAGCTTAAACCCACTTTACACGTTTGATGTTCGTTTTCTTACTGCCGATCTTGTCTTGAATGTCAAAATAGACATATGTGACTATATAGGCATGTTGGGTATCTAAATAAATTTAAAAAGGGGCATATTAATTTATATGTAATACGTGTATTGAACGCGTATATCAAAAGTGGCTTTAAAATAATACTACGCGCCTATTTATCAGATTCAACAGTACCGTCGTGTAATCACTTCCCTCACAGCGTGAGACATCTCTAGAAAGCGGCTAGTATAGCCAGACCATATAATTGCATAACAGTACTTTGCAGAAGATAGACGATTCATTGATAAAACCATCGCGTGACCCTGGTCTGAAGTTTCTAAAAATAGCTATACATCTGATGAACACGTCAGTTTCATATTACGAAACAAGTTCGATATCGCCTCGGCGGAGCGATTATCTGCAAAAATATCGATTTAACGAACAGTTTCAAAATAATTGTTGATCTTAGAATAAACAAATGTTGCTGATTGAATTAAATCAGTTTAAAAAATTGGTGAAACATATGTAGCAGTATTGGGAATGTTGACAGTTTCTGGAACTACTTGAATGCGGATTTACATAGCAGCCTAAAGGCGGTTCATGTTGCATTAAGAAATGGGCAATGGTAGTATAGAGAGGCTAACGTCTCCCAAAACTGCTGTAACTTTTTTATTATTGAACCGAAACATGTCACGTGGGTATTCATTTTCTGGGTTAGATCATTTGCTACGACCTTATGTACGTTTTAAATAAAAAATTCTAAAAATAAAACATTTTTCACATTTCTGGGTTATTTTGTGAATACGCTTGAAGGCCAAACATAGATATTGATCTGTATTTTACGAATTAAAACCAAATGCATTTAATGTTTTCTCGTTAGGAAAAATGTTCGGTATAATAAAGAAATAGTTCATATCACTGAGGGCCCAAGGATTTCATATGGACTGGCTAGTCAGTCCATATAATGCCATAGGGCCCTCAGTGATATGAACTATTTCTTAACACGATTACAGGGTGTTAAAAACGTTTGTTCTCAATATTTGAGTTTTAAAGTTTCTTTTTCTGACGCCAGAAGAATGTTGAATTTTCAGATTAAATTGTAGATGGTTCATACGTTATTTTAATCTCACTGGTATTAAATGAAGGCATTATCGTAAGAAATAAAAAGTACATAGCGCACATAGCTCAGATAAAATTTAGTATAAATCTAAATTTTGAGAACAACCTTTTTTAACACACTGTATATGTTTTTCTGAACGTACTGCTCTCAAATTTCATAAATCGTTAAAATGTATGTCGACATATTGGAACAAATTATGGTCTACTTCTATGCAGAATACCGCTAACAGAGCTTGTTATGATATATTATTACGTAATTTGTTTGAAAAATATTGATCTGACCCAATGCTTTGTATCGTTGAAATCAAAATGAAGTTATTATGTTAGTACTTGTAAAGAATCAGATCACTCAATAATGCTTTTAAATTGTTGGCTCGTAGTTCAATTAAACACTTTTTCTATAATGTTTGTGCTGTTGTTGATATATACTAAATTTATTTGGTCCTCTTAAAGTCCCATTATGCCTTAAATGGCTATTTTCAAAAACTAATAACTTGGCAACCTGTCTGCAAAATGATGCATTTAGAGCACTTTAGTTGAGTCACAAAGGTAGAAAACACCATCAGATGGAAGAAAAAAAAATAAAGCCCCAAGCTGGTAGGTAAACAAAATAACGAAATGTAAACAATAAATGGATAATGTAAAGTCTAAGAGGAGCAACTCTTGCAAAATTAGTATTTTGTCATCCATACATTTTACTAAATATGATTTTGGCTTACTATTTCGACAAATATAGCTGACATCCTGTCGTCAATTGTAGATCGCGTGTGAAAAACATACTACTTCTTTGTATTTAGTCTATTTACTGGATGATCGGGAAAACGTTTTGGGAGAGATAATGTGGCTTTAAGTTATATTTCGATTGCTTGACATTTTGTTTCAACACAATCAGCATACTTTATGCTCGCGATAATGATGTCATATATTTACTAAGTGTTTATAAATCCCACAGCACTTGCCAGTCTTACACTAAAAGAAAAGACTTTGGCAAATATTTTAGACCTCAAACACGATGCTTCACCGTTTGTATCGTAGAAAATTTAATCATAGTAAATCAATTTTGTCTAATTCCCAGCGTTTAAACAACGACTCTTTCGTTTACCATATAAAAGTGCACATGAACGTATATGAAAGTTCAGGCACGTTTATTGACGCCCCCGTCAGGGAGGCATGCTCTATCTAATGTGCTTTTATTGGTGTAAAGGTAACATATACGTTTTCAAACATTATTTGACCGCGATGGTATTGATCATACACCTGCTATTGTAGTTCTCTAATTGTTAGCCACTTACGCTTAATTGGGTTAGTATCGGCATTTTGTGTTTGTTTTATCGTCGCACGATGAGCATACAACCTGATCATGCCAAATGCGAACATTTTACATTGGCGTTCACAGCAGCTGAACTATTGAAATATAACAATACGAAGTTATTTTATAGTTTACAGATCGATCTTATTTTTGGAGCGAGGTTCTGGTCGCAACATCGACACTCTGTGGAACATGCAAGCTTTTAATGACGTTTATAACGACAAATCGTTGGCAACCTTTAGTGAGCACAAAGCTGGTGGAACGTTCAAGGCTAACATTGATGCAGCGTGGGGAAATGCAACAGTGGTAAGACATTTTCAGACAATTGTCCTTCTTCGTACGTATCTTGTTATCGACTGGGTATGTGTTAAGGCCCATATGGAAGATTGCATTATTGTAAATATGTTAGCCTCGTAAAATAAAGACTTTACTTACTTACTTACTTACTTACTTACTAACACACGTATTTAGTTTAAATAAACTTGAACAGAAAATACAATGTAATATTACATCTAAAAAGCGAACGAAGACGTTTGCCAGTACCTGCATGTACAATAATTATACAACATACACATTCCCAACATGAAGCCCTATAAAACTAATATAAAGGTAAATTGAATGTTTCACTCCAACTTACGTACAAACAACTGAATGGATTGTGTAGTTGAGAATAATACGCACTTTAAAAGCTCTGAGATCTTTTTAAATACTAGTGCACAACATTTGATAAGTTTAGTACTATCGCGTGTTCTCGTATCCTTATCCCAGTGTTCTAGTCTTGATCTGTTCCCGGTAGGTACCTCGTATATTCCTGTCGGGTATTCTTCCATTTGTTCATAGTTTTTTGTGTCTCAATGTGTCTAGGAAAAGTCTTTATTTGTCAATATGGACGTCCAGTTGCTAATATATTCGATACTGAAGAAACATGCACTTGTAATATTATAGCTATATTAAAAATATAATATTACAAGGAAAGGCAGTACCACTCAACTTAACTAGCCGAGCACAGAAAACATAAAAACATACAAGTCACAATGCCGAACACACAACCGAAATACAAAATGATCTGCCTAAATCACAGATGTCAAAACGCTGAATGACCTAGTTTCAGCAATCAAAAAGCTGAATGCCAAGCTGATGACGTAGTTTCAACAATAACAGTATTAAAAAGTGTAAAGCCATTAAATTCAATTGTAAAATATCCTTAAAAGGGGATCACTATTATATGTGTTGATAGTTCACTCTTTTTGCTCAATATTTCAACCTACAAGGTCTTCTTCAGGAGAATGCAACACTTGAAAGTGTTTAAGTTAAGTTTTCAGTATTTTTTTTGAATGCCGAGGATAGCCTTTATTTGCAAGTCAGCTTTCCAGTATTTTTGTTATGCCCCGAACCCGGTATTAAGGTGTAGCATTCTCCTGAAGAAGACCTTGTAGGTCGAAATATTGAGCAAAAAGAGTGAAGTATCATTAAATTCAGTTGCCATTTCACAAATCTTTCCAGATCCTGACTTAATAAATAATTTGATTTTCTCAATTCCAGGCTGAAGTAGTGTATTTCAGTGAGCAGGGGAACGTATTACAGTTAATTGATATGGATGTGAGTGGATTGAACATCAATTTATTATCAGATTGGTTTAAAACCTCGTCATTTCTCTTCTCCGAGGAACCACTAGGTCCGGACGTACAACTGCGACACAGGTATGAACATCGATATCGCAAATATATTAAGTATATTTCGCTGGTTAAGAATAAGAAGGTCGTAAGTACTTACGACCTTATAGGACCCATGAATAATTGAAATCTGCATCACAAGGCGCTTCGAATTAGGCTATTTTCATGAAAGTCGGAGGTGGTCATGTTGACCAATATGAAGTTTAAAAAGCTTGTTTGTCCATGAGTAAAACTATTATATTAAGTCAGACAGGGAAGGCAGCACTCAACTTTACCAGCCGAGCACAGAAAACATTAAAACACATAAAGCACAATGCCAAACTGAACCAACCGAGCACAGGAAACATAAAACACATAAAGACACAATGCCCAACTAAACAAGCGCAGATCCGCCCAAGGACAAGCTATCGAAAAGTGTCATAAATTATAACTAGCTGAATGACTCAGTTTCCACAGCAAAAGGACTGCAATGCCTAGTTTTAGCTGTAAGAAATTGAAGTGCCAAACACACTACCGACCAAGAAATTTAAACACCCCTTGTCCCACTGTTTAAAAGCTGAATAGAAAAGATTAAAGACTTGTTTTCAAACAGTTTTTTTCTGGTTTTCTGGAAATATTGATTTTGTACTTACGACCTTCTAATTCTAAGCCAGCGATTTGTACTATTAATTCCAAATTAGTAGTGATACTGTGACGTATAGTGATAACAACCACTTTATTTATTGTAGATAACATATTTGACAGTAAATATTAGTTTGAATATAGTCCTATAAGTGTGGACACAGTGTATATTGACCAATCGTTTGTTTGTAAACATGTTTTCATTGTCTTACTTATTCAGTATTTGTTTACAAACGCTCTCAAGTCTATAGTAAATTGCTGTATATATATATTATCTTGACTTTTATCCAAATGTTAATTTTGTGTTATGAACATGCCGTCTGATCTGGTTTAGACAATGCCTTGTCACAGGACAAATTATTTATCGTTTAAATATCAACAATTGATTATTTCGTAAGTACACTTGTGAAAATACGAAAACGCGCCACTTTTCAGAATTTCGTCTATTTTCGTTTAAAACCTAAGCGTGTTTTGTACCAATGCAGTAATTGCAAACTCCTTTGTCCCATACACAATCCTCAGATATGGCGGCATAAACTACGAATAGAATTTCAGAAATGTCTCCATACCTTACTCAAGTTTTCTCAAATGTTAGACTTAGTAACACAATTACCTGTTGAAAAGAAAAGTTGGTTGGGTATAGTAATCAAAGGCAGTATAGTCAGTCTCTCCGTGCTTCACTTCAACGTAGTTTTTGTTCGCAAAATTAATGTCTTCCTTATGCTAATTTCAAAGGCCATGGAGTGTGTATGTATTGGTATAGGCAGTACCTCGGCGGTCTTGAAATTCCCTTTTGGGTGGATATGAATGGTACATTCTGTGTATGTCACTTGCTATGGTGACTAGGTACTGTCGTCGTTTTTGTATGACTTTGGATTGTCTATGCGCTACATTATTCCATACCTATATGTACGAGGGTCGTTCATTTAATACCCGGACGATCGATATTGCTGGAAAACTAGCGTACTGAAATTGATGAAAAATTATCGTTTTGGAGCGATAAAGTCACGCGAGCACACACATTTACCATTTTAAGATGTTCGGTAGTGATGTTAAATGATGTATCCACTATAATTTCGCATTTTCCCGTAATTACTATAGTAGAATTCTTCAAGTTGTGTATACCCCTCCAACGGGGGTTTAACCGATGACACTTTCCTGTTTCAGACATTAGATTGACACTGCCTCGGAACATCGCGAGATGATCCTTGTCATCAAAGAACCGTTTGTAAGCAGAAATTCACCGATACGAATGTTCCCAAAAGGCTTCTCTAAAATAGATTCTTTAGTTTTATAGGTGTATGACTAATACTTAATTACGAAATTGTATCATAATCGAGGTTTTCCCTAACAAATTCGATTTCATAGCGATATTAACGAAAATACGCCCTTTGTCACTTAGCAACGCTTCACACACAACAACAGTACAGAAATGACATCAAACGTTATATAATATGTCATAGATGTAGCCATAACATTATATGGTGTTTCCCGTTGAAAATAGGCAACTATATCACCCTGTCATATCAACACTTTATATTTCACTGAAAACTTGGGTTGGGCCGGGTAGCCCTTAGTTGGGTTACTATAGTAACCACAGTTTGTGTTCTGTTGGATAAAATTATACCAAATTTTGTCGAATTATCAAGTTGGTGTGTACGCCTTATTGAATGAAAATTTATTACAAGTGCATGTTTCAATCAAGAGCTATGGCGATCGTCCGGGTATTAAATGAACGACCCTCGTATGTCTACAATATACTTCTTGTCTTATATCAGGGTTGGTAATAATGAATTCATTGTCGACTCGTCAACAAATGGACAGATGAGAGCTATAGTTTACCACGAGGCTACAACAGATCCTCTCATAATGTTAGCTGTGAACTCTTCATCAACCATGCAAACCTCATGTAAGACATCATCATATTTCTGTTGCATGTTGGACACCCCAAAAGTCGCAAATATTTATTTTTATTGTAGTGTTGTCCATTGTATTCAAAATTTGCATACATTGTCTTTATGATTTGCTGGAATTGAAATTGCTCAATTTGTTGTTGATATCTTAAAGCATTAAAAATCTGCGTGATTTTATTCCGATCGGCGCACACTCTACGACGTCATCGATGTCGTTTCTTTTGTTTCAGCACCTTGTATGTTATGCTTCCTCAGGTTGTTGCCTACATTAAACCTGAATTAATTTTACAGGAAGTAATAATCAAGTAGTAAAAGTTATTTCTCAAACAATTGACAACCATAGTCACGAAAGTCCTGGAGACTGTCCGTCCAGTGCTAAAGGCAAACTAAATGCTATCATTCCTGAAGGATGGAACATAACAATATTGAACGTAATTATGGTGAGACGATTTACGGTTGCCACACAGCCATGACAATACTGGACTGTGACAATATATTATTAATATAAGGAGCCAAAATCAGTTATTCTATTTTACCTGAACTATGTTGGCGACATTTAAAATCGAACTGTACCAATAACCTTATTTTCGCTATCAGAATTATACATAATAATATACATGCATCTACATCGACGCCCACTTGAAGGATGATCACGTGTATTGTTCATTCTAGAACTGTCATTGTTGCCATATTCAAGGCTTTCATTGTACACGGATATCGATAGTGTAAAGCATTTCATCACAATGGCCATTTCATTGACGCGATAATCCAAATAATAGTTTTGTAAGGGGGATGATTCTAACATGGTGTTTTGTTCAGTTTGTTTTATACGTATGGATAATATAATTGAAAAGGTATTTTAAAATGTCAACATGGACACAAAACATACATTAGTTTGGCTTAAAACGTTCGGTGTTAAATCAATGTTCGTTGTCTCATATTACTTCAGAAAGACCAACCACAGCCATTGCCGTTGATTTGTTGATTACTACATTTAGTATCATTATTTGCCGTACGTATATGCCATTTTGTTAAAGCCGAACCAAAACTAGTATTTGTTGCCTCGATTATATTGCACACCCTCTTATAATGTATGGTTGACCTTAGATAGATACTTAGTAACTATATAAAACTAATAAAATTTACATTTTCATTTTAGCTACATCGTCGATAGAGGGTTGCTATGCTGACTGGGAATTAAACTTCACCTTGAGTTTTACCGATGCGGTTAGCATCACTGTTGCAGCTTGCATTTCTGCCTGCACCACCACTAACTATGCGGCTCTTCGGGTAATAATTGGTCGCTTGCATGTAATTCTATATAATTAATCGACATTGTATATGATAATGCAGTGGTATACAGTAAGGACAGAAAAAAGATAATAGAAAATAGCACAGGGAATGCTGCACTCAACATAACGAGCCGAGCACAGAACATTATATACCACAATTACACGGCAAAATGACCAACACATAACTGAACTAAAAAATGAGCTTGACCGCTGAAAGCCAAAGTTTCAGCTGTTAAGCTATAAGACTACTTTAATTATTTTAAAATTATGCACTTTTTGCAATCTAAAAACGCAAATGGTTCGTTGTTAAGACCTATTAGCTATTAAAATCAACATTTTGGTAGGCGTTATTAGCAGTAAATCATAATTCTACATGGTTAATAGACCGATCAGTGTGATGAAATGGCCAAAATCGAAGAGGGTATTATGTATAACAAAAATGACGCATAACAATTGACAGCATGGGGATATCTTAAATTGAAACTGTTTATTAAATATGAAATATACCCTATATTCGTATTGAAGTTGATGCCTGGTACAAGAGAAGGTTTACTTTTATACTGGTGTCATTCAGACTGTTTGACTAGACCTGGAATATCTTCCAGTAATTTAACTGAACATCATATGTAACGTATCCTTAATCCCTCTTTCATGAAGGATATTTGTCAGCTGCAGGTTAAAGTCACATTATCTCTCCCAAAACATTTTTGGTAACATATGAAGGCTGGTCAAGTCTACAAACCAGCGTATACGAGGGTTGTCCACAAAAGTCGCGAACTTTGTCTCCCATTTCAACACTACGCATAATTGTCCCGAAAATCTTTCACATATTATTCATTAGTAATTTCTTTACATATGTGTGTTTAGATACTGTAGCTAAAATGCGAGTGATTGAACAACGACATAGTAACATGCGTAACAAAAAAATTTTTTAAGGGAAAGTTTGTTATATTTTTTTAGAGTGGTGAAAGTTGTTATTGCGTTGAATTCAAATCACAAGTACACAACCTTGATCCGGCTATTTACTGCGACCGTGCATGTCCAGGTGACGGAGAATCATGTGGTGGAACAGCTGACGGATTCTTCTCTGTGTACTCAGGAACTGTATCAAGTATGTACATTGTATAATACTATGATTTTTTATCAACATTTCGTACATACCCATATACGTACCTACAATACGAATCTACCTGGTGCGTTTATATCACCACAGAAACTTGCATAATAAAATCAAAGCACTGAAAGTACTTTAGTGTGGCGTACTGATGCCATTAAATCCAATATCGAATCAAGGTTGTATTATAATTTTATGTCAGAGTTCTGATAAGCCCACCCTTACCTAACATTTGTGCTGCTCAAGACACCAAGAGAAACAGCAGTTACTTGGCACTTACTTAAGTAACTATGCTGAGCATCAAGCAAGGGATATTTACAATTACCATTTTTAACGACTTGGAAAATTCAACCAGTGTCAAGATAAGTGACTGTTTAGTCTCCGTATGACTGAATACAGTGGGAATTAAAACAGTACAAACAAACAAGCAGTACAGGAATATTGTTTTCCTGAGCCTTTGAGTGGTACTCTAACATTCTTTCTCATAATTTCAAAACTTGATATGACCCAGTTTCAAACTTGACCTAGATTTCATGAAATACATTCTGGTCAAGTTTCAAGAAGATTGGATCATAATTTTGCCTCTAATGCGTTCACACGCTTTTTCTAAGATTTAACCTAGTGACCTATTTTTGACCCCACATAACCCAGTTTCAAATTTGACCAATATTTTATACAGACATACATTCTTACCATGATTTATGAAGATTGGTCCATAATTGTGACCTCTCATGTGTTAACAAGCTTTTTCTAAGATCTGACCTAGTGACCTCTGAGGGTGGACTTGGTCTTTTTTGTCCGCGGGAAAGTAGATTTTTCCATCTAGCTTGCCCTTGGGCAAGTGCAAAATTATCCTAAGCATGAAGTGCCTTATTTTACCTTAACTCCTAAATTACTGACCAAAAATGATTTACTTAACAATCTTTGAATTAAATCTAGTACTCCAATCCTTCACATGATAAAATGTATTTTCCTGGGCAAGTAAATTTAGTTTTCGGGCAAGTGGATTTTTCAGTCCAACTTTCTCATGGGCAAGTGAAAAATTTGGGATTTTCCACACCCCTGGACCTAGTTTCGAACTTGGCCTAGATTTCATAGAGACAAAAATTCTGACCAAGTTTCATGAAGATTGGGTCATAATTGTAAGGGTATGAGAGAAGAGAAGTCAGTTTCGCTTTTATGCTGAGCGTCTAGCAAGGGAAATTCTGGTACCATTTTTATTTCGTCTTTGGTATGACGCGGCCAGGGATCGAACCAGATACCTCCCGCACTCGAAGCGAATGCTTAACCACTAGGCTATCGAGGAGGTGATTGTTTTCTGTTTATTAAGTGTTTTTAAGTTTCAAGCGAGCTCATTCTTGATATTGACAATATGGGATAAAACCCGTTTTCCAGGCTCTAGAATTTCACGGCCAGGGCCCCTTCAATAGGCAATAGGACAATGCTTTACCGACTGAGTTAGTCGGCCACAGGTCAAAACTAATGTAACGAACAGCGGTTTCGTTAAACTCCATGCAGTATTATATATTATTCATTTCTCATTCGGAAGGGGATACCACCGTGGTTTGATTCCAGATTCGCACTAAGTCTGTTCGTACCAGGAAGTAACATAATACCGATTTGTCTATTATGTTAATATTCAATTAAATAGTGCATGTCGAGTCAAGATTTATGTTTTCATAGTGTATTTGCATCATTTAATACTTCTATTAATTTGGTATTAGTCCGTAAAACACGTTGAAACTTTATACTTTTATCATACTCATGTAGACGCTTTTAAATCGTATTCCCCGGAAGTCATGGTTCTTGAACGCATAGGGAAATTGCATTTCATAAATATTTACTTCGCTTGAAATTCAGAAGTCCTTAGACAGTTGTTTTGGTTGTTATCAATTAAGAATATTACACTCTTGCTATTTTGACCAATAATTCAAGCTAGGAGCCCTCCGGTAGTCTCAAAATCATGGTTATCTAATAGACGCTCATTAAATATAGCCAAACGAGACGCTTATTAAACATTTGGCGATGGTTGCTGAAATACGCCGACTGTAAGTATGACGTCATAGAATAGGCATATATAATGCGGTAATCGACTGAAATTCGTCATTCGTATGCTCACCGATCTCGGAGAGGGAACGCAGTAGTAATTAAGCGCAGTAGTTACTTGCAGTAGTTAGATACTTGCAGTAGTTAGTTTTAGATTTATTGCAGTTCTGCTACGAGACTGTTGAACTTTGGTTGTTCGGATAGTTAGATAGTAGTTTGTAGGTAGTTGAAGCCTGTTGATAGGAGCTTGGCAGTACCTCTATATACGGAATCGTCCTACTCGCAAGGGTGCTCGATTGGGCATAGATGGTACTGCTGGGTTTTGGTTAGTCTAGTTGAGTTTGGTTGTGTTGTCTTGGTTCGAACTTGGTGATACCTCTATATACGGAATCGTCCAACTCGCAAGGGTGTTCGATTGGGCATAGTTGGTATTACCGAGTTTTTAGTTGGTTGATAGTCTGGCTGAAGCTTCGTGTGGTGCCGCTATATACGGAATCGTCCTACTCGCAAGGGTGCTCGATTGGGCATAGATGGTACTGCTGGGTTTTGGTTAGACTAGTTGAGATTGTGAAAGTTGATTACATTAGTAGAACGAAGTGATAATTCTGTTAGACCGGCGTTTTGCTCTTGCTGTCTGCGTAGTTAGAATAACGTGACATCTGAGAGTACGTCTTTTGTGGGTGTTTGAGGTAGCGTGTTTCCAGTGGTTTGGACTACAGTGGATTTTGTTCGTCTGGTTAGGTGGTTAGGGCGAACTACTGTTAGTGGTAGCTGGAAACGTTACAAGGTTCCACAAGGTGTCTCGTTGTTCAAAGCTGAGTCATACGTGAGCCTGTGTTAGGTTCACGGGTGTTGTTCAACTGGTTTGAAGTTGTATTGTTGAGCTACGCAGCTGTGTCTGGAGAATCTGTTTGCTGATTCTGTTATACTTGGTATACACCACGGTACGTTTGAACTATTCTGAAGTTGACTTGTTCAAAACTCACTATCTTTCACTCTTAAGCTCTTAGACATATGTTTGGCAAGGTTATAGATCCCACTTGTATATAGGTGATTCTGTGTATATATTTGAATGAATTAGGTGTGTTGCTGTTTGTCAAAATAAGTTTGTTGTGAATGCTAGTAGTTGCAACTATACTCCCTGGCGGGTTCAGAGATAGAGTCCCTGCACGTTACACTAATTTGACCGGATACAAACAGTATACACTGTTGCGGCTCAAGTTAAAAAGCTGCTACGATAGAAATAGACAGGCACGAGACAGCAAGCTTGTCAAGCCGGTGGCCAACACAAATTTCTTCTCCATTAATTAGTTATTAATTACTAAAGTACTGCAATAATGTCATATACATAATTATCAAATGCACAATAGATATACCAAAAGCACAATAGGGACATAATATTGTTCAAGTTGTTTGTTTGTTACGAAATGATGCGGGTACGTTACAATTTCAAGGATAAACTCGTCATCGGAGGTTGATTTCATCATGTAACTGTTGTATGCATTAAAGATGACTTTAATTCCTTGCTAAAACAAGTACTTTGACGTGTAAAAAGTGATTATCGGCTATTTTAAAGTGGTTTTACTCATCAAAAATCCAAACTGGCAAAACGCTTGAAATCACGCGAAAAAATGACTTCCGGTTTGACGTGGCGTAACGCCACACAAAAACAAATTTGAAAAAAAGAGTAAACTGTAGAGCCAGTTTCAATAAAATCCACGACCTGTCAGCATGTTAGTACATATTATTCCAATAAAAGACTCCATGACCTGTCTGCATGTTAGTACATATTGTTCCAACCAAAGACTCCATGACCTGTATGCATGATTGTACATATTGTTCCAATCAAAGACTCCATGACCTGTCTGCATGTTAGTACACATTATTCCAACCAAAGACTCCGTGACCTGTATGCATGTTAGTACATATTGTCCCAACAAAAGACTCCATGACCTGTCTGCATGTTAGTACATATTGTTCCAACCAAAGACTCCACGACCTGTCTGTATGTTAGTACATATTGTTCCAACCAAATACTTCATGACCTGTATGCATGGTAGTACATATTGTTCCAATCAAAGACTCCATGACCTGTATGCATGGTAGTACATATTGTTCCAACCAAAGACTCCATTACCTGTCTGTCTGCATGTTAGTGCATATTGTTCCAACCAAAGACTCCATGACCTGTATGCATGGTAGTGCATATTGTTCCAATCAAAGACTCCATGACCTGTCTGTCTGCATGTTAGTGCATATTGTTCCAACCAAAGACTCCATGACCTGTCTGTCTGCATGTTAGTGCATATTGTTCCAACCAAAGACTCCATGACCTGTATGCATGGTAGTGCATATTGTTCCAATCAAAGACTCCATGACCTGTATGCATGGTAGTGCATATTGTTCCAACCAAAGACTTCATGACTTGTATGCATGGTAGTACATATTGTTCCAATCAAAGACTCCATGACCTGTATGCATGTTAGTACATATTGTTCCAACCAAAGACTCCATGACCTGTATGCATGGTAGTACATATTGTTCCAACCAAAGACTCCATGACCTGTATGCATGGTAGTGCATATTGTTCCAACCAAAGACTTCATGACCTGTCTGTATGTTAGTATACACTTATTTCATGTCTGTTTGGTTAACAGTCAAAACTATTGCCTCGAGGTAACGGGGAAGACTTATGAACTGTTGCACGAGGCCGAAAGGCCGAGGGCAACAGTTCAAAATGTCTTCCCCGATACCGAGGGACAATAGTTTTGACTGTTAACCCAAAACAGACATGAAATAACTGTTTTATTACCTAATACTCTATATAACTACAGTAAAGTTCTACTTATACAACAAACAAAAAGGATATTTCTAAGACATTTTGTCATACTAATAGCAGATATTTTTTGTTATAAATTCAAGATTGTCATTATCCCCATGATTTTATTATCAAACAAATAAAATCGGCATGTAATAAAGCAAAAAGGGACAAAACATTGTTTAAGAGTTATATTAAAAATACGCTATAGATCTAGCAGGGTGTTTTTGCAGGAATATATATTGCGCATCGTAGTGCGCAGGTAACAGTTCATCCAGGGATGTAACAGTCAAAACTGTTGCCCTCCTGGCAATGAACTGTTTCATACCTGAATCTAAAAATAAACATTAAGACATGAAACAGTCAAAAATAACGAATTACTCGTTATATAGAGTGCTAGGTAATAATACATATTGTTCCAACCAAAGACTCCATGACCTGTATGCATGTCAGGACATATTGTTCCAACCAAAGACTCCATGACCTGTATGCATGGTAGTACATATTGTTCCAACCAAAGACTCCAAGACCTGTATGCATGTTAGTACATATTGTTCCAACCAAAGACTCCATGACCTGTATGTATGTCAGGACATATTGTTCCAACCAAAGACTCCATGACCTGTCTGTCTGCATGTTAGTACATATTGTTCCAACCAAAGACTCCATGACCTGTATGCATGTTAGTACATATTGTTCCAACCAAAGACTCCATGACCTGTATGCATGTCAGGACATATTGTTCCAACCAAAGACTTCATGACCTGTATGCATGGTAGTACATATTGTTCCAACCAAAGACTCCATGACCTGTCTGTCTGCATGTTAGTACATATTGTTCCAACCAAAGACTCCATGACCTGTATGCATGTCAGGACATATTGTTCCAACCAAAGACTCCATGACCTGTCTGTCTGCATGTTAGTACATATTGTTCCAACCAAAGACTCCATGACCTGTATGCATGTCAGGACATATTGTTCCAATCAAAGACTCCATGACCTGTATGCATGGTAGTGCATATTGTTCCAACCAAAGACTTCATGACCTGTCTGTATGTTAGTACATATTGTTCCAACCAAAGACTCCATGACCTGTATGCATGTCAGGACATATTGTTCCAACCAAAGACTCCATGACCTGTATGCATGTCAGGACATATTGTTCCAACCAAAGACTCCATGACCTGTATGCATGTTAGTACATATTGTTCCAACCAAAGACTCCATGACCTGTATGCATGTCAGGACATATTGTTCCAACCAAATACTCCATGACCTGTATGCATGTCAGGACATATTGTTCCAACCAAAGACTCCATGACCTGTATGCATGGTAGTACATATTGTTCCAACCAAAGACTCCATGACCTGTCTGCATGTTAGTACATATTGTTCCAACCAAAGACTTCATGACCTGTATGCATGGTAGTACATATTGTTCCAACCAAAGACTCCATGACCTGTCTGTCTGCATGTTAGTGCATATTGTTACAACCAAAGACTCCATGACCTGTCTGTCTGCATGTTAGTACATATTGATCCAACCAAAGACTCCATGACCTGTCTGTATGTCAGTACATATTGATCCAACCAAAGACTTCATGACCTGTATGCATGGTAGTACATATTGTTCCAACCAAAGACTTCATGACCTGTATGCATGGTAGTACATATTGTTCCAACCAAAGACTCCATGACCTGTCTGTATGCATGTTAGTACATATTGTTCCAACCAAAGACTCCATGACCTGTCTGCATGTTAGTACATATTGTTCCAACCAAAGACTCCATGACCTGTCTGTATGTTAGTACATATTGTTCCAACCAAAGACTCCACGGCCGGTCTCCAAACAAGTCCATACACGGATATGGGTATTTCGTGTCTAGTTAGTTCCTATGTTTAATAAAAGGAGACAACTCTTCAGTCTTCTCTTTTTTCCTGAAATTGATTCCCGTTGCAGCGTCAAACATAGAACATAGATAGATAATCAAGACCAAAATACAATCTAGTTAAATTTGAATATGAAGTTATGAAATTTGATTAAAAAAATATATTATCTAGTCGGGTCGCCAGACTAGTATATGTCAAGTACCGTCTAAAGGTACCCTCATTGAGATCATGAGATACAGCATTGGTTTATCACTTGCATTGTTTATTCATTTACCAAAACTTCTATATCAATACCTTGAAAGTACCAATGTTATATGGCCAATCGATTGCTTTCATGTATTTTGATTTCCTTCTTCATAATAGTGTGTGTTTACTCTGGTTTGAGGACGATATTTCCGATTGGCAATATCACGTGCACATGAAACTGAAATGCCACCAAATGAACCTAGAGTTAAGGTCTCGTTGTATTATGTGGCGTAAACAAACCATATGGGGTATTTGAATATGTGCCAGCATTTAAATATATCTAATGGAGTGCAGTACCTGGAATAGCGTACTTGAAATAAAAGAAAATCAATGCATTTCTATCTGCAATATCTTTGTTGTTTGCCGTTACAAAACATCTGCCGAGCCCGTAAAACTGTAGGTGACGCAATAAGGTGTTAGTGCCAAGATTTATATCAATACTACGTGCGTTTACACTATACTTAAGTGCCAAATGAAAACTGTTTTATGGTTAAATTCTGAAAATGTGGTCAATATCTCAGAACAATAACAAATCGAAGCAACGCTGCATGATCTTCCGGAAATTTGAACATATAATAGCGGACCGTTGCTTGTTAAGTTGGGCATTGTGTCTTGTATGTGTTTTATGTTTTCTGTGCTCGGTTGGTTCTGTTGGGCATTGTGCTTTGTGTGTGTTTTATGTTTCCTGTGCTCGGTTGGTTCAGTTGGGCATTGTGCCTTGTATGTGTTTTATGTTTCCTGTGCTTGGTTGGTTCTGTTGGGCATTGGGCTTTATGTGTTTTTATGTTTCCTGTGCTAAGTTGGTTCAGTTGGGCATTGTGCTTTGTGTGTTTTATGTTTCCTGTGCTCGGTTGGTTCAGTTGGGCATTGTACTTTATGTGTTTTTATGTTTCCTGTGCTAAGTTGGTTCAGTTGGGCATTGTGCTTTGTGTGTTTTAATGTTTGCTGTGCTATGCTGGTTAAGTTGAGTGCTGCCGTCCCTGTCTGACTTAATATAATCTTTTAACATTATTTCATGGGTACGGGACTTTTGAAATTTGGTGTGAATCAGATGAAAACAAACCATTGTGTCATGCCTGGTTACATGTATTATTTACGTGCTTTTCTGCGAACGTATTACGCTACTCCCTTATACAGCGTTATTAGGAATGAACGTTCGGTGATCAAAAGTGTTTAAATCCGCCAGAAAAGGTTAGTTGTGTCAAACAGAAGTATTCCCATTTTCAAACAAATGCGCTATAATTTATGTACTACCATCAACTGCACCGCTTATCGTCAAGTATATTGACTAAAGCTTTGATGTTGATATATTGTTCCGTTTATAATTGACAGATTGGTGGGACGACTACACTATAATATTGTCATTAGAATAATAATGATTTACTGGACAATCATATTTACTTAAACTGAATACTGTGTTACACTTATTGGCCACATGCAGTCGGAATGATTGCAATGGTACAAGGCATGCCAAACAACGATATCATTACAAAAGCACCAATTTAGTTCGCTCTTTATATAAGTTTAAAGCTAGTTATAAACAGGGAACAGTGTGTCTGCGGGGTTTCATAAAGCACTTTTAAATATAATTTCACTAGCATTGACGAAATATGAATGTCAGAATATCAGGATGAATTGTGATCAGAAAATAGATGTATTATAATGATGTGCCGAAATGATAATAATAAATCGAACAGTGAGACAGCGTTCAACAGAAACGACAGGGTTTGAAATGCGCACAAAGGACACACACGATCGTGGGGCCTTATCAATAAGGGGCGGCACGATAATAAACAAACACTTGATCTATGTGTTCATATTACTTCCTTCACAATACATTACGTAGAATTTGTTGACTTTCAACCGAACTCAATATTACAATTCCTAAATAAAGTATCATATCACGTAGATATAATGCTAGTTAGGCATGCTTAATCAGCGACAGTACGAGTGATGATACTGGTATGATGATAACTTAACTGATGAATGTCTGTTTTGTGCATGGTCATTAGATTTATTGATGTCATGTTGTTTCAATGTTTTACTGTTGAGGGCCTTACGGCAGATTGACACGTATGTCAAGTATGTTCCCTCTATAAATACAGTCTTTATTATTATTATTATATAGATAACTTGAATACGTTGACGGTAACACAAGAAGCATTGCTGACAGTCGGTCATACAGGAGGCAGTAATTATGTGGTAAGGAATTTATTGTTATACCCTCCTATATTTGATGAGAGGGTATAATTGCTCTGTACATGTCAGTGGGTTTGTGTGTCAGTCTGTCGGTCGGTCAAGTCGGTAGATAAAAATATCCCCATCAATAACGGTTGACCCTAGGATCTTCTACTTTCATATTGAGGTTTGTTAGCATCAGTAGATAACCCCTCATGGTTTTAAGGTCAATGTGACAAAGGTAATGGTTTTAAGGTCAATGTGACAAAGGTCATGGTTTTAAGGTCAATGTGACAAATGTCATGGTTTTAAGGTCAATATGACAAAGGTCATGGTTTTAAGGTGAATAGGTCAAAGGTCAAGGTCGACGTGATCTAATAACATGAATGACTTTAAATGGGTTCCGATTAATAACCCAACAACGACTGAGCTTAATTGACCGCGTTCTTAATTAAAGGGAAATAACTCAGATAACTGTGTACTTTCATACTCGAGTTTTTATACCTCTTTTGTTGTCCAACATACACAGAACAGTGGTTAATTCTGCTTATGCAATAGCAATTATTCCAAAAAATATAATCTATCGCGATCTAGTACGGGTTGAACTTTTTTAGTGACACAAATCACAATGTACAACTATAAAATGCTTATACTGCAATACCGTATTGATCAATTGCTTATCAACGAATTCATTTATGTCATGCTGTCGAGAGTGTCGATTAGAACATTTCCGAAATTGTAATAGTGAAAAATAACATAATGCGAGCTAAACTGTAGTGATGCGATACAAGGAAAGAACTGAAAAAGCTAATGGTGGTGAGAAAGAAGTTGACATAATTGGTGATTATAATAATACGTATGACGGTGACATTCACAACTTACATGACTCTCTAAGCGCCGCTGGAATTTCCAGTGAAAATAGACAATATTAAGTCAGACAGGGAAGGCAGCACTCAACTTAACCAGCCAAGCGCAGAAAACATAAAACCATACAAGGCACAACGCCCAACTGAACCAGCTCCAGTCGAGCACAGACAACATAAAAGCTGAACAAGTAAATGATCCGCTCAAGCCCAAGCTGTGGGAAAGCTGAATGAACTATCCAGTTCACAGCAGCAAACGATGGTAATGACAATTATAATTACGGTGAACACCATGATTACGAAGATGATTTTATTACCGATAAGATATATTTTTACCTCATTGACTATGTAACATTCGGCTAATCTGGTTATCCAGGGCGGCATGAAATACCCAAATACACCTAAATATACCCCCAATACACCCAAATATACCCAAATACACCCAATTTACCCAATTTACCAAAATACACCCAATTATATACCCAAATACACCCAAATATACCCAAATATACCCAAATACACCCAATTATACCCAAATACACCAAAATATACCCAACTATACCCATATACACCCAAATATACCCAAACACGCCCAAAAACACCCAAATACACCCAAATATACCCAAATATACCCAAATATACCTTAATTAATACGAATCTTATTTTATAACAAAATAGCGTAAATAGACATGTACAGATGATTGTGACAATAATCAGAATCCACTGATGATAGTACAGACATCGTGACTAGTCGTTGCAAATGGTCATCATCTTGATTCTACAGATTGTATATCGATTGTAACGTATATAATCACGGTATGAACCTCGATACACCGCTTCTCAGTTCCGTCAGAGAATTAGTTTTGTTTTATATGACTTTGACGGAACTGAAAATCGATGTAACGCTCCGACGGAACCCAAACGTCATGAATCCTGAGTTCCGTCAGAGCGTTACATCGGTTTTCAGTTCCGTCAGAGCTTTTAAAAAAATTCTCTGACGGAACTGAGAAGCTGTGTATCGGGAATCATACCGTGATAATGACGACGGGGAAACTGACCGCGATTGTGACAGCCGACAAGGGAACATTTATATAAATGAGACAATCAAACCTGCTGGGAGTGTTCAACAACTAATATTAGCACAAACTCGATCATGCAAACTTTTAATCTAATATTCACGAAACAGCTTTTCATTTTTTCCAGATACACATTACAGACGAACTCACTGCACAAGGGTGGGTAGATAAAATATTATATTTCAATGGTGTTGCCGTTGATGCCACAAATTCTACGGGACACAGAGTTTCGTATAGCATCGAATTCAGCCAGGATTTAGTTAACTTTATAAGTTTTCAATCTGGAAACGAGGTATGTGATAAACTAATGATGTATAAGACTTTTACTTTACTTTTTAAGACGGCATTTTAGTATGTATGATTTATAGTTAGTAGAAACCATGCTCTAAACACACCACGACTGAGCTGTTCTGGCCGCTTGTGGTGTTTTGACATTAACTGAAGGCACACCCTGTCTGTGTGGTTTGAACGTCTCAACTCCAGCTTTATACAATATTGTGTAACAGTCAGTATGATTGTAAGTGTTAGTTACGTTTCGTGTAGGGATTTGCAATCATTACTGCGTGGAAAGAAGCATTCTAAATGTTCGATCGACGATACAAATGTTTTACTAAACTTTTAACTAGTATGTGTGCTTGAACCGCATTTCGTTAAATGGTACATTATTACAATATCTCCTTATAAAGGCGACGAAAATACTCGTGGTCTAAAGTTTTAAAAATACTGTAATTCGTAATTATATAAGTTAGTTAAATTTATTTGAAGCATCGATACCATTTCAGTTTGTTACGGATGGGACAATAATAGATACAGATATACGATTAGAAGGTGCGGTTAGGATAGTGTATGATCAACATGTGGATACAGCTTACATCATGTTATATGGTCCTCCAGGTAATTTTGACTGGACGAAACTAAGACATCAAGTATTAGGACTTAAAATAGAAAATTAAATCGAATTCTTAACATTTGTGTATGAGTATATTCATGGATTTCAAAGCTTGAATCAACTAAATGTTCTTGGTTTAGGACAATTGAACTTGATATCAAGATAATTGAATGCATTGCCTTTGTGTATAGGTTTGTCATTATAGGTCAAGTATTCCTTGGCTAAAAGCCCTTCACTTTTACGAATACCATGATTTTTTTCTGAAGTATTAACTTTGGGTTCCCATAAGATGAGGATAATAATTAGGAAGACGAATTGGACAGTTGTAATTTTAGTTTAGTATACAATATGTACCATGATGCAATGGCGAATCAGACTGTACATTGCATTCCCTTTCTTTACGATAGTTGTCGGTCCTATACGACATATTAGTTAAAATGTGTCGTGTAACAAGAGGGTCGATAAATATGGGGCGGGATAACTAAAGGTTCCCATAAAGATTGTTTTTTGAAATACAGTTAGTTTTTGCGCAAACTTCTATACAGAGCAGTTTCCGTGTAATTTATTGCGTGGAGGTAATTTAATATCCAGGATGATTTCACTCCTACGTGGCTCCAGAAGTATTGGTGCCTATGTAATTACACAATGATAAAAGAGTATAGATCTGTTAATGCATTTTTAAAAGGCAAATACATCCTGACTTCAAATTTAAATTGTGGGCAAATATTTTAAAATCAAATTGAACATGAATATGACGCGCATGATGCAGTATTCAATATAGAGACAGTCATGTAAAACATTTGAATGATAAAATATATGTGTAGTACCGAGAGATTAACGTGACCCTCCACTGTCTATTAGCACACTACCACAGTCGATATATTGCCCATACCTCGGTTGTATGTTTTCATAAGCGGGGAGTATCACGAAGACGCTCGATGTGCAATACAAACACAAATCTAAAGGACCGAAATTGCACGCTTTGCTCGCGGAAGTTGTTATATTCAACACAAGAACCTTGTAACGTTACTATATTCATGCATAAAGGTTAGGATCATGTTAATATATATCAGGTATAAAGATACAATGAAACATAAATATAATCAAAAGAATTTGACCCGACTCTCAACCTTCAATTTGCATAATTTAACAGCTGATATAGTGTATATATTGATAATCCCGGGTGTATGTTTTTATAAGCGGGGTGTATCACTCGAGGTGTAATACCAACACAAGTATAAAGGACCGATATTGCACGATTTGCTCGCGGAAATTTATTTATTCAACCCAATAACCTTGTAATATATTCATGCATCATGTCAAATTATCTGTGCTATACAAGTGCGAACTCCATACAATTTGTTGTACATGCTCTGCAAAAGAGTTTATCAGTCACGCTTTTAACCGATAAAATCATAAAATGTCATAATTTTAAAATAGCACATTATCATTTAAATATTGATCAGCTCACTGACATAATATCGCGTTCACAATAAAACCGGAAATAACGGAAATGTGACTGAAGCTGAATAGTCTGAAAGTTTAGAATTATGAACATTTGAGCTGTATTCTATAATGGATAAAAAATTATGGTGTAATATTACTGAGTTCAAAACGATATCTGTCCTGTTGTTATAGTTTTAACTTTTATTGATCCTTTGGGTTGTAATAAAACCACTTCAAACAACCGGCGAACCTAGTCCGGCTTTTTTGGAACGCGCTGGTTGTCAGGGTTTATAAACGCAATTGTTACAGAACAAAGAGGATATTTTTAATCGACGTAAGTTGTTATTTCGTAAGAAACCTGTTTCATTAAGAAGATTTTGATACATACTTACTATGTATTAAACTGGGTTATATTTGTCCATACCATTTTATGTATTTGTGATAGGATGAGTATGTGTATACTTTGAACATCACACTTCGGGGCGTATGTACCTTACAGTAACAGCTCTTGTTTCTTGCACATTTATGTGGTTGTACTTGTGGTTATTCTTTGAGTGGGTTCGTTTCAGCTCTCCTGCTCTGTTATTCCTGCTGGTCGCGGCCTGTTCAATTTGTCATTACATAAAAGTGCTATAACTTGTTTCAATGGAGGAGTATAACTTGTTCAGTTGGTCATTGTGCCTTGTATGTTTTTTATGTTTCTGTGCTCGGCTGGTTCAGTTGGACATTGTGCCTTGTGTGTTTTTATGTTTTCTGTGCTCGGCTGGTTCAGTTGGACATTGTGCCTTGTGTGTTTTTATGTTTTCTGTGCTCGGCTGGTTCAGTTGGGCATTGTGTCTTGTATGTTTTTATATTTTCTGTGCTCGGCTGGTTCAATTGGGCATTGTGCCTTGTATGTTTTTATATTTTCTGTGCTCGGCTGGTTCAGTTGGACATTGTGCCTTGTGTGTTTTTATGTTTTCTGTGCTCGGTTGGTTCAGTTGGGCATTGTGTCTTGTATGTTTTTATATTTTCTGTGCTCGGCTGGTTCAATTGGGCATTGTGCCTTGTATTTGCTTATATTTTCTGTGCTCGGCTGGTTCAGTTGGGCATTGTGCCTTGTATGTGTTTATATTTTCTGTGCTTGGCTGGTTCAGGTGGGCATTGTTCCTTGTATGTTTTTTATGTTTTCTGTGCTCGACAGGTTGAGTGCCGCCTTCCATTTCTGACTTAATATTATATCTTTGCTAAGAGTGTCATGTAAATTGTTAATATCACTTTCATAAGTATTATAATCATCATCAGCTCTGTTAACTGCTTCCTCGCCATTATTGGCTTTGTCAGTTGTTTTCGTATATCGCATCACTACAGTTTAGCTCGGATTATGGTTCATGTGGGCATTGTTCCTTGTACATGTATGTTCTTTATGTTTCCTGTGATTGGCTGGTTCAGGTGGGCATTGTGCCTTGTATGTTTTTTATGTTTTCTGTGCTCGGCTGATTCAGGTGGGCATTGTGCCTTGTGTTTTTCATGTTTTCTGTGCTCGGCTGTTTAAGCTGAGTGCTGCCTTCCCTGGCTGACTTAATATTCTCTATTATAAGAAGCCAGCCATTAGCTTTGTTGTAATGATACACTTCATCTCATCTACGTGGAGCACCTCGTATTTGACATGACTTTTCAGTGTCTTGTATTTCTCTACAGATACAGAGATGTGAAAAACCCTGAAAAAGGTGAAGCAAGTTTTAATATAGCTTTAAACTTATACCCTTTATAGCAAAGGTAGGATAAATGAACGGTTACTGATTTGGCTCATGTGCATTTGTAATTGGGAAAGAGAGTCGTATTGTGTTTTCAATTATAACATGACATTTTCCTGTTCAAATGCATCTTCGCTTGTTTTGTCATGAACTGCAACAGGATATTAAATAATTGTTTAAATATTGCTATCGATATATTAAACAATGCTACGATTATCAGCCTGGTAAATTTACGGATAGAAAGACTCTACAGGGCGCATATATAGCACGGATAATGTTGAGTCATGAACATATTACAAGGTTCCAGCGTTGAATATATACAGTCCAGTTCGGATATTGTGACAGTGACGTTGCAGTTTATGTGTACACAAAATATAACAACCATTGTCTGAACAGGTAGAGCAAAGATATAGTCCAGTCAGGATAAAAATCCAGTGACGCAGCGGTCGAGTCCACTATAACGGTGTAAAACCATATATAAATAATAAAAGGCTTATACTGTACAAACAACTATAATTTCAATGCTAAACTAACATACTAAACTTCGCTCTACCTGTTTAGATAATGGTTGTATTTTTTTGCCTACACATAAACTGCAACGCCACTGTCACAATATCCTAACTGGACGATAGTATGTTAGTTAAAATTGAAATTATAGTTGTTTGTACAGTATAAGCCTTTATAATTGATTTTACAACGTAAAGTAGACTCGTCCGCTGGGTCACTGGGTTTTTACCCTGACTGGATTATAAATTTCTTCGAGCAAATCGTGCAATAGCGGTATTTCAAATGGGTATTTGTATTACACTTCGAGTGTCTCCGCGATACAAACCACACAACCGGGGTTATAAACATCATTCCTGATTCTCCTAGGCTTATGGTTCATGGGTGAGTTTATCCACCTCATTGGGATTTTGTACCATTTTTGCAAGATGACTCCTTTAGACAAGAGTAGCAGGAGCACAGGTCCATGAAAGGTGTCCAATACCGTCTATTTATACATATTTAAATATGTATATATAGGTGGGCTAGGTCACTTTTCATGGACCTGTGAGCAGGAGCGACTTGTGTTGATTAATCGCCCTATTGAGTTAGTGCCCCAAATGCTCAATTCTCCATTTTCCCATTACGTTGTTTATAATTAAATCGAATAAGAGAGTTTTATTGGCTTAAAACACTTATTTTTAATTTGACTTTAATAAAGTCTTGTTTTTTCAGCTAGTTCTTATGTAGATGTACAGTACTTGGCTATAGTTGTAAACTGTAAGTATTATAATTTTAGTATTAAACTCGGCAAATGTTCTATTTTGACTGCTCTTCAAGTATTTTATTTTCTTAGTTTTGTTTTGAAATGTGACTTACGATTTTATATCTAACAAAATATGTTTGTCAAGTCCATCAAACTTGTTTTCATTTATTTTCCTGCTGCTTTTACTACCAATGAAATGATAAAAAGTAAAAAGCGAAGGGTTCTATTTGGAACACTTGCACGTTATATTTGTTCATGTTTTTTATCCGTCACAAACGTATTTAGAGGTTAAAGTACGATATAATATCGTTCCTAATGGTTTCTACTCAATGTGTTGTTAAAATCAAATGTGCCTTTAACGGTTTGAGTGGATGTATTCAAGTAATCTGTCGATAAAAAGCTTGTTGGGGACCTAATGGTAGAACCATTTTAACTTATTGATATTTTGAAACATTAACCGTCGTTCAATTGTTTGGCCAATGAAAATCAAATGTTTTATTCATGGTTTATTTTTTGGTATCACCTTGCTTTGAGTGAAAACAATTCCACTTTGAATGATATCTGCGCGTCATATATCAATATTTGTAAAAATAAAAATTCTACTACAATAGTTGCAATCTGTTGTTTGTGATAATGGAGCTCACGTCCACAGGTAACTTTATCATTAAAAAAAATATATAAAATTTATAATATCTTGTTTTTGATACCATGAAAATCTGAACACATTAGTACAAATGCACTTTAGTACAAATGCACCTTTCTAAATAACATAAATTGTATAAAATATTATTTTTCTCTTTATCAATGTAACAGTTACCTGTGCTCACGTCTAGTGCATCCTAATTAAATATGTTAATATTACTAGTTAGTATATTTTATCTTCAGTTGAAATGGAAAGTTCATATTCAAGTACCACCGCTACGTCAGCACCAGTCTCTACAACAACAACACCAGTGTCTGACCTCTATCATGTGTTCCCTAACATGTCTATTCTCATCAATGGGACATTATACTGTCCTTGTAATGCTACCAATGGCACATTCTATCCTCCACTTACTTCAATCTACGACAATACAAACCTTACATTTGAAGAACGCCTTCGGGAAATAGATGTAGATGTTGATGCATTGTCATCCAATACACGGAAATATGAGAGCGCCAAGGATGACAGACCATCTTCAGCAACGATGGGTACCTTTGGTATATTGATAATTGTCAGCTTCGTGTCTTTTATTGTGTACTTAGATAATCAAACATTATTGGCACATGCCAAAATGCTGAAGAAAAATATAAAAATATTGAGAAAGAATTGCATCACCCAGACAAAGGTACAGTCCATTCATATAGATAATCAAACAGGCACTATTGGCCCGGATATCAATTATGACCTGGGTGACAGTAATGACCCGGGTAATATTCCTATACCGGATGTACTAAAGTGATGGTTATTTTGTGTACATGGATAATTTGGATGATGAAACAGAAAAGATTATACTTATCACAACACATCGCTTCTCAGTACCATCAGAGTATGGTACTATTTTCATATGGCTCTGACGGTACTGAACACCGATGTAAAACTCGGACGGGACTCAGGATGCATGTCATTTGAGTTCCGTCAGAGCCGGTGCTACACCGGTAACATTGGTTTAAAGTTCCGTCAGAGTCATTGTTAAAACAGTACAATATTCTGACGGACCTGAGAAGCGGTGTATTGGGATTAGTACCGTGTAAACGTGCGATAATTCTGTGTAACGGATCTGGCTTTCTATTTCAGAAGTATTACGACATTATTATCCAGAAAGTATCATTCTTTTTGGTGCCAATGCAATCTATATTGATTACATAATTATTAAGATTCTAGCTATACGAAATAGTTGTGCATTTACCTATTTTTGTTTCTTGATATATTGTCGAGTGTGAGCAGGTATTTTATGTAACCCATATTAGTAAGACAAAGTCCTCACAACAACATATTTTGATATTTTGCGAACTCCGATTAGAAAAATGTGTTTGAAAGGCATATTAACACAACAAGAATTTCCAATAAATAAAAGTGAATGTTGTTATAAAATCATAACTATAAACTGTTTGAATGATACTAAACAATTATTGTTATACATGTATTAGGAACTGCAATCGCGTATGGTCTGTTGGTAGAAAGTTTTTACCTATAAGAACGACTTAGAACGTACATACCCGATGATAATCGGATAAGCGGATTTAGCTCAGTGGTAACGCACTGGGCTGTCAATCCAGAGGTCGTGGGTTCTATCCCTGGCATCGGAACTTGACATTTCTGAAATATTTATAATATTTCCCGCTATATCTGGCCGTGTGGTCTGAAAGTATCTGGAAGTGGCAGGAAGCTGTGTATCGGTGCTATACACCGGGCACATTAAAGAACCAGGCTGTCTATTCGAAATAAGAGCTAGGCGCACCTCTGCAGCGCCGGACATGCCTGTATATAATGTCTCTCTCTCCATTCAGGGGCTTTCTCTCAGTCTGTCCCTCTGGTTAGATCATGCTGTATCTGCACTGGTAGAGGATGCACCTGCGCCCTTGTGGCTGTAACATGGGTAAATGGCTTTGAACGTGCGTTCACATGAAAAGGGCGCTATATAAATCTGGTATATTTAGGTTTTTTTATTTATAATACCATGTCGACGTCCAGTCCAAAATGTTATACATACACAAAGAACACATGGAACACATGAATTACTGATGTTTCCAGTTCCTAATACAAGAGGCACACAGGGAAGATTTGGCAATTGCCTAACTGTGTTGCCTCTATAAATAAAGTCTTTATTATTATCATTATTATTATACATGTGTAAAGATAATTGTTTAGTATCATCAGACTATTGTTCAAACATCAAGACATAGTAACCGCAGCACTATTTTCTTCCTCATAAGGCCAGAGTTCTTTGATTTTTCGTTACTCAGACCCTCCTGCTCAATTTTTTGTCATTTTCAAAGAAAAAAAATTGAAAAACAGGGAAAAAAATTGCATATCATGTTTTGATGATAAATGTACCAGCCTTGTTTTATTATTTCATTATTTTGTAAATAATTAGTTGTATTATATTAGTGTTTCACTGCAGTATACTAGTCTTAAGATAAATTGACTGTTTTCTTGAAAACTTACACTGTTGATGAGTATTGAATGCTTTAAATCGGACCGTCATTGAATATTCTACCACTAACAGCTCGTGGAAGCTATATTTTGGGAGTTTTTATTGTTATTTTTTCCCTCCTCCTGCTGACATTCCACACAAAAAGTCTGAGTAACTAAAAATTAAAAAACTCTGGCCTAAGGCTATTGGAGTGATTTGCCGTATCTGTGTTTTAACGGGAATTCATACACACCGTGGTTTCCTCTATGTGTATATAGCTGAAACCACTTGATGTGTTAGAATTCCTGCTATAACATATTAGTGCATTGATGATATTTTATACATTTACCCTAGATGTTAATAATATACAATGTCACATATTATGCTTTTGAATGTGCATTAGAATGATAAACTGCTCTATAAATTATGTATAATAATAATATATATAATGTACATGATCCTTTTTATGAAATGTTTTTATTACACTTCCTGGATGTCAAACATGTGACGAATTCTGGTATAACATCTTTGTGTGTTGGTGATATTTTATTTTACCTAGATGTTAAATATACACTGTTACATGTTTGCTTGCTTTTGTTTTATTCAATCCTTATTTCCTTCACACGTGTGTACCTCCAGTACACCTGGCCCCGATCTCCCGAAGCATCTCAGATAGAAATCTCATCTCAAATTGAGATTTTGCTCACATCAGAGTCTGTGTTTGAGACAATTTTGAAGTAGGAGCTTTAGAAGTTATACTGTAATAAACTTAGAGATGTTTCTGTTTTGTGATAACAATTTTGGGTTCGGTCTTACATGGAGATTAACTCAACAGCATATGACAATATTTTAGCTGATATTTTTCTCAACTTAAGACGCTTCATGAGATTGGGGCCAGGAAGCTGTTTATCGTGACGTCCAGAAACATGCACTCGGTGTCTCGATTTATCTTTCCCAACAATACTTGCAGGACTTTTGGCAATATCCGGTCTTCTTCCCCTGTCATGGCCGCCATTGTGTTCATTCCGTGCACTAAACTCTTGGTTTTGCCACAATTTACTTAACAAACACTAAATATCGGCTAAATATATGGTTTATAAGCATGTTAATGTAAATGCCTCGAAAAAAATGACATAAATAAAAGCAACGTTCACGGAATGAACATAATGGCGGCCAGGATAGGGGAAGATGACCGGATATTGCCGGACTTTTTATATGTTGATATCGTACCCATATATGCTTGGAATATCCATTTCTGGTGTATGGATATGTATTGGATATATGTAATTCGTTTTGTTCCTAACGTGGATGCCTAGGCGCTGTCACAGTATCTCTGTGGCTTTGGCTTGTCTGTGCGCTTCAGTATCAATTATATCCCTACATAATAAGTTAGTGTAGTGTAGCGGCTGTAAAAAGGTTATCCTGTATCATTCACAAGTACCCTCATTTATGCTTAACTATCCACGTGATTCAAAGTCTACTGTGTGTCATTCATTACGGGGTGAGTATATAGGCTTGTTTCAAATGTTACTTATTTGAAGATATGGATGGTTTGCTCTGTGTCTGACTCTTGTTTGGTTGGCTAGGCGCTGCTGTCGTTTCTGAGTGGCTTTGGGTTGTCTGTGCGCTCTACCGTGTCGGTATTTGATTATCACTACAACGGCAGGTGTTAAGTGTCGTGTGGCGGCTGTAAAAGGTCTCCCTGTACTTCACTTCAGTGTAGTTATCATTCACACTTACCTCCCTTTATCGTTAATTATGCACGGAATTCAAAGTCCACAGTGAGTCATTCATTGCGGGGTGAGTACATTTATACATGTAGGCTTGCTTACAAATCCGTTGTTTTGTGGAAATGGATGTTTCGTTCTATGTCTGACTCTTGCGTGGATGGCTAGGTGTTGTCGCCGGTTCTGTGTGGCTTTGGGTTGTCTGTGCGCTACAGTACATTTTTACCCTATTTCAATCTTTGAAACTGTTAACGCGTGTATCGATAAGCCCTAACTGGCAATTTACACATATTGAAATATAGAGGAAATAAATCGTTACGAAATCAAATAATGTCATCAGGATTATCTGAAAATATGTATTTGTTAAAATCACTTTTGTTAACAAGTACTCAACAAGGAAAAAAATCCATTAAGAGATTTACAAAATTTGAACGTAAGTTTACGATTTCCGTAAGTGCTTTGATAAAACAGTACCCTGGTCCATTGGGCACATATAATCATAAATTGGTATGTCACTTGGAATATCATACATTGTACATGTATAAATACTTGAACGTGGATAATACAGGCTAATGTAATACATTCGTAAACATTCGGTATCCCTGCCTAAGTTGCCAATGATCTCCTGCTTATATATAGAGTTATATACTATGTAAGTAAGGAATTGATCTAGTTCGATATTTTCTAATTAACAAAATACATATACTGAGGAATATTATTGCTAAGGTGACACGTTTAATAAACTTCTTCCTGTGTACGTATATCCACCATATGATCTGACTATCCCACTGATGCCAGGCTGCCCCTGTTATATGAGTAATATATTGTAATAGTTTCCTCCTCAATGGAATAAGCTCGATGTCACTTTTAGGTTCGTATTCCTTAAATTGGTGATCTAAATACATTGGTCCTGTTGACATCATTGTTGTTAAAAAAGGAAGTATATACCACTTGTTAGCCGCTTCTAGTCCACACAACACTGACTTCATAAACGGGTGTTTTGGCTTTGCAATCATAAAATCGTTAGAAACAAACGATAGGCTCGATGCGTAAAGCGCGATGCCGGAAGTGTTCTTCAAACTAGAGAGCAAATCATGAAGCGACTTCCGCTTGGACCGGATGTCAATATCTACGTAGACGCCGCCATGTTCATACAGTACAACATAGCGCGCCATGTCAGCACGCCGTACCCAATGTGTATAACTCTGATACACTTTCAATAATGAAGGATATTTTGTAATTATTAAGTCTTGTATCATGGTAGCGTTCCATAGTGTGTACCGGAACCGACGTTGGCGGCGAATCCAAGTTTTTCGCGCGGATTCCAATCTGTCCGGCATAACCAAGTCAGTCTCGTAGAAAAATATCTGATGAATGTGATGTGGAAAGTTCGAAGTTCTGTTCCGTTTATTTGAATATTTCACGTCCGAATCACACGAGAATTCTCCTGCAGGGCTTACTATTCCACTAGCGCCCCGAACCGAATCCGATGAATAATATACTCGAAAAATAGAAAATATTAGCAAAACACAAATAATTAATCCGTATACAAAAAGTTTGTTTGTTTTTAGGGAGAACATCGTTCGAACTACTAATAATAACTTGAAATGAATTGGAAATACCGCGTACTATGCAAATGTATATGCAAGTTTGTTTACACCCGTTCTCTGACATAAATATAAATATAAAGTAAATATAAACTGACTATAGAATGCGTATTTACATTGATATACAATACCTATTGTGTCAATGTTAGTAATCTGTATTATATAAGTCAATAAAGCCTTCTAATTTCTTTTACTAACAATCTTTCAAAGTTTATGCGACAGTTTGCACTAATACGCGGCAGGCTTATTAAACGAATCGTTTAACGTTGACACTTACTTGACCTCTTCCAAAGCAAGGAAGCGTACACTACCTTAAAGTCACATTATGCCTTAAATGGCTATTTTCAAAAACCAATAACTTGGCAACCCGACTGCAAAATGATGCATTTAGAGCACATTAGTTGAGTCCAAATGTGGAAAACGCCATTAGATGGAAGAAAACTTGTTAACAAAATAACGAAATGTAAACAATAAATGCATAATTTAAACAACTCTTGCAAAATTAGTAATTTGTCATCCATACATTTTACTAAATGTGATTTGTGGCTTACTATTTCGGCAAATATAGCTGACATTCTGTCGTCAATTATATGTCGTTTGTGAAAAACATACTAATTCTTTGTTTTAGTCGATTTACTGGATGATCGGGAAAAAGGTTTTGGGAGAGATAATGTGACTTTAACTTACCATACAGTTATAAACATCTCAGATTTTAATTGATGAATATATAACATGAATGGTTATGAATGTTTATGAATGTATTGTATGTAACGAGACATTACATGTATATTTATATTTATTCTCTATTTCGATCTCATTCGCATATACACAGTCTCGAATACAAATACAATCACACGAAACACCATTATGTGACCATACTTATACTTATCGTACATGGTGTGAAGTCGTATCTACATACATAAACGCTGCTACCAACAAAGTGGCTTGTAAAAAAATGGAAGAACACATTTCATAGGACAATTCATTATTATGTAAAAATCGCCGTATTATGTAAGACAATAGAGAAGTTACGATGCGAACGTGTACGACTACGTGTACGTGTAGCTACCCGAACATGTATAAGTACACGTTGCAATTAAAATTGGCTTTCGAAACCCAACGCGTGCGTTTAAAATCACAGGACAGTTGTAACATGATTTCTTCGTGACTCGATAATGAGTTTTTACATAAGCTCAATGAGATCACGGGCGATGAAATATTGTGTTTCACATGCATACGCATACCTGTGTTACGAAGTACACATTGTATTTTCGTCTATTACACGTCCGTTACTTGTAGAAACTACACATATAGTCCAGTCAGGATAAAAATCCAGTGACGCAGGGGTCGAGTCCACTGTAACGGTGTAAAACCCATTATAAAGGATTATACTGTACAAACAACTATAATTTCAATGCTAAACTAACATACTAAACTTCGCTCTACCTGTTTAGACAATGGTCGTGATTTTTTGCGTACACATAAACTGCAACGTCACTGTCACAATATCCTAACTGGACTATACCTGGTGGACGAAATACTCAAAAGTAGTATTGACGTTCACGTACACGTTACACGATGACTTTCGCAACCTCTCTAATATACGACGAAGCCAATAGCCTCTGACAGGAAAATACATACACAACATTTACAATTTGATAGAATAATGGATTGTCTGTGACATTCGTCAGAGGAAGGTTACCAACTACAGCGAACAAATTATCAACGATTCCAATAATCAGAATACTATAGTTCAGACACACTGCACTCCTGGTATAACAAGAGGAAGTTTACCAGACGTTACTCAGTAATCATGTCGTTTAAATCATGTTTCGAGAAAGAATAACAAAATATGATTTGGTATGTCCGGCAAAATGTATTATTCACATACAGATATTATTTAAGTTTTACAAGGGTGCTGTATCATATTATACTGTAAAGTCACATATTTTCCTGGTAAGTAGATTTCGTGGATATTAATAGAAATGCATTTTTGTCGGGTTGTAAATTCGTGGCTCACAAAACATAAAAGGGTAAACCCATGTCTAAATTTCAGAGATCGATCAATCGCGGGGATTAGATTTCGTGGTCTAGTTCAACAACGAAATCAACGAAAGTTCAACTCCCACGAAAAATAATGATTTTAAAGTAATTAAAAAGTATCGAGTGACTGTGTGTTAATATGATTATATTTGTTGCAAGACAGATGCAGGCACAAGTGGCAGTATCCATTTTAACCTTCTTATGTATAGAATAATAAGTTTATTCTAAAAGGGTCAAAAACGATATTGTCACCGTTGGTCGCGGGTGTCGTGCAAAATTGTATACATGACTCCATCAAGATTCAAGAAGACATTGACACGCTGCAGTTATAGAAGCGTGACTGGATGATATCATTCTATCCGTTGACGTCTGAAATATGCCATGCTACCAGGCATGGCAACCCGTTCAATGTACAGTACCACATTCATTAGTCTGTCTATACAGACCCTATGTTTAATTAAAGGAGACAACTCTTCAGTCCACTCTTTTTTCATGAAATTAATTCCCTTTGCACCCCCAAACATAGGGATAATCAAACCCAAAATAAAATCTAGCTAAAATTGAAAACGAAATTATGATAATTGATTGAAAAAAAAAATTATCTAGTCCGGTAGCCAGACTAACTTCACACAACAATGTATGAATATAATTATAATACAGCTTGTCCTTCATTCAAGGAAACATATCTTCTCGTACATATATCATGGTACAAGATACAATAAACAAGTTTGTGAGAAGATTTATTTTACGTCAGATATATACAAATATATAACATTAGCTAATAGCTATTTTCCGTTAAATAGACCGGCAGATAAACGGCAATTTTTAGGGTAACCGTGCAATGTCTTCTATACAAAATGTTTTTGCATTTTCGTGTTCTCTGGACTATACTGTAACAGAATCTGGATGATGCCACCTTGTCATCATTGGGCAATTCTCACAATGAGGCCCCAAAGGGGTACATGTTTTTTCTCGAATAAATCACTATATATACATTACTATTCAATCAAATGTGAATTAAAACACATTAAAAGCAATTTTAGTTTGTTTGATAATGCGTAACATTGATTTATACAAACTTTGTAATAATAAAATGTGGAAATGAGGCCCTATTTGTGGTTTAAGCCTAGTACGAGGCCCGGTATTACACAAAACTATTAATTAAATAAATAAATGAAAACATGTAAAGTAAATATGTCTTTATACTGCTGATTAATTATATATTTGATGGCATTGATAAGTATAAGGTACCTGCAATACATTGCTTAGCATTTTTGTAATAAAAATCGAGGCCTTGATAAGGGTTAACGTACGAAAAAGGATGTACTCTTTCAGATATGTTTTTATTTCTCTTATATTTTAGGAAAGAAACTTTATAATGATCATAACTGGAAGTTATATAAGACTTGGTATATTTAAGTTATAGAAGTTCCACATTCTGAATAAGTAAAATAGGAAAATGAGGCCCTGCTTGTGTGTTGCACTATAAAAAATGTGACTTTTATCAGAATAAATTGTTATTATTTCATTACATTTGTATTGATATTCAAAAATGAAGTATCTATGTGTCGTAAAAAACATATACGCAAGTATAAACAACTTGAATTGCATGAAATGAAATTGAAGCCTGAATAACGGTAAATTCAATTACGGCTTCATGAATAAAGGTTATGTGCGTTAACAATGCATGTGGCTGGTATCGTCTTACCAGTACAGTCGCTATATCAGTGTAGCAATACCACGTGGCTTTTGACTACAGTTACAAGTAAAAATTTGAAAACATTGGAACACAAATATAGCCATAAGTATTTTATTTCTTGATCGATTTCTATGATATATACACCACGCTAAGGAGACAATTATTTGCTTTCCATGAAATATAAAATCTTTTTCAGCGGCTGCGCCGTTTTGTCCATTACCTTGTGAAACCATGGAACGTGTAGGTTTCACAGGGTAATGAAAAAATCGGTAATACTCCTGAAAAAGATCTTATATTTCACGGAAAGCAAATGCTTTTCCCCTTAGCGTGGCGTATATTTTATAGAAATCGATGAAGAAATAAAATGTATGACTATTTTATTTTCCAATGTTTTCAAATTTCTGTAACTGTAGTCAAAAGTCACGTGGTATTGCTACAATGTATATATATACTGAATGTGGAACTCATTATCATTGACACTTCCATGTGAATACCCTTATGGAAATTAAAAAGGATAATACTAGCCGGCAGGGAAGACAGCTACCATCGAACCAACACAGCATGAAATATTTAACAGCACAGCTACAAAACACCCATCCAATTAACTAATTCCAAGCTATATTAGGTTCAAATGACGGCCGTTCCGATCGCCATTTCAAACTCAACGCCACCATCAAGTATGACTTGTTTTCGCATTTAATGCAATTCATAATGCAACCATTCATGAAAAGATGGGGTACACAATATAGTGTCAAGCTACATTGGATACAGTATATTCAGTCCTTTAAGGTACCCACCAGTAGTTCAGTCAAACCATATATTTAAAGAGAATTGCCACTGTCGGTTACGTACATTCCTGGCTCTACATACCATTGAGAGTTACAGATGCATGGTACTTTAAGTACTAAACATTGACCGACACACCAACCAAGGTTATGTTGGTACCCCAAAAGGCAATAACATATTTGTCAGGGAAGGCAGTACTCAACAGTGACATAACCCATTAAGCCACAGGTCCATGAAAAGTGACCTAGCCCACCTATATATACATATTTAACATATTTCATGGACCTGTGCATTAAGCAATGTTAATTGTATGGCAGCAAGCACTCAGTAGTGCTTTGATTCAATCGAGGATGGAATATTTATGTGATATTGTGATTATCCTATGGGATTTGAATAGATTTACTTGGTAAGTTGGTGAGTTTGCCATTTTTCGAGCTTCGAGTTATATAGAGGCGATCGTTCCCTGGTAATGCAAAAGGTTGTCAATACAGAGGTCGCGGGATCAATTCCCGGCATGAGAACTGGACAATTGTATGTATTGTATTTTCCGCTATGTATGACGGTATGGGCTGTAATATAAAGGTGCCGGGAAGCTGTGTATCGGTGATATACACCGGGCACATTATAGAACTTGAGGCTGTCTATTAGAAAAATACTATACACACTCCTGCAGCACCGGACACGTCTGTATCTAATTCCGTGGGGCTTTCTATCGATATGTCCCTCTGGTCAGATTATGCTGTATCTGAATTAATAGAGGACGCACCTGCGCCCCGGTGGATGCAACACTATGTATAGCGCCTTTGAACGCATGACATGTCTGTATCTAATTCCGTGGGCTTTCTCTCGATATGTCCCTCTGGTTAGATCATGCTGTATCTGCACTAATAGAGAATGCACCTGTGCCCCGGTGCATGCAACACTATGTAAAGCGCCTTTGAAGGCATGAAAACGGTGCTATATAAATCTGGTATTCATATTCACTTACAGTAAACGATGGTAGTGACTAGAGAGTACACAATGGGGCCTTGGGAGGTTGCACTCTGAGATAATGAGTTCCTCGTGGCTTTCAGTGGCTGTACTTTGTGTTCGTATGTACGCATAAGGGAGTGTACAAAAAGTAGTAGGTTATGATGATTTGTACCCAAAACAGCTTGACATTATTTAAGTTAATAGTTATGACATCCCAAAAGGATTTCGTACGTCCTGAGGTTGAAATGGCTGTACTTGATGATGACGAGTACATCAAAGGGGTGTACAATATCCTGGTGAGAACCCAATATGGCTGGAAATGTCTGTAGTAAATAGCGGCGTGGCATTAGACATAGAATGGTTGACTTGTACTCTGCTGTGGTAAGGTTTACATCCGGGTAGGGCATGTAGTCACTGACTATGATGGTGGTAGTGCCTTATAGGGCTTTGTTGTCAGTGATAATAGCATGGCAGCATCTTGTGCGAAAGGAAAAATGCAGATTTAATATCCAACTTGATGATAACTTCAGAAGTAAAAATATCCCAACCCTTCTTAAACTATGTTTCCGATTAATCAAGCTTTGCTACTATATGCATGATGTGCAAAATGAAAATTAGCTGGTAACAGTTACTGTTTCTTCAAGGCACTTACGTGCAAATTTAAAATCATTAAAATTATTTAACTGCTACACAGTGTGGTGCGATTTTAACGATTTTTCGTTAATGAACTCCTACAAACCAAATATGTCCCCTATTTGTAGTTTGTAGTAAAATCATTATAAGGAATTTTAATTTGAGCGTAAGTTTAAGATATCCGTAAGTGCTTTGATAAGACAGAACCCCGTATTATATCGGTCCATTCCGTGCCTCAGTTAATTATTTCATTTCTATATATTATTAAGTTATGTATTCTTAAAAATACTATAATTTCATTAATCAGTAAGATATATTGTTTGATATGTTGAAATGGATAATTTACCATTTTTGTCTTATTTCTAGTTTAACACCCATAAAGGGCCTCATTGCTAAATTTCACTTTTTCAAAATGTGGCACACGAATATTTAGATCACATGGTCATAACAATATAAGTTACAGTTACAATTGCATTCCTTAAAGTATAACAGAATAAAAAATATCATGACGTCGATTTAATAAAATTTCACTCATTTTTTTACATTTGGATTTACACTTGATAGGGCCTCAATTTAATGAAATAAACTATTTAGTCATGCATAGGTTGTTGATAATTGCCAGTAACACTGAATTCAATAGTAAGTATCAATATAATGACAAAATATGGTACCATGTATCATTTACTGGTTTAATTCATATCTTTGTCTAAAAACGGGCCTCATATTAGACATAAACAACTAGCAGGGCCTCATTTCCACATACTGCTATTACATAGGTTGTATATAATGATGCAACGCATTATTTAATACAATATAAATAACATTTAAGGTGTATTGCTTCACGTTTGACTAAACGATACTGTACTGAAGATTCATGTACCCCTCCGGGGCTTCATTGTGAGAATTGCTCAATGATAACAAGGTGGCATCATCCAGATTATGTTATGGTTTTGTCAGGAGAAAAAGAAAATGTAAAAACATTTTGTATAGAAGACATTGCACGGTCCAGTGCAAGTTCTGCCGGACTAAAACAAAGGCAAACAAATACAACATACGGTAAAGCAGCTACAAATTCAAAAGCAAGTACATGCAGTACTAGGAACTATTAAAGTCACATTATCTCTCCCAAAACTTATTCCCCGATCATCCAGTAAATAGACTAAATACAAAGAATAAGTATGTTTTTCACAAACGACCTATAATTGACGACAGAAAGTCAGCTATATGTGTCGAAATAGTGTGCCAAAAATCACATTTAGTAAAATGTATGGATGTCAAAATACTAGTTTTGCAAGAGTTGCTCCCCTTAGACTTTAAATTATGCATTTATTGTTTACATTTCATTAGTTTGTTTACAAACCAACTGAAGGCTTTATTTCGTTTTCTTCCATCTTGTGGTGTTTCCACCTTTGGGACTCAACTAAAGTACTCAAAATGCATCATTTTGCAGATAGGTTGCCAAGTTACTGCTTTTTGAAAAAAGCCATTTAAGGCATAATGGGACTTTAAGAAGCACGTACATGCAGTACTATAGGTACTATTAATTAGAATCACATTTGAGCATAAATAACGGACAGTAATACTAGAAAGCACATCTAGCATAAATTATTATATAAGATGAAATATACAAGGTATGTCACGTATGAAAATAAGTATCGTCAAGCATATATCAGTAGCAACATAAAGGAAATGAACTCCGGCAGGCTGAACTAATGAAAGTTGGCATGCATAAACGTCATGCTTTACTGCTACGAAGTTTATTAACTTGCTTTCCATATTAATCGTTTGTAACATGGTGCTTTCTAGATTTGGTGGTGATAAAGTGTAAAACCTGAATTGCTAAAATGGGGGTCACAGTCTGTTAACAGATATAGGTTAATGTAGATTTAACTATGTCGTAAGTCTATGCTGATCAGCACTTGAATATCCGTTATCAATCTTGTATATGTAACCGATCATGTTTTCTGAAACCTCCATCGGTCCGTCTTATCAAATTTTCAATCTCAATATGACATTGACCTTGAATTGTTTCAACTTTCCATTCAAGGTCGGCAACTTTAGTTTCTTGATCGATAAACTTCAATGTCTCCCAAACATTTTGGTATATGACTCGGCCTGTTACTTTTTTGCAACCTTACTCCTTAAATGTGCAACTTTTCATGCCTTTGTTGCTATAGTATTAGGAAAGTTTGAACATTCTACACTATTAATGACATACACTATTACATGATTTTACGGCTCGTATAATTTACAAATCGTTCATGTACATAATGTCGTTAATATAATAGACTTCAGATTGACAGCATGATTTAAGCACAGTGAATTAACATAGTGATGTCAAACTTGACGTGGACTACCTTACAGCATGATGTAATTCTATACTAACTAAGGTCTCAATATAATCCCATATATTTTTCACGGTGTCGGTGCCTAGCATTTATCTTATTAAATCATTACATAAGTAATTAATGCGACCAAGCAAACGTATATGACACTTTCTCTCAGTACGAACAGTGCACACTGGTAACAGGTTGATGGTCGTGGTGTAAGGAATACAGTGAGAGGTTTTGGAATAACTGACAAGTATTCTTGGAAATTGACAGACAATGGAAAGACAGACAAGTCTGAGGGTAACGTGTGACAATGCATATTTTATTTATTTCCTGTATTACTGCTCATAGAGACAAAAACAACACTGTATAATATATCGCTGGCTTAGAATGAAAAGGTCGTAAGTGCTCATATATATTTGAATTCTGCATCACAAGGCGCTTCTTTTTATGAGCCTATTTTCATGAACTGAAGTTGAAAAAGCTCGTTTTTCTATAAGTAAAGAGTAGTTTTCAGACAGTTTGTTCTTGTTTTCTCAAAATATCGATTTTGTACTTACGACCTTCCTTTCTAAGCCAGTGATATATACTTGTATAAAAAACCAACGTGATAAATTGCAGTACAAAAACAAACACAATATTGCCTATATTTTTGTTATGGATTAAAATCATGGACCGTAACACTTACCAATGAAAGCATTCAAACATTTGGCACAACATATAAAGTTTATCATGCTCCTAATTATTCAGAAACGATAAATATAGCGGATTTTGTTTTTGTTTTTGTATTGCAATTTATCGCGCTAGAGTTATACAGTCATGTATATATCAGTATACGAATAATGATGTCTCTCTTCTGTTGTTACTTTCATATTTTTAAGCATGCAATAACTCGTTAAGGTTGAGTGTGTAGTTCGTGTTCTCTACATTCTATTAATTATTCCCGAGAACTCAATGTATACATGTTGAGCTCTACGCAAGGGAATTACTGGTTCCAGGTTTGTGTCATGTTTGAAATGACGTGGTTGGTTAGGGAGTGGTTCCCCACCCTGTAAGCGGGTGATCTATCAAACATGTTATCTACGAGCTGATACCATTATATTGTTTAGAATATAACCTACATTATGAGCCAATGAAAACGCCGCATTTTCGCGGTTAAATGAAAATTTAATCATTAAAATTTTCTCTTAACAGACTTGACGTCTTGCGTTGGCGCTACTTTCTATCGGCCAATCAGAATGCAGAATGTTATATTCTAAGTTAGTTAGAACATATTAAGTAAATTTTAATGACTAAATTAATTAATTAAATTTTAATCATTAAAATTTACTTAATATGTTCTAACTATAACATAAAAGTCCTAAAGTCGAGTTCCCTGTTGAGGCTTGTATTTCAAAACTAATTGGTCTTGAGGTCGAGTTGATGACAGTCCTCATTTGAGAAAAAGTCATCCCATGTCAGTATTAACCACTGCACTCCAATACGTATCTTATATTATTACAATCAATGCTATCGTTCTATTACATAAGTCGATAACAGTACGTATACAGCGCATGTATTCCTGGGAACCAATCTTGAATATAATTGAGCTGTAGCACGCTAAAAGATCACTTCAATATGTCCCATTGATCTGAAGAGGTTGCTCAACACAGCTCTAAATCTCACTTATGTACCGTCTCAATTATACGTCAACTTCAAAATTAAGAGCACATCTTTTAAAGTCACATTATCTCTCCCAAAACTTTTTTCCCGGTCATCCAGTAAATAGACTAAATACAAAGAAATAGTATGTTTTTCACAAACGACTTATAATTGACGACATAATGTCAGCTATATCTGTCGAAATAGTATGCCAAAAGTCATATTTAGTAAAATGTATGGATGACAAAATACTAATTTTGCAAGAGTTGCTCCCCATAGACTTTAAATTATGCATTGATTGTTTACATGTCGTTATTTTGTTTACCTACCAACTTGAGGCTCTATTTCGTTTTCTTCCAACTGATGGTGTTTTCCACCTGTGTGACTCAACTAATTATAAAGTGCTCAAAATTCACCATTTTGCAAACGGGTCGCCAAATTATTGGTTTTTGAAAATAGCCATTAAGGCATAATGGGACTTTAAGTACACAAATATTTCACTGCTTGCTTTTATTCCACCTTAGTATTAGGGTATTCGGCGATATGATTGGTTATAATAATGGCGGGTGTAGTTATACAACACAAGGATGTCGTTATTGAAGATATAGAAGATGTCTGTTGATGTTTACTCGGGTTTAACATCGCTTCTAAACAATTTTCCAGTTACGTGTATATACGGTGATCGATTTAAGTCCCATTATGCCTTAAATGGCTATTTTCAAAAACCAATAACTGGGCAACCCGTCTGCAAAATGATGCATTTTGAGCACTTTAGTTGAGTCCCAAAGGTGGAAAACACCATAAGATGGAAGAAAATAAAATAAAGTCTCGAGTTGGTTTGTAAACAAAATAACGAAATGTAAACAATAAATGCATAATTTAAAGTCTATGAGAAGCAACTCTTGCAAAATTAGTATTTTGTCATCCATACATTTTGCTAAATGTGATTTTTTGGCATACTATTTCGACAGATATAGCTGACATTCTGTCGTCAATTATAAGTCGTTTGTGAAAAACATACTAATTCTTTGTATTTAGTCTATATTTACTGGATGATCGGAAAAAAGTTTTGGGAGAGATAATGTGACTTTAACTGAACCCCTTTTTATGGACTCTGACCGTTCCGCAAGGAACCAGCCTAAGAAAACAGAAGTACGAGGGCTGATCGCGAAGTTCGTATAATTTGCTCAGAAATTATTTATTGTTAGTGCAATATAGATCCACTTTATAGACTGAAATAAAATTTTCGCCACAATTAACGGTAAAGTTGGCAAAAACAATGGGCAGGAGGGTCTGAGTAACGAAACATAAAACAACTCTGGCCTAATGGGTGAATAAAAGTTGATAAAAAAAAGAATAACAACACAGAAAATCCTAATTTATCAATATTCGCACTGTCCGTGTGGATTTACATTACATTGGTTGGTAAAATAAACAACACCATGTCGATAGTTTACTGCACGGAGCACATTTATCACAGTCACACACCATTATTGGAACCACAGACATATCAAGCAATATGCCTTCTGTGACACAGACACGTTAATGTTACAATGATAGCCATAATACCGGTGACTTGCATAACGTGATTGAATACGCATTCTGGGCAATAAAAGGACTTGACATTTATATGGTAAACTATTCCCAACAGTTTTCCGTATATTTGCTCTCCTAATTACCCGAATAATGGAATATAAACAAATTATGATAACGATGTACAAGACAGGCTTGGGACCTCGTTAAGCATCGACAATTGACTTTATTACGTATATAATATGTTTCTGAGTGCATGAATCTAGGATGGCATAATCATATCATGATCTGATATATAATACATTGGGTCAAACCAATATGGATTTCTATTTCCGTTCTATACATGTAAAAATCACCCCCTTGGCACAAATAAAAATACATCAGTTGTTTTAGTCAAGTTCCGAAATTCAGAACTGGCGAAGAACACTCTGGTGAATGAGCATAGCTAAAAAGGAATTATATATACCAGTATAGAAGAACGGATGTGTATACTTTTGGAGTATCCTTAACAAGTGTCTGCGCTGTTTCGAGCACAGAATTCGAGTACTTCTTACCTGTTAACGTTATATAGCATTACATGATTGGTGCATAAATATTAAGAACGTTTATGTATTATTACAAATAAATGTGCCATTTGGGAACAATGAAAACTCTGCTAGTGGTTTTTCCACACATAATACAGTGCTAGAAGCAACAGACAAGGTGGAGTGTTTGTGTGATATTTATTTGGAGAAATAATGGATTTTTGTATACGCCAAAAAGTATAATTATAACAAAGTTGTGGAGTTGCTGCACAAACTCATTAATTTCGTGTGAAGTAAATAATGAAACCTGGATATTAGATGGTAGGTAAACGAATAAGTTTAAAGCATAGTACGTTGTTCTTCTTTGTCTGCTGTTTGTTTCACTATAAAATGCCATTATGTTGGTTTAAGACAAATTATCTTGCATTTGCGTGACATAACAATATCTATTATTATGACGTATATATTAATTATGTTGCTATTATGTATTATGGTGTTTACTGTTGCTGAATTTATGACATTCGGAAAACATTTCACACAATACGTATAGTTTGTCTCTTTTGATACAAAAATGTCATAACATATTATATCGGAGTGCATTGTCGTAGCTCAATGGTTAACGCGCTTGCCGTCTAATCTGGCAACCCGGGTTCAAATACGGATGGTGGCATTCATACGCCTGCCATATTTCAGCAAAAAGCTGACTGGCTAATAAAGGCTGTGCTTCTTGTCCGCTTATGTTTCATGGTTCAATGAAGCGCTGTAATTAATTTTGAAGAAAAAAACTTTATTAATCCAATCTTGTGGAAGTCAATAGCATATACGCAAAATTACATTCAGAAATGTTAATAAATAAAACAGTTTTACGGTAAAACATGTGCAAACTTATAATATTTAATAAGTGTATAGCTAAGTATCTTTATAAATTGTTTAAACGATTAAAGCATCACCCATATTTAAAGCGCAGAAACTGCTTTCTGGAGACATTTACTACGATCCCGATTCCTAACCTGCAATGTTATATATGTAACAAGGTGACAAAAAAGTGCAGTCAGACCAGGGCTCGAACCCGTGATCCTTCGATTACAGGGCAAATGCAGACATGTCCTGTAGTTCCAAGCCAACAAATTTATCGGGTTGTTAAATCTACAAATGAGTATGTATTTTTTTTAATTATTGAAAATAAAATGATTGTATGGAATTCGTAATTAGCCATTGGATATGAACAACATTGCTACTACTTGTATAGTGTGGCAACATTGGACTGGAATCCATGACTGTGCTTTTCCTTAGTCCTATCATGACTGTCATTTTAAGAAGTCAAAACTTATAACGGTAAAGTAACGAAATAACGCGAAGAAGAATGAGTTTCCAATTCAATAATGTCGTATAATAATGTGTTCGTTTACTGTTTTCCAGTGTTTTAGAGGTACCCGTGGCATTTACATTATGCTAGGTTTAGAATATTTTACAAATTATTGACGGCACTAATGGTCTGTCTTGTCAACATGTCACTTCAACATGGGAGGAAGTGTACACGTATTGAAATATATTCACACTACAGTGGGTGAATTATTTATGTACACCATCGATCTAAACGAATTCTGTCCGCTAGATCTCCTAGTAGAGTGCGTCACCATAATTGTGTCACAGTGTTATATTTTTATTGGTGTTTCCGTTGTTATTTTTGGAGGGTGGTCAAACATCTGTTGACATGATTTCAGTCAAACGGTTATTACCAAGTCACAGTATCTTGATCCAAAACTACCACTCATAGAAATACTCGGGTACTTCAGAATCTTTATCATTGCAATGAAAAAAGATAATAGAAAATCGGTCCGGAAAGGCATGTGTTATCAGGTTTATGTTCGTTCCAAATTGATATTTAGAATCGGACAGGGAAGGCAGGACTCATCAGAAACAGAATATCACGAACTTTTGAACAGCTAAAAACATAACATCCCATTACCACAGCTGTCGTCCTAGTCAGTCAAAAACATCCGCAGCAAGAGCCAGATGACAAGATCATACCAAAAGGACGATCACACAACACAAGAACAACACCGTGACAAACACTCAACACATACCGTGAACATGCACGTTTGTAAGAAAGTAAGGAGCCTTATGCTGGGCAAAGAAATTGCAGAAAGGCACATACAAAATGTACAGAAGTTCCGAAAAAAGGGCACATTGGCCAAGTTGTACAAAGAAACACAACGACGTATGGTTTAATACAGACGATAAGGAAAATCGCCATTAATCCTGACTAGACACTCGGACAGCCTGCCACATCCGTCACTCAAACATATCCGACAAACTATAAGGACAATCGTCAAAAGAAGAGGAAGAGTGATTTTTATTTTTAAATATAAAGTGGACGATACATACATACAATGAAGGTGTTGACTGTTGGGTTTCCGTCTTGGTTTGGACAGATGGCTCGACTTATAGTTATATGCATACAGTTATAACCGATTCTCCACATGTGTAGCATACATATCATAATCTACGATATTTGCTGAAGTTATATATGCTCCATATGTGTAGCATACATATTCATAATCTGTGATATTTGCTGTGGTTATATTATGCTCCACACGTTGAGAATCGGTTCTTGCATAAGAGCAAGCTTGTCTTGTTATTTTCTAAGGAACTGGTTAGGTCAAATAGCAGGTCGTATTATGTAAAATGACATACAATAGCGGGTCATTCTGGTAAAATGACGTAAAATAGCGGGTCATTCTGGTAAAATTCCGTAAAATATCGGGTCAGTCTGGTAAAATGACGTAAAATATCGTGTCAGTCTGGAAAAATGACGTAAAATATGGGTCGGCTGGTAAAACTACGTAAAATAGCGGATCATTGTGGTAAAATTACGTAAAATCTCCGGTCAGACTAGTAAAATGACATCAAATAGCGGGTCATTCTAGTAAAATGACGTAAAATATCGAGCCAGACTAGTAATAACTTCTAAACTGGTTCGACTATTAAAATTACGTAAAATAGCGGGTTCAGGTTGGGCATTCAACTTTTTGATTACTGCAACTAGTTCGTTCAGCATTTCGACATCATGGACTTGGGCGGAGCATTTACTTGTTGAGTTGGCATTGTGCATTGTATGTGTTCGAATGTTTTCTGTTCTCGGCTGATTAGGTTAAGTACTGCCTTCCCTGTCTTTTTTATACTAGTAAAATGACGTAAACATGATAGCGGGTTGTACTGTCATTTTATCATTGCCGTCTCAATAAAAAGCTGCAGGTGATACTGGAACCTGTACGGGTCATGTATGTGAAATGACCAAAACTTACATTAAAATAAACGAACCGTTGAGAAGCGCACGGAAATATCCCTATAGTCTAAGTACGAGTTTGTTATTTAGGACATTAACGGTTACGGAACTTGCAATTAATAACTTAACAAGTTTATGATGATAAAGCATAGTATTATAAGATATCATTTCACACAGAGATGTTGACACATCCTGATACGACGATATAAGATAAGACTTCTAGATGTTGATATATCTATATATAACTAGTCGCAAACAATGATATTGTTAATAATTCAAAACCACACGAATATGACATTTGTCCATGAATCTTCCTGGTGAAACTGTTTATGAGCCTGAGCTGATATTCACAAAGCATCTTAAGGGAAAAGTGAAATTAAAGAGTGAGCTGCACATATTTCCAAAGAAACGAAGAATAACCAATGTTTTTATGCTTTTTGTAGCTCTTTACATAATGCTTCTAAACTATGCAATGAATTGATAATTTTGATTTTCCTGTTTAGCTGATACACTTAAGGAAATTTTAAGATTTTAAGAAAATTCTAAGTTTTTCCTTGAGATGCTTTGTGAATACCAGCCCTGGTTCTAAGGTGTAAAATGTTTGGTTCCGGTATCCAAACATACTCTGGATCCACTGTTACCCTTTACATAACCTTTTTAGGTAAATTAGTTTTGACACATCCGCATAGTTAGTCAGTTTATCTTACAATACCAACACAACATCTCCGTTAATAATTATCATAATATTTATGGGTCAAAAAATAATGATATTAATTAACAAGCAACGAGTTTCCCAATTAATTATAATATAAATGACAGCCATAAATGAACGAACATACCATCATTAAAGATATTGCTAACAATGAACGAACAGTTTTATAAGGCATTACTTGTGACGATAATATTAAAAGTAAGTCGTTGGTCATTCGCCTGTTTTAATGGGATGATTTATGCAAGAACGGTCACAGATCTACGATATGTGTTACTATTATGGTTATCGTCATGGAATACTTTTGGGAATTGTATACTACAAGTACTGTCACGAGGCGCGTCTTTCTAATGATGCATAACTTAAATCACAAATATTAAAGTCCCATTGTGCCTTAAATGGCTATTTTCAAAAACCAATAACTTGGCTACCCGTCTGCAAAATGATGCGTTTTGAGCACTTCAGTTGAGTCACAAAGGTGGAAAACATCATAAGATGGAAGAAAACGAAATAAAGCCTCAAGTTGGTTTGTCAACAAACTAACGAAATGTAAACAATAAATGCATAATTTAAAGTCTAAGGGGAGCAGCTCTTGTAAAATTAGTATTTTGTCATCCATACATTTTACTAAATGTGATTTTTGGCATATTATTTCGACAAATATAGCTGACATTCTGTCGTCAATAATAGGTTGTTTGTGAAGAACATACTAATTCTTTGTATTTAATCTATTTACTGGATGATCGGGGAAAAGGTTTTGGGAGAGATAATGTGACTTTAAAATAATTTGTAAGAAAATTTTGTAATTCTTGACAATGTCTCGTTTACTAGTATGGCAATTAATGCATTTGAGAATAGTTTTCTGCGGCCAGATGGACGAACTAATAGATTGACCTTAACTTTGTTCCGAATTAAAAACCTTTGAAACATAAACATTAGATATGAAAAGCTCATTCTTAATGTGTTCTTTTGTTGATTCTCCTCTATGTGATTTACGACGTTTAACCGTGTCCTGTTGTTTCTTTGTCATAAACGGCAGCCGAATGACATAACCAGTTATAATCGAAGTAGATATAGTTATTAATCAAAGCAAATATCTTCCGCAAGTAACACACACCTTCTTATATGGGGGTCCATGTTTTGCTACGTCAATATGAAGCGTGCGTAAATTACGTATGTTAACCTAACCACGTGACATTCAATCAATCACCAAAACAAAACTTATCATTACTCTTCCGGAAACTACTGAACTTTTTCCTGAAGACTGTAGTAAATGTAAGGAAAGGACACAACATGCTCGTTCCGTATACAATTACCCAGTACAGCCCAGAATGGCCCGGTGGATAGTTGATAGCCATTCGGTGGCTGCCAACAATTGTACTAGGTGGAAGGCAGTATTCAAATACCAGTGATTTACTTTTAACCCAACTATACATGTTATGATCGGGTATATCATCATTACAGTGTATAAACGAGTCAACTTCCGGTTATCGCAATAATGAGTACACGTTGAATTGTATAGTATTGCAATAATGAGTACAGTGATGGAAAATCACCGGATGTTTCAATCACAATAATAAGTACACGTTGAATTGTATATAGTATCACAATAATGAGTACAGTGATGGATAATCTCCGGATGTTTCAATCACAATAATAAGACACGTTGAATTGTATATAGTATCACACTAATGAGTACAGTGATGGATAATCCCCGGATGTTTCAATCACAATAATAAGACACGTTGAATTGTATATAGTATCACAATAATGAGTACAGTGATGGATAATCCCCGGATGTTTCAATCACAATAATAAATACACGTTGAATTGTTTATAGTATCACAATCATGAGTACAGTGATGGAAAATCACCGGAGTTTCAATCACAATAATGAGTACAGTGATGGAAAATCACCGGATGTTTCAATCACAATAATGAGTACAAGTTGAATTGTATATAGTATCACAATAATGAGTACAGTGATGGAAAATCACCGGATGTTTCAATCACAATAATAAGTACACGTTGAATTGTTTAGTATCACAAGAATGAGTACAGTGATGGAAAATCACCGAATGTTTCAATCACAATAACCAAGTACACGTTGAATTGTACAGTATCGCAATAATGAGTACAGTGATTTGGTTAATACGCGGTGATCATGGTGTTTTCCAGATTGAGATCAAATATGTACGTACAGTGTACTTCAAAACATGACATACGAAAACAGTGTCGTTCAATGCTTTTATGTTTACAAGGTCACGCAAACACGTATAATTTGACGCAACGCAATACATATTCTTAAAATTAATTTATGTTTACCCATTTCGGACAGTCCATTATTCATTCTGTCTGGTTGTATTGTCTAGGAAATCAAACAAACGCAGCTTGTTATTCGATCTAAGAGAACATTGTTACATAAATTCACTTGGAAGTTTTCAGTTTATTTAAAAGTTTGTAGTTGATTATTTACATGGATCTAAGGTTTCCTAGAAGAACGAGATCCGAGGTGGGTATCATTTACTGGACATTGTCTAACTTTCTATTCAATGTATTAAAGTAATCATCGTGGTTCAGACTGATATAATGTGTTGTATTCTAAAGTAAGGTTGCATGAAATTGTAATAAAATACCAACACATGCAGGATTCTTTAGATAATCACATCGCTGGCTTAGAGTGAGATGGTCGTAAGTACAAAACAGATATTTTGAGAAAACAAGACAAAACTGTCTGTGGGCTACTCTTTCCTTATGGAAAAAAAGCTTTTGCAATCTCAGTTTGATCAACATCACCTGTTACGATTTTCACAAAAATAGGCTTATAAGAAGCAGATTTCAAATATATATGAGTCTTATAAGGTCGTAAGTAACACTACGACCTTCTCATTCTAAGCCAGCGACATCCATTACGTTAAGATAGATAAATCGGGGACATGACCGACTTACGACTGACCAGTCACAGATTATAAATCACTTGATCTCAAAATTTCGGCGTACTGTCCAGTTAGGATAATGTGACAGTTAAGCTTTATTTTATGTGTACACAAAATATTACAACCATTGTCTGAACAGGCAAAGTATTCTAGTTAAATATTGAATTTATAGATGTCCGGTTAAAGCCATTATAATTGGTTTTACACCGTTTTAGTGGACTCGACCACTGTGTCACTCTGGACAGTATAGTACAGTCAGAATAAGAATACAGTGACGCAGCGGTCCAGTCCACTATTACGGTGTAAAACCAATTATAAAGGTTTATACAGACAGTTTTAATTTAAATGCTAAACTAACAATCTATATTTTAACACTACCTGTTCAGACAATGGTAGTAATCTTTTGTGTACCCATAAACGACTACGTCACTGTCACCATATCCTTACTGGACTGTAGACTATCGCACTTTATTTGTTGGTACATGAGCAGCCATATATGTTTACAATATATACTCGACATTGTTATATCCACTATCCATGTAACTTCTCCTGCTTCTGAGCATGCACCAATATTGGTTTTGAACTATTGATTTCGCCATTTATGTGCCGCCATCCGTCAATAAAACAATGCAACATACGACATGATATACGTAATATATTTAAAATGACGGGAATCATAATTGAATAATAATGACAATACTTCTATTGTATTGGATTTATCAAAGATTCCAGACAATACTTTGTGTCAAAGTCTGACAATAATTATTGCCTGAAAGACATATAATCATCATATTGGTAGAAGTCTGTGTTTGTTTCTTGTCACATTTCGAGCGTTCACCCGATGAATATTACGTTAGTAAGGTCAATACCTATGTAAATTGGGTTACGTTTGTTAGTCAGTCAAAGCGTTCATCAAACATTTATCAAACACTCTCGTAATTTACCAGTCTGTAGGTATATATAAAAGTTGTCGTCTTTGATAAATGTGAACACGTCTGATCATTTTGTTCCATATTTTTGTTCTAACTACACAGGGTTTTGAAATAAAGGCTCTACTTTTCGACAGCTTGGTTAATTGTCTACTTTTCAGGATTTCTGACAGCTAAAACTACGCTTTGAAGCTGTTTAACTGTTGGAACTAGGTCTATCAGCTAAGGCATTCAGCTTTTTGATTGCTGGAATTAATTCGTGCTACTTTTCCACAGCTTGGACTTGTGCGGATCTTTTACTGGTTTAGTTGGGCATTGTGCTTTTATGTGTTTTATGTTTTCTGTGCTCGGTTAGTTCAGTTGGACATTGTGCCTAGTATGTTTCAATGTTGTCTGTGCTCGGGTGGTAAGTTGAGTGCCTCCTTCCCTGTCTGACTTAATATTATATTTAAGCCCGAGACTATTTTATATCTCTATTCTTATTACAGGGTCTTGTTAGTAACGCTCTAGGGTTTGCCAGAGTCTACTCGGATGTGCAGTTACACAAAACGGAAGAGGTATTAGAGAGAGAATTACGTCGGGAAAGTTGCTATCCTGCACCGGATAAGAAAGTCGCAAGGTAATTATTCCGGTGTTTGTTATTACATTTAATGAGAAAGATGCAAGTTTATACATAATCTAGTCTTCCGTCTTTTTACAAGAAGATGAGAATGTTGCTATGTTATACATAATCTAGTGCTTCTGTCAAATCAGTGAAGTGAATTTTGACAGTACATGATGCACGAGTGTATGAAATGTAGTTGATAAATGGACATAGAGTTTGTCTGTGTTTGCATCAACGACTGCATGATTTCCTCATGTCATATATCACTGGTTTAGAAGAAGGTCGTAAGTACAAAATCGAAATTGTGAGAAAACAAGAAAAAACTGAATGAAAACTATCCTTTACTGATGGAAAAACAAGCTTTTTCAACTTCAGTTTCGTCAACATAACCTGTTCATATGTTTATGAAAATAGGCTCATAAGAACTGCCTCCATATTAATGTTTATCACATAATTATGTCATATATCCAGAAACAAAAGAGGACAATTTTAATCAATATAAATATGTATTTATTTGCACGTACCGACACAATTCTCCAATAATTTTTCGTATAAATTATTCATTTATCTATTCAATCTTACAGAGTCTGACTAGTATTTTCAACAAGACACTCCTTAATTCAAATAGATCACATCTTAACAAACCACTGATGTGATCTTAAATGTCTTTTACTAGTTATATAAGATAATAAACAAATTCCGCCTTACTCACTATATCAGTCCGGTATAATCACTTATGTACAAGATGATATAACACTATATATAATAACAATCACATAAAACATGCAATACATTTCAAAAATTGAACATGTTTCAACAATAACAAGACAATTCAAAATTAAAACAAGGGTGGGTGGGAGTGGCAATTTCAAAACAACGTCTGTTCTTCTAAGTGTCGGACAAAACTGTGACAAATAGCGCGAAACCGAAGCTCTTATTTTGTACTGCGCATGAATACAAACATTTCTGACGAAACAAAATTTAAACCAATCAAAAGGGCTGTTACTTCCATAATTAATAGATTTTATTTATAAACAAAATACTCGAAATTATGTCATATATCCAGAAACAAAAGAGGACAATTTTAATCAATATAAATATGTATTTATTTGCACGTACCGACACAATTCTCCAATAATTTTTCGTATAAATTATTCATTTATCTATTCAATCTTACAGAGTCTGACTAGTATTTTCAACAAGACACTCGTTAATTCAAATAGATCACATCTTAACAAACCACTGATGTGATCTTAAATGTCTTTTACTAGTTATATAAGATAATAAACAAATTCCGCCAACTCCCGGCCAAACAAAATAAGCAAAATAAAAATAAACATAAAGGCACAACTAAAGCTCAGCTTTAACAAACAACACAAATTTAAGCAAAGCAAACTACATACAAACTGAAAGGGCACACAAATAAGCGAAGCTATAACACTTACATTATCAGGAGCACTGTCAAAACACTGTCAAACAAAATACAAATTTGATTACATATGTTAACATTATGTCTGACTATGATAATATACACAACATATATACAATTTCAAGCAACGATTTGATTATCTGTAGAGATATTAACTGAATGTGTACCTCAACAAGGACAAGGGTAACGTCAAGTTATCATTACCACATGTCCTTAACCCTCAAAGGAATAATGATACTTCCTTTAAAAGGGGGATGACTCATAAATGACATAAAGTTACTATCATCATATGAGTTACAAAGGTCGAAGAAATAACATACTTTCTTCAAGACCTCACCACACTTCGAACTTTCACCTCCAAATTAACACCCCTACAGATATTCACCAGTCAACTACCACATATATGAAACTTATTCCATATTCTTCTACTCGGTTTTAAGTAAATTACTTAATATTGTTTTACATTAAAAGTTTCCATTGTTAACCCTTATTTAATTCCTAAACAATCCAAATTTAGCAACTTTGTGCCACCTGTTGGATCCCCTTACGTAGCAATTTTTCCCTTGACCAAATGAGCTACCACCTTAATAAAAACCTTCTTTAACTGTCTAATCCCTTCTAAGTTTAGATGTAACCCCCCGTCCCTTACTGAAAATAACTCTCTTATTGGCTTTCCTCCCTTAAAAAATGACTTAAAAGACTGAACAAACTGACAATGTCGTGTCTTACACAAGACTTTCAATCTGGCGTTAACCTCTTTAACTTTTCCGTTTGTACTGGTATAATCTACTGGACGCGGTAATATACTAGACAAAATAATATGCGTTGATGAAACATCTCGTATAACAGTAATCAGATTGTTAAAATAACTCATAATAGCGTCCACTGATAATTTATCATTAGAGTTTATGTCATTGGTTCCAATATGAATAATGGTAAATGGCTTCTGAACCAATGCAATTTGATTCTGTATTTTTGTGGTTAGTCTGACCAGATTTATTCCGGGAAAGGCCTTGACTTCAGTGTACCATATCCCATGAACATGTTTGGCGATCGAGTCTGATAAGATATGTACTCGAATATCTGGAAATACAAAAATGTCTTACTAATCTGCTGTTTCGAACATTCTTGATAAAATTGCTGCTTTATCGGACCAATTTAATTCTAAATACAACTTATATGCATCTGACTTCCAGTCTCCTAAAAGCTGAATATGTTCTGGAGAAATATTAGACCTATGTGCTAACGTTGTGAAACCTCTTCGAAATGAATGACTTGAAAATTGTTCTGGTGATAACCCAATAGCATCAATACATTCCCTTAACTTTTTCTGAAATAAATAGTATGAAATATAAGAGCCGTTTGTGAGCGTAAAAATTACTTTCCCATGTTTCTTTATTTTTAACCCTTCCATTTTTTCATAAGCTTGTACTGGACACAATCTTTTATCTTTCAGTTTCAATAATGGTGTTATAACTGCCCTTTCACCGAACTGAATAGTTTTAGATTTATTAAAATGAACCAAAATATAATTTCCACATTGTTTCACACTGTCAGTACTTAAAAAATTTCCCTTTGCAATATCTGATGTGTATGTTGGTACTAAATTAGACTTCCTAGCTACTAGAAAAAAGGCGAATAAAAATAAACACCAATATACTATGTTGTCCTGTATCGAAAAGTCTAAGTAATCATAAATATGTATTAAGATTTCTAATGTTATCGGTTCAGCTCGTTTAACCTCCCTTGGCTTTAACCTCTGAATACCCTTAAGTGACAAATTAACTAAATAAGAGTTAATATGATCTATACTATATCCTACTCCCAAGTGCAAAGTTTTAACCCCACTAATGTAATTTCTGATACTATCCACTGATTTAAATGATCTACTGAGAAATTGTGCATATAACTGTATAGTTGACGTGGACGCTGGTAAAAACTTTAGTTTAAAATATATACAAAATAAAATAAAACTCTCCCACTGAATCTTTAAATTCTTATTAGTCCCTTCTGCAAAGGCTGAGGAAGTGGCTGTTCTAAGTTCCTGTTTCAGTAACTTAAATTCTTGTCCTGCAACACAAAATGTTTACCATTTATGCAGAAACCTAAACTTATCTTCCGTAACCGGAACGTCTACCAGAGAAGAGACCTGAGAAAATTGACCATAGAACTCTCTTCTATACTTTGTGTCCAAATGCCATCTGCTTAAACAATCTGACAAACGATTTTCACCACTACTGAGATGTACCGCTCTTATTTGCGTTTCATTAATGGAAGCAATAAAGCATATTTCACGTAAACACTGCTGTAAAAATGCATTTTTGGCTTTCCCTGAGTTAATCACTATACAAACGGCTAAATTGTCACAGAATATAACCACCTTTTTTCTGTGTAATTCCTCTTGCCACATTTTTAAGGATATCATAACTGTCAACATCTCTAAACTTGTTATACTCAATTTCTGACTTTCAATGAAACTGGGGAAGATGCTGTGAAAATACTTTTCCCCACAGATACCCCCACACCCTGTTAAACAACTATCTGAACTGAACACCTTATCCACTAAAGACCATTCTCCATAATCAATCAAGGAGATACCGTTATACAGTGGTAAAAATGTATTCCACCATCGCAAGTCCTTCTTAACTTCTACAGGGATTTCAAATTTACTAGTCGCGTTGGTATAACACTCCCTTAACCAGTTCAAGATCCGATTTACGAATATTCTGCTGGACCTGACACACGCCCCTACAAAGTTTAACTTCCCCACCAATTTTTGTATATCCTTTAATGACACTTGGTCTTTGGTTAACCAAGATGACACTAAGTTTCTAATTTCTACAAGTCTCTCCTCTGTAACGCTCATAATCATTGTACGACTATTGAACAAAACTCCTAAAAATATCATTTCTTCTGAAGGTGAACATGCTTTATCAATCGCCTCCTCTATACCACTCCTAATGAATAACTCCCTTAACAGATTAAATGCAAACTTAGCTTTCAACTTATTTTCAACGCCTGCGAAATCATCTAAATAATTCAAACAAGCCAACCCTATTTTCCACATCATAAAGGCAAATGCATTGGTAACCCTTTGACAAATATAAGCTGACGACCTTAAACCCATTGCTAAAACTGTATCAAAGAAAATATGTTTTTTCCATGAAAATCCGACCAGATTATAACTTGAAGGACAAATACTTATTTGTCTGTAAGCCCTTCGTAGATCTAACTTGTACATTAGACAGCCTTGGCCCTTACTCTTAATCAATGCAATAAAATCATCTATTTTAGGAAAATTCAAGTCAATCTCATGTCCTAGATAACTATCTTTTGGTACGTAATCATTGACCCCTGTCCCATCCTTGGGAAAACTTAGATCCAATATAATCCTACGTTCATTTGGGTTTGATTTTGGTACCGTATTAAGGGGTGAGATAACCATACCTTCTTTAAATGGGCATTTTTCAAACGGACCAATGATTGCTTCATATGAAGCTTCTTTTTTTAAATACTCAACCATATGATCTGGAAATGAGGACGCACCCTGATGATTCTTTTTATTTATCCTATGAGACAACAAGACATTTTTGTCTTCTATTTCTAAGTCAATGGGAAACCCAAATTTCATCAATTCACACACTTGTACATCTGCATATCCTACCAACATTTTCTTCATAAATTCAGTGTCTATTTTTTCATTAACTGGAATTTTGCAACCTTCAAAATTATATCTACCCGATTCTTTGACCTCTTGTGCTATTTTAATCTTATTATAAGAGCATGTACTCAACGGTCCTTTCAGATCCAAACAAACTTTACAATTTTTGTTATGTATACAAAAGGAATCTTTAATTTTTTCTTTAGAACTTTTCCCATTCATATGTTTTTTGTAAAACGAAGGCAAGAAAATATCTACTAATGCACTATCATCCCTTCTATTATTTGACCAGGTGTGAGTTAGTCAAACGGCTGTATGAGGACAGATGTTTGAACACTCTGGATGAGCCAACTCTTTCTTATCTGTGTTCCAACAGGTAGCACAAACATGCTTAGCATAACGTGTTTTACCTCCCTTGATATTTACCATGTGTGCCCCTTTAAATGTACATTTATTTCTCTGGTATTTTGAACAGAACCAAATTCTAGTGTCTTCCATACCAGTACTGTCATTTTCCTGGGGAAGCTCGTAACTTGGCTTTGGTCTAAATTGTGTCTGACTCGGTTCGAAAAACTTACTTTTTGTCTTAACTGTATGTCTGGCTAAAACAGTAGATTCTACATACTGAAAATCATCACCCCAAGTACTGTGACCTAACTCTATTTCTCGTAAAACTGCTGCATACAACGATTTTATGACTAAAAAGTCGTAAGAACTGTTCAAGTACATCAATTTTTTCAAAAATTTTAAACGACCTTCTTTTTCCTTTTTTGCTGTCTTAGCTGCCCCAATGATTTCTAGTTCCCCTGCTATAAATAAATTGAATTCTAGTTTTTCAAATGAAATGTTTTTGCTAACAAAATCAAAACGTAAATTTGAATGAGGGTATCTTTGTTTATTTCTCACCGAGTCCGACGATTTAGACGTAATGCCTGATTTTGTCTTATGTTTTTTACTCTTTTTGTGTTTTTTGGATTTTTTAACAGGCTCACTTTCACTTCCTTCTGAATCGGAACTTGTGTCCGAACTACTGGTACTGTCCGAACATGATGAGGAATCAGACTTGGTTATCTTTAACTTCGCCAGCTCTTTTTTGGCAAGCTTTTTTAGATTAGTCATTTGCCTCAAAGTTTCAATGTTTAATAAATTGGTACCTGACGTAGTTTCGCTGTCCTGGGGGATCGTCCCGGCGAAACTGGCTGCCATTCTGTTTTTCTTCATTTTCGGTTTCGCTACTGCCGACTCACTCTCTGGTTTGTGCTCTTTTACCAATGAATTTTCAAGTTCATGCACTGTTCGTTCTCTTTTTTCGACTTCCCTCCGGAGCCTTTCTAACTCTTTCATATCCTCAAGGTGTCTTTTTCTTTCGTCTAATTCGTTTATTCTTGCGAGAAGTTTATCTTTCTCGTTCTTTTCCATTTCCGCGGCTTTTTTAACCGGCGTTGACGTAATCGGATCCTCTTTCAATGTGTCCGCCTCTCGTTTGAGGTCCTTCACGGGTTTCTTTTTACTAGACGAAAGTCTAGCATCCATAACAGGACTCAATCCCGCTTCGTCCATGATTTTATAATTAATTTTCCTGGATTTTCTATCTGAATTTCTCGAACCACTCATTTGTTCATAAGTCCAATATATAAAACTCCTCTTGGAGCCTCTCCAACAATTCCACGCAAATCGTATTCAATCTTCAATATTTTCAATCGTGAATAGATTCAAATTTTTTATCGCAATTCTTCATAAGAAACTTTTTCAAAGTGGCCACAGCGTAAACCAATAACAGAACAATTTCAAAACAACGTCTGTTCTTCTAAGTGTCGGACAAAACTGTGACAAATAGCGCGAAACCGAAGCTCTTATTTTGTACTGCGCATGAATACAAACATTTCTGACGAAACAAAATTTAAACCAATCAAAAGGGCTGTTACTTCCATAATTAATAGATTTTATTTATAAACAAAATACTCGAGTTTGACGTCGCGGTAGCGTAATAAAGTCATTATTTATTTTTGATAATACCTATAATAAGTGTAATAAAGCCTTCACGCGACGTCATTCAAAGGATAGGCGACGTCGTCAAAGTTGCGCGTGTATTATAGTGAAAAATAAGTAGTTATTTTATGGTTCGACCGGAAAAGGCTAACATATGATAAAAAGAAATTACATTTGTGACTTTCCACATTGAATTCAATATGGAAAGACACTCATGTAATATCCTCTATATACAATGTATGACGTTACCGTAGCCAATGTAATATTATATCATTGTTGGCGTTTCTATAGCGTAGGTTTGTTTCGTGGGTTATGTTGATAGACCCGAGCCCAAACATCTCGTTTTACTACTGGGCGTCGGACCGTTTTAAACTGACTGGCCTGACCTGAGAACGGAACACGTGTCTACCTGGCCTCATGATTATAAATATTTGTTCATGCTCAATTCAATTTCGTGCTCAAACTTTAAATATTTCAAACATTAAATTGTCTTAGAATGTATTGAAAATGTTATATTACATGGATAGCTGTAAAGAAAGCAATGCAATATTATCTGGCACAGTAAAGATTATTTAATTGTTGAACTTTCTAGGGGCTAATCAAGTTTCATACTCAATTGGAGTTGAGCATGAAAGAGGCTTTATAATCATGAGGCCATGTGACTGTATGCATCATCTCGATAACGATATCAAGTGCGCTAGTCAAACATAGTCATGTATGTTGTGTGCCTTGTTTGCTTTGCTTTTTCACAGTTTATTATTCATTTTATGTACATGTCTGCATAGTCTGTACATATAGTGGTATTCGAACCCATACATGCTCGTCTGTAAATCTACATGTCGCCTAATGTGTAAGGCGGCGAACATAAATAATGTTCGTATGCCAAAACTAAACTGAAACGGACCTGCACGGTGCAATCGCCTATTTACACGAATACGAAAGCTTCAGACCACTCGTTGGTAGATACACATACTTATTAGCAAACATAACGTGCAATTTTATCCAGTGGAAATGTATAAACAAAAAAGTTAAATAATCGGGTGCCCTTGTGTAACGCGTACTCGCACGTACTGAATATTACTCCGATGCTATACATGCATATAGAACATGGAACACGTTCACCAAAAGGTCGGTTTGTATTGTAATTATTATAAATTACATATTTATTTCAGAATTCGTCTAAAGGGTGAACATTTATTACATAGTAAGCACGTGCTACTGGCTGTGGTTATACTGAACCTGATAGATTGTGCCCTCGTGCTCGGGGAACTTATACTAGATATACATTATATACGTGGTAAGTAAATCATTAAATAGAAGTAATTTTATGTGGTAACAATATTCCACATGTAACAACGCCATCAAATTTGCTAAATTGCTGCCAATTAACAAACATTTCAAAAAGGGTTGAATGTAATACTGGAATCAATGGCATAGGTATTGTAATAAAAAAAGGCTATGCTCAGCATTAAAATGTAAAGCAATGACATTGTGTAATGACAAATCAGTGCGTCGGTCGTCTGTTCAAAGCCAACTATACATTATAAGTAACACTAGCTATACATCACAGATACATATACTAACAACAAGACATACTACCAACATGGTGTTGTTTCGTGTAGCATTAATCAACCGTATTATAAAACATGGTGACGTGAACACATTTATTTAGGCCGTTACGTTAATGATTGCGTATCACGAACGTTGTACTCATTAATATATACAGGTCTAAAATTCTTTCTAGCATACACACATATATCTTTACTAAACGTACGTTAGTGTTTTGTGATCATGGGCACTTTGAACATCACAAATATGATCCGATTAATAACACCACTGAATGTAGACATGTAATAATGTTGTGACGTATCTAGAAGCAACAGTTGAAGAATATTTAGATAACTCGGTTAATTGTATTCGGACAATAAGGAGTAAATTAATTTGAACACTTAAAGCATAATTTATTATGTGTCACCACACTTTATTTGGAATGTCTATCAGTGTTAGTTGTAATAATGAGGATGTTGTGCGATTATCTTTTCGTTTGCCAGTTTTTTTGTCCATCGACATTATTCATTTTTTAGTATTCATCAAGTCATATTTTCCTGACCGTGAAACAACCGGTCCTGGAACAACCAAGGATTTTAACACTCACCGTCAAAAAGCTAGGAGTTATACAAGTAACGTTATTTTGATATTTCGAATTCACGGCCTTACCTACGTAACCAAATCTATAATTAAACATCGGACAGGGAAGGCTCTCTCAATAGAAGCAGTCGAGCACAAAGGCACAATATGGAAAACACAAAAAAACATGGCGGACTCTGATAAGCTCTCAACCTCCTTGACCAGTATTTTTAATTTAAAAATATATGTTTCTTTAAATAAAGTTGAGGTACGAGGGTTGTCCCATTAAATTAAGTGTCAGTGAAATTTTGAAACTAAACATTTGAATACATTTTGCATAATAAGCAAAGTACATGTACACGATTTACTGGGACGACCCTCGTTTATTCCACCTCGTTTGTTCTGTCTGTAAATATCGACAATGTCCAATTATTTTTTACAGAATTGCGAACAGAAGCGGATTTGACGTCACAACGATTTATTGACACATTACAAGGGAAATACCCAAATCATTTATACGGATATGATATAGAAAACTTGAATCTGATGTATGAGAAATTATATGATGCACAATGCAGCTGGAGTGACGAGAATCGTACACAAGTTGACTCTATCATACAAACTCACTACTCCAATGGTGACAATATTTCACCGCTACGTCCCAGACGATCCGATCAGGGGATTGGTGTAAAGCGCAGTCCGGAGTATGTAATTACGGACACGGAACGTAATAAGTCCGACCATGGAGCGGACCATCATCACCACCATGAACATAGTATATGGGAACACGTAGCACATGGAATGCATAAAGCTAGCATCACAATACTTGGAATATTGTTCATTGAGGTAACATAATCACTTTACAAGTAATGGGTTTTTAATTTTACTTGCATATACCGACCCAGATTGTTTTATGTGATAACCATAAAAAGGACCATGTTAAAGTCTATTTTCACATATGCGAAGATGTTCTTTCTTCTTTGGGTAAGATATCTTGTGATAATGCAATATTACCCAAAGAAGAATAAACATACGTGTACGTCTGTCACGGTTAATGAAAGATGTGACAGAATCAGATATTTCACCACACTGCTCCATCATTCTTCATTCAAGTTCGAGGAGAACTATTTTTCTCCTGATTGTTACTATAGTAACGCGTCAACAGCAGTTCGAATAGGTTAAAGAAATAAATACATTTTCGAAGTGAACCAAATCACTCGTGTATATTGTAAGGACTATACTAATAGTAACTGTGGTGTGTGATGTTTTTATGCTTTCTGTGCTCGGCTGTTAAAGTTGAGTGCTGCATTCCTCGAGAGATTTTCTTCTATATTTTGATAATGTTCGGATATGCTTCTTTTTTGACCATTGCGCATATGCGATAAAGTAACAGAAGCAGGATATGGACGAAGTGTTACCAGGGGCATGTTCGTAGCGTCTGTTCCGCACATGTGCGGGATGTTCTACTCCGAACAAAACGGAACTGTCCTGCACAGTGTGCCGAATGTTCTACTCCTTACGAACAAAACGGAACAGAAAGTAAAATGTTTAAGACGACCAAAATTGTAGTTGCAGCCGTAATATTGGAGAAAGAAATATGCATAATGATATATTTGAATGTGACTGTTTGCCCGCAATGCCCCATAATTGGAAAATAAATTTATTATATTCTATTTTATGACACAAGCGACCATTGTTCTTGCTGTAATCACGTGACTGTTCTGGCTGCACCACCTCTGTGGCGGGCACAGAAAGAACATGTTCCGAACAGTGTTCCGGTTTGTTCGTAAGTGTGTTCCACTGTCCGGAATGTGCGGAACAGCGTTACGAATGCGCCCCAGCTGATGTATATGAGGTAACATTGGGACCGTGACATGATAATACATGTTCTGTTATTCCCGGTTTGCTGAAGTCAACATCCAACTAACGTTAATGCCATTAACAAAAATATAAGTATGTTCAACACTTGTCATAACGACGTCTATATAACCTATTGACAAACATAATTGAATTTGCACTCCATGATAGTATTCGTGCTAATCTGTAGAACTATCAGACTAATGTCCGAGTGACAGTTAATTATCACATGGTCACATAATATTATTCATAGACCATGATTTATATACAGATCAACACTTGGTCACATTATACTTACCTACTTACTGGCGTTCGCTGTCACATTATACAAGAGCCTTAAACAATTTACATGAAGCAGCCCATCCACAATCAATATAAAAGTTAATGAGTTTATCTTGGTCAAACAATAAACAAACAAAACATTAGCCAATATATAGTCCGCATAGGATAATGTGATATTTACAAACATGAATCGGTTTGGTTCACTGTGGCAAAACTGGTTTTACAAATCACTTAAATAAACAGATAAGGTCAGTAATGTACTCAAAACATAATTGATAAATCATACACATAATTGTAATCCACCTTTGTGGAATAGACCAAATTTTCCCGCCTTTCACATTATCCTGGGCGCACTATACAGCACGCCAACAATATGGACATATTGAGCGTAACCATTAATGCGACCAATGAATAATAGAAAATCAAACAGGGAAGGCAGCACTAAACTTAATCAGCCGAGCACAGAAAACACAAAAACATCACATACCACAATTACATGGCATAAAGCCCAATACACAACGGAACGAGAAACCTTAACAGCTGAAAGCCCAATATTCAGCTGTTAAAACTTCGAAAGTCCAAGTTCCAGCTGTCAAAAGGCTGAACGACCTAGTTAATTGCATCTGTAATTAAAGCTAAATGCCATAGTTTTAGCAATTAAAGGCAAAATTACTTAGTTTCAGGTATAAAAAAGCTGAATACCATAGCTTTAGCAAAAAAAGCTAAATGACTTAGTTTCAGCTGCAAAAAAGTATGAAATACCTAGTTTTAGATGTATTCCAAAGAGCGAACAATTTTATTATTCTAGAGTTGTATAGTAAAAGAGCGAACACTTGTATTTTGTGATATAATTTCTTAGGCTTGTGGTAAATCAAAATGTTTGCATGTTTCAGAACATTGTAAAAGTGATATGTATGGGCAGAGCATTCTTTAACAAGAAGTTAGAAGTAAGTACACGTCGCTGGCTTAGAGTAAGAAGGTCGTTAGCACTACTTGCGACCTTATAGGACTCATGCATATTAGAAATCTGCATCACAAGGCGCTTCTTTATGAGCCTGAAAATCGGAAGTGGTCATGTTGACCAAACTGAAGTTTAAAATGCTTGTTTTCCATTAGTAAATAGTAGTTTTTAGACAGTTTTTTCTTGTTTTCTCAAAATATTGACCTTCTAAATTTAAGCCAGCGATGTTTGTATATTTGGATAGCCACTGTATTCTCACATCCCTGCGAGGACGAAATAATGTATAGATCATCTATTATTTGTTTGATTAATATACAAGGGGTCAGCAATATTAATAATGATAAATATACAAGGGGTCAGCAGTATTAATAATGCTTAATATACAAGGGGTCAGCAATATTAATAATGATAAATATACAAGGGGTCAGCAATATTAATAATGCTTAATATACAAGGGGTCAGCAATATTAATAATGATAAATATACAAGGGGTCAGCAATATTAATAATGCTTAATATACAAGGGGTCAGCAATATTAATAATGATAAATATACAAGGGGTCAGCAATATTAATAATGCTTAATATACAAGGGGTCAGCAATATTAATAATGATAAATATACAAGGGGTCAGCAATATTAATAATGCTTAATATACAAGGGGTCAGCAATATTAATAATGATAAATATACAAGGGGTCAGCAATATTAATAATGATAAATATACAAGGGGTCAGCAATATTAATAATGATTAATATACAAGGGGTCAGCAATATTAATAATGATAAATATACAAGGGGTCAGCAATATTAATAATGATAAATATACAAGGGGTCAGCAATATTAATAATGATAAATATACAAGGGGTCAGCAATATTAATAGTGATTAATATACAAGGGGTCAGCAATATTAATAGTGATTAATTTACAAGGGGTCAGCAATATTAATAATGATTAATATACAAGGGGTCAGCAATATTAATAATGATCAATATACAAGGGGTCAGCAATATTAATAATGATAAATATACAAGGGGTCAGCAATATTAATAGTGATTAATATACAAGGGGTCAGCAATATTAATAATGATAAATATACAAGGGGTCAGCAATATTAATAATGATCAATATACAAGGGGTCAGCAATATTAATAATGATAAATATACAAGGGGTCAGCAATATTAATAATGATTAATATACAAGGGGTCAGCAATATTAATAATGATAAATATACAAGGGGTCAGCAATATTAATAGTGATTAATATACAAGGGGTCAGCAATATTAATAATGATAAATATACAAGGGGTCAGCAATATTAATAGTGATTAATATACAAGGGGTCAGCAATATTAATAGTGATTAATTTACAAGGGGTCAGCAATATTAATAATGATCAATATACAAGGGGTCAGCAATATTATTAATGATTAATATACAAGGGGTCAGCAATATTAATAATGTTTCAGTTTAACTCTTAAAATTTATGCTAATAAAGAGTTTAAATTTGAGAATAATTTTATTGGTCCGTAATAGGTGCTTTGATCAATTACTAGTAGTTGAGTTTATGGTAACAAAGCTCCAACATTCGGTGACAAGTGTTAGTTATAACGTTGTGTCCGTCGATAATAGCAATAGGCTTTGTTTACAAATAAACATTAGATGTATTTTTGATGTCCATTTTTTGTTCAATCGTGTGCATAATCACTTTTGATGCATATATTCTTTCAATCTACACTATAGTGCGCCCAGGATAATGAGAAAGGCGGGACATTTTGGTATAATCCACAAAGGTGGATTAATCAGATGTGGACGATTTATCATAGTGATGTTTTGAGGACAATACTGACCTTATCTGTTTATTTTAGTGATTTGTGAAACCAATTTTGCAACAGTTGACCAAACCGATTAATGTTTGTAAATATCACGTTATCCTGGGCGCACTATAACAACGAGCGGTCAGTCGACCATGCAGTGCTTATATTATCCATGTTTTTTTATTGATAAGGCTTGAGTTATCTCCGACGAGCTTTAGTGTCGGACTATTGCAGGTGTTTGACGCATTTGTTGTGATAACATCGTTTGTTGTGGACCTGGTACTGCTGAAGGGACTCAACGAATTCAATGTACAAGACGCAGTGTTTGTACTAACATTCCTGTTACCATGGCGAGTTATTAGAGTAGTGAACAGTAAGTCAATGATTATCGTAACTCAGTTTCACAATCCTGTTACCATGGCGAGTTATAAGAGTAATGAACAGTAAGTCAATGATTACTGTAACTTAGTTTCATAATCCTGTTACAATGGCGAGTTATAAGAGTAGTGAACAGTAAGTCAATGATTATCGTAACTTAGTTTCACAATCCTGTTACCATGGCGAGTTATAAGAGTAGTGAACAGTAAGTCAATGATTATCGTAACTTAGTTTCACAATCCTGTTGCCATGGCGAGTTATTAGAGTAGTGAACAGTAAGTCAATGATTATCGTAACTTAGTTTCACAATCCTGTTGCCATGGCGAGTTATAAGAGTAGTGAACAGTAAGTCAATGATTATCGTAACTTAGTTTCACAATTCCTGTTACCATGGCGAGTTATAAGAGTAGTGAACAGTAAGTCAATGATTATCGTATCTTAGTTTCACAATCCTGTTACCATGGCGAGTTATAAGAGTAGTGAACAGTAAGTCAATGATTATCGTAACTTAGTTTCACAATCCTGTTACCATGGTAATGTGCTCATTAAGTACTTAATACGCTATTTAAATCCTTTACTTATGTGGATGTTTTCAGCTATTATTGCGATTTAGCTTCCATGATAATGACAACGAAAACGAAAATACTTTTATTAAAGACATGGATACATTAAAATACAGATACTCGTAATTGCGTTACATTTTAATGTATATCACTCACCACTCTTAATACAGATAGCCATTTGCCAGTACGAATGCATGACCATTAAATATACAGTAATGTTGTTGATAACACACAATACGTGCGTACCATTCCATATATAGAGGATCTTGCATGAGTGCTCATTACATACGAGTTTTATTAAACGAGTGGACAAAATGATATGACACGAGGCTTTGCCGAGTGTCATATTGTTTTGTCGACGAGTTTAATAAAACTCGTATGTAATGAGCACGAATGTAGGATTCTATTTATCACATAACCTCAGCAAACGCTCATTATTGTTCTAAAGGATGATGTACGCTGCATATGTTTCAGCCAAAATTCAGCGGTACAACGAGCGCGACGTCATGACGACGTTGATATTATCCTGACGTCATTGACGGATCAATGCATGGATTGGCTAACGTAACGTCAAGCTAATTTATAGAGGATCTTGCATGAGTGCTCATTACATACGAATTTTATTAAACGAGTGGACAAAATTATATGACACGAGGCTTTGCCGAGTGTCATATTCTTTTTGTCGACGAGTTTAATAAAACTCGTATGTAATGAGCACGAATGTAGGATTCTATTTATCACATAACCTTAGAGAACGCTCGTTATCATTCAAAATGATGATGTACGCTGCATAGGTTTCAGACATAATTAAGCGGTACAAAGAGCGCGACGTCATGGCGACATTGTTATTATCCTGACGTCATGGGCCGATCAAGGCATGGATTGGCTTACGTCGCGTCAGACTAATTTAAATATTTATTGCACGGTCTGGGAGTGCCGAACGATATTTACGGCACGGCTTTACGGCACTGCTGGACCGCGGGTTATGTGATAAAAATATTTATTGCACAGTCTGGGAGTGCCGAACGATATTTACGTAACGGCTTTACGGCACTCCTGGACCGCAAAGTTATGTGATAAGAACAATTTGACTACAGTTCATGTTATATGCAACTATGATAAGAATTAGACAACAGCTTGCACACTGGTGTAAAGTACTGAATTCATTTCTCTTTGTAAATTTAATTCCCACCAACAGTATTTCAGTCATATAGAGACTAACCAGTCACATTATCCTGACAACAGACCAAGCAATTTCCTAAAACGACCCTCATAATTATGCTAAGCGCTAAGTACAGAGAGCTTTAACAGGGTGACAACTGATATATGTCCGGATAACAAAATGCAATATATTCAAAATAGTTAACGATATCAAGCTTATCAATGCATATCATTAAAAGCACATGTGGCAATTTTGTTTAACGTATTTAGTTCCAAGATTGATCACTTAAATTGTCTGAAGTATGTGTTTAACATGACGCCTCTTATTTGTGAAAAAACTGAAAGCGACGCCAAAAGATCCTAATCACGTTGCACACTGCAAAATCAACTCTTCGCATTTCTCGACGAATGGAGTATTTCAATAATTATGTCAATATTTTGTGGTTTGTTGAATAGCACAAATGTATATGTATTAACCCTGCCCTTAACATATCCCCGTAAAGACAATCCAGTGGGCTCAAGTATGGCGAATGAGGAGGGGGTATGGGTGGGTGGTTTTCAGTGAAATAAGTCGATATTCAAATGTTTGCGTAAAATATCGTGAAATATTCTGATGGAGCAGCCTTATCCAGTCAAAACCAACATTTGTCAATCAATTCCCCCTTATACGTATTTTAAAACAACTTTGGAATATCACTGTCGAACCGGCAACCTTCCGTCTCCGAGGTGGACGCTTTAACTAATTGGCCGACACCATGATCGGTGTAAAATACTACTGGTATGACGGTCAACTAGACACCAGCTATATCCATGATAGTCTGTCAGATCATGTTCATGTCATATAAAAGCGCAAAAGTTAGTCATTTTGAAAATCCTGAAATCCTGAAAAATTGTCAAATCGAACAGCCTATTTCAGACACATCCTCAAGTTCAGAATAAATCTTGACAACGTTGACTCATGCAAATAGAGTGTGTTCTGATGATATTGTACTGTTTCAGGTTTGATTGTAGCGGTTTTGGATCAGGAACATTTCAGATTGAAAATGTTATACCAAGAGAAAAAAGTGGTTACTGCTGAACTTAAAATCTTGAAAGAGAAAGAAAAGAAATGGGACGTAAGTTGATCACTGGTTTATGAATGGAAAATGTAGATTAATTTTATATCACTACATGTACTATATTACAGACAGTCAATACAGATCAGAGAACTATATATGTGTGCATATTGATATAAGCTAGGGAAATGTATTTGTAATAAAGATATGCAGGATAATAGTAAGGGCAATATAGTGAGTATTATTTTTAAAATCAATTAAAATCAGTCAATCGACCCTCTTTGTTATGATGCACCATGACCTAATCTCAAAACAATGCTCGACAATTCTTAAACTTACGTTCAAATTTAAATTCCTTATAATTTGTTTACAATTATGAAGTGTGACAAATGGAGATGCAATTCTGATAAAGGGTCAGTTACTGAACTCCTACACACCATATCCGTCACTATTTTGAGGTTGTTATCTAATTATATAGAATTTAAATTTGAGCGTAACTTTAAGATTTTCGTTAGTGCTTTGATAAAACAGTACCCAGGCGTGGTATGTAATGTCGTTGCTTCTTTCAGTTTCACCTCCATAGGATTGAGAAATTCTGCGAGAGTGAAGGCATTCCCAAATGGAAAATTCGTCAACATACTGGTATGACAACTTATTGTTATTTGTTTACTTTGTGCTCATGTCCCAGACAAAAAAGAAATGTCTATTATTCACGGTATGTATCCCGATACACGCTTCTCAGTTCCGTGAGAGAATTGTTCTGTTTTCATATGGCTTTGACGGAACTGAAAACCGATGTAACGCTCGGACGGAACTTAGATTTCACGTATCCTGAGTGTTACATTGGTTTTTAGTTCCGTCATATGAAAACAGAATAACTCTCTCACGGAACTGAAAGGCGGTGTATCGGAATTCATACCGTGCTATTCGAGCAATTTACATACGAAGTGTGCAATAGCAGTGAAGCACAAGCGTGTAATTTCACTCTTCATCAATGATACAGTTACCTGTGCCTATTGCTAGAAGAAAACCCAGGTTTCATGTCACAGAAGAATGCTCAACATAAACAAGAAATATCACTGAATGTGATGAATACCCCCAGAAACTGCTTGACACAGTCAGGTATGCATAACTAGACTTGGTACTGATCATTCATACAAAGTTTCGTTAAAATCCGACCAATGGTTACAAAGAAACAGCGCGGACAAAATTTATAAGTGTAAAAAAACAAAGGACCATAACTACCTTTAAATTGATCCGACCAACGTGTGCCGACGATATGCACAACTAGACTTGGTACTGATCATTCATACAAAATTTCATTAAAATCCGACCAATGGTTACAGAGAAATAGCGCGGACAAAATTCATAAGTGTAAAAAAACAAAGGGCCATAACTACCTTAAAATTGATCCGACCAACGTGTGCCGACGATATGCACAACTAGACTTGGTACTGATCATTCATACAAAGTTTCGTTAAAATCCAACCAATGGTGACAGAGAAATAGCGCGGACAAAATTATACGGACCAACAGACCAACCAACCAACCATCCTCAAGCATGACTCCAATATAGCCCCCATATACTATGTATCTGGGGGTATAATGATAAAGAGCACGTGGCAGCAAAGGTGTATGTCTTTTAAAATCATCTGTCATGATTTACGTACGTACAGTGTATTTTATATTTGGAGCATTATACATGTATACGGTGTTTCGGTTTGGCATGTTGGTACAAGCTTTAAGATCTACAGAACTACATTTAGAACAGCAAAGTTGAACTAGATCTAGATTCTATTACGTTGCCCTACCTTTCTTGGTTCTATTTTACTAACATGAAATAATACGTATATGTAAGTAGCGTATGTTATTCATCCCCCTCTCAGCCATAGGCACATGGTTTCAAATTATCTGAGTGTCTCAATGTATAGAGAAGGTTGTGCAGCGGCCATGTTTAGCTGCAACGGATATATATGACTTTACGAAAGCAGGTACCCAGCTTTTCTACAGTTGTCACAGCAAACACGGATACCAGACCCTGTTACGTCATGTCCGTTGTGACTAAACATGGCTGCTGCACAACCTTCCTTCGATATAGGGTACACTCATACAATTTGAAACCATAATGTGAAACCATGTGCCTATGTTGTTATACCATATAGGGCATCAATTCATGTACATGTACCTAGGTAACTCTATTATTGTATACATTGTGCAGCTATGGGAAGGAAGCAATCAACGATTACATCTATGGCGTCACTAGCATTGAATGGTTTCCTACAAGGTATGGTGTTGAGTCCTTCAGACAAAGAATTGTTTGATAAATCTCTCTCACAGACCAGTAAGGACCACGCGTGCCTCGATGTGATCTCAGAGAGTGAAGGCAGTGACAATGATGACGACGATGATGACACAGCGATGACGTCACGTCGTACACAAAGTGACGCTCATCTCAATATCGACAATGGTGATTTAGGAGGAAGGTTGGCAAAAAGTGAATCGAAAACAACAATAAAAAGTGTGACTTTCGAACCTCCGAAAGACATGAAACCTCTACTATCCCGTCAAGATTCTGTTGATACTGCACCAGATGAATCAAGTTAAAGCACCAGGCAATGGATGTGGAGTAGTTCAGTCAACAAGTCAACTGTAGAGCACATGTTGCCATATATATGAATTATGTCACAGATCAAATGTGTTACCGTGACCTTGGGCCGGTGTAACCATAGTGTCATTACAGTTCTTGTCTTTTGACGAAATGGTTGCTTTAGATCAAATGTTTTGTTATAGAAATCTACATTCTATATCTCTACACATTCAGAGACTATAGATGTTATCTATAGTCTCTGACAAAATCTATTATCGGACTAAGTTTAAGCAATATTTGGTCAGGTAATTAATATTTCAGAGAAGTTTTGAACACTAGTGATTACGTGTATACTAGTCCATGGACTATGAACCATTCAAGCATGCATGTTGATGTTTTATGTGTGTAAATTACATTGACATAGTTCCAATTGTTTGGAGACCAATATATGTTGGCAAGTTAAGCAATTTAAATGTAAACACTGGCCTAAGGAATTATATCACAAAATACATAGTTTTGACCTTCCCCACCATCCGGTCATTACTATACAAAGAGAATGATCGGATGATGGGGATTGTCAAAACTGTATTTTGTAATATAACATCTTAGGCCTGTGATGTAAATATATTGTAGCACATTTAAAAACTAAGATACTATTGTCATAACAACATTTTGATATTATCATTGGATACAGTCTGGGACCAATGATATACATTTGTGTACTTTCTCCAAGATACTGATGAGCTTTGTCTGTATGCAATAGAGTATGTCTTCTGTAACAAAAATAATTTTGATGATTTTCACTGTTGAATGTTTTATATGTAAATTGGCCTTTTCATTTGAATGTTTATATTGTTTCATAATTATGTACTATATATTTTGTCAATTTTGTGTTTTTAATTAATAATATTTTGAGGTGTTTTGAGTAAAACTATGATATAGATTTATGCTTACGTATTAAGTTAATGTTTGTATAAAGTTATAATCCTTCTGACAATTATTTTGGTACAAATAGGATCAATTAGAGTTAAAATATAATACATAATTATCAAACAATATAAACATTCAAATGAAAAGGCCAATTTACATATAAAACATTCAACAGTGAAAATCATCAAAATTATCTTTGTTACACTGCTTATAATTGACTGAATAGTGTGAATGCTAAGCAAGTATCTTTACTACTGGTTTGTAACATATAATTGAACTCTGTTTTCATCTTATTACTCAGATAAATGTATATA